>CM049851.1:10410379-11132046 GCA_027422415.1 Schizothorax lantsangensis | reverse complement strand
GAATGATCTTTTTCATTCTACATAACAATTATTGCAACAGTGATGCAGCGTTTTTACACAGGATTTTGTGAGACTATGGGGGTGGAAGAAACATTTATGCATTATCAATCTGGTGCATTTTGAGAGCTCCCACCAATTTTCGGTGTCAATTAGAATATAATAATGTTGGTATTATTAGTATCATCCCTTAACACAAATACATTAGTATTGTAATACAACTGTATTGTAAAATAAATGTAAATAAAAATGTTATTTTACTTTTCAGTAGGAAAATTATCTTCGCTTGACAATTTATCTTGGTGTCTGTAAATAATGTTGGTAATTAATGGGACACAGTGGAGATACTGATGTAAGTTCATTAAATCTGATGGGGACAAGCTTGATCTCATTTAGACAATGTGCTTCCTTTTCCTTCCTGTAGGTGGCAGAAGAGGAATACCTGATCCAGGAGCTGAGGAAGATTGAGACGCGTAAGAAGGAGCGTGAAAAGAAGGCCCAGGACCTCCAGAAGCTCATTACAGCCGCTGACACGACGACAGAGATGCGCAGAGCTGAACGCAAAGCCACCAAGAAGAAGCTGCCGCAGAAACGAGAGATGGAAAAACCTGTAATTATCTCTTTATTTACACCTCAAACTGTCTAAATTCAATTTTTAACCTGTCTGCTATTAGTAATAGCGGTTTGATGGGGGGAAAAAAATTGTATTTTCAATAGCGATTGTTCCAATTTTGCACTTTCTTTGCAAAATGTAAAAAAAAAAAAAAAATCTGTAAACTTTATTACTTTCTAGCACTTGCTCCTCTAATGCCTTCTCATCTGTCCAATGGCAGGCTGTTCCTGAGACCGCAGGCATCAAATTCCCAGACTTCAAATCTGCTGGTGTTTCACTACGGAGTCAAAGAGTAAGATCAACTTACACGCTTCGACAAAACTGACCCCTGATCCGTTTCTTAATGTACGATCTATGCAGAATATTATGATACATCCCTCTTCGCTGCAGGGGCCTGTGGCGTTTAACTTCTCTCTCATTAGCCAGGAGTTGATTGATTCACACAGTCATAGGTAGAGTAATCTACGCACAGGAAGGCATTCCTCTTAAAGAGTAATGAAGGGAGGTCGCTCTATATAAAACGCATTAAGGATGGTACTGGGGTAGTGTATGACTCAGATGTGGCTGGTCATCTGTTAGTCAGACTTGGGTGCATAAACATGTTTTGATCTGCCCTCTCTGAAGTGCATTTCATGGGTATTATGAATGAAAGATGACCCCATTTTTATTCCATTGCTCCAACGTTTTTCTACCATGTAGCCATCTGAGATTAAAGGTGTTAATGTTCCAGCTAGAGTTCCAACATCTCATGGATTAAGACACGAGTACAGAAGCACAACTTAAGTTTACGGAAAGTTTATTTGTAGATTTTGTTAACTAATGAATTTGTGTGCTTAGATGAAGCTACCCAGCTCAGTTGGACAGAAGAAAATAAAAGCAATTGAACAGATCCTGACGGAGCAAGGAGTGGGTGAGGAGCATTTTTATAAGCATTCCTTCTGTCTTCTGAATTCCTACCGATCATATGGTTCTACTGAATGGTAATAAAGAGGTTCAATTCAATGATTTCAATTCTGATTATAATTAAAGTGATTAATTTAGAAAGAATTCAGTTAAAATGTTGATTTTGCTTGCATATGATGAAATGTTCTTGCATTTGCATTTCTTGTATAAAAATAATATAACATTGTATTAAGTTTTTTGTATGCTAAATTGCTGAAAATCACATTAAATAGTATAAATATTGAGACTTTTGAATGGGGTTTATTAATGATTTTTTTAAAGAATGATGAGCATTATATGGACAGGCTCAAAGCAGTTATTTACTTGTGAAATGGATTGCAATGTTTGAGCTTTGTTTCACTTAAAATAACTTTTAAAAGAATTGTGTGTGACTTGGACTACAATGCTCATGCTGTATACTATTGCATGCAGCCTGTCGGGACAAATCAATAGAAACATACATTTATATAAATATTTATTTAAAAAAAAAGTATTTATATTTTTGTTCCATTATCCAGTACAGTGCCTTTTTATCGAATAACATTCAGTTCAGACTTTAAACTCAGGTAAAATATGACTTATTTTGCCATGGTGCAGAAAACACTGGCATAGAATAAAATTATAGATTGATCATGGAATTTTTAGAATCAGTATTAGGATTGTGAAAGGAGAAATTCTTTACCCAGGTATAGTGTTCATCTAAACCTTCTAAAATCAACTCTTGCAAACAAAAATGATAACTACAAGTTCTAAACACATTTGCTTTGAACCATCTAATAATGTATACTTTTTTCCTTTCCTCGACAGACCTCAACCCCATGCCCACTGAGGAGATTGTACAGATGTTTAACGAACTCCGCAGCGACCTGGTCCTGGTGTATGAGTTGAAGCAGGCCTACAGCAACTGTGAGTACGAACAGCAGATGTTGCGGCACCGCTATGACGCTCTGCTAAAAGCAGGGGGTGCCGTCACACCACAGAGCGAGAGCGGTGGAGCACCAGACAGTCAATCCTGGCTTGGCGCTGATGACATCAAAACCGAAGCCAAAGAGCAGATTATTGATGTGGTTGGAGCTCCACTCACTCCAAATTCGGTGAGTTTTCAGAGGGAAGTTTGTATCTGTAAATTACCATGACATGAAATTAATGGTTTGGTAATTCATGATAGAACCACTTTAGTGATAGACCTCAGCAGGCATCATCGTGCAATTTGATCTCCTTTTAAACATTAGAAATATTTATTTGAATATTTGAAACCTAAATTCAATTGTTTTCATATAGTTTTTTTATTTATTTTCATATGTATTTTTTAGTGCTGTCAAACGATTAATCGCATCCAAAATAAAAGCTTTTGTTTACATAATATATGTATGTGTACTGTGTATATTTATGTATATATATAAATACACACACATACAGTATATATTTTGAAAATATTTACATGTGTATATATATTTATATTCTTATATTATATATAAACATATTTAATATATAAACATAACATATTTTTCTTAAATATATACATGCATGTGTTTGTATTTATATATACATAATAAATATACACAGTATACATGCATATATTATGTAAACAAAAACATATTTTGAATGCGATTAATTTGATAGCACTAGTATTATTACATATTCGTTTTTGATTATACATTGTCTACTGATGTATTGATTTAAAGCATACTTTTTTGCAAATTGATAAAAGCATCATTTGTTTTATTGAATTAATGAATGTGATTTAAAATGAAACTAAAATCTTTCATAAAATTCTATTTCAACATGTTTTCCTCTCTTTTCACAGCGCAAACGCAGAGAATCTGCCTCGAGTTCCTCATCTATCAAGAAGGTGAAGAAACCGTGACATAAATGACTTTGTAAACTCAATTGGACATTTTTTGGAAGAGGATAGAGAGGTTTGTGGAGCTCTCTTAAGTGATTGCTTGCGTCAGGGTCAGAGGGTGAGGTTGTGGTTGTAGGTCATCTGTTATCTGCTCTTTTGATGTCCGCTCTCTCTGTTAATGTATTCAACACAATGACTACCCTCTCTGTCCACCACCCCTCGATCCCACCTGCTTCCCTCCTCTCTCCATTCTCCAGACCAAACCTCTACCATGACACAGACCACCCTTGACAACCTATTCCATTATACCACCTCTTCTGTCCAACCAGGCAGCCCAAACCCAGATGAACTGTAAATTGGCAAAGAGAGCTAATCGGCACATGACAAGACAGAAGCAAGTAGACAGAAAAAAAGAAAAGTCTGCTTGTCTGTCTGAAATGAACGTATGCTGGACAGATGGTAAGAGTGAGTCTGGATCCTGTTGGGGAATTTATTGAAAGAGTGTTTGCTTTTTGGCTGCATCTTGAAACAGCAGGCTCTGGAAAAATGTCTCATTTTTTGGAGGTGTCCCTGTCTAACTGGCGTCTTTACGTCTGCCATTCTGATTTGCCTGTTTTCACCTGCAATCCTGCATTGTCTCAGAAGAGCCAGAGTGTCACCCATCTCAAACAGATGCTCTTGTATGTTGAGCTCGTTACCTGTAAAATGTCCTTGTGTTTAATAAATGTTTTTTTTTCAAAGCGTTTCACTTTTAATTTGCTAAAGTTTAATGCAAGGAAAAAATTAATATTTTGTATTCTATCACTGGTTATCATCTATGAGGTAGAATATAAATATCATGTGATCATGATTCAGTGCTGTAATATGATTGCTATTTCGGTTATGGACTGATTTAGATAAAAAAAAATGTAGTTGTAAAAACACTAAAAGCCAAGGTAAAATTTTCACCATCATTTGATATTGAAGCTGAAAGCGTTAACTAAACACACCCATGCGTTGATTTGTTCCGTGACATCCGTGTATTTCGCTTTGCATTTGCGAGGCCTCGGTGCGTTTTAAATTAGCTGTCAAGCGCGCGCATCAATAACGTGAACGGCGCGAGCTCTGCCGCTCGTCATCGCCACTTCATGAATCCGCCGCGATAAAGACATCTCCAGTAAATTCATTACAGTATTGAACATGACAGGAAACATTTATAATTTACATGTCAACTCCGCATAACCCGTGATAAATTTATTCGAGACAGTAAAGAGCGGTAGTGAGCCTCTCAACTGAGGCAGTAGCGTAACGGAAGACCTTCTGACTTGTAGGTTTCCTGAAGGTTTGCTATTAAAGTAACGTTAGCCTTTATTTTATATGACAAATTTATTTGATTTAGAAGGTAACACCTTGTTTATCTGTAGTTGAAAATATATTTTATTAAAATGTAAGCCTATCTATAATTTGAGTTAACTAAAAAGCTTTAATTGTATATAATTCTATAAAAATAGGCCATGGAAGTCCACAGAGAAACGATTTCGTTGGAATCACTTGCAAAATGTCTTTCAGAAGGCCCGTTCTCACCAACAATGGTAAGCATAGTGCTCTTTGATAACTATATTAGCATCCGCACCAATTGCCGATAATGTTCTGTTAGTTGTAAGTGTGTAGTTCTGTCGTTTTGCCGTTTTAAATGTCCAGGCTCTGACATCTGGATTCTGATTGACTGTCAGTGTTTTATCGTGTTCTGAAAGTGATTCCAACTGAACTATATCGTTCCTGTGTGTCATTATCGTTATACCTTGGTGTGGACTTGTTCTCATATAGTTTTCTTTGTGAGACACATGTTGTAAATTTACGCAATGTCACACAAACTATAATGCTGTTACTCAATATTATCAGTGTGCTATTTTAATACATACATTCTATACACGATAAGTCATTATGGACAAAATTCAGACAGTATATTTTTCTCCACCAAAGAAAATGGCTTCTAAAGAAACCACAGCATCAGGCTTTGCGGGTTGCTATTGCACAGAAACAGAGTAAGTAATTAGTTTCAGCAAGTTTTAATTATTTCACAAGCTCCCTTAACATTGTTTTAAATATGAGGTAGGTGGTAGTGTCCACTGGAAAATAATTAATCCTCTTTATCTTTCTTGTCTGACTTTAGATAATAAAGCGGCTTCCATGGTAGCCTACCTGAGGAAAGCTAGCAGCTGTGATCTGTTGAGAGAAGAGAAAGTGAAAAACAGTGGTAAAATTGATTCTTGGTGTCTATATTTCATGTTGGAAATTGGCTCGTAAATCCCGTCGTATGATCTATGGTGGCCATCCTTGGGAAAAAAAAAATCAGTAAGTGTGTAATTTCTCCCTTGACAGAACACAGCCGAAAGACGATCCTTCTTTTCCCCTCTCTCTCTTCCTCTGTTTCTTTTCATGACTTTGTGATGGCTCCATCTCATTACAGCAAATCCATTTATCAAACGTGTTACTAAGCAAATCTCATTCCAAAATACTGAATGGGCATTTGTGTCATTCTCAGATGAGGATGAAGGTCATGTAAGCAGTCTCATGTCTTTCCTCTTATGCTTTTCATGTTTATTTTTGTCTTGAATGCATGGTGAATGGCTTGCGTTCATGTTAATGTGACTTTGGGAGCCCAAACAGGGTTATTGCATTGCTACCCATGTGAAAATGTAAATGGCTGAGCATTCCTCCTCAGTGGGACACCAGACGTAAGGGGATGGAGAGGTAAAAGGCATCGGGCAGAACCCTGGCGGAGTGGTTTATTATCCCGACGAAGAAGTGATGGTGTGAAACGAGAGCTCTTTATCAGAGGCACTGGAGTGGAGGAGAGCTTTTTAATCATGGCCTAAGAGGGGTGAAGGGTTTTTATCATAATTGAAGTCTTTCCAGGGCTAATTGTGGCTATATGTCATTGTCTGAGAGCATGTCTAGAAGCAGATGCGGTAGGGATATGATGGAGAAGAGTTAGTCAAGAAAAAGACGACTTGAGGTCTGTCATCGAGGGAGCGAGGCTTCATACAGTTTTCATCACTCTATCAAAATGCATAGATCTCCATCACAGTCAGATGATGATAATGAGCCATCATTGAACTCCACAGCAAATGTTCTGAAAGGGTGAAACTCATTTAAAAATCTTGAAAAAAACTTGTCTAATGACATTTTTTTCTTTTTTGGAATATCAACATAGGTGAATTCATTTCCAAGAAAGACAATGCAATTCTTTATTTGAGTTACAGTGGACTTTGCTGACTTCCCTTTGTCTGCAGGGAAAGGTCAGTGTAGCTCATTTCAACTTAATTTTACCTATTAGATGAGGTTACTGTCCCAGTCACCCGTTAGTACTTATGCTCACGGCTAGTTTTAACCACCCCAGACTGCTTTGGACAATGTTTTGTTATCCATGCCCTTAAGATGGTTAGAAAAGGTTATTAAATGGGGACACTTTGTCTCTCTCTGGAGAAAACTCATTGTTCACTCAGTAGGACACCTTGGTAAGAGGGGGAAATGTAACTGGGGACAGACATAATGCACTTTTCTAGAATATACTGCAGAAACATTTACATTCATGATTTACTGAATGCAACTTATTAACTTTTTAATTGTATAGTGGCAAGTGTGTGGTGAGTTTTTTTTTTTTTTTTTTTTTTTTTTTAAAGAAATCAATACTTAAATTCAGCAAGGATGCATTAAATTGATCAAAAGTTACAGTATGACATTTATAATGTTATAAAAGGTTTCTAATAATAAGAAATGTTTCTTGAGCACCAAATCAGTATATTAATGATTTCTGAAGAATCATGTGACACTGAGGTCTGGAGTAATAGCTGAAGAAAATTCAGCTTTGCCATCACAGGAATACATTACATTTTAACATATATTAAAATAGAAAAAAAGTGACTTAAAATTGTAATAATATCTCACAATATTACGGTTTTACTGAGTTTTTGATCAAATAGATGCAGACTTGGTGAACATAAGAGACATCTTTCAAAAACATTAAAAAAAAAACTTTCTTATGCCAAACTTATCAATGGTAGTCTATTTATTGTCTAATATATATTAGGGATGCATACTTTATCACATATATTTATATAAAATATTAATTGGTTATGTAGTTTTGCTCATTTTTTATACTGTACATTATAATGTTATGCCTAAATTCACTCATATCGTTGAAAATAATTTTAGCTATTATTTTTTTATTTATTTTATTACAAGATCCTTATCCTTTAGAAAGTATTAGCAGTATAAAGGAAATGCTTTTGAAGTGACATTGACAAGCTTTTACTCACACTGTTAAGTAAAACATTGTTTAGTGCATTGAGAGAAAGCTGTTTCTGTCCCATCTAGCAGCAAAGCCAATGAACCAGATGGCTGTGAGCAAGACAGAGAGTAGTTATTCTGCTCCATCCCTTTGACCAGCACTGCCTCAATTATCAGACTGACGTTTCATTAGCTCTAGCAGCTGATGCCACAGTGGAGGAGCACTGAAGTGTGGTGAGAAGTGAAGGTAAAAACGATTCATGCTAGTTGCTAACCTAGGCTGCTAATTTTAGGAACCATTATATTAAATCCCCAAAAATGTCTAAGCCAGGGTTACGTTTGCTATCAAAGCCTGTGGAAATTTAGTTGGTGGTTGAAACAGGCTTTGCGTGTGTACTCTGAGAGAGGTTATCGCAGGGCTAAGCCCAGGGAAAGTGGCAGATTTAAAGGATTCAACCCCAAGATGCTGTTGAGCTATCACGGATGACAGGCCTCTTCCTCTGCTGTCAATTTCAGCGAGAGATTAAACCCAAGAATAAAGCTTGGACCATAAAATTTGCTAGACTTTGGTACCTCTTGTCAAGACTTTGTCATATCTCTGAACTATTATTTGAATTTCACTTTTGAGTCCAGTGATATTAATTGCTTTTCTATCTATAAACAGATTGTTGTTGACATGGCCTCGGGTGAGCGAGGCAGACTTATCAATTCTCTAAAGGCACTAAAGTGTAATCTTCAGTCCTTCCCAATGTGAGAAAATCAATACGTTCAGCTGGAATCCTGAGCAGAGGGGTTAATTACAGCTCAGAGTGCTTGTAGAAAGACAAGATGCTTTGGGAATGCATGTCAGATTGGTTGGATTCATTCAGTGTGTGCATGTTTGGGATAAGGTTGTGTTTAAAGCATCTTTATAACAGTTAACAAGGCAAACCTTACATGTTTTATTTGAATGTATGCTAACATAAAAAAAAATCATGCTTTAAAAAAGCTGAAATTATGGCATATTAAGTCAAAATTATGAAATAAAAATAAATTATGAAATAAAAAGTAAAAAAAAATTATGAAAGAAATCAATTCGAAAATTTAATTTTAAAATTATGGCTTTTTATCCATTTAGATTTTTAATGTCTTAATTGTGGCATTTATATGTCATAATTATGTTTTATTTTATAATGTCAATCTTAATATTTTGACTTAGTATGTCATAATCTCATAATTATGACTTATCTCATGATTTCGACTTGTGATTTTTAATTTTTTTTATGTGGCATAAATGGGCTTCCATAGAAACCTCATTAGCAAGTCTTCATCTTTATACTTTACCATTCACAGTCCATTATTAAGCTATTGCAAAATGATCACAAAATAAGGATATAATTAGCAATTTTCATATTTTTGAATATTTGACTTGTATTGAATGAGGGCAGAGAAGAGAATTAGAGCTTTAAGAAAGGCTCATAAAGTCTTATTAAGACAGATCTGGAATTGGTTTATTGATGTCTAATAGAGGGCGCAATCACACATTTAATGCAAAGATCCCTTTTGGCACAGTGCATAGAAATGAGTCAATTACGTGTTCATTAGCGGCGCAGACAGACTGTAAGTGCAGCGTGAATTGCATGGAGTGTTTGTCTTGATAGCAATGTTTAAAAAGCTACTAATAAAAACGGATTAAACTGCCTAAATGCACAGTTTAGAAAGCTGGGTGTTCGGGATAGTTCACCTAAAAATGAAAATACTGTCATCATTTACTCACCCTGTATGACATATATTTCTTCTGCAAAACATAAATAATTTTTTTGTAGAACGTTTTTTTTTGTTGTTGTTGGACCCCATTGACTTTCATTTTATGGCAAAAAAAGTTCTAAGTTTGTAATGACATGATAATGAGTTACTAATAACAGAATTAATTTTTTTTTGGTGAACTGTGCCTTTAATACACTCTAAATTTTGCTGAAGTGATATCATATTTCTCCCACATCTAACAGTTCTGTGGTGGGCAGCAGGAGCTACAAATAGATCCGTTTTCCTGTTTTGAAGAGTGCGATGTGTTTTGTGTGCTTTAAAAGAGCTTTCAGGTCAGATGTTTCCCTCTCTTTTCTCATTCTTTGTCACTTTTTCTATTTCTTTCTCACCACCCCTCCCCTGCCTTCTCGCGCTGTCACCCTTTACGTTGTCCGTCGGCGGCGCACACAATTACAGGCTCTGATTGCTATCAGCCAAGGTTGGGGGGCTTACAAATTAGGGGATAAATAGGATTTCCTACATGCTGGATGGCAAAGGCCAGGGAATAGTAATGAAAAACTATACATCACAATCAGCGCGACAATCCTATTCATACAGCCAGGCATTACACTCACTCTTCATAATAATAGCCAAATGACAGTCATGGCCGTAAGGCAGCAGCGAGATGCTCCCCATAAGCATCTCCCATCTGAACAACATCTATGCCCAGGCTTTATTGTTATGCAGCGGTGTGATGCCATTTTCATGCTTTTTGAGAGAACTTGATTTATTTCTTCATTGTTATATCCTGTGAGTTTATGGGAAGGCTTTTTCTGTGTTTCTGTGAAACTGGCTTGTGGTTTATTGAAATATATCTGGATTTGAGCTGGATTTTTATGATTTAGGACTGTTAAAAAATGCGTCTTGTCTCCTCATGAGAAGGAATATTGCTGTGTGGCCATTTTAGGTTAAAGTCTGTTTCATTTATAAACATTTTGAGTTCTTGTTTGTCACACAGATGCATGCTTATACCCTAAAACACAGAAAGTGTGACAAAATATAGAAAAAGTTAACTTTTTACACTGTTCTGCACATCTCCTATGGCTTATTATAAGCTTCAATTTGCATTGCAGAGCCCTAAAACTTAACAGACAGAGAAAGGAATGTTAACCACTCTTGCTTCTCTGTCACTGGCTGAGGGACAGACATTCTCGAGTAGATGAAGACTCATTTACTTCTACAATCAGTCGCAGAAGAGCCAATCTGTCCCACAAAACACGCACACACTCATTCTCGCGCACAGAGGTTGTCAGACTGCTGTAGGACTGAATCCACAGACCCACTCAGACCACAATTACTTGTGCTATAATGAGAAACTCGAGTCTGCCCACTTCAGTATCGGACTGCCACTAGGAGGAGATGGAGTCAATTAGAATGCATTGCACTGACAATGCAAACTCATTCACTTAGCCTGCCTATTGACAACCTATCATGGCATCCCTCAGAGAGGAGGTTGCAGTAATTGGCTCTATTTTTATTTTTGGTAGTCAGTGGTCTAAGAAGCATCACAAAATGTTTTCTGCTCAGGACATCTCCTCAAACTTGTGTAGTTTCTCTCGACTTGTGTTTTGGTGAAGTTTTCTATCTTTACCAAGCCACTCTGAATCTGTTTTAGTTGACTGGTTTACAGTTACACTACAGTAACCTATGGTCTGCAGTATTAATTGTAGCTAGTTTAGATGAATACCCTGTGTTTAATGGCATTCTGATCGTGTTTAGATCGCTGGTTCTCATCCTTTTTGACTCCATGGCACTTCATTGTATTTTTGGTACTTCTGCTGTAATGACAAATCTGCTGACTTTCAAACTTGTTTTCAAAAAAATAAAAAAGTTCATTAACATTTCCATTTTTCATGGGCAGTTAATTTGCTTTTTTTTCAATTATATTTACCTCTCAAATATATGGAAGAGGATTAGAAAATTAAAACCATCTCAATATTAAAGTCATTATAATGCGAGATTAAACTCATTCAATTTAGATAAAAATATCAAAATAAAATGTCAAGACTAAACTCATTAAATGCTGAGTCAAAATGCTGAGAATGAACACACTTGTCATGTTCATTTTATCTCATTGCACAGTGGTAGACAGCGTCTGAAGTGGTGTAGGTTGGAGTGTATTGCTTGTGGATGTAGTTTATAATGCAATTGACTAGGGTTCGAATCCACTTTTGGCCGAACTCGCTCTTCTTCCTTTTCTCATCACATAATCACATATCACATCGGAAAAGTGGAAATCAATTGCCTAACCAGTGTTTAATAATAACATATTAAATGGGTAGGTTTAGGGGTAGGTAGGGAGGGCTTTGTTGTCCGACGATGTGTTTATTCTCAGCATTTTATTTTGACTTTTTTCCTCAAAAAGTTTTTTTCTCGAAACACAATGACTTTATTATCTAAATTTGATGAGTTTCTCAACATTTCATTTGGGCTTTTTTCTCGAAATTTAACGAGCCTTTTCTCGAAACAGCCACTAATCTCAAAATTTAATGAGTTTATTCTCAACATTTTATTTAGACATTTTTTCTTGATTTTTTTTTTTTCTCAAAACACAACGACTTTATTCTCAAAATGTAATGAGTTTATTCTCAACATTTTATTTAGACATTTTTCTCAAAATTTAACAAGTTTAATCTCGCATTATGACTTTGAATCTCGAGATGGTTTTATTTTTTATTATTGCTTTTTATTAGTCCTCTTTCGTACAAATAGCAATTTCTACATTATAAAATATTTTAGCTTTACATAACTTGAAAAATGTATATGAGAACCGTGGTTCTTAAAAATTACAGTTGTTGAGAGAACGGATTAAAATAAAAATATTATTACATCTTGATTTGTGCCTGTTCTAGTTTATTTTAAAGTTTGTTTTTTTTTTTGTCTTATTTTCAATAATTTTAAGCTATCTTTTGACTCCCTTGGAAGTATGTTGAGTCCCTCTTGGGTCCTGGTTCCCTGGATTGAGACTCACTGGTTTAGACTGGCTCACATAACTGAATGTATGGTTTTCCTCTCTTGTTCTCCCTAACTAATCCAGTTTTCTACTTGAGTGATAAAAGATTCCCTGATTTGCTTTTTGGGAATCATCTGATTATAAGATGATAAAACAATTGCACCTAGGGCCTCTTTAGCTTCTGGCAGCCTCAAGAGAAATCAATCACATTTTATCAAATTCTCAGAGAGATAAAGGGCACGTACACACAGTGCAAATACACACACACTTATAATTTATCACCAAGGTGACAAGCAACCTGACAGCATTTCCATCAATACCGCAAAGTGTAATCGGCGATAGTACGACTTGGGACAATGGCCCGCACTTCCCCTTGTGAGGCCATAATAGATTGGCTGAGGAATCTGATGCCACCAAGACACTGAAGAATCTGATGGCATGAGACACAGTGAGGTGACTGAGATAAAGGGAAGATAGCAAATATGTCTAGGTTTTTAATCTAGGACAGCAGAGGGATTTTGTTAAAGCTATTATCACCACGATAGATAAAAGTGCTTATCTTTTTTTTTATTAATTGCTGATATCATTGGAACAGTATTTTGTATTTCAATACTTAAAATCCCAAGATAAATCTTCTTTTTAGTGAATCACGACCAATGTAGTCAGATTCACGAACAAATGATTCTAATGAACTGGCTCTTTGTAGCGAGTCAAAAACATACAACGCTACCAGTGTAGTCAGATTTGCAAACAAATGATTCTATATGAAGTGGTTCTTTGTAGTGAGTCAAAACATACAACGTGACCAATGAAGTCAGATTTGCAAACAAATTATTCTATATGAACTGGCTCCGATTCACAAAAATAATGACTGTTATGAGTCGGTTATTTTAATGAACTTTTCAAATAGATGTTATTGATCTGAATCCAGTCGGAAAAACTGTATTCGCATAGAAACGATGTATATGTGTTGGACAGGTGTGTGTATTTTGTTTGTAAAAAAACATGGACATTGTCATTGAAACTCAATCTAAATTGCATAGAATTTGGAAATATGTATGGATGCCTAACCCTAATATTGATGCCCTGACTAATTAATATTAGTTAAAATGATTGTTTAGGTATTTTTAAAACAAGCGTACAGTCGTGGGTCTTTTTCTTTACCAGTTCAGACCAGCATACTGTCAATACATCTCAGTGAATCATAATTCCATCACCAGTGGGCAGAAAGAGTGCATGCCTGTGTGTAATGGACTGTGAGAAGGGCCAGAGATGAGACTTCTTTCTTGGGTATGTTGGCTCATAGTCTTCATCATATTGTCCCAACAGAGAACTGACTCATCCATCAGTTCCCTTCCTGCTCATCCATCAAAAACCACCAACTTGCAACCACAAACACACATACCTGGCTTGTTCTGGACCACAGGAACTAATGAAGAACAGCGGGGATTGCTTAATGTCACACTCGCTCACTTTCATGCTCTCATTCATGTGTGGTGAGACGGATGCAATCGTTATAACTCGTTCTCCTCAAACTGAAATGGGATGTAAACGTACTCCCCTCACTTGTGAGGTCAGCCAGTGGGATGTTCAAAAAAGTTTTACAATGCTCTTGGTCAGCGTCACCTCGGCTGCCCTACACAGCCAGAAATCGATCCACCAAAACAGTCCACTGAAGAGATGAGCGAACTGGCTAATTCACTATCGATCTGGACATGGAGCGATACTTCTCTCTCTTCAGTTGTTATGGAGTATCCGTTATGGTTCAGTTCTCAAACCAGGGCAGAAAAAAAGAGATATGTTGTATTCCACAAAGCAGATCCTGCTCTTGAAAGTGTCTTTTGCAATCAACTCTCCGGTTCACACTTGAGCTTGTAATAGTTATACACTAGCATTCAAATGTTTGGGGTCAGTAAATTTATTTATTAGTGCTGTCAATCGATTAAAAAAATTAACTAATTAATCGCAACATTTTTTCTGAAATTAATCGTGATTAATCACACTTAACATTAAAGATTTTAAATGCACTTTTATATTGCAATAATTTCACATTCAATCTTCAAATTAATGTAGAAACAACATAAAGACAGTATATTTTTAATATTTGTTTAATTTGTTTCTTTTTTTTATGACTGATGGTGAGTATCACTGATACTACTGATGTCTCTAGGAAATAGTCCCCCCTCCCAATATTTAACCATTGTACACTATATGTAATGTTGACTATACTAACATTAAAGTATAATTGAGAGCTATACATTTGAACATTTATTAGACAAAATATAAACTTTTAATTTAAGTGAACTTAAACAATCTTCACATAAACCTATTATAAAAAAATGTCATATTTACCTGTGCCCTTCAGCAAGTAGGAAATATACAGAAACTGAATTAAGTTATCAAACACTAAATTCTAAATTAAATATAGATTAATGCTTAAAGCTACACAAGTTATTGATTTCCTCTTTTTTTTCTTTTGTTCTTTGATTAATAGACATCATAGCACCTGGGTTATTAGGTTATTTTGGCTGCTGTTATTTTAAGAGCTGCCACTGCGGAACGCGACACGGATCTGACAAGCATGCTCGTAGATTCATTCGCGCTTTAATATGAAATGATACAGGCTACAGCGTGCACTGCCGTATTTGTGCATACAATTGAAGAGCATATGCTATGAGCACAGTATAACGGCTGACAGGACAGGAAAATTCGTTTTTACTGACATATGGCCTGACACCATCTTATTTGACCACAGATCACTGATGTTTTACTGAAGCTCCTCGTCACCGGTACCGTTTCAGCACTCGTTTGACTAACCCCTGTCGCTAAAGTGGAGTGTGCATCTGAAAAGTCTCCTGTTCAAGCGTAGCGTTAGTTCTGGCAGGTCATGTTAGTCAAGCTCGCATCAGCTCACTCTCAGCTGATCCCCATCTACCTATAGGAATACGACACCTATCTAAGCATCCATATATAAGGTCCGTTAGTATTATCAGCAGTTTTCACATTGCTCAATAGCTATTTACCCTCCTCCATCCCCAACTCCTCCTCTGTCAGTCAGGATCCAGCCTTCTGATTATTTTTTGAATCAGACTAATTCTAAAATATGTACATAAAATTACTGAACTTTAACAATATCTGCAATACTTTTGTTGGTTCTGTTCTGTTTACCCTGGGGGGTTATCGCTGCTCTCCCTGCTCTCATCCATGCTAGGCTGCATGGATGCGCAGGGAGTTCTTGCCCAGAACAGAACCATACCGCCAATCCAAACTGTATGCTAATTGTCAATCATCTTTGACGATAGTGGTCCTGACAGAAATGCAATTCTTGTCAAGGATAGAGACAGAAGCAGCAATTGTGAATGGGGTGGCCAACCCTAGCTCCACCCCTGCGTTAACTGCGTTAAATATTTTTAACACCGTTAAACTGGAAAAATTGATCGCCTGCATTAACAAGCTAATTTTGACAGCACAATTATTTGTTTGTTTGTTTTTGGAAAGAAGTTATTATATTACTTATAATTACTAGGGGATGTATAAGGATTTATATATATATATATATATATATATATATATATATATATATATATATATAGAGCGAGAGAGAGAGAGAGATAGATATAGATATAGATATGGATGCATTAAATTAATCAGATGTGACAGTAAAGACATTCGTAATGTTACAAAAGATTTGTATTTCAAATAAATGCGGTACTTTTGAATGTGCAATTCATCAGAAAATCCTGAAAAAACCCTCATCATGGTTTCCACAAAGATTTTAAGCAGCACAACTGTTCTTAACATTGATAATACTAAGAAATGTTTCTAAAGCTCTAAATCAGCAAATTAGAAGGATTTTTGAAGGATCATATGACATTGACATCTGGAGTATTGATGCTGAAAATTCAGCTTTGCATCACAGGAAGAAATTAAATCTATTTACTTTTTTAAATAGAACACAGATATCTTAAATTGTAACAATGCTTCATAGTATTACAGTTTTTACATAATATTCTTAATAAAAAAAATGAGGTGGTGAGCATATAATACTGACATTGAAAATATTGATTGATTGATTGATTTTATTTTTGAAATGTGTGTAATATTTTATAGAAAATATAAATTATAGTACAGTTATATGTTATACAACTATACAGTATACAGTTATAAAACTATACGGGTATTCAAGGGCAGGCTTTAAGATGGTTTAGATCCTACTTGTCCGATCGCTACCACTTTGTTTATTTAAATGGGGAGTCATCTCAATTATCACCAGTAAAGTATGGAGTGCCACAAGGATCTGTCCTAGGTCCTCTGCTATTTTCAATATACATGTTGTCCCTTGGTAATATTATTAGAAAATACGGGATTAGTTTTCATCGTTATGCTGATGATACTCAACTATATATCTCAGCAAGACCAGATGAAACTTCTAAACTATCTAAGCTAACAGAGTGTGTTAAAAATGTAAAAGATTGGATGACCAGTAATTTTCTCCTATTAAATTTGGATAAGACAGAGATATTACTTATTGGACCAAAAACAGTACACAGAATCTCTCGGATTACAATTTGCAACTAGATGGATGTACTGTTACTTCCTCTACAGTCAAAAATCTGGGTGTTATATTAGACAGCAACTTGCTCTTTGAAAATCATATTTCCCATGTTACAAAAACAGCATTCTTCCATCTTAGAAAGACTGACAAGCTTCGAAACATGTTACCTGTCTATGATGCAGAAAAGCTAGTTCATGTATTCATGACCTCTAGACTGGACTATTGTAATGCACTGCTAGGTGGTTGTCCTGCGTCTTCAATAAACAAGCTACAGGTAGTCCAAAATGCAGCGGCTAGAGTCCTTACCAGGTCAAGAAAATATGATCATATTACCCCGAATTTTACGGTCTCTGCACTGGCTACCTATTAAGTTCTGTATCAGTTACAAAATATTATTACTTACCTATAAGGCCCTTAATGGTTTAGCTCCTGCATACCTAACTTGTCTTCTATCTCGCTACAATCCATCCCGCTCCCTAAGGTCGCAAAACTCTGGACTTTTAGAACCTAGGATAGCAAAGTCCACTAAAGGAGGTAGAGCTTTTTCGCATTTGGCTCCCAAACTATGGAATAGCCTTCCTGATAACGTTCCGGGTTCAGACACACTCTCTCTGTTTAAATCTAGATTAAAGACACATCTCTTTAGCCAAGCATTCATGTAATGCATCTCATAATCGTGTACTGCAGTTATATCTGATCAAATGCACATTATTATTCTTTAGCTTGGGTTGAACAAATAATTTTTTGCTTGGTTGGAACAGCAGCTACGCTAATTATGTCTCTATTTGTTTCTCTGTTTCTGCCATGGGATTGTCATCCCGTGGTAACTAGGGATTACACAAGCTTCAGTCTGGATCCAACCCTTAAAAGATCTGAGATGACCGAACACCTGAGAAGAGATTATGCCAATCCCTCAGAGGACCTCAGATGATGCCAACCCTGAAACAACACATAGAACTACCAAATTTTGCAATAAGTTTGATTGCAACATATAATCATCGCTATTAATAATGTTCATCGTCTGTTTGATTACGTCATTAACTGATTTTTACCATACATTTCTGCCATATGCACATCAACTTGACATAGTCACCACTAATAAGCTACTACTAAATATATTGTAGAAACTTAATTTCCTGTAAAGCTGCTTTGCAACGATTTGTATAGTGAAAAGCGCTATACAAATAAACTTGAATTTAATTTAATTATATACAATATATGCATATATATTGTTACTGTATGCTTTCTTTGAATAGCATGTTAACATGCTGATAAACTTCTCTTTTTGTGTTCCACAGAAGAAAGACAATGAGGTTTACAAAGGTTTACAGTGACTTAATGGTGAGTAAATGATGACAGAATTGATTTTTTTTTGTGTGAACTATTTCTTTAAGTCCTTATTTGTTCATGCTTTCCATTTTCCAGATTATGGGTCAACAGTATCCTGTCATGGTAATATAGATGTGTTGCAGTTAAATCAACATATGATCCACCCCAATGACCCTATCTGTGTGAGGTGATGACATCCTGTCTACAATAATTAGAACTGTCATGTGTAAATGCGCAGTCGTCCACAACACAGAGGCATGCTCACCTCTGACACTTCACTGTCAGACGGTTTCCTGACAAACCTAAACACACGGCTTAACATTGTAGAGGTGAGGATTAACATCATTTGCCAGCTGGAGACCTATTAAAGATGAAGGTAACATTCTTCAGGGATTGTCTCCATTGCCTCTTTTAGTCCCAAAGGATTATTTAATCGCTCTGTCAACAATGGTTTTGAGAGACACAGGATTACTACAATACAGCTCATGATATTTGCTTTAGTCCTTTGAAAGTTTATGTTGGTGAAACGGGTAACATGTAATATTCATTCTCAGTCTGTAAACATAAGCTCTTTCTCCTCCATCCCTCGCTCATGCATTCGTCTTTGCATCTCACCTCCGCCCTTCTTTCTCCGGTGTCACCTCTATCACAGTCTAATTGGAATTCTGTCACAAGGTAAATGCTTTGTGACCAGTTAGTGACAGGTGAGTCGTCCCACCACGAGAATCCTGGAGACAATCACCGTCACCTGGACAGCACAGAGCGGGACAGAGGCGTTAGAGCCAGAGGGGGGCCATGCTCGGCACTGACCTGACACCTCCATCAGGACAGTAGGAGCCAGTTCGTAATGCCAGTGTGCCTGTAATAGACTATGTGACTGACTGACTGGATTCATACTAACCACATCCCTACTCATTTCCCTTGCCAATTAAATGGAGGAGATGTGATGCCTCGCTACCTCTCACAGCCCTCCCCCTCAACCGCCATCTATCTTGGACACAGGATAACAGGAGGTACTGTGTTTCTCTCTGTTCTGGATTTCTTGCTGCCCGTTATGACTTGCATTACACCCACAGGGCAGAGGAACCATTTCTTTCGCTTTTTCAACAATAGTGGGAAAAAGCTGCAGAGGGGTTTAAATACCATTCCTGTCAAACGTAATATTTAAACAAATGGTTTAAATTAGACTTAAATATGCTAAACTTTGCTGAATATAAAGTTCATTTTACTAATGCCAAATCCAAAGCAGTTGCTTTGCAATTTAACAGTATTGTTTAAAACCCCTTAACTGTCACCGTCCCACCTGTGGGACACTTGGCGCTCTTTTTTTCGTTGTCTTTTTTCCCTATCAAATATTTTAGTAATCATCATAAATTATATACCATTTGAAAGCTTACAACCTCAAAATTCATCCTGTGAAAACCATTTTGAAATCGGACATTGCGTTACCATGGAAATTGTACTTTAAAATATTTTGGCGGTCTCCTCCCCCTTAGTGGGCGGTGTCAAGTGTCATATTACACAATGTATTAAGGTCTTTTAGAATCAAAACTTTTTATAATCTTGACAAAATACATATCGTCTGAAAGGTCTGACTCTCAGGATTCCATATTTGGTGGTCTTTTTGTGTCGGAGTAATATTGACAGAGAAATTTAGACATTTGTGACAGAAAAATGCATCAAAAAATGCAATGGAGTTTGGATGGCACCCGGTGGCTGTTTGTGGTATGATGCCCTAAATAAAATCTCACAGGAACCTCAATTTTTTTCATATCAACTTCAAATTTGGAACAAAACTTATTTAGACATATGGCTTTAATATTATATCAATTTTAAAGTAAAACCTGGTATGTAAAATATTTATTTTATATAAAAAAATTAATACTGTGTATTTTCTTTACAGTAAATTTAAACTTCTATAACTTTTTGTTACTTTCATATTTTAAAATAATTTCACTTCTGCAGTAATCTGCTGATTGTCTTCTTTAAAAGGAGTCCAACCTTATGTCTGTATTCCAAAGCATTCGTGAATTATAAGAGTTTAAGTTTGGATAGTGCACTTTCACGTATATGTTCAAAAATGGGGGGTGACCGTTAAGGGGTTAAAAGTAAAAGTTTTGAAAGTTCATATTTTTAAGTTATTTTAATTAAACACTTCACATTTATTCTGAATTTATGTTACTTAGTTTAGCTTAAAAACACTACAGGCAAAACCATATTTTTTTAATGCACTGGTAGATATTTTGGGCTATTTTGCTTCCATGACATGTCTTTTGTCAAACTGGTGGAAAGAAAACGTGTTTATTTTATTACACTTTAACTGTTAACATCTGTAGATTTGAATTACAATACATATCTTTCAAGGACGTTTCTGTGCCAGATTGCACTATGCCAGAAATCTCCACTTCAGTAGCATTGACTGTATATACACTTTACAGTCAAAAACTTTACAGTTTTATTCCTAACTATATTCTTTAGGGTTTTTACAGAGAGGTTTGTCCATGTATCATTCACCTGATTTATATTAGGCATATCTTATATTACCTTTCCAAAAAACATGGTGACTTTTTCTGACTGTTAAGTTTTTTTTTAATTATTATTAAAAAAAAGATAAAAAGAGTTAACTGGGAAAGTATGGTGATAAATTTATAGTGATAATATTTACCTGTGGTAAATATTAAAATATATAAAAAATTAAAAAAGCTATGATTAAAGTGAATATCTAAAAAAAAAAATGTTTTTTGTAAAATAATTGCCTTGCCAAAATCTATATTAAATTAAACTGATTTTTCTTCTGAAGTTTCTACCAAAGTGTGCACAACACAGTTTTGTCTTCACGTCAAAAAAGTAAAGTTACAAATGTTTGTTAATATAGAGAGAAAAGTCATATAATGTTACTTTATTATTACTATATACTACGTAGTACTATAATTTTTAAATACATTATAGATTATTATTTACTTTATTGTATTAGACTACTATACTGTTATAGGCTACTGTACCTCTGGCCCAGCTAAACACAGCACAGTTCTATAGTGCTGAAAAACATGACAACAGTTTAGTAAGTGTGATTTCTTTTACTTTTTAATATGTAATATTTGCTGTGCAATGTTCTGTATTAACAAAGATTTAAATGTCAGAATTATATTTGATTTGCGACATTGAAGTAAAATATTTTATTTGCATCCAGAAGTGTGCATAGAACAAGCAGTTTAGAAAATAGATGGATGTGCGCTTTTCAACCCCTGGTTGTCTTGATACCTACTTCAAAACTGAGGTTTTTCATGATTTCCCTTAAGAACAGCAGTATAACAGGTCAGTAAGGCGTGCGCCACAAGGTTCCTGACAGTTCTCATTTTTAACCCCCTCCCATCTGCGACTTTGCCTTAAGGCTCAGAGTTTGCCTCCACTAATTCGTGGTGACGTGGGATGAGGCCGCCCTTGCCAGGCATTGGCAAAGGCCGAGGGCCTCATCATGACAGTGAAGTGATGTGCCACAGCAGCTTGTATGTGCTAACATGCAGATGTCCTCAGTACTGCGGTAATTAGGCAGGAATAGCTTCCCCTTAGGTGGTGCTGCTCCCACTTAACATTTTACACAAGCCTGAAAAAGAGCAGCAGACTGATGTCTGCTACATTAGTCACACACAAATAGAGGAAAGGTTAAAAATGGCTGCGCTGCATCACACCATCAAGCTTTCTATACATGAATTAAACATTCTAAGGCTTCGCTTATCAGAGTGGACTGCCAAAGCTATTTGCACACTGAGGAGATAATGCACACCGCATTGTTTTGTGCATGGCTGAATGAACCGTATAATTTGCCTTGTCTGTTTTCATGTAATTCAAATATTTTGTGTCTATTGGATTCAAATATTTTAGATCACCTCCTCCTTGCATGACCCATCTGATCTTCCTGCCTCCAGCATTACTGCTGGCCACCATTGACTCTCCTCTCACCTTGTTTTGCTGATTACCTGCCACCTCCCGCCTGTAACAGTGTCATCAGTAAAAACAGATGTGACACAGGAAGGAAATCAAAGCTGAGAGGTAGCAAGCTGCAGTTCAGAGGCCTTTTCCACTTTGTCTCTTTCTCCCCTCAGAGAAGTGAGGAATTTTAGAGGCAGGCAGAATGTAATTTAACACAGGCCCTTGTGCCGTATAGATTACATATGATTGTAACTGGATGCATCTATAAAGTGATGATCCGATGATCTCTTTACTGTGCATTCATGAATGTGTGTGTGTGTGTGTGTGCGCGATTGTATTTTTCCTGCACACATGCACGTACAATTCTTGCTTTTATTGTACAGACCCCAGATGTGCATTTTTATGTGAGAAGCACATCTGTGCAAAGCAGAAAGCATGCTGATAAACAGTAAGAGCTAATCGACTGGTCTTAAATTGTAGATTAGACCATGTAGATTTTTTAAACTGGATTCTGGAAAGGTTGCTTGGGGGTCCACAAAAAAATGACTGCCAAAAAAAGACTGCCAAATTTAACATATTACTTTATTTTGTTTATTGTAATAATATTAACAAAATATTTCATTACTATTTTAATTTAATTCAAATTTAAAACGGATTGGAAATAATTATTGAAATGAATAAAGATTATTAATCCTATTGACATAGAAAATAATTTGTTGCAAAATACTCTGTAAAACTGCTTTAGAATAATATTTAGTGTGAAAAGTGTTATACAAATAAATTAGCATTTAATTGATTTTCTTTGGTTTTATACATCACACAACTCTCTAATAGCAGGTATGCCATCAACTTACCACAATGAAATATTTAGCAGACAATATATTAATAATTTGCTTTGGCTTTCATACAGTGATATAGAAGCTAATTTATTTAATTTCAGAAACAGCATATTTATCACAATAACTATTTTTCACATTATAAATGGGTTTCTATATGTGAAAATGTATATAACTGCCTTTATAATTTAGGAAGGGGATTCTTGCAAGGGAATCATCTTATTTTGGGGTCCTTGGCACCCCCAAGGTAAGAGGAGGAGGCAGATTAAACTCCTCCATATGGAAGGTTAAGGAGACATGCATATTAATGACAGTGATGTGGCACATGATCAATGGCTTTTAATTGCTTTTCCTGGTTTGTGGAACAAAGTGCCATTAACTATTGATCTGCTGAAGAAAAGGCAACTCACGCGCCAGCACCGGGTGAAGCCTGCCATAATGGGTATCAGGAAGGATACAAGAAAGCAGCGGTGTTAACAAGCCATACATCAGTGTCAGTCCTGGAGGATGCTGTTGTCTTTTTATGCACACCTGGTAGACTGCACGCCTGCACGCCAACAGCCACAGCAGGTGCTGCTGGGTGATAGAGAGAAATCCAAAATGATGTTTATTGCAGCAGCTTGTTATAGTGCAGCTCACAGCACCAGAGACTCACAATATGAAGATACTGCATGATTAAGAATATTATATATCAAGTACACCAAACAGCTTCTGTTCTGTGGTATTGATATTTTTCAGGTGAGGTATTGGCCATAAGACTAATTATGTCATGTGAGGAAATACCTGTTTTTTTAAACTGCTCACCCAAGCTGCATTTATTTGATCAAAAATATCATATTTAAAATAAATATAATTTATTCCTTTGATGGAAAAGCTGAATTTTTAGCATCTTTACACCAGTCTTCAGTGTCACATGATCCTTCAGATTTAATTCTATAATATGCTGATTTGCTGGTCAAGAAACATTTATTATATTATCAGTGTGGACAACACTTGTGCTGCCTAATATTTTTGTGGAAATAGTTATACATTTTTTTTCGGGATTCTTTGAATTGAAAGTTCAAAAGAACAGCATTTTTTTAAATAGATTTTTTTTTTGTCATGTGTTTGCTGTCACTTTTGATCAATTTTCTTTCAAAATGTTACTGACCTTAAACTTTTGAATGGGAGTGTCTTGTATAATAAAAACTGATATTTCATGCTTAATTTCTTTTATTTTTCCTGTTGTCTCATAGATACAGTCACCAGTTCACTGCAAAGAAGATCTGTTGTGCAGAAAAATATAATACCACTACAAATGTCTGGCCTTCTGTATGATTGAATCAGTATACGCAATCGCAAACACCCCCCTTGCTTTTTCTCCTTCTCGTCCCCCCTTCTCTTTCCCTTCCTTGAAAGAGGCTGTAATCAGAAGTAAGTCAAGCACGACAGAGAAACATTTAAGAGGAGTAATGAAAGGAGATTGGGGAGCCATTGAAGAATAACACCCAGGCTGCTTTGCCACTGTCAAATTGCATCAGACTCTTGGTAATAGATTCTCCAGCAGACACTCAATTTCATTCAAAGGGGAGCCCTCTTTATCCCAGTGCATCAAATATTTAAACACTTGTATTAGAGACAGTGTCAGTTCCTCAACTCTGAGCCCAGGCCACTGATCCCCCGCCACCTCAGTTCTTTTTCACTTGATGTCACCCATTCTCAAGGTGTTATCTCTCGCTCCGAAGCTGCATATATAGGCTTTCATTTCATTCCCGACACTTAAAATGGTATTAGCTCCTTTTTTCGATATTACAGTCTTTGTTGCTGCCTTGACTTTTCGATTTCTTGGCGAACGGCTTAAGGATCTCTGGAGAAAAGAAGATTGAGGAGTCAGGGTGGAAGAGGAGGAGGAGAAGAGAGAGAGATTGGCAGCAGCGGAGCGTTTGACCAACGCTGTTCAGACTCAGTCTAGCTTGTCAAATCTTTGGACACAAAATGAATTGGCATATCTACACCCTGCATAGAGATATCTTTCACAGAGGCCGACGCCGCCGAATTGTGGCTTGTGAACCGTTAGGGTAAGTGCTGGATGTTCTGAAGTGTCTTTGGCCTAACATTTATCATTTCGGGGATTCGACTCTCTCAAGAAAGTTATTCATTCACCCTCTTAAATCACATCAGATTGAATCTCTCAGCATCTGGAGCTTTCCCACTCTCCTATACATTAGAGCCTGCAAATTAGGAGAAGGTGCTAGACGACCCTCTCCTCCTTTCCATCTCCCTCTCTTTTACCACTCCCCCTTCTCATTTCCTCTCCTCCTCCTCCCCCACGCCTCTCCATCTCATCTCCATCTCTCCCAGCTCTGTCTCCTCCGCCGAGGCCCCCATTAGTTTAGTGACCAACGTTGTATGAAAGCCAGCAGTAATACTGTCCCAATCCTCAGCCGACTGTGACAGCCCGCGGTAATGCCGTCCCCCCGGCTGAGTGGATGGAGCTCTTCCATTAACGCCTCTAACATGGTGACACCTAACCCAGCCTGATATTACGCTCACACACTGATTAGGGGCCGGGAATAGAGCCGGTGGAGGTCCTGGGCGATGGTAGACTAGCCGAGTGTGGCTTTAACAGAGCCAGACCTGTCTCCGCTGCCCCCGCCAGTCACTCACACAGCCGGAATTGTTTAATTGGGACAGCGGGCGTGGGAGAGTAGAGAGAGGGAATTTGAGTTTTAAAGGGATAGTTCACTTAAAAATGAAAATACTGTCATATTTTGCTCATCCTTATGTCATTCTGAACTTGTTTGGCTTTCTGTTGGTGCTTGTGTTGTGCTGCCATATTTGATTTGTATACACGAGGTAATAAGTTATTTGATTTAATTTGACATGACTGAGAGTGAACAAAGAGGTAAATTTAAGGCGTTTCATCACACAAAATGATCATGTCACTCAGAAGACTTACAATACAGGCTAATAGTCATGTCTTGTATGAATATATGAAAGAAAAAAAACTTTCTTCAAAATATTTTCTTTTGTCTTCCACAGAAGACATCAAGTCATTTGTTTTGCAAAGTTTTTCATCCCATATTTGTTTTATTTTGGCTTTATTTCAGTTAGCAAAAACACATTTTATTAGTTTTCCTTAACAGCATCAACACAGAATGGAACTTCAAAAATAATGTGTTTTCAAACACAATGTGTTTTTTTCCCTGTCTTCCATTGGTCTGACAAACAAGAAGTCTCTCCAAACTCACTCTATTGGTTGAGCCAATGTTGAAACAGTATGTTAGACTGATCAGGATGCTCAAACATTGCATGTTTTGTTAGCAATTATTTAACATTGAAAATATTACATCACCTTTAAGCTTTGATTATTTTTTTATCTCTTCAATGACAAACTGTCCATTCAAGTCAAAGACAGAAATTTACACTGCACTGAAAATCTGAAAATAAAGCCCCATGACACACGCACAAAAAACCTAAGGGGTATTTGCATGTGCTAAAAATCATTTGTATTTGATTTAAGAGTGCTGTCCTCGGGCAAGACAGTAAGGTGTTTCTATCACACAGGCTACACCTCATTGCCTGTGATTATTCAACTCTCAGAGAGCCCCCTCTGCCCCAACACTTTCAGCCCCAAAATAATATCTCATATATGCATTATCCAGCCCCCACGGCAGCCCCCTCATTACTAAGGATCATTCCGGAATTAGATTCCGTCCTTCCAATATTGGTTCCAAGAGCTGGTTCCTTTGTACTGTAGTCAAAGGTTAAAATACCAATCACGATAGCCTCGACTGATGGAGCCAGACATTTTAATATTCGCTTAGCTTGGTAATTGTGGAGGGACGTAATATCGTTCTTTCTCCTTCTCTGTGTCCTAAAGGTAACATGCAGTAACGTCAGAGAACAGAAGTGCAGAAGTGCGGCCTGGTATGTCTCTAGGGCTTTTGAAGACATGAATACGGGTGAGGATAATGACTTTTCCCCACACACTTCTCCTACATTTGTGTTATAAAGCAATATATAGTCTGTATTTTTGCTTCCGGAAACAGTATGAACACAACGGCCCAGTTTAAGAAAGTTGATCACGTTGTGTGAATTTGTTCAGTGCATTCCACCTTCAAGACCATTGTTAGGTGTTTCTGTCTGTAGTGACGCAGGGGTCTTTGCTAATCACTGCTGACACTGTGAGGAAGGGAGAAGACCGTTTGCACTCGGGCAAGGAGTGTTTGTTGATCATTATTTTGGGAGTGTCATGTCAATGTCAGCCCTGTGGCGAGGAGAGACAGAGCTTACAGAGGGAGGCGGGGAGGAGGAGGCAGTGGGTTTGGGGGTCTCAGCCTGTCATTGCCTTTCACTGTTACTCACTTCACAGCCCATACACTCCTGTTCAGCCCCCTAAGCTCTGTGCGCCCGCTCGGACTTGACCAAAAAGACATGAGGATTTGCTGCATGTCCTTGTCCGTTTTAAAAACCCTTATGCATGTGAAATTATTTCAGCACGGAAAGAAAATAAACAGTTTTTCTGTTGCATTTCTTGTTTAGAAAATACTCTATGATGTCAGGTTTTAAGACCGTATTGTTTGCATTCTGTTGTGGAGATGTGGTTGCGGGATACTCTGAGTGAAAGAGAATGCGATGTGAATTTGTAAACAGAGGTGCTGCTGGGACACTGAGGGGGAGAGAACAGGGGAGTATCATATTTTAACCTTTTGTTTCCTGGTAGCAGGCGCCAAGACTCCTGGGAGGAAGCGATCAATGATGGACACCATAATGCGTCTCGCTGTATTCCTTGTCACACTCAAGCCTTCTGCCTGTGTTGGGAGTTCTTCGGTTCACACGCACACATATGCACAGATGGTGAGGCAGCGCAGACAGCTCATCACTTTGACACTTACTACAGTTCTCCATCCTGAGTCTGCCAACAATATCTTCCTCTATAGCCTATATGTATATCTGGAGAGAAAATAACATTTTATTTCTAACTCCTCCAGAACTAAATATATGCAATTTATATAAAGCTTTCTGCCAGTGCATGACATTCTATGAAGCATCTTTACCCACGACCGAAGACGCTGCTCTCTTGCTTGTCCCGAAAACTTACAAACAGCAATTAAACTCCAATTAGGTTCATGGCTTTGCAGAATTAACTGAAGTAATTTGATTCACCACTGAATAAATGAATTTCAAAAAGAAGAGTATGACTCAATATTCAAAAACATGCCTTCTAGCATACAAATTTATTCGTTTATTTTCATTTAAGGACTTGGATTATGAAGCAAGAGACTTAAAAGACTTTGTTAATGATCTTGGAAGTCATAATTAGCGGGTCTGAAACCTCTATTAAACTGTGATTTAATTTACTCCAGCTAGTACCTTAGTTCTTTATGAGAGAGTAACTTTATTTTATGTTCTCTCTCTCTATACGAACAGTTTCTCATTATGAGACAGGATGGCCAAAGTCTTCAGTAAATGTATGCATATGTTTTTTATTTATGCTCAAATATGTTTACATTGGCCAAACTGTTTATTGCATTAATATTGGCCTATTGACTTTAAGACTGCATTCATGTATTAGGCCTATATATAATAAAATACTACACTATATTAATAGGCTAAATGAGATTCAAAACAGATACTGAAATGGATGGAGCGTTTTCTGAATTTATCGTTCAACAACTGAACATTTGATAACAGGAAAAAGAAGCAGCATTTAGTCAATAAGTCAAGTTGTGTCACAGTTTTATACTTGTGGTAGCTACTGTTTACACTGTTTGTAATACAATAGTTTTCTCTGAAGGGCAGATTAAGTGAATTGAATGCCCCGCTAAAGGTGCTATATGATGTTTAACCAGCAGATGGACACCCGTGGTAGTGTATTGAGTCCGTACTAACTAATACACATACAAAAGGTATGTTTGAGGCATTGGAAATGTTTGGTGTTCATTTATATGCTTCAGATAAATTGACATTCCCTATAGAGGCGCGGGATGGAGATCTACATTTGACAAAACATCCGAGTCGGACAGAGAGGTAGAAGATGATAAATTTAAAGTTAACAGAGCGGGACGGGCTGAGAGGAGAGAGAGAGAGAGCGAGTACAGTGAGCGACTCGCCAGCATTTACAGAAGTGCGCGCGGATCGGATGTTGACACATCGCGCGCATCTGCATAATCTACATCACAGCGGTGGCACGCGCTAAACTGTTCAACACTTTAAACCTCCGTGATTCTTTTCAAAACCGATAAAAAGCTTTTCTAAGGCGTCTTTTCGCGCTTTTTCTTTAAGTCATTTGCGAACTCTTTTGACTGACATCATCTGGGTTCGAGTTTGGATAAAATAACAGTTTGATGTCCGACTGAGATGATAAAGATGTTTGACTACAGTATTGTGAGTACTACAACAAGTCCTGTTTTTTTTTACTATATTTTACTAATGTGATATTTGCTGGACAATATGTTTTCGCCAGTCTTGTGCTAGATGTTTAGTTTTTAAATGATCATTTAGCTACGTTTAGTTGTTGTCTCATGCTGTATTATGAGTGCACTAAATCTTTGAGTGTAAGATGCATCAAATTGATCATGTTTTCAAGAAAAGTTGTCTGATAGGGTATTACTTTTTTGGGAAAGCTGCATAATTACAAATTTCAAAGAACGGAATAACACCTGTGACCTGAACACCTTCAAATCAGAAAGTCTACATCTAACATCTGGCAGCAACCGAATGGTGCTATTTTGATCGAATTTAGGCTAAAGCAGATTTCAGATTCAGTATCAAATCTTAAAGGCAATATTTAAAAGTTTGTAAACCGTTTTGAAGACAACACCGCTTATGCGAACTCATGTAAAAATTGTAAGTTTTATACTTGCTTTATTTGTATTATAAAAACAATGACAGGCACAAATAATGAATTGCTCCATATGTATAATTAATATCTTTTGAATTAAGTTTTAAAGTTTTTATTATTTTGTTGTTATTATTACAAATAATAGTTATTATGATGAGCAATTGTTGATGTCTTTAGATACGCAATTTGTTATTTGCAAATGACCAAGAGTGTATATAAATAGCTCGTTATTTAAAACAATATATTCAGTATTAAAATTGTTCTAAAATGTCTAGTTAATTTTTTTTATCCATTTAAAATTAGCAATACAAAAGGTTCACTAGCATTATTAATCTTAAACTATAAAGTGGGATTGCCAAACACTAAATTAAGAGTGTGCCTATTAGAGTTTAGATTAAGTTTAGCTTCATAAAACAACCCAAAAAAAACATACAGGGAAGTGTAGAGCTGTTTAGAATTGATAAACACTAATTAAAGCAGAACAGCAGCACCAGCACCGTACATGAGACATGTAGTCTAAACAAGAATAAATGAAACTAATCATTTTATGTAGTGATTTTATTTATTTATTTATGAAAATGAATTTCATTAATTAGCTCAACCTTTGTTTAACTTTATTTAACACACTTCTGTTAATAACACCTTGTTGTTTAAATTCACACAATAATGTTCATGCTGCACGCACTATTAGGCATTTCTTTAAGGACTCATTTGTGGTCTAATTATTCTAGCCACTAAATGTTTCTGTCTCAGTCGTGTGACAGTTTATTTTTATTTTTTTAAGAAAGAAAATGACTGCATGAAAGTATAGACTTTAAGGAATGTCTTTTTACTTAAATAACTGCTTTTCTTTTGTCCACCAGAAGTTGTGTTTTTTTTGGGCTCATAATTCTGACTTAGATTTTTTCTTTCTTTTTTTTTTTCAAACAGATTTCCATCAGAGAATGACTGATCTGTAAGGCTTAAGTCTTTAAGCATTGAGTCAAGTGCTCTTCAGGCCTCTTCATCACATTACACTGAGTTTAAGTGGACACTTCATTGCTCAAATGGACCTCCATCGGACTGCCTTTAAGATGGAGAACTCCTCCTACATGCCCAGCCCGCTGACCTCCCCTGCCCTCATGGTTTTGGCATCAACAGCTGAGGCTGGACGAGATGCCTCTGTACCCTGCCAGCCCCCTCGGCCGTTTGGAGTGCCGGTCACTTTGGAAAAGGACATGCACCTCCCGTTCCCCAGTGGCTCGTACACCTTTGCCTCCATGTATCATCGGCAAGGAGGCTTTCCCACTCGAGACTTTCCCACCCCTCTGCTCCACCTTCACCCACATTTTGCCCCACCCAATCTTGACTGCTCACCGCTGGGTATGCTCAACCACGGAGCGGTGGGGGCCTTCCGGCCGTTCTCCTCCCCACTTGAGGAGCGAGATACAGGGGTTTACCAGTCTGCCTTCCTCCCTGCTAAGCGCTTGAAAGGCTGTCTGGAACCAGAGGCATCACCCCACCTCCGCTACACAGATGTGGAGGGAAAAGATTTTGACTTTGGGGGTGCTCATGTTCCTACTGGTTCACCAAACACCCTAAAGGTAGCTGAGGATGCTGGGAAGAAGCTCTTTGGCTTGTCTGGGCTGTTGGTAGAGGGTTCATCTGGCCCAGAGGAGCACAAAGAACCAAGTAAGTATTTAACATCACATGATATTCTGTGTATTTAAATGTAAATAGACTATATTTATATATATATATATATATATGAATAGTTCATTTGCAAAAACAGATAACTTGGTTTTTGAAAATGTTCAAAAATCATGTTTTTTTTTGTCCTGCATTCCAATTAATATAAATCAAACTGCAGTTGGGTTGTTTTGATTAAATAATAATAACTAAAAAATACAGCTAACACAATAAAACACAATAAAAACATAACACAATAAAAATATGATTTAAGAAAATTAATAAAAATGGAGTTATCTGTTTTTGCAAATAAACTCTTCATATATATATATATATATATATATATATATATATAATGTATATGCGCGCTTCGAGAGAGCACAAAGACCAAAAACAGCCCCCTTAAATATTGAAAAAATATGTAAAAGTGTAAAATTGCAATGTTTTATTAGTATAATGTATTATGTTGTCAAATATATTAAATTGTTAAAATATGTATGTAATATATACATGCATTATGTAATATATTATATATATATATAATAATATAATATATATGTATTGTATACGTTTTAAATATATCATATAATATTTAAATATTAAACATTATTATTTAACATTAATATTAAATATTTTTATATAATTTTGCAGGTCTTTTTTGCTTGTATTTTTATAGGAAAGTAGAGCGCAGATAGATAAGCAGATGTGAGAGAAGAGAAGGGAGAATGGGATGGGACAGCAGCCTAGAGCTCATATATGTCCTGAGCATACTGCTTCACATCTATAACATTTCTACTTTATTTTTTATTATTATTAAATAATTATTGCTGCTATTGGAATGTGTTGTAAACAATGTACACGTTAATATAGGTCTACCTTAGAGGGCACTAGGATCTGCGACTATTTCTTGCGTGACTTTCAGAAAACTAAGTTTTGTTTGTATGTGTTATATAAGTCCCATGCAGTCCACAGATAAATGCCAAAAGTAGGCCTAGTCTACCCGAGTAGGCTATAACCGTTAGGCTATGCACGGAATAAGTACCGAATCACGAACAAATGATCTTGAGATGACAAAGGCGAAGGATTCGCAAATCTCTCAGCTCCAGACAACTTGTCAATGATAACGAGCAGGAGATGCTGCTCGGCAAACGCGTCTCTGAGTGCGACACCTCCGGCTCAATATCGCCCCCACGCCATCCATCCTGATTTGTTGACAAATGAGTGGGAGAGAGTGTCAATCTGGGCTGTAAGGAGAACGTGGCTGCTCATTACCTTGCTCTGTAATTGGCCACCGTGGCGAAGGACCCCACGTTCGTGCGGCGCGGCGGGACGGGGAAAAAAGAAGCTCAAGCTTAAATTCGTAGGACATCAGAACTCCTTGTGGGGGCGGAGGGGTAGAACCTGCAACATGAAAGACACGACAGAGGGGGCTGATGAGCCACGCTATATCAGAGACGAATGTCAATAGGAAAAATAATGACTGACTTTGACAGGTAGAAGAGATATTGTAGGGAAAAAGAGCCCCACATCAAGGTTCTTTTAGAAAAGTTTTCGCCTCATCTAGAAGTGGGTTACCGACATGCTCTTTTTTGAGACAGAGGATTGGGTGCATCCATAAACCTCAATACGACAAATTATACTTGGTTGTGTATGTGAGTGTGTGTATGCTTGCATATTGGGCCATATTGTCCTTTCAAAAAAAAAAATATATATATATATGTTTTTTTACACACACACACACACACACACACACACACACACACATATATATGTATCTGTGTGTGTGTGTGTGTATATATATATATAATATGATTTATTGATTATCTCTATTTGTTATTATATATGTTATTATTATTGTATGTTAATTTTCTTTAAGATTCAAAAAGAGCATATGTTCAGTAAGTACAGGTGTTAAGCTTGGGAATAATTTAGGTTCATGAACTGTAAATCAGAGTTTAGTTTCATCTGGTCTGATAACCGGTACACAACCTCACACACATGCTGTTGTGTCATCAGAAAGAGATTTGTCATTTGTCTAATATCTGACCCTTGGGCCATGACTCTAAGCACTGTGTTATTTCAGTGCTTGTCTCTCAAAAATGTTCAAAAGGACAGAGGATCCTCACAGCTGTTTAAACAGTTAGATCTTTTATATTCTTTTCGAAGGACAGATGTCTTCACTGGGCCGAATCATGTTTATTTTCCTTCGGGAGGCATTTTACATTTTTTGAGCTGATGAGAAAGAAAGAGCAACAGTAAGTGTGGGTAAATGCCTTGTGCCCTGCTGCTTTCTGGGCTTAGGTGGTGTGTGCTTGGCATAAACTTTCTCAGACAGTGTACTTGCTGAAATTTGCCAGTTCATACAGCATTGTCAGACTCAGAATGTAAGTGCAAGTTACTTTTCGCTGTTTACAGAGCTGTGCCTGGGTTTCCACAATAATTGTATGTATTAATGCCATTCCCAACGTGTCTCGACAGGATTTTGTGGATGCTAAATGCAAAGAGGCAGAAGACTTTTTGTCAATGCAATGCAATGGCTAGGGAAGGAATGGAAACAGTAAGGAATTTCGGTTTAGCGTGTATGTGTATGTACTGTATCGTGTATACCAATGGTGTCAGGGAAGGAATGAAACATAGTAAGGACTAAATGCATAGATGTGTAGTAGTAGTAGTGTATGTATATGTCATACATATGCTAGTAGTATAAGTAGCTATCATATAATATTGTTATGTGTTCCATTGTTGTTTTACACTATGTGTGTGCTGTGCATATATAAATACATTATTACTTACCATTTATGTTAAATTTATTTATATTTGTGTGTTGTTAAATTATAAATAATATAATTTATTAAAATATTATTTTTTTATAATATATATATATATAATATGACACACTACATATCATGTCGTGTGTGTACATGTTTGTTGTGTGCAGTGTGTGGTGTGTGTATATATGTGTGTTGTGTGTGAGTGTGTGTGTGTGATGTTGTGGTATGTAGTGTAATCATCTCACACTACCCTGCAAAGGTTGTAGGCACAAACATTTTTTTTGTATCGTTTTCTGTGCCAGTAAATTACCAGGAAATAGATTTTTGTTTGAACACAACTGTCTCTATCTATTTGACGCTCTCTATGTCTGCTATCACTAATTATGCAACTACCCAAATCTTCACATGGTCAGGAAACGTCGGTTAACGGTAATGGCCATTGTATAGGTTTATTTGGTCTACCTAATTCATCAGTGCCACACAAATCATCAGCGGCTCTAACTCAGCCCTCAAGCAGAAGTGAGTGTCACGTTCTTGCGATCAATTACCTCAAAGTTGAACATGTGTTGAAGTTATGTGTTAATCTGATCCGGTCAGACTAAGGGTAATTTGCCCCTTCTGTTAGACATGTGATCAGCGAATGTGGTAGAAACAGGTAGAAATACATCTGAGCTCTGTGGCAATTGTTGCTTTATTAAAGAAGATTGTCTTAAGTTGTTAAGATGGTCTTAATGGTTTTTAAGTGTTCCATTGAAATACAGGAGTGTCGTTCCATAATATGTTCAGCTTTGGAGGGTTGTCCCAGGAAACAGAGCTGTCAGTGTAATTGGTTGTTTGGATCATCCTGCCAGTTTATCTGGAGTGATTCGGTGATTCACAGTCAGAATGACAGTTTTATCATTTAAGCTATTTGTCGTGTATTCTCTCTGTGCCAGAGACCGTTGTAAGATGTCTGGTTTTCATTGATGTTGGAAATTACATGGATCACCTCATTCACAGAGAGAGACAGAGGCAAACAAAAGTCAGAAGATATAAAGCTTATCAGTGGGACAGTAACAGCTCCACTGACTGGTGCTAATTTATAACCCGAAAAATGCCTCTGTTTATTAGTACAGATGAGCCGTAATAAGCAGCCAGCTAAAGGTGAAGGTGTACATCACCTTACCCTGTTGGGTTTGACTTTATTGCCTGGGGTGGTGAATTGAATTTGCCATTGTAAATATTATGTCTTTTGTTTCTTATCATACAGCTAGTAGTATCTCTAATCCCCATGATCAAACCTGAATGGTAGAGGAGGGGCACATTATAAATCTGCCCAGACCCTAAAAATGTTATCACTGCTTTGCCTGCTCCCCCTGTATGTGTGCCAAGAGATGTTGATTCTTGTCTCTATCACACCCATTGTGAGCCCACTTGATTGCGCTAATTCTCTGCCTTCCCCCACCCACAGCTCTCATGTTGACTACCCAGATGCTGCCCAAATGTGGTTTCTGAGAACTGCTTCAATTCTCCCCCACATCTCTAAACTTGGGGAGATTGTTCAGTCTTCTTGATACCAATTTTCCTCTCATCCCCCTCTGTCCTTAAGATTAAAGGTTTGCAAGGGCCGTTTTGATATTTAGTTGTGTTTTGAAGAGAATATATTAAGATTTATTTCAATATTTATTGGCCAGCAGGTTTTGCAAAAAAGCCCCATATTATATTATTCATTATACATTATATAATGTAATATAATATATAGTATAATATGTAACATACAGTATATGATGATGAAGTTGCATTCTGAAGAGGGTAAGTGATGTTGCGATAAAGATGTACTTCAATATTTAATAGCCAGCAGGTTCTGCACAAAAAGTCCTGTTATAATATAATATAATATAATAAAAAATATTATATTCTTTGTGTATGAAGTACAATAATATAATTTATTATAATATAATAACGTATATGATGAATTTATATATTTTTGCAGGTGAAAACAACTTGTAAAAAAAAGTAGTCATTTACTTTCACTTATTCTGTTTGATGTTAAATGAGGCTAATTTGATATTTTGTCTCCCGCTGCTGAAGTAGTTTACTCTCCTAATATTCTCTTAAGTGGGAGAGCTTTCATCCTGGTCGGGGGCTTGATGTTCTTCTCTTGTTTTCTTCCTAATTCGTCTTCTCCGGATGGAAGGAATGTGAATTAGAAGGGAGGTCTGTGTACCACCCATACTGTCATCAAGCAAACTCCAGTCAGCCCAGCTCAGTTATATCTTAGTCTGTGTTTAGTTACTGTATCTCTTTTTTGTCATGTTCATTTTATTTGATAATTACAATATTTAACACTATTACATCCGGTTCAGTTTCAGAGTTTATAAATAGGTTTTAATTGCAATGTTTTGTATATTCAAACAGACCCTAACCCAAACCCTAGGAATTCTGCTATGAAACTTGAATACATCAAGACTATTGGCAACCTAATAATGTTCTTCAGTAGCACCTTGGACAAACACTTCCACAAATGCTTCATTACTTGGAGATCATAGTCTTACCCTTTTAAACCTTTAGCATCATTTTTAATTTTTTTTTGCTGTTGACTGCAGATCAGATGCATTAACATGCCTAACAAGGGGCTCCATTACTGGCAGGATCAGCATGCTTGTCGTCTGAGGGCTTCACAGGCTCAGGGGGCTCTCGTTAAAGCGGCGCTACTCCACCCAGGGCTTTTATGTGTTATTGGGAACGTGAGACAAATAAAATAGGGGCTTTAGCCCCGGAGGCTCAGTCTGAGCTACGATAACAGTTTCTCGCACCCCATTATTAACAAATTTCTGCGCTTTTCTGCTTTTTTGAAGTAATCCTATGCAGATCAAGTACAGATTCTTTTTGCATTTTTATTTGGATTGCATTTTAATTAATTAATCAAATTTTATAATTACCTATGTCATTATTTACTCAAAAAACCCAAATTAAGTAATTCAAAGACGCAACATATAATTGCAGCGGACAAAAGCATTGAACAGACATTACAAAAAGTGCCTGGAAGTCAAAATGTCTTGTTTTATTTTCATCTATCTGTTTTTGAATGCAATGAAATGACTAAATCACAGTGTTAAAATAACAGCCCAGAGAAAATCTTCATTTAATGCTGTTAAAGAGTAATTTGGACTTATTTAGGCAATAGACAGCTCTAAAGTACATTGACACCGCACCTGATTGACCAGCATTGTGTGTGCCAAAGCGGCCCTCTCTGATCTCACATCAAAGAGCGGCAGGAAGAAGACTGGAAGCATGTGGGGCAGGCCAAGGTGGAGAGGGAGGGCAGCAAAGACTGTCGATTGCTGGCTCAGTACAAAACAGCACATCTCGAGTCCCATGAGCCCACAAATCAGTCAAGCAAATGCAGAGGGCAGAATGTGGGTTTAAATAGTCATTACAGAGGGCCGACAGAGTCAAAGACAACAGGCAGACGACAGCTTGACATCTGCTGCTCTGCCTACTTGTCTTACTCTTGCATAGTGTCTCTCCTTCTCTGTCTCATCCTGTGTCTATGCAAATGTGTCCTGCATTCAGTTTAAGAGCATGTGCGCAGCCTTGCATTAAAGCAGCAGTCAAAAACATGATTGTTTAGTAACGGCAATCGGATTTTAGATTTGTTCATGACTGACATGTTTCTGTGTACAGAGGTCTTTAGAGAGCACCGATTTAGGCAGAGTGTTGTTTCTGTGAATGACCCTTGAAACTCAGTCCACCTGTAGGGCCTCTAACATCTGGGGCTGTCATTAGTGACTGATGCTTGGCTGATGTTTGTAATAATATCCAAATGGCTATTCAGCCTTTTTACACAAGTCACACTAAACACACAGCTGGCACACCACAAACCATGCGTTTTAGAGGTTTTCTACACAATATTGAGAAAAGATGACACATGCCACTTTTTTGTGCATGTAATGGAGTAAATTGGTTTTACTTACTCCAGAACTTTAAATGAAAAACAAAGTAAAGTAATGCTGTTTTAATGGTGTGTAAGCTTTTCTCATATAATAGAAAAATGCAGTTTATAGTTCATATGGCTCATATTCTTCCAATAACTTTAATTGAACCCCAAAAAAGGTAGGGACGATTTATTGGTACAACATTGGCTATTTGCTTATTTCAGTAACAAATGTAACAAATGTAAACACATCAAGGTTTTTTGGCCTGTCCATTCTCAGAGGTCTTGACCTTCCCAATTTTATCTATTAAAATCATGAAACAATGTTATAATTTGTTTTGTTTATATGCAGTTTTTCTAAAACACATATATAAATATCTAAAGGATGATATCATTTATTATATTAATATTTTGCTGTTTACCACATGATCTATATTTTAAAGCATAATTTCCTACTGTATTTTTTATTTTTTTGTAAAAGAATATTGGATATTTAATTGTGCATGCTAAGTTCCCCTAACATTACCTTTTCCATCATCAAATGCTCACTTAAAGTTAGTCTCAAAAACACTAATTTTATAACACTGTAAAATGTATTTTTTAGCAAAGCTCAAAATAAATAGCCTTTTTTTATGATGATGTGATGACTAAATTCACTTGTAACATTTTAAACTTTTTTTATTTACATTTTTGTTTTTATATCAGTGCATGCCTCTCAGAATTCAGCATTCTGAAACTTTGGCTAGAAGTCTTCATAACATTAAACACTTGATTCAGTGGTTTACAGAATTTCATCGTTGACCCCTCTGCATCTTGGGATATGTGTGTATTTGCATGGGAGCGTGAAAGAGCCTGGGGAAATGTAGTTTAAAATCTATTGGGGATTTGTGTCATAACCATAAATCAGTCCTTTGCTAATTGGTAAGAAAACAACAGTCAAGCAGTATATAATGTTTTATGTGCCTCTTATGTTTTTTACTGCGGTACTAACGAGGGTCTGTGTCACAGAGTGGACAGGGATTTAGCCTGAAAGATGGCTGCTGTCCATAAGCTTCAGTGTTCTTCAGCTTCTGTTGCTTGAGATGCTCCTGATTTGCATGTGGCAATTAGTATGCTAATTGGCCTAATTATCCCATGGGACCACACAAGCACTGTGGCATTAAAAGGTTCAGTCTCATTATGACTCAACAATTCCCACAAGTTAGCGCAATCAAAAGGCCATCACATCCTCCAGAGCATATCTGTGGTGAACCTTTCTTGCTTAAACGTGTTTTGTGTTAATTACTCTTCATCTGATATTTATTTGAAAGTCTTATGCTTTGTAGGCATTCGGGCAAGACCTTGTCCAAAAGGAGGAGAATTTAGCCTCATTAGCGGATGCTAAGCGGGCATTCGATAGCTGCGTCCTGAGCAGATGAGATGGGAGATTGAACTTTTAGCTCAAAGTGCCCTTACTGCTGATTTGTTTCATGACCTGATTGAACAAGAACAGAGACCTGTGGATCTATATCAGCTCAGCTGGCAGTGGCCTTTGTTCCTCTGTACAGACACGGAGTATTGGCTCGTGGGATTGCTGGGCTATTGATGGGGGAAGGATGAGGTGAGCACACACACGTACACACCCGGAGAATGACTTTGGCAGGCTGGGCAGATGAGGAGCGTCGGCTATTGTGTTTACTCAGGGCTGTGTGAAGGCTCTGTATGTTTGGTTATCCTTGGCTAGGTGAAAAAGGCAGAGACGCTGTCTGGCCATGACCTGAAATAATGTCACCCGTTGACTACAATTTAAAAAGGTAGACAGACGGGACACATTGTAAAATGGGACAAATACATTACCTTAGATTAAAAGTACAATATAATAAAAGCACTTTCAAAGAATAAGGTACAAAATAGGGCTTAACCTCAAGAAAAATTTGATTGTGAATCTAAATATTATATGAGCTGTTTTAATATTCTATTCATTTTACATGAGGTTTGCATATTATATATATATTGCTACATTAAACAATGAACATTAAATAAGCATCAAATTAAAGAAAATATGTAAAATTGAAATAAAATAGAAAAATACCACAAAGGCTATTTGTATGTGTGTGTGTATATGTATGTATATATATATATATATATATTAATGCTGTAGAAAATTATGCAGTAACGAGCCAAATATGGAACCACAGCTATTCATATTACTCATTTGATATTTATAATTGAATACTTTTTACAAATTGTATTGCAGATTTATTGTTTTAAATGTTAGATAAATTTTGTTTAATAATAGTATATAAAAATAAATCTAGTAATATTTTATAATACATAGGCTCTCTATAACAAGATAAGTATGTAATATCTAGATATGTATAGAATGTGTGCCTCTAATGTTTTAAATACAGACATGGCAAACACGCATGTACTGTAATCATATTTAAAAAGTGCTCAATATATTTTTTTCTCCTTTGCTGCATCAGTGATTTGTCAGTCTCTTCGTGGTTTTACTGCCTCCAAGACAACGCAGTGTGGCAGAAAACCCTGATTCTGTCACCCTCTCTGCTTGCTCAGCATTACTACCCTCCACTCGTTATCTGTCTAATTAGCCTTTAGCTACTTAATGAGCTGAACAATGCAGCGTTAGTGGAGCAACAAGCTCAGGGCATGTTAGTGGGTTGGGGTTAAGGATGTTTGGATGTTGTGCTGAACTGGTTGCCTGGTGGCCGTGTTCCCATTGGTTGCTTGAATTATGCCTTGCTCTGTGGCATGTGAAGTTTTATAGGGTGATGGTGTGTTGCTTTTGTTTGGGTTAAAATTGCGAGAGGAAGATTTGAACTGGCTTTTTATACAAACCACAAACATATATCAGTAAGGTCAAATTCTTGCTATGAAAAATGTTTCAGTTAACCTTTTTATTTAGCAAAGTACTATCACAGCCTGACTTTTACCTGTCAGAATAAAGTGTATTACATGTTATTCTGGCCATGTAAAGCGACCAACCACCATTAAAAATATATATATAGCTCTGCTCATGATGCAATTGGATGCAACTTACCCAGAAGTTGCATATTAATTCATGCAATCTGATCGGAGCTTGTGGAAGAGGAATAGATGGGTTTGTTGCATGTTGTTGCAACCACAACAGTGCATGTAATGTATATAATTGCATTTGTCAGTCAATGTGCCTCTAGGATTAAAAACCTGCCAAAGCCACGCTGACATATAATGTCTTGCGTAAACTGTCTGTTTGAGTTAAGAATCGAATTCCCAAGCATACATGGACGAATGCCGTCCAAAACACAGATGCTGTTTCAACCCATAATGGGCTTCTAGACGTTCAAGATGAAGTCATGTTTTTCTGTGCCGCAGGAGCTCGTCTGTGTTAAACTCTCTTCAGACTGGGTGGCCCAGTCCTCCCACAGCTCCCACAGCAGGTGGAAACCAAGAATTGCTATTAAACGAAGGTCAGAGGACTGTCATTAATAACAAAGTGTTTGTGTTTTTTCCTACGTCATTAAAAAAAAGCTACATTGTATGGAATTATCCGATGTGAGGTTCTGGGAATTTCAACATTACAGTCGAAATGGAGTTAAAGGGATAGTTCTCCCAAAAATGAAAATTCTGTCATTATTTTCTCACCCTTCATGTTGTTCCAATCCTGTATGACTTTATTTCTTCTGTGGAACTTAAAAGAAGATATTTTGAGGAATGTTTTTTTTCCTCTGTACAATGGAAGTCAACAGTAACTAAAACTGTTTGGTTACGAAAAATTTTCAAAATGTCATCCTATGTCAGATTTTTCATTTTTGACTCTTTACAACCAGGGCTGCTTTGCTTCTTTCACATATGTATGCTATCATATATTTTTTTGCCCTATTCAAAAAGATCCTTCTAATTTTTGCAACCTGTGAATACATGGATTCTTCATCTATTAATTAAATTGGCCTCGTTAACGCAATCTCGCAATTATAATTAAGGCATACCATTTAAGCAATTTACTTATCTTTCCAAGGATTTTACAACCTTCAGATGATGTTGCACGCCCAATGACTATACCAGTGCCCTGTATTACTTATCTCAGTGTCTGTAAACTAAAATGAAATAGACCCTTTTTTTTCAAAATCTGAAACATTCAACCAATTATTTCTGAATCATTTCATCAGCTATTTCCTCTGTGGAGCGCAACCATATAAGCATCTTGTCCAATGTTAGACGTTCTCTCTCTCTGTGTGTTTGGCACTGGTAGAGACTCCAGTGAGGCAGTTGTGTGCTTAGGCTAACTGTGTCTCGCTGGCTGGCTCTGAACAAGCACAGGCCTGTTCTACCCCGGTGGCCAATAAAATGAGAAAATCAACCACTGTGCCACCATCCACAGGCCAGCCAGATAAATACACTTGTCTCTGTGTGAATATGTGTCAGCATGGCTGTGTCGATCCAAAGATTTCATCCAACTGTTCAAAGAATGATACAGGAAATCATTAAAGGGAGAGTTCAAGCAAAAATGAAAATTCCGTCATTTACTCATGTCTTTCGCCTTTTCATTCAAGCTGCTTTTTCCATGCAATAAAAAATGAATGGTGGATTGTTTTCAGGGCAAGAAAACAAGAGAGCAACACATGACTTCAGAAGACTTTGAATATAGTGATTAAAGGGGTGGTTGACTGTTTTTTTTCTAGGCTTGATTGTGTTTATATGGGTGCAGTCTAACATGTGGTTCATGCTTGTTTTTTTTTAAAAAAACCACATTATTTTTCACAATAATTTACCTTTATTTCCACACCTCTCTTCCTTCTCTGACAAACGCCTTGATTTATTTCCGTTTTATGAAGCCCCCCCCTCGATGGCTGAGATTGGTTTGCTGGCTCAGTGTGTTGTGATTGCTAAACCCTCTCTAAGCACATCTAACGTCCCCGCCCTTCTCCTCAGCGGCATGCGCTCCCGTTGGAAATTGAAACATGGCGTTGTCTATAAAGATGCTTTTATCATTTGTCCCGCGATGGACCCCTGAGGATATTAGTGAAGAAGGATCGTGCAAGAACCTATGCAAGCACGCTCTTAATGTATGTTTGGTTGTTGTTGTTCTCATCATACTTTAAATACGCTGCTATTTTGTAATGCACACTGCTTCTGTTAGCTTTTAAATATACGTTTTTATCCCTGATTAAAGCTTTAATACAGCACAGCAACCGCACGCAACGCGTTCCATTTATAATGCATCTGATTGCTGTGTGAAAATAAGTTGTATATGGAACAGTTTGTTGAGCTTTATCTGACGATCTTAAATGAAATAGAATTGAGAATGCAGGGCACATGAGTAACATATTAAGAACCCAGCTTTAATGATATTTTGAAACTTGTGAATATTAGAATCGTTAGAAAGACAGAATTGCGATTATATGAATCGATTTGTATTTGCATCCTAGTTTTCTCTCCTCTTCTCTAAATCAGCGCCTCGCCCCTTGCTGCGTATTCCCGGGGCAGGTTATCTGGGTCCGTGTCGTATCAAACCCGGGAAGTAACTCGTTGTAGTCCTTACCGTCGTTTTTTTTGTAGCTTAAACTGCCAAATTTAAAAGACCATAATCTCCGTTTGCGTTGAACTTTTCAGCGCTGCAAGTCTGCAGATATTGTTTATGCTCAAACAGCAACATTACACACTAACTAATGTTAAAAAAGTGAAATCGCAATCAACCACCCCTTTAAATATATTCATGATGTATTTGGAGCTTGAAAGCCCCTGGTCACTGTCCACTTTTCATTACATAGAAAAGAGCAGCATGAACATTATTCAAAACATCTCCATTCCCCCCACAGTAGAAAGTAAGTCATACAGGTGTGGAATGACATGAGGGTGAGTAAAAGATGACAATTTTCATTTTTTCAGTGAAATATCCCTTTAATCAATTTCTAAACCCACTAATGGTGTTTTTTTTAAGTTCCACCATGCAGATAACTCACAGGTGTTCTTAATCAGGGTAATCAATTTTGCTCTTTCATCATTGGTTGTATTAATTTTCAGAGTGCTCCCGACTTTTGTGAAAGCCCTGTTACCCTCTTTGAGGATCCTCTGATCACATCCTCCAAAAGCTGTTTCAAAATCTGTATTATTCCAAAACAAGATCATCTTCAAAGCATCCCAGGCTTTCTTTACCTTGTCAGGGTATCTGTATTTGACACAGCGAGTGCAAGGCTATCTGATCTTATCAGCACATATGTGGGAGTTGGTTGCGTTAGATTGAAATGGATTATTATGGTCTATCGGCCTCATTAGTCTGAGCTGCTCACACCTGCTCCATAAGAATGTATTGAATGTGGGTGGGTGAGACTTATATTGAGGCAAAATAATGACAATCATATGGTTATTCTGTATTTTTAATAACAAGAACAGCTTAGCACTGTAGATATGAGTTTGGTGACAAAACAGTGTACAGCAACACTCAAAAATACTTAAAAATGGATATTCACCTGAAGTCCTGTGTTTATGTATTAATACATGGATTTAAGAATATTTGTTTGCGTATTTGGTTGTGTGCATTTCTAATTGTTTGTGTGCGTATGTGTTTTACAGTGAGGCTTAGTGCAGTTCAGCCCCTCAAGCTCAAGGTTTATGAGGTGTTAGCTGTCACTTCATTGACTCCCGACTGGCCCATTACGCTTTGTGCAGACAGAGCTGTCTCAGGTGGAGAGTTGGGGTTTGGCCCCACACAAACATACATGCGCACACACACACACACACACACACACACACACAGTCGGAAGCATTTAGATTGAGTGTACACTTTTTTTTTTTTTTTTTTTTTTTTTTTTTTTTTTTGTTTTTTTTTTGCAGTGATTTTTTAATTAACTTGTGAATTTGTTATTTTTATATATATATATATTAGTAGGATTTAGTAGAAATTGCTTGTAAAATTTCACACATAAATATAGCTGCAAGCAGCGATGGCGGGCCCAAGCCGTCAGTGCAATCGCACCCTGGTGGCATCAAGAAAAGGGGCACAGCGAGCACATGCATTTACAGTAACCCTCTGGCAGTCTGGTTTTATTGATACAGCAATTAAGGGTTAATCCAAACCATCAAGACTGTGAAAGACTGTTACTTTAATAAATCGTCACGGCAACACCGTTCAGATATCCAAAATCCGTTTACAATTTAAGTTCCTCAATGTTTTGGTATCATGTAGACAAAGTTTGTGTGTAGGAATATGCATTAATTCACACCCATATTTTTCCAAATATCCACATTCAAATCAAAATAGCAGACTTCCTGTTGGTTGTAGCTAATGACTGTAAATTAGAAGGTTGTCCAGATTGATGAGACCAATATATGTACCATGTTTGGTGACTGTAGCTAAAACTAACCCCCCAAGTTTTCTGAAAAGGTGGCGCTATGCAGTGCCTCTTCCACGCCCTTTTATGAGCTTTTGCCAGTGTCTATCTATCATTAATACTGATATGTGCAGTGGTGGACTGGCCATCTGGAGTACCGGGAGTTTTCCCGTTTGGGCGCTGTACAATTGTAGTAAATGTACGTATATCCTTCCATCGGCCCAGATGAATGGCCCGGCGTGCGGCCCACTTCATTCAAAAATTCTAATTAAATTTAGCGTGCTTCGGCTCAGTTCAGCGGCTCAAAAGCACTCATCAATGTCAAAATGTTTGAAATAGCCAATCAAAGTGTAGAAGGCGGGATTTACTGTTCACAGACGCTGAGCTGTGCACGACTTGAATGCGAGCTGAGGTAAGATGTAAGCAGCTAAACATGACGAGACAATTCAGCAATATTTGCCAACCGTTTACGAAATTAAAAAAGAAAAGAAGAAAAGAAAAAGAGTTAAATGACAGACATTAATTTTCAGGAATGCAAACTACTACTGACTTTTTCAAATTTCTCAGATTTTTATGCCATTTACGTTATTCGTCACAATGTAGGCTACATAACACATGTACATAACACATGTACATGTTATCTGCCTCAAAAATTCAGGAAACAAATGTTAAAGTTTGGCACGTTACCATGGCAACAAGATAAAAAAATATCAATAATCCATTCAGAGTTTTACATCGGCCTTGATTTGACATTATTCTGTTGAAGTTTGAAGCAAATCGAGTAAAAATAAGATGCTGAATTCAAAGCATTTTGAAAATGACACACTTCCTGTTGCCAGTTGGTGCGCTATAACTTTCAGTCATAATAGTCACATCATTATTAAATTATTGAATTTATTATTAAATTATTAAAATGTAAAGTTTTATCTGTGAACATTAGTTATATGCACTGTGTGAATTAACATAAAATGAATATTTTTAATGTTATATTAACTAACATTAAAAATATTAATAAATTATCTAAACATAGATTGTTCATTGTTAGTTAATGCATTAAATAATGTTAACCCAAGAGACCTTATTGTACATTTTTGCCAACACTTTTTATTTATGATCTATTACATTTTTAATAATTATTTTAATGATCTATAAGCATTTGTGAAATAGTTTTGCCTGCATTTCATCATAGTCTTCATCTGGAGCTGAACTGTTTTACTGTTACATCCATGAGATGATGTAAGTTCAGATGTCATTTCACAGGATGTCATAGGTCAGTATCAAATGAGATTTTAAATTATTATTTCCAGCACAAAAAGTATAAGTCCACGTGTAAGATTTAAAAAATATATTTTTTTATGTTGTAATTAATATAATTATTAACCTAATATATAAAATTATGTTGTCAGTGCCTTACACATGAATGAAACTGGTTCTAGGATTTATTTTGTCCCTAAAACGGACAGAATAGGATAAGGCCTTAGAGAATTCTTAAGCTGTAATGCAATAAATATAAATAAAATTAAATATAAATAAATACTGATTGATCTTTATTTCTAGTGATTAAAAGATGTTTAAAAAGTCTCTCTCTCTCTCTCCTCTCCCTCCCTCTCTCTCTCTCTCTCTCTCCCTTCTCCCTCTCCCTCACCTCCTCACTTCCACACTCAACACATACACACAGACAGAGACACACACATATACACACCACAATCAGATGTCTGATAGATGTTTTAATTTCTGTTATTCATAGACTTTTGTAAAGTCATGAAATTAATAATATTATTTTTTAAATATATAATTATATATATATATTTTTTTTTTTAATATATTGCTCATATTTAGTTAATGTTAGTTGTGAATTAACCAATTGTTAAAAACTATATTATTTAACTGTTAATTAACATCAACAATAATACGTACCATGTATTAATTCAAAATGTATTAATCATATTAACATTTAAAAGTTGTATCTTTTGAACATGACTAATTTTACTAACAATAAAAAGATTAATAAATGCTGTAAGAAATATTTTGTTCATTGTTAGTTCATATTATCAGTGAAGAATTAACATGCTGTAAAAAGATAGTTCATTGTTAGTTGAAGTTAGTTAATGCATTCCCTAATGTTAACAAATGAACCTATTATTAATGTTCCAAACCTTTATGATTCATAAGCATTTTAAAAAGGTTTTATTGATCTATAAGCATTTTGAAATATTTTGCCTGCATTACAGCTTAGTAGTCTTCTCTGTGAGCTGAACTGTTTACTGTTACATTCATGAGATGATGTAAATTCAGATGAATATCATGTCAGAGGGTGTCATTGTTCAGTATCAAAATTAGTAATTATTATTTGCAGCACAAAAATTTATAAGACCACGTGTATGTATCTTAGATTTTTTTTGTTGTAATTAACATAATTATTAACCTAATTATATAAAATTATGTTCAGTGCCCTACAAATTAACTGGTTCTTGGATTTTATTTTTATTATTTTTTGTCCCAAGACTGACAGAAAAGATAAGCCTATGAGATTTCTTAAGCTATAATGCAAAAAAAATAAAAAATAAATAAAATAAAATATAATAAAATAAAATAAAATGAATAATTAAATAAATAAATATTGAATGATTTTTTCTCTAGTGATTAAAGAGATGTTTAAAGTCTCTCTCTCTCTCTCTGTCTCTCTCTCTGTCTCTCTCACCCACCTCCTCACACTCACACTTAAACACAGACTCACCCATCCCCCACATACACAGAGCATGTGATCAAATGTCTTGATAGTTTTATAATTTTCTGTTTTCATAGACCCTTTTGTAAACATGAAACTAACCATACTTCTTCAGAATGACTTGCTCTATGTATTAAAAGTTTTGAAGTGTTTGGAAGCTGCACTTTAAAGATATAAGAAATAGCTGCTCTCTTTTACTACTTAACTTTAATAAATCGCCATTATAACCGTTCAAGATATCCAAATCCGTTAGCAATTTAGCATCTCAGTATATTGGCATCATGTTGACAAAGTTTGGTGTGAACTACTGTTTTTCTGCTGTGGAGGAGTAAGAATTTATTACAGCTTGATATTCCCCGAAATGACATTAAAAAAAGAAAGCCGGCTTCCTGTTGGTCGTAGCTAATGAGTGTAAATTAGAAAGTTGTCCGGCTTGAATTAGAACAATTTATGTACCGAGTTGGTGTCTGTAGCTAAAACACCCCCCAATTTTTGACAAAAGGTTGGCGCTATAGAGTGCCTCTCTGTCACCCCGTTTAGAGCTTTTCAAGTGTCTAACATCATTAATACTCTATGGGTTTGAGTTTCATGACATTCAAGCATATTATCTGCTTCAAAAATCACCAAAAACAAATTTTCAAGTTTGACACGTGCCATGGCAACAGTATTTTAGATAGCATTATTCCTTCACAGTTTTACATCGGCCCGTTTTTTGTTTTTGACATTATTCTGAGAAGTTTGAAGCCAATCGATTAAAATAAGATGCTGATTTCAAAGCATTTTGAAAAGACACTCTTCCTACTGCAGTTGGGTGCGCTATAACTTGACTCCTAATAGTCACTCTATGCGCTCGGCATCTATTCACGAACAAAACCCGAAGTTTTGATCAAATCAACAATGTATGGGATTGTTATTAGCGCTTCATGTCTCTCATTTTCGCCATAAATTCATCGCCTCGCACGGGCAAACCGTTCGAGATATCAAAAATATCCTGGCAATTTTGCGTCCCATGTCTTCAGATCATGTCTCCGAGTTTTGTGCAACGGTTTGGTAATCCTCAGAGGAGGACTATATCAAATTCAGAGCCTGCGCTTTTTAAACAGGATTAATAGCCGCCTGTTGGTTGGTTTGCAATGACATGCAGTGTGAAAGTTGTGACTCAATGAGGCTATAGTGTACCGAGTTTCATATGAATACGTGCAAGTATGTGTGAGCTATACATCAAGTTTCAGACTTGTTCTAGGGGGCGCCGAGAGCCCCTGTGCCACCCCGGGTCCCCAGCCTCTGCGGCGTCCTACAGCGCGGATTCCAACGTGTGTGCCAATTTCAAGAGTCAAGAGTTTTCGTTATTGGCCCCAATAATAAACCCCCAAAACCTTGAAAAAAATAATAATATAATAATATAATTAGAAAAAACAAGAGGGCGCCCTGCTTTCACACTAATTACAGAGAAACAGCAGCATGACATTGAATTAAACGACATTTTGAAATACTGGGACAGTATTTTCTTGCTTATAAAAGCATTTTATAAAAGCATTTCCTTTTAAAAGCATTTTATTGATCCAGGTTAATGTTAATTTATAAGTATGCTATTGTTTATTGTTAATTCATGTTTGTTCATAATCATGATACATTAATGCTACTTTATATTAGCTGACATGTAAAAAAAATGTATTAGTATATATAGAAATTAGCTTCCACCTATATAAATAAATGCTTTGAAAGAATCGTTAGTTCAAGATACCTAATAATCTTAAAAAAAAAAAAAAAAAGGTTGGGAGTGCATTAACTTAAATAATAAATATATATATATAAGTTAATGCTCTCCCAACCTTATTGAGGATAAGTGGTTTGATGGATGGATGAAGTTATGTTTGAACACTAACAAAAGCCTTAAACTTTTCTATTTTTTTTTTTTAAAACAAGCCTACATACCAGTGCCCTACTCAACAAAATGTTCCATGATAATCGCATAGACACATGCACTCATTTACTTGCACATAGAAGGTATGTGTATACATAGACACTTATTCATTCACATTTCCACATTTGTACCCATGTGTTCACACACACACACACACACACACACACACAGGTGTAGTACAGATACTTCAGTTACTCTGTCTGTGTGGACTTTAGACGGGACTGTCTCTCCTGTCCTCTGGTTTGCAGGTGTGCGTCTTCATCTTGGCCAGTTTCTCAGACTTGGTTTATTTGAAGTGTCTGCCTTCACAGCCTGTAACTCCTGCTGATGAGTTCTTGGGGAGAACATAAAAAAGCAGCACCCACCCATCAAATAATGGGAGTTTATCTGAGAGGGATCTCATCACAGATGAGTCATGACATAGGGATGGATGAGGGTTAATGAGTGTCATTAGAATATCATGCTGACTGCATCATATTGTTGCGATGTGTATTGTGTAATTGTTCCTCCAAAGGCTTAACCTTACACACTCATGTTCATTTTCCCCCAATGTTATTTTCTTGTTGTGTTTTTTCTCACTTTCTTTTGAACACTCTCTTTAACATAGTGCTTTCTTGCTCATCACTACTATTGATCTGGCTGTCTCTGTTATTTAAGATTCCCTGAATGCTCATTAATTAAGCCTGTTGAGAAGATCTAGAGAATAATTCCCACCCTCAATATCAATTACTATCAAAATAACCTTTTGAAGAGAGACACTGTAGCCCAGTTGTTTGCTAACAACCAGCCCAAATCTGCAGCATATTGCTGTATGCTGTGGATATTAGCAGGTATAAAGATATATTGTGTTTATTTACAAGTAAACACTCTTTTTAAAATAAAATAAAAAAGAGATCATTTTTAAAAAATCTGCCTTAATGCACATATTTTGAGATTTAGCACAGCACTGGTTGTCCATAGTCAGCTCTCTTGAGTATCTTAAAGGATTGCATGCTTAAATATCTGCTTTTCTTGACTATCTGGACACATTGTATTGATTTTCTGTAGATGAGCTGGAGAGCTGTGGTTACAGAGGTTTGTTAAAAGATTGCTCAAAAGGATAATGCATGTATGGTGGTCACACGATCAAGTCTAGTTGTGTTGAGTTATTTTAGGATTACATAACATATTGGCTGTGATACACAGGGTCGGGATATATATTGCAATGATCAAGCATCTATGTTTTTTGTGTGCATGAAATGGAAATTCCTCTATCTATTTTCTAAATGCATCTTATTGATTTTATTGTTAACTATTCATCTGTGCCACAGTTATTATATTTCACTAAGACTAAAACGATAAAATCATTTTCATTACTTGAAATAAAATTAAATAAAAGCTAATTGCCAAGGCAACTTTTTTTAAGTTTAACTACAACTGAAAGAAAAATGTCTAAAAACTATACATATAAAAGAAACTAAAAAAGTCAATAATTGAGAACCCACCCTATATTTTTTTTCTTTTACAAAAAAAAAAAAAATTATTTGGATGTGTGTCACAATATGAAAGAATAGAGAAGACTTTAATTTCATAAGATATTTTATAAGATATTCACTTGAGCCTGAGCTCAGTGAATCATTTGTTTGTCACTCATTTGTCTTCCTGTAGAGCTGAACCTGGTCTTGAATGTTTCTCCAGGGCTGAACTCTTTGACACAGCACACAGTTAAAGGCAGCAATCAGCTCTCTGGAGTGATGAGTGCCACAGCTTTATCGGGCAGCTGTATAGATGTCTATCCCTCATCTTTATGGAGACATTTATGATGGAGGGATTTCCAAGACACTGATCACTCTCCTCTGTATCTGAGACCATAACCTACAAGCCCAACCTAAAGTTTCTTGCTTTTTGTGTGCCTTGTTGTTGTTTGTCTTTTACTAAAATAATATATATTGTTAGTAATAAGCTTGAGAAGACATTTATATCAAAATCAAATATTTCCAAGTTTCTGTGTACTAGCTGCCTTTCAGTTGTTGTTGCATAGTCGTGTTAGTTTTCCTTTGACATTTGTGTACCATTTTTTTTTTGGCGGGAGTTGTTTTAAAGGGGTTTTGATATATTTGAATATTCAGTAAATATTCATTAACGAGACACTGATTGGCCAGTAAAAGTATGTGGGGGCAGGAACAGAACAGAATGAGCTCATTGACTTGACAGTAAGGATGTTAATGGAAGCCATTTTCGCTTTAATCTAATAGATCGCTTTATAATATCGAACATGCAAGTGTGCGACATCTCTCTCTCGCAATTGTAGCCGAGCTCTTGGATTTATTGTGGTAATATTTCCACTCTGCCTCCAATTTCAGACATTGATTACCCTCAATAACAGCAAACGTGGACTTTTTCCACATGTACCTGGTCCAGTGCCAGAGTGATTAAGCTGCTTCTAAGCCGATTAATGAAAGAAGGTCTGAATCAAGAAAATACCTTTGAAAATGAAGGAAATGACTTTCCCCAGCAGATGTGTTGCTACATTGCCTATTATGTTGCCTATTAAATAGCCTTTTTCAATGGCCCATTATTTTCCTCAATAAAAACACTCACTGGAGCTTGCATACTCCTGCACTTCAGAAAGCATATTGAAGGAACGATGAAATCCCCTGTATAAAATGAAACATTTGATGTCTTAAACACGAACCAGACGGGTTCAGGCTATTTGACAGGGCTTCATGGCAGGTGTGGAGTGGGCCAATTCTGTTTTATAACTGCCACTCTCCTCAGAAAGTCTGCCAGGGAACAAGCCCCCTGCCAGTCGCCTGCCTCTAGCATGCCCTCGGATTACTGAAAGGTTGCGCCCATTATGGAGTTATTGAAAGGCAAAATCATGGCAGAAATCGTTAATAATCGTGTAATAACCCTTTATACTTGACTTCAAATGTCACTATTCTATTCTATTCTATTCTATTCTATTCTTTTCAAAGTAGTTTCCCAATTTAAAATGTTCCTCATGGATTACTGAACATAAGAAACTGATATGTGATCTCAAACCTCGTTGGCTGTCTGAATTCTGAATTCTGACATTTTGAAAAAGCCACTGCAACCAATACAGTTCACGTCAATCAATTACCAAGAGAGCCACGTTCATCTGGCCTCCAGTAATATGACTGTTTACCCCTTTGCATGCGGCTCTGTGAAATACAAGCCTCTAGTATTGTCTTTTTCGAGCTTGTGACATATTGTCGTAATGTGACAGAAAGCCAGGATGAAATGTGGCATTTTGGAAAGGTCAGTTCATGGCCGTCTCAGAATTCGTCTCCCATCATGACGGTGGCAGTTGTCATATGGATGTTGGCATGTGCAGTCATCCTATAACTTGGAGAAAAAATGCAATGGGACCATCTAAGGCTGATAATTTCCTGTTTTCTTGTGACATACTGAATTAAAATGCTTATTATTTGCTTTTAAAGTAATTTTCTGTTAATTTTCGTGACTCTTTTCTTTTTGGTAGGGGTATGTTAACACTTATTTTTTATTTTTAAATGTACACTGTCATTCAAAAGTTTGGGTTAAGTAAAAAAATTTAGGAGAGCACCCCCCCCCCACATGATTGTAAAGTGCTATATAAATGCCTCATTCATTCATCATTGACCCGGTTGGGACACTGTACAAATTGTTAAAAACAGAATGCAATATGTGGAAGTTTCAAATTTCAAATTTTATTCAGAATACAACATAGATGACATATCAAATGTTTAAACTGAGAAGATGTATAATTTTAAGGGAAAAATGTTGGATTTTAAATTTCAGCATCAACACATCCAAAAAAGTTGGGACAAGGCCATGTTTACCACTGTGTGGCATGCCCTCTTCTTTTTATAACAGTCTGCAAACGTCTGGGGAAGGAGACAATGCAAGTTTAGGAATAGGATGTTGTCCCATTCTTGTCTAAGGCTTCTAGTTGACTGTCTTAGGTCTTCTTTGTCGCATCTTCCTCTTTATGATGCGCCAAATGTTTGAAAGATCTGGACTTGGCCATTTCAGTACCCGGATTACGCAGCCATGATGTTGAATTGATGCAATGTGGTCTGGCATTGTCATGTTTGCAAGGTCTTCCCTGAAAGAGACGACGTCTGGATGGGAGCTGTTTAAGAAGATATACCTTTCAGCATTGATGGTGCCTTTCCAGATGTGTAAGCTGCCCATGCCACACGCACTCATGCAACCCATACCATCGATGAGGCTTCTGAACTGAGCGCTGATAACAACTTTTGTCCTTGTCCTCTTTAGTCCGGATGACATGGCGTCCCAGTTTTAACAAATTTTGATTCTGACCACAGAACAGTTTTCCACATGCCACAGTCCATTTTTGAGCCTTAATGTTTAGATACTTTTTTGACCTATAGAGTTTTAGCCGGCAACGGCGAATGGCACGGTGGATCACCGACAAGTTTTTGGAAGTATTCCTGAGCCCATGTTGTGTATCCATTACAGTAGCATTCCTGTATGTGATGCAGTGCCGTCTAAGGCCCGAAGATCACAGGCATCCAGTATGGTTTTCCGGCCTTGACCCTTAGGCACAGAGACAGATTCTCTGAATCTTTGGATGATATTATGCACTGTAGATGATGATAACTTCAAACTCAATTTTTCTCTGAGAAACTCCTTTCTGATTGTCGCCGCAGCATTGGGGGAAGTGATCCTCTTCCCATCTTGACTTCTGAGAGACACTGCCACTCTGAGAGGCTCTTTTTATACCCTCATGTTCAGTTGACCTAATAAGTTCAAATTGGTCCTCCAGCTGTTCCTTTATGTACATTTTTTTACTTTTTCTTATTGTAAATTAATGTGTAGCTCTCTGAAATCCAAAATGCCAATATTTTGACATTTCATGTCTCACTTTCATTTGATATGTTATCTATATTCTATTGTGTAAAATTATAAGTTTATGAGAGGTGTGACTCCCAACTTTCAATTCATGCTTTCATGTATAAGGAACTCTTTTCAATTTAATAAGAAAATGTGACTTGAGCACCAAAAACTGGAGTAATGGCTCACGAAAATTCAGCTTTGCATCACAAGAATAAATGAAATTTTAAGTATTTTAAAATATAAAAGCTATTTTACATTTGTAATTATATTTCACAATATTAATGGTAGTATAAATATAATTAAAGTTTAAAACAAACAATATGGGGGGGAACCCTATTTATCAAAGCTTAGTCTAGATATTTATGATGCAACATAAAATAACAGAATTACGGAATTAATAGGAACCCACCCCCCCCCCTTGATTTAAGCAGCTACATGTTGGTTTAGGTTTAGGTTTTTCCATGTATATTAATTAAGGCAGTGTATCCATGTTAAGGTATAACATTATCATTTTGGAATTTCTCTCAAATCCCCCCGATGAGAGTCCCTCCAGCAGGAGGAGGGAAAAAGACATGCTTGTCCCAGAATCAAATCAAATTCCTCTTATCATCTTGTTATTTGCCGACGTTATCTGTGCAGGTAATGTGGTTATAAATTCAATTTCAGCCATGGGATTTCATTGTTTACTGATGCTGGTTGCCTTTAGGCAGAGATGCAAGTACTTGTCAGTGAATTTATTTGAGCTGCACCGTAGATGAAATTTAAAAGAGTAGGGACTCACAGGGCATGGCTCCAGGTGACGTTTACATGCAGATCCATGTTTTATTCACATCTATTTGCTTTCATTTGGCCACTTGTTAGCCTGTGATGGCCTCACTTTGAGACAGGTATTGCTACTCGATGTCTCTGCTGTCATGTTGATGAGCTTCTTTTAAGTGACACATCTGCCTGGACTAGATGATTTTTATCATTGTATATAATTCTATTTAATGCTCATTGTAGGTTTATAATAATAAAGCATGTCTCTTTTGTGTGTCCTTCTCTCACCTGTCTCTCCAGGTAAAGTGAAGGCCCTGTATGACACTCAGACACCTATGTGTCCGATCTGTCATGCTGTGCTACGACCAGGAGAGCTGCAGGAACACATGGAGCAGGAAATGGAGCGTCTAATGCAGCTGCGCAATAGGTACATCCTCCAATTCATTCTCAACACAGTCTTATATATATATATATATATATATATATATATATATATATGTATATATGTGTGTATATACAGTACATGTTTATTATTTTATATAGCTTTTTTTTATCTTACATCGAGAGTATCCCAATGCTGATTCAATTTTTGTGGTTTTTAAATCTATTTTGTTGTTATAATAAAAAATGGCTAAGAAAAATCAAACAATAACTGTATTTGTTTATGTAAACATTTTGAAAGCAATTAATACATTGTATTTCATCCTAAATACATTATTATCTAATTTAATTATTTAACTCGAAAAATAAAAAAATATCCCAATGTTGTCCAAATTTTTGTGGTTCTTGAATGTATTTTGTTGCCATAATCAAAAATGCCTATGAAAAATCAAACAATAACTTTATTTAATAACTCTATTTAATACCTGTTTTTTGTTTATGTAAACCATTTAGAAATAAATGAATACATTTTTATTTAATATTAATTTATTAATATCTAATATTTAGTTATTTAAATTGAAAAATCAAGAAAATTATCTCAAAAGAAAATTAAGAAAAAAACTATAAAAAATAATATAATATCCAAATGTTGTCCCAATTTTTGTGGTTCTTGATTGTATTGTGTTGCCATAATCTAAAATCCTAATAAAAAATAACTTAGTTATTTATTTACTTGCTTAGTTACTTATGCTTCCTTGGAAGAAATAAATCCTTCCAACCATTAATTCTTCAAACAGCTTGGTTGCGGTGATGCTGAAGCGTAATATAAATGCAATAATTTATTTTATTATTTATTATTTTTATTTTATTAATACTAGTTTTATTTAACATTTATTTAAATAAATAAATAAATAATGTATCCCAATGCTATCTGCTATCACACTCTTTCCTCCTCATTCTTCACCTGCAATTCTCATGGAGACGACAAAAATGAAACCTGTCATATTCCTCTGTAATGAACATGAGACAATCCATATAATGACTGAGACAATCAATAATCTATCAACCTCCCTCTGCTTCGCTCATGTCTTTTGTTTTTCCGTCCATCCAGCTCAATCTGAGATCATCAGCCGATCAGTCGAGGGTTGATTTGATTTTTTTGAACTGCCTCAGTCTCTTTGTGTCGACCGGAGCACGTAGACAGTAAAGTGCCGCTGACAGTCAGCATGCTCTTCTGTCACTCTTACTCAAATCTCATCCAGGCTCATGAAAATGCATCGTCGCCCATAGTAAAGAGATCAAAACTGGAGACAAGAGCAGGAGAGATGGAGGAAGGGCAGAATTAAAGCAGATTGAGACAATGAACACACACACACACACACACACACACACACAAACTCCCTGACACCTCCTCCCTGTAGCCTGTCCCTTCCAAAGGCACATTAAATGCTTCCAGGTCTTGATGGCATATTTATCTACAGCCTCCGGGCATGTGCACCATGCCTCCACCCTTCTCCCTGTCTCCTCCATCATTGCAACATCACAAATTACAAGCTGTTACATTGTTCCTGACATTTCACAACCAGTCAAGCTCAAGGCAGTCCCTGCGAAAATCATAGCAAGCTAATAACGCGTTTCCTCAACGTTTGCTATAAGCATCAGACGAGGCAGGGCGGCACATTAGCCACTCTGAACACATGAAAGATTTCTCCAATAAAGAAATTATAGCCATAATCTGCTTAGTGACAGAGCTGTGGACAGTAATTGTGTCAAATTGAACTCGGCCCCAGGGTGTGTTAGAGCCTTCCTGCTCTACAGGACCTGAGTGGAGACAGCTTTTTTTATGCATGATTTTTATTTGACTGAAGGAAATGTCGTTTGAGAACAATATGCAACCTGATCCTCGTTCGAGCTGTTTCATATCAAATTCAATTCAAGTTTCATTTATAAAAAAATAACTGTTTGTTGGTAATGGGATTTTGGTGATGAAATATGTGTTAATAACAACTCTCTCTCACTCCTCCCAGCTCAAAAGGAGTGTCTCGCTGCTGGGGCCACTCTCACACAAGTACTCCACTTCACAAACACTACTATACACATTTATTTATTTTTTACAGGCAATAATAACCGCTCTACCTCTCTCAGTCTCTGTTCTCTATGCACATAAAGAGAGAGGGTTCCTCCTCTGCCTCCTCTCCACGTCCCGCTGATGAGGCTGTGCACTCCGACAGGTACCAGGTGAGCACGAAATGCGCATTATATACATCTAACTTCATTAGCTTGCACTTCTTTTGAAGAGCATATTGAACTTTAATCAGTTAAAGGTAGAATCAAACTAATTAAAGTGTGGATTTTTCCCATTCCTGGATTACATGTCAATCAAAAGTTTGAGACAGACCTCAGTGTAGTGCTGCCATCTACTGGACTTTAATTGAATTTAAAATAATATTTGTTCTATAATTATATTATATGTGTATATATTATGTTCTAAAAATTTTACATTATAATTTCATTCTACTTTCTAAAGACTGCTGATGAAATTTTCTGACAAAAGTATTATATAATTTATAAGACATAAAACCTAAAATGCATATATTTATATTAAAATAAAAATGCGGTTACACTTTATTTTGATAGTCCACTTTAGACATTCTACTAACTATAAGTAACTTTGTAACTACATGTCAACTAATTCTCATTCTTTTGCTACTACATATCTACTAACTCTCAGAGTAGACTGTTAGGGTAGGTTTAGGGTTAGTAGAATAAGTTGACATAATTGCAAAGTTTCTCATAGTCAGTATGTTGTCTGTTGTGGACCCATCAAAATAAAGTGTTAGCAGATATTAAGCAGACAGTCTACTAATACTCTAATGACTGCTAGTTGACATGTAGTTGCAAAGTTACTTAACTGTTAGTAGAATGTCTAAAGCGGACTATCAAAATAAAGTGTTACCAAAAATGCTTCTAAAAATGTATTAATCTGACTCTAACAGTGAGTAGAAAACATACACTTTAACAAAAAACAAAGTAAATAATGATCACATGATATTTTGATAATTTGTTTCAGTTTTAGTGCAATGTCTATATAAAAGTCAATAATTATTTTACAAACAATGCTGTCCTCATAATATCACACTTACTTTTTTTGCTGCCATTTTTGCATAGTATAAATTGTTCGTTATATTTTAGGTTTGCTGGGTATGGTCAGATTTGTGAGTCCTGTACATAAAAAAAAAACATTGATTTATACCTGAATTGCTGTTCATAACCCATTTTATTTCCACAACATGACATATTTGTGAAACTGGATATTCAGTGAGAACAAATGTTGTATGATGGCTTAAAGGCTTATTCTTTAAAATAAAATGTTAGGTGTAATGTTTTTGTATGAGATTATGGATTTTAAACCTTCCCTTTTGTTTTTCTCTTTTTTCATTACAGACATTTTTGCGAGTACGAGCAAACAGGCAAACAAGACTCAATGGTACGTTGTCAGTGACTTTCAGTATCTCAAAACCCTCTCACTGTATTTCTCTTTTTTTATTGTGCATTTCAGTCGTTGCAGAGTCATAAGCATGCATTGGATCTGACCAAATTCATGTATCTCTATGAATACTAATAGTATATAATATAATATAAAAGTTTTTTATACAATTCCATAACAAGACATTCTTTGAAAATGACGTACAGTAATTATTACAAATTGACAGCGCTGGCACACTTTGAATCACACTTCTGACACAGTTTGAACAGTCACAATTAAAGCACCACCACTGACCTTTGACCTAGCACCCTCACAAGCAGAGCGGATTATTGACCTTTAACCTTTTGATATGTTAACAGTTAAGGAGCTCTGCTGGTGCAGGTGCTACGCCAAACAGAAAGTGAAATCTGTTGATGTTTGGCCTGACTGTGGATTCCCACATGTATCTTCTTGCACACTGTCTGGTAAGCTGTTCTCCACACACGGCACATGACAGCAGATTCACTACCAACTCTTTATTGTTTTATTTACATCAGGTTTTGTTTAGTAAAATTAGGTATATAAAAAAGCTTTATCTAGAATGCCAATCAGCACTGATTTAAAATAATCTTAAAGGAGAAAATTATTTTAGAATCATCGTCTACAGATGTAGAATGAGATTATGAAAATTATATAGTATTTAATGTAATATTATGCCCTTGAAACAGTTATTGAATCTCTGTACTGTGAAATATTGATACTCTATCATGTTGAATTTTCGATCATTTATCAGGACTGTTACTTTTTATGTCATTTCATTAACATCTAAAAAAGGTGCACTGGACGATTGGTCACAGCTAATTGATCAGATTCTCTCTCTAATTAATGATCCCCTCTCTGTTATGTTATGCTCAACTTCATTGTGATTGTAACAGCCTCAGCTCTGTTTCTACTGTCGTCTTTGACTATATTACGAGCTGAGGCTCCTAAAGATTAATGTCCCTTAACATCATTAGCAGCTCAGCAAAACACAGAGATTTTAATGGAGCGGTGGATACCGTTCCACAATGCTGAATTTGACTTCTGTGTGTGTGTGTGTGTTTGAGAGAAGTAGATGCGGAGAATTCTGGAAATCTTCTATTTGTCTTTATTTTATAATCAGATAAACAGATCTGTCCAATTCCCTTGCCATTTATTTATCTTGTAGGCCATAGAGGCCTTTCTGTCTTATCAGTTTATGTCAGCTTTAGATCGTATATATTTCCATCATAAAACTGCCACTGGAGAAAAATCAAATCAAAAAATGTATTTATGCTTCATATTTTTAGATAACATGATATGAAAAGTGTCAAGCATCAGTAAAAAATCAGCTGTTTTTTCATTGTTTTGTTTTTTACAGCACGCATTGGGAAACTTAAAAGACGGAAAGCAGAGGAAGACCAGGTATGATGAAAATGCAGCTTATTTCTCATAGTGCATGTGTTCATTCAAAACAATGAACCTTCCTTCCCCTGTAGTCTGTATTTTCTCTAGATCTGCTTTCACTGACAGATCACAGACTGTTTGTGATGTCTGTACTTGACAGGCAGCATGAGACAGGCGTCAAGTCAGTCGTATGATGTATAAGACGGGTAGATGTGGCCAGAAGGATCAAACTATAAACCTGCCTGTGATATGTCTATTTCTTTTTATTTTCTGTTTCTTTCAACTGTGACCTCATGCCAAGAGGGCATTCGGGGCAGGTAGCAGATGAAAGCGTTGTCTCGAGGCTGGTGGAGACATTTTCACCAGAGATTCTGATATGTGTGTGTTTTCTACAGAGAGACGGCGTGTGTGTTGAAGATGGCTCCGTGCTGTCAGCCGGGAGGGAGTTTGAATGGGCCGAACAGAAAAGAATACAGATGGTTTCTGTTCTCAGAGGCTTCAGAGGTACCAAACACAAACACTTCACAGTAATTAAAATACATGCCATATACTCAAATACATCTATATAAATCAATCCATGTTTATAAGGAGTCAGATTGGAGTCAGGTATCAGATTAGAAAGGCAAATATCTTAAAAACTCTACAAAAAAAAGCCACTTAACTTGATGAAATCAGTTGCTAACATCCCAAAACTGAAAAAAACACTCTACAGAGGAGTACTTAGTCCAATTATGCATTGTGACTAGCTCAGTGAAAACATTTGACAAAAATAATAATGCAGTACTGAAATGTATCAATAGAAAAACAGTGCAAATCAAAACAGATTATTTTATCCAATCTCCATGTGCTACACTGGGAAAAAAAATACTGTGTAGTTTTTACTTTAAAACAATTGTCTCTCAGAAGTAACGGCAAGTTAAAGCAATGAATTAAAATTTTGAAGTAGAAATAGTGTTTTCTTGTAAAAATGTACTCCAGTAATCTATGGAAAATATTTTTTTACTGTGTATATATTTTTATGTAAACTAGTAGGCATCATGCAAAATAGAGTAATAGTCTGTTGAAATTGAATGCAAAAGTCAAGTCTATTTGTAGAGTTAATGCTAATGCACAGCGTTCCCAAAACGGTTACCTATGCTATGAGGTTCAGTGACCGACTATGTAAGCAGCAAGGCAGCTCACTTAGTTTTGCAACAGAGCTTGTGTGTGTGATTAGTTCACAACAGACATGTGAGGTAATGGGAGTGGTGTTAACCTCTTGAGAAGGAGATTACTGCAAAAGCACTTAGACAGGGGTCAAAAACAGAGACAGAGCCGATCACAAAGGACACAGAGGTCATATAGACCCTTGTGTACTTAAAAGCACTTTTAATTTTATTAGCACTTTGCACTTCATCAGTAGGGCGCATTTGTATCTCAACCTATTTTTGAATTTCATACTCTCTATTCTTTTTGCTCTCTTTTTCTGCAAGGCTTTGTGTTTTTTGTCATTTAATGAATTCTCATATCAAATTATCCTAAGGTTTGGTGAGCAGCACATTGAAAGAACATCAGGACAGCGATGCAGATCTGGACGTGGACGGTGATGATACTTTGGAATATGGAAAAGCACAGTATCCTCATTTTTGCTGTCAGTCAGCACAGACTGTGGCACAGCAAGGATATATTTTTTTTTTTTTTTTTTTTTTTTTTTTTTTTGTGAAAGCATTTTTGATAAGAAATGTTTCCTTAGCAAATGATTTTAGATACACAGAGGCGGATGTGATTCCCTGTTCAGGAAATGAACCCAGAGATGCTGAGGAGAGGCAGGCGTTAAGAGGAGCTGTTTTAAAGTATGCACACACACAAACAGCATATTATTAGTGTTTCTATGCTACTTTAATAATACTTACTTATTTTATTTTTGTTGCTTTAAAAGTGGCGACACAACCAGCAGGTTGTCTCCAGAGCAAACCAAGTTGGCAAACTCAGGTGAGCCAAAAGATTTTTAGAGATGTTAGTTTAGTAAAAGATGTTAGTTTAGTACGTTTAATGTAGTTAGCTTATATGTACAGTATATACACCATGTGTATATGTATATACATATATAGTGCATGTGTTCAGATTATTCATAATGCTGTACTATGTCTGCAGAAACTCCTACTACAAGCAATGGAGAGTTTAACAATAATACAAGCACAACATCTCCAAGAACCTGTAAAAACAGCGAGTTAGAGATGTAAGTATACCTTAAAGTCAGCATGAAATGAAAATTCTTCTTATTTTCTAAGTTATACATCTTATTGTGAACTATTAATTCATGCATGTTTCATTTGTCATTTTTAAAATCACAATACAAAGAAAAGGATCTGTCACTACTTCTGCTTCATCGTGACTTCAATGCACGCTTTTTGAAAGTGGTTTGTGCACATATTCCTGACACTCTGAGCTGTGATGCTCATATGGGAGATACACATAGGTTAAGATTCAAGTGCCTCCACCCACTCTCCTCCGTCCTTCTCCTCTCCAATATCCATGTCATTTTCTTGGAAGAGATCTCTGCAGGATCATGATACACTTCTTAAGTCCTGTTGGGAAATTTAAACTTCTTTCTGTGTGCACTGAGACAGATTTTCAAGCATTACTAATCGTGCAACTGAGGTCAAGTTTGCACATGGAAGCGACACATGAGGAATTATATATGGCTGACCCCTTCAATGAGAGTCACACGAATCAGTTCTTTCTCAGCGGGGCTACATTTTGGCAAGTTCACTGAAGCGTGTTTGACTTATGTTTTGGAGTGTATCATTAATCAGCTTGATTGATCCGTTTATCAGTCGAGGAGTGTCATACTGCAGGGAAACTATGAAATCCTTTTTCTAAATGTAATTATTCTGAATGTATTATGTGTGAGTGAGTTGTACATATTTGCATGTCCACCCACAGATTAGAGAAGTTGCATCATCGCAATGAAAATAACAAGACTTTTCTCTTTCTCTGTCACACACAGACAAAAACTTAAACATTATATTATATTATACTGTATAGGCCTATATCCCATGGTGCCTCATGATTTTCATATAAAATATATATATATATATATGTGTGTGTGTGCACACAATATAAAATATATTTTATATAATTTTACATTTAACACAAGATTTCTGTTTTACAGCATATTTTTGTACCTGATCCGTCACCACTCTCCAGTAGGTATTTAGCCTGAGGACGAGGGCAGTTATTTCATATTTCCAGCAGACAGCTACAAGAGAAAAGCAGCATTCATTATGCTTATATTTGGCGGCTATTACATGAGGCATTTTTGATGGATCACTTAAACCCCCTGCTGTCATAGTTCAATTCCTGAGAGCTGATTAAATGGGGATGCGTTGGCCAGGATGTTCCTACCAGGGATTAGGGGGCTCTGAGCGAGTGTTATTTAATTGTGGTGAAGTGGAAACACTCGAGTGAGGAAGGGTTAGTGAGGCGGGAAGGAGGACCGCTCCTGACAAATGACAGTGCGCTGCGGGGCGCTTGCTTCCTGGCCCTGTGTGGACACGCTAATAAAGCAATTACACCGAGACAATGTTTGCACACTGCGGTGACATGTCTGTCCCTCACCTGCTGTGGGAAAGGCTGATACAAGGGGCAATCTTAAGCTGTTTTTGCCCACACTAAAGGTTTTTGGAATTGTATTGTACTTTTATTAGGCCTATTAAGTTACTTATAGGACCCTTTGTTACTTTTCTGTGATTATCTCTTGTGGCTATCCAATCACACTTTGCATCCATTTACTTGAACATAGACATATGCAGTCAATGTATGCTCTTCATTTTTACGGTTCAATATGGCAATACAATAGGGATGCTCACTCTCATGTATTACAATGTTGAATTTGCTTCTGAATACACCTCATTTAATGATGCAATCTGTCTTCTGATTACCGTTCATGTGTAATTTAGAATTCATAACATGTGGCCTTCAGCGACAAAGACCTCAGCACGTTGTGACTGTAATCAATCTCTGATGGATTTGTTCTTTGTTTCGTTTAGCTTATCGGATGACCCCTCGCTCAGTACGCTGGAGGCCCTGAAAACACGCATCAGAGATCTGGAGAAGCAGCTCACACGAGGGGACAGATTCAAGTGTCTCATCTGCATGGTAAGCTTGACCTTGCATATTTATTCAAAACGGACTAAAATTAAATTAATATATTAATTACTATTTAAATGCTTGTGGTCAGTAATAGATTTGTTTAATGTTTTGGAAAGAAGTCTCTCATGCTCACCAAGGCTGCATTTATTTAATCAAAAATAGAGTAAAAACAGTAATATTGTGTGAAATATTATTACAACACAAATAACTGTTTTCTATTTTTATGTTTTGAAATGTAATTTATGACTTTAAGCAGCCTTTACTCCAGGCTTCAATGTCACATGCTTCTTCAGAAATCATTGCAACATGCTGATTTGCTGCTCAAGAAACATGTCTTATTAGTATCAATGTATCATCAAAATACATTTTTCTTATGCACATCATTTTATTGTGTACATATACTTTTTTTCAGGACTCCTACACAGTACCTCTGACCTCCATCCAGTGCTGGCATGTCCACTGTGAGGAATGCTGGCTTCGCACCCTGGTGAGATGAACATTTATCATACTGTACTTAACAAAAGATGTCCAGCACAGCCATGTGACTTCAACAAGTGAACCCTGTATGTTACTATCAGTTGTTTTTGATTGTCAAATTATCTTTCTCGCAGGGAGCAAAGAAACTGTGTCCACAGTGCAACACTATCACCTCACCTGGGGACCTGAGACGAGTGTATTTGTGAAAAGTTACAGCTGTCCTGTCATCTGCCTGTTTGCACTCTACACAAACGGATCATTTTAACTGAAGAGAATCTTTCTGGGCCGAGGCAAAACTTAGAGGACGACTTGCCCAACAGAGTCATTGCCCAAAAGTTCCTGTTGGAGCGCAACCCAGTTACATGAAGACCACTGTGTTCATTTCTTAATGAAATGGTAAAGTTTTAAAGTACAAATCTGCCGTAACAATATTGTAAGGACAGTAAAACCGATCACCAAATGTTGTTTCTATGTATAAAACCTTGTTTTATAAAATATTGTTATAAGTTATTCTCATAGAGAAAGTTCTAAAGCAATCGGTCAAATAGTTTTGTGAATGTTTACACTGAAGAGTTCTTTTCTAATTTGGATCTAGCAGTGTTAATATCTGAAACTGGTAAACGGTTAACTTTGAAATCATTCATAAACGGTGTTGTGTAGAATGTGCAGAAAAGCAAAGAATCTTGTCCATTTATTTTCCATGCTTATTTAACCGTAATTTAATAGTGAATGGAATCCTTTAAATATGGTTTAAGATAAATTATTTCAGCTGTTACACAGGTGATAGTGTGATTGTTTATATTATGCATTTTTTGTCTCATGATGCCCTTATCCTAAGCATGCGTTAAAAAACTGACAAGAGACTGAATATGATGCAAAATTACCAAGCCATTCTCACAAGGCTTGTAGATTCAAAAGTGCTAATTTTATCAAACAGTTCACATGCATAAACAAAAATAGTTTTTACTACAAGACTCAGCAACAGATATTCTGAGTTGAATTAGCTCCCTGTATATTTTTGACATTTTTTGCTCTTCTACTTCAACTTAAAATGCTGTGCAGATTGAATTGTCTACATTCTTGTAATGAATTAATATTTAACCCCTAACAGGTGATTGGCAGGTTATTGTATTGATATGTACTGTACAGCAGAGCTGCATCGGGGAGCACGTGCTTCCCTCCCTCAGCAGGTGGAATTGATTCTTAATGCAGGATATGGACGCTGAGGCTGATCTCTGCTTAGCCTTCACTCCTCTCCACTGCCAAGCAGAATAAAGGTCTGTTGACACTGAGTCAGTATAGGTTATGACATTGAGACTCAAGGAACTAAGCTCAGAACTAACAGAAAAGGAGTTCAATTTCCTTTGTGGTATTTTAGCAATAGTTTTGTTACTGTCTAGACACTATAGTAAAGCTACTACAGGTAACTGAAAGATCGTGAAGCACTTTTGATAGAACTGAAATAGAATGAAACATAAAACCAGCTTTGTTTTATGATGATGTATTTTGTACAGACTCATCTGTTTTTCTTTGACAAAAAAATAAATTAAAGTTGTTGTCTAACAGATGTCATTGTCAGCCTTAAAATGGTTTTCGGTACATACATGAGTCCGCACCAAGGCACCAGCATTTGGACATAAATGTGGAACTGAGAGGTACGTTTATGCATTTTACAGACATTTTATCCAAAGCTACAGTACTTGCATTGCATTAAATGTATAAATTTCATCAATTAATGTACTGCATTCCCTGGGATCAATCACACCCATGGAGCTTACATTGCCTATACCAGTTGTTTATTGTTTGAGCTGAGACAGTTGCAGGTACTTTCCTTTCGGTCTATTTATTGCATCTCAAGTATCTTAACACCACCTGGCCAGTTCGTTTCAGCCATTCTTAAAGATATTTAATGAATGACCTGATAAAAGGATGTCTGAGGCTGATGTCCTGACATATCTCTAATTAGCAGCAGTGTATGGACACTCGTCTGTGTGGATTTAGGTTAGCGCTGGATTAGCCTAGCCTTGTGTCTAATGCAAAAGGAAGTGAACTGCTGCACTACTCTCACAGTTTATTTTACTTCAAAACTCCCAAATGTGACCCAAAATTATATTTACACTTCCAGCCCCAGCAACCCTAACTAATGAAATTACTTTTTGGATGCTTTGCAAGGGAGCAGAAATGTCACGACTCTACTAATATGCTGCCAGTAGTGAGGAGATTTCTGTAGAAATATGCAACTTTGTTTGATTGCCATTTTTTGTAGAGACTTATGAACTAATGTTCAACTTTATTTATTTTTTGATTCAGCTATGTGAAATTTCAGTTAATTTCTCAAAGTGAGCAATAAACTCAGGCCTACACCTTTAAATTACGTTTAGCTGACTATAATTATAATAATTTAATAACAATAATACCATTTCAATAATTATTATTTAGCACATTGTATCTTTTAAAAAAAGATCAGAACTCAAATTTGACAGTGAATTTTAGTTTTAAAATTCCACATTGCTTGAAAATATGCATAAAATATAATTCATGGTGCAGTTTGAATATAATTTCAGTTTATATTTCCATAATACTATATTTATAATTTACAAAAATATATAATTAGATTTTTGCCTTATTTTTATTATTTACAATGTATTACTGGAAAGATTGGGACTAGTTGTCACAATTTTTAGTTATATACAGTGTAGTTACTGTTTATATCAAGTTTTATATAACGTTTCTCAGGCTGGATGTTAATATGGACTTGGTCATGTCTACAAAAAGCTACTGAACATTTTCACCATTATTTCTCTGGAAAAACAAATGATTACGGCTTTTCAAAGTTTAGTATGATTAGTAGCCTCTTATCTATGTCATAACAACAAATACACTAGACCTGCTGTTTGATTGGCTGAGAGTAAACGGAGGAGGTGGTAATTGTCACTGGGAGTAAGCTGTGGCAGTAAGTGAGGGAGTTAGAAACACGCACTCACACACACACTTCACCATCTAACCTGCACAGACAAGGTAAGAGCTGCCTTTGCTTTTTCTGGTGTTCAAAGTTTAGAGGGCAAAATGTATGGTTTATTATAATGTAAATGGTTTTATTACACAGTGATCAGTCTGAAAGGATGCTGGGCACACATTGGATTTTTATTCATTTAATTTGCAGATGCACATTCATTTGTGCTTTTCAATACATTTTGAATTAAAATATGAATTTTAGTTTTGAAATTTCATGTTGTCTTGAAAATAAAAGCATACTTTAAATATTTTTATTTATAATTATTTTATTTTTAATATTCTTTATCATCATCATAAGACAGAAACACTTGAACATGCAGTAGCCAAAATATGTCATTAGGGAAATTTGATAGAATAAACAAAGAACAGTCGAAATGAACAAACTGCTAGTAGGCAACTGTATATTTATGCTAGAGTTTTCCCAGATCAGACTGACTGTCCAGTTGGTTTGTCTAGTCTCCGCACATGATTCCAAACAGACATTGTAGAAAACATTAAGACAGGCTTTAGGTCAGTGGGCCTTTGTCATTAGGCTTACATGCTGGGTAATCCTCTTCATTGGCCTAACCTGACTTCATTAAGATATTTTCACAGCACTTTACATGAACATGTAAATCCTTTGCTACCATGTAAATCATGTAAATGCTTTGCTAAATTGCATTATTGTGAAAGACAGACTTTCCAATAAAGTTAATTTGTAACACCTCACAAATAACTTTTTTTTTAATCTCTTGAGTCAACTGGAACATCAACACATTTAATATTTTAGAGTTACTTTGACGACTTCCATGGTTCCATTCAGTTTTATAAACTATACTAAATAAATAAATGATGCTTCTTAGTCAGGAAATAGGGTTGTATTGTTTTGTTTTCCTTCATGTGCCCTGTTCTCTATTACAAGACCCAGTCCACAGACCTTTAAAACAGAATCACTAATCACCCGGATCAGTGGATTAGTTCCTGAGCTTCTCTCTTGGAGGGACGCAGGCATGCAATAGGCTCAGTGTCTGCCCATGTCAGCTTCTCTAGCTTATAACACACACACACACACAACTCACTCACACACACACACAACTCACTCACTGCTGGGAACCAAGACAAAAGCTTCCTACTTGACCTAATCTGTGTTCAATACGGAAGGTTTTTGTTTGTTGTGATTGAATAATAAAGACTTTTATGTACGATTTAAGTATAAATTACACTTAAAATTCATATTTTATGTCAGAATGTAGTACCATGCTACAGTATAACTCTAAAAACTAGAACTAAATCTCTCTGTGTAATCTATTTTTCTTTTACCTTGTTTGTGTTTTTGAGGATGAAGGCATGTCACACAACCTATCCATGTTGGCATCTGTCTAGTTGGCTGCTATTGTAGTGACAGATGGATTTCTGCCAAAATACTAGTCTGATTGAACATGACTTGTGATGTCAAAAGATATGGGAAGCATTTCACCTGCCTTTTTAGCTGCATTTAATTACACTACCTTAATCTTTTTAAATATATTAATACTTTTATTCAGCAAGGATTCATTAAATTGATCAAATGTGACAGTAAAGACATTTATAATGTTACAAAACATTTCTTTTAATTAAATACTGTTCTTTTGAACGTTCTATTCATCAAGAATCCTGAAAAAAATTGTATCAGAGGTTTCCAAAAAAATATTAATCAGCACAATGCTTTTCAACATTGGTGATCATTTAAAAAAATGCATCAAATCAGCATATTATTATGATTTCTGAAAGATCATGTGACACTGAAGACTGGAGTAATGGCCGCTGAAAATTCAGCTTTGCTATTACAGTAATAAATTATATATTTTTAAAAAATATATAGAAAACAGACATTTTAAATTGTCATAATATTTCATAATATTGCTGTTCTTACTGTAACTTTTGAACGAGTATACATTTGAAAACATTTTAATTTCGTTGAAAAATGTGTTGCATATAGTAGAATCTCTACTAACATCTACTCTACTTAAAACATCTCACATACACTTTAACAAACAAATGCACCTGTTTTGATTGTCTCGCAGAGAAATGTCAGGACCCAGACCTGTAGTTCTGAGTGGCCCATCAGGAGCTGGCAAAAGCACCCTGTTGAAGAGACTCATGAAAGAATATGAAGGGGTTTTTGGATTCAGTGTCTCCCGTATGTAACATTACAGACAAATTAGACGGATGGTTAGACACAAGACAAGTAACCAAATGACCAGAATGCTGGATGAATATTTTTATACCTTGATCAATTTCTTTCTGCAGACACCACCAGAAATCCTCGACCGGGAGAGGAAGATGGAAAAGGTCAGGCAGAATTCCCCACTTCACAACTATGATAAATGAGAGGCTTGCTTTATCAGAGAAACAAATAATGTCAGATATGAGTTCAGAAACAGAATAAATAACTAATCGAAATATATACCTACTTGCCCACAACGTAGAAAGTGAATGAGAGAAAGATAGACTTTAAAATAAGCAAGTGAAAGCTTTTCCACCTACATTCCCATCCAGTTTTAATGCCCCTCTACCTTAGTCCATAACTGTCTTCTTTGCTGCTTCTTACTCCCAAGTGAACTGTTTAGATTAATTTCCAAACATATCACCACATTTCACAGGGGTAAATTTCTCTTTTTATTCCCCAATGTGCCTTTGTCGTTTTCTCTAGGGCTGAATTGTCTCCCAATGCTTCTGGGGGCTACTTTACTTCCTGTAGCAGACATCCTGTCCTCTGAGACATCTGAAGGTGTAGCTTTGGTTTCCATTATTGGTTGTAATTGGTTATTACTGATTATTGGCATATCTAATGTGACGAGAGAGTAATGGGGGTTACTTTCATCTTTCTAAAATCTAAAACTTTGTAAGCGAATTACATTTCAGGCCAAAATTCCAAAGATATGATTGTGGACATCACATGTTCTCTCTGATATGAATGCCAGTGTGCACTTTGGAGTAAAAAGCCTTTGAAAATAGCCCCCTGTGTTCCCTAGGTTTTCCATGTGATGTGAACTATGACATCACTTCCCCCACAGCACAAATTCCCCGAGACAATCATTAGCATCACAACAGAACCATTTCTGGGCCATTGAATGGATAGACTGAAAAGCAACAGTTGAAAAAAAGCACATAATGGAAAGCAATACAAATTTATTAGAGATATTTATGGTGGAACTGAGAGATACTGCTTCTAAAAATTAATGTGTAAGTATAACCAGCAAATTTTATTGTTTTGTTATTCTTATGATGTTTTTCCACAGACAAATGTTGTTATGCTAATAGAAGTGTCCACTGCAGTGCTGCCACGGATGATGGCAGTGTTTTGCCCTCCTGTAGTTGTGAATTGTTTGTCTTGTGTTGCCTGCAGAACCATTACGTCCCGCTTTAGATCCCGTCTGATGTGCTGTTGTGGAGTTAAACCATCAGAATGGTATGAATCCAGCACTGGAGCTTTCTCATGGGCTTTACGAAAAGTACATTGTGAGATTATTTTATGTGCGAACACAGCTATTTTTGTATTTTAGAAGTTTAGAGTTTAGAAGTTTCATTCACAACATTCCCATCATTTAGTAAAATCAACCATTTTAACTCGAATGGAGATTCTGAAATAAACATTTGGCGCCCTCTGCTGAGCATAACATGTTGTGTTTTTTAGCAGTGAAGAGACTTGAAATGTCACAATAATTCATCCAAAAATGAAAGTTCTTTTATCGTTTAGTCATCCTCTGAAAATGTCTTTCTTATAAACCTTTCTTCTAATAGTTTCCGAGTAGGCTATACCTGTTCATTAGAATTGATCAAATGAACACCCTTTCAGCTCATTTGATGACTAGCAACAGACCAGCTTACAATGTCCCCTTGTTAATAATCAATTTGTTTGGTTTTACAATTAATCTTCATTCATTTCTGTCCTCAACCCAGATTACCACTTTGTCACCAGAGAGAAGATGCAAGAGGGAATTGACAATGATGAATTCATTGAGAATGCAGAGTTTTCTGGGAACATGTATGGAACCAGGTACATTTTATTTGTAAAATTGACATCTGGTATCTGATCCCATTATCCTCTTAATTCAACACAGAGGTACTTCGCTGCTATTTCTTTCTAAATACCAATGCCCAAAAGTAATGATTTTGAAGTAGCTAAGATTGTCCATAAGCGTATTGTCGATAACAACAAAAAATGTAAATGTTATTGCTCATCAAATTTACTATCACTTGCAGCAAATCATCCATAGAAGATGTTCAGGCACAAAACCTCATCTGCATCTTGGATGTTGACATACAAGGAGTGAAAAACATTAAAAAGACTGATTTGAACCCCATATATATCTCCATCCAGCCACCTTCAATGGAGATCCTCGTAAGTTGATAGAAATATTCTCAGTTTCATAGTTACTGGATATAGCATTTAAATTGTGATGAAATGCAGGAAGGCGGTTTATTTTCCTACAGGAAAAGCGTCTGAGAGACAGACAAACAGAGACGGAGGACAGTCTACAGAAGCGTCTGGAGGCAGCGAGGATGGACATGGAGCTCAGTAAGTGACACTTTCAGTAAGTCGGTTGTGCTTGAGCAAAAGCATTTATTGCCTTGCCATTTTCTCCTCTGTAGGTAAGGAACCGGGTGTTTTTGATATGGTAATCATTAATGATGATCTGGAAGAAGCCTATGAGAAACTCAAAAGTGTTCTTATTGAGGTAAAACTATTTTATCTCTGTAAAAAGATTGCATAGTTTTTCTTAATTTCATAAATGAATAACACTAAGTTGTTGGGTTTTTCCAACAGGAAATTGAGAAGGTGCAAGATGCCAAGAAATAGGAAAGGATAAACGGGACTTTTGACCGTTCTGCCCGACGACACAGGACATGAAGCCTTTTTTCCAGCCTTGTACGGTTGCAATCATGGTGTTGGTTCTCATGTCAAACTCTATTCACTTAAACGACTAATCAAGATGTGCTATGTTCAAAGGAGTGTGCTATAGCGCTTTTCTCTGTGGGTGAGAGAAAATCTATGCATGTGTTAAAAACATCTCACTTCAGTTGAAGACCTCTTCTCTGTTTACTCTCTCGAGCATGTTTGCACCTTGAATAATGAAGGGAGAATACAGTAACAAAAATGAGTTCAGTAAGCTATTATTGATGACGATAGTTTGTTTATCATCAGCATGCTAGTTCTATAGTAGAGAAATGATTGTTTTTAATATGTATGATCTTTGTAGAAAGCTGTTACAGCATGTTTGATTCTCAGTTAGCTTTCAACATGTTTGAATGTATTCAGCTGAATGGTTAGTTTTAGTTGCACCTTCATGTTACTAAACTTGTGTTGAATATAAAATAATGTCACTTTGGGTTAGCTGAAATAAAATAAAATGAGCTACAGCTACATTAAATCATTTCTCCATTATAGTTTTTCTAATTCTCTTTTCTCTTTTAATGTCAAAGTGAAAGTTACGTGAAATAAAGTTAATAATCTCCTAATTGATTGTGTTATAAATAAATGTAACATTATATTATGCAAAAATATTAAACAGAAATAACACGAATCACATTTTTACGCCTCTGACATCAGTTGTTCCCATTCCCAAACGCACACGTAAGCGTCAGTAACCATGGCAACTGCAAACATTGGCGGAAGTGAAGGTGAGAAACATGTCGTGGTTTCTAAATAAGCTGTTAGCTGCAAAACAAATATGATATAGATTATAAAATTGCTATTGTTAAGGTAGGATTTTTCAGTGTTTTGAGTGTGCATTATAAACAAATGGCAAACAACCACAATCCGACGAAAGCTGTTTTATTACTGTAAACAATACATGTGTACTGGCAAAGAAATTACGTCCTTCTACTTATGGAGAAATTGATGTGTAATATCTGAAGTTTTTGGTGAAATTCTTCGATTAAGGTTCGTTTTTATGTTCAGACAGTAACTGAGCTTTTCTAAATGAACCTTTAGAAATAATGTACAGGTCTCATACAGTATACAGTTGTCACACTGTATCTCATAATGTGTATGACACATTTTGATAGATAAAATGTTTTATGTGTTGTGATTTCATACATCTGAATCTATTAAATATATCTAAATATATCTTTGTTCTGGATCTATTAATGACAATCTCTGCTGGATAACTCTGTTGAAAAAAAACAACAACAACAGAGGCGGACAGTAATGATCTCAAGTCAATTTAAAAAGTATCTGTAGTTTATCAGAGTTTTTTTCTTTGGAAAACTTCACTACATTCCAAAGCATAATGTCATACTTTTTACTGCACTGCATTTCATAAATAAAAGTTGTTTGTTTTACCTTTAATACATAAGAATTGTATTTAAAATGTAGTACTTTCTTGTCCTCAAGTAAATCTTTGAATTACTTTTACTTGAGTAAAAGTAAGGAAGAAATAGATTTCTAATGTAATTAAGTATTAAATGATATTTAAAATGAAGCGTAGTGTAGTAAAAAGTACAATATTATGCTTTGGAATGTTGAGAAGTAAAGTTTTCAGTACTTTTTCAGTACAGTTTAAAAGTACTTTTAAAGCAGAGTAAAAATACTTCACTACTGTCCACCTCTGGAAAAAAACAGCATATGCTGGTTTGTTTTGAAGCATGGCAGCTGGTTTGAGCTGGTTTTAGCTGGTCCTGAGCAGGAGCTAGTTGCTTAGGACCAAAACATGACCAGCTTAAACTAGCCCATGACCAGCTCAAACCAGCTGCCATGCTTCAAAACATACCTAACCAGCATATGTTGTTTTTTTCAACAAGGAAAACACTAATATATTTGTCCATTAGTAACACATCCGTTAGCTGATATTGTTCATTGTCTCCCACAGTCTGTGAGATGCTTGAGTCATGTCTAGCAGTAAGGAGCAGGCCTCCAGCAGTCAGGTGATGTGTTTCCTCCATGAGTGGGATCAGGGCAGTAAGACGGTGCGCAGTCGAATGCTAAGTGACTTTCTGGCCAAGAACACAGGAAAGACGTGTCCTGAACTGGAGCTTGAGTTCGCACAAGTTGCTAGCCTTTTCCTTGCTCGGCTCACTGCCTGGATAAGACTAACGTATCCACACCTATGGTCATGCTTTATCTGCCTGTGCTCTAAAAAATTAGATACCTTGTTCTGAATATCTGACTAAAACTTAAGTTGAACTGAGAGATACCAGTCCTGCCATGTATGCCTCCTTATATTTTATGTTTCCAGCTATATGTTTGGAACATGTCTAGACCTTCAGCTGAGAGCAGTGGGGGTTTACCTGTCTGCTAACAGCAGGTAAAAGACAAAATGTATGCTGTGGATATAATTTTTGTGCTAAGCATGCAAAATCTTTGTGCAAATTAAACAGCAGAAAACTCTATCTTAACATGGTTTCATTTTGTTTGTTTGCATGATCAGTCATCAGTACATGATTGAGTTTCTGGAGGTGGGTGGAGTGCTTACCCTGCTTGAGATTCTAGGACAAGACAAACTCAAGGAAGGGGATAAAACCGAGGCTCTTCGCCTGCTCCAGATAATCGCCAACACGGGCCAAAAATATAAAGAGCTTATCTGTGAAAGCTACGGTACTTACACAACACAACAAACTACCAATCAAGAAGTGAAACAGCTCCAGCTCATTTTTCAGTGATGTATTATGGAATTAGATTTTGCAAGGTTAAAACCTTGCATGATTCAATCTGGATCCGTTTTGAAGGTTGGGGATTTTGACTGGCAAGCTCTGACAACTTTATATACACACATACACATACTGTATACTGGCTCATGAACTGATTTCAGCTCTCACATCTGTTCTCTGATTGACAGGTGTGAAGGCCATAGCTGAATGTTTGGCCAAATCTGAGACAGAGGGGACTCAGGAGACTGCCGCCGCCCTGCTAGAATCTTTGGCCCATGGAAACCCCAAATACCAGAATCAGGTGTACAAGGGCCTGATCGCCCTGCTGACCTGCACATCACCAAGAGCACAGCAGCTTGTTTTACAGATCCTACGTATAGTTCAGGTACAACGGTGTTGCAGGATGACAAGAGCACCAGAGGAATCTTTAATTGTTTAAAACAAATCTGTAATCATTTTTTTGCATTAAGTTTGCATTATCTTTTTTGTATCATAGTGCTGATAAAATGTAAAAACTGTAACTCGAATGCAATGTAAGTCGCTTTGGATAAAAGCGTCTGCTAAATGTAAATGTAAATGTATCAAAAAATCAAGATTTTAAATTAATTTATATGGGAAAAGTACTGTGAACTGGTCACCTTTTTAAATTTTAGCTGTTTTGCAGCTCACTTTAATTGTCTTGTGATGTCTTGCTCATGAAAATTGCACTCATAATAAATAATTATTTAATAACTAGATATATGATTTTATAATTTTTTCATAATTTATAAAATTTGTTTTTTTGTTTTCTTTTGTTTTGTCCAGCCCATTGTGAAACCCCATCACAGCATAGTGGAGCCCTTATTGAATCTGCTGAGGTCCCTACATTTAGAAGTGCAATATGAAGGCAAGTGTACATTTCAAATTTGACATTATTTGTCAAATAATGAACAACATTATTTGTTGTTTACACTACTGTGAATCCCACCGTTTTATTTGTACTTTTGTTTTTACTTCCAGCAATAGAACTGATAACAGAGCTCATGCAATCAGAGGTGAGACTGGCTCTGCTCAGGGGTCTGGTGGCTTTTCTCAAACCAACTAAAGAGAGAAATCCCAAACACAAGATCCTGGAGGGTATGATCTGTTGCTCATTTTCTTTCAATTAAAGCAAGGCATAAAAGTTGTGTAACTGCCAAGGTATTTGTTTTTTTGCAACTGAAACAGTGGTTCTCCAATAACAATACTGCTTTGCATTATGATCACGTTGCAGCGTGGAGACATCCTTAATTCAACCTCCCAATTGTTACCTTTTGGGCATTGTATTTTAATTTGGAGCAGATGTGGACGAGATGAGAAACAAACATGGATTGTGGCTTGAATTAGCATCTTTCTCAGTTATTGATTTGTCTGGCATAAGAGTCATAAACAGTCCTGTGTTGAATTTGAAATTCAGCTGAAACAATTAGATTGTTTTGTTAGATCTAGAGGTGGCCAAAATGACTGATTCACTCCCTGTGCTTCTCCAGCAAGCAGCTTCTGCAAAAACCATCAGGTACTTCAAACAATGGATGCATTCAAGACATACTGCATGGAAAATATTATATAAGGCATGCTGATTTGCGTGTTTATTATGTACGATATATTGACATGATGTTACAGGATTCTGGCACAGAGAAGTGAAGAGATATCCAAAGAGCTGCTCTCTCTCAGAGTGATCCATCACTTACTGTACGCAATGGGGAACCAGGAACATGCAGATTCCCAGAGACAAGCCAGCCTGGCTTTGGAGGTTCAATTAAAACTACCCCCTACCCACACTCACTCATTCTTACATACGCTGATTCTGCATCAGTCAAGTAAATGCAATATTGGGCAAGCAATAGACCATTGAGAATCTGATATTAATGTGTAATGTCTGTTTAGCATTTTGTGCGGATGTATCCAGTGGTGGAAGAGCATGTATGCAGAGCTATGGGCACCAGACTGTTTGAGTCTTTTATGGTGAGGTCTTATTGTGGTGTGTGTGTGTGTGTGTGTGTATGTGTATATATATGTTCAATAAAAATATCAATAGTCAGTATAAAGTTAAAGTTAACTTTAAAATGTGTTTGTCTGCATGTTGTTTATAGCACAACGCTGATGTCCTACATTTGAACATGGATGACATTCAAGCTGACATTTTACGCTCAAATAAAGTGAACATTTCATGTGGTGAGTTGACAAATCTAGAGAGACATAGCTAGGTTGTATGTTTTTGTCTTTTTTTGAAAGACACCAGTGCTTAATTACAATGTCCTTTCATTTTCCTTTTATTTTTCTACAGTGCTCGAGGAACAGAATTCAGATTCTTGAACACAGCTTGAAACAACCTTTTTTGTTTTTTTTGTGGTGTTTTTATACTTAAAATAAAAGTGATTACAAATAACAGTCTTATATAGCCTATTTCTTTGGTTCAATTTAATATACACTGCCCTCCAAAAGTTTGGAAACGCCCTAGAAAAGGGCTTTAGAAATGGGGTTTTGGACAATATTGGCATGAATCCTTTTTAATTTGTGATAATTTTGCACTGATAAGGGACAACACAAACTACGAAAACATATTTTATTACATAAACAGTTTATACATAGAAAAACCTTAAATTTTAAATTTAATATTTGTAAACTATCTGACCTAAATTGTGTTCTAATTGGTTCATTGTATTCTAAACTTAACTGGCAATCAATTATTGAAGCTATTAAGGTGTGCTGACCCAAAACTCTTTTAAAAACCTGGGCCAAGGTTAAACCAGTAACCAGGCATCACAGCTGGCAAAGGGGCATGTCTGACTTTGACATGTATATATTGCCATTATTATGTAATCAAAATGAAAATTATTATTGCTGGTCTTCAATGATAACGTCAAGTTACTTTAATGTATTTACACCAAACAATGATAAGGATTTATGCTATCGTCCAAAACCCCACTTTTCTAGGGCGTTTCCAAACTTTTGGAGGGCAGTGTAGGTGCACTAGAAAACTCAAGCATTACATTATAAAATAGATTGTAATGTCTATGTAATGTAAGCATCATAACAAAGTGTGCAAATTATAGTATGCAAAGAGAAAAGGTCGAAGATTTCTCCTTAGCCTCTTGACCACGCCACTGTGTTTACATATGCAGTGACGAGGCGTTCCAAAGTCAGCTATTGGTTCAAACACGCCCCGCCCTCCAGGAAGTGAAACAGAAGGCGGGAGCGGTACTGCTGCATGTTGTGAAAACACGTTTGTTCCTTACTGTATTACTAATAGTACTTTGTACATGTCGTTTTTAATATATGATTTTTAACGTTCTGATGTTTAATTCGTTGTAAAAAAAAAAAAATCTATAATAGCGACCATGTGCAGATAGTTTTGATTTTAACTGAAAGTTTTAAAGGAGTGTCCCACAGGTTGTTTAGTAATTAGTGAAAGACTGGTTTAGCGCTATGAGCAGGTTAAGATCTGCAGTGCAGAAGGGGAAGAGAGCGGCTCTAGAAAACACAGAGGTGATCAAATCCAGCAATAAGAAGAAAGCAAAGCCTGCCATTAAAGAAGGTGAGTGGTTCTCTGTATGCTACTAAGAGACGTTATGAATCAATGCAACTCGATGTTTGCTTTTAAAATGTTATAATGTTTAAGTTTGATTTCTTATTCCCACCAGAGGAACCATCAGAAACTGAACCTTCCTCATACCACTTTTTCCATGATCCAACTGAAATCCCTCTTTTCCGCTCCCACCTTCTGCAGTGGTATGATCAGAATAAGAGAGAGCTTCCCTGGAGGACACTGGTAAAGGCATCTAATATTCTTAATTACATAACCTGATCTAACAGACTGTATATAGTTTTTGTCACATGACTATGCTTTTTGGGCCCATCATATACAGCTGCCTGAGATATGCTGGAAGTGATCAGCAATTCAAATGCAGGTTTTTTGCATGTTATTACAGGGTTCCTACGGGGTTTGGAAAAGTATGGAAAAAAGAAAGCAGAGTATGGAAAAATATTTGTGTTTCCAGACTTTGCCCCTATTTAGTTTATTTTTATAATAGAATATTAAGAATTTAATGAGAATAAATTTATCGTACAAGAAGTGAGGTTTCATAGCAGCTGTTTGGTGATTCTTTAGTGATTGCCAAATATGACTGAATGAATTCAAGGTGCACATTTTCATTATGCAAAATGCAGGTTATAAGCATTTTGGGTTTCTTCACACTATATTCTTAGCACCGTATAACATAACCTCAAGGACCTTTGCAAAAATAAAAAATATACAGACTTTTATGTGCGCACATGAAACCATTACATTTAGCATATAGGACACTGCACACTGAGCCACCTGTTGTGCTATCAGCCCATTTCACGGTGTGGTTTCTTGGCCACCACTGACTATGCATTAAAGGCCTTGAAATATGGCATACTGCCCCAAATGAAAGCCAAATCTTAAACACTTTTACAGTACCAGTCTTTTTATAGACCCTTGAACTTGGCAAATTTTATGCCATCAGCCCATTTGGTGTCATGGTTTCTCCACCACCACAGAGGATGTGTTAAATTGGACATTAGACCTTGATATTAGAGGTACTACCATAAGAAAAGCAAAATTTTGAGCAGGTAGATCTGTTAATTCATGTGCTTCCATGCTATCGTTTTAATCGTAGTAAGATAGCAGTCATGCACAAAGGAAATAGGTTATATAAAAGTAGAAATTGTAATGCGTAAGCATGCAAAACATTCCCATGCACATGTGAATAGTTTCTTGAGGGCACAAAATAGTTTCTTGTGTGCATGTAAAAGTGTGTATATTTTATTTATTTCTTTTTTTTTTATTTTAGCGACTCTGTATGTTGTCACTTCATGAAAATCAATGAAAATAAAAATATTTACAGATGACTGTATTATATACCAAATATAAGGCTGAAAATAATGCTCCATGAACCATTTATGTTAAATGTGGTCTGAAAATCCCCCGAGAGGTTTGGAAATTTGAGTCTGGAAAAGTATGGAATTTTGAAATGGAAAATGTGTAATGCAAATTTAATGTATTGTAGGCCTAAAATATGAATCAAACTGGTAAATTGTCTGTATAAAACCCACATAAATTTAGTTAAAGTTAAAGATTAGCAGGGAATTATTGATTTTTTCCCAAAATGTTACCTGTGGGGTTAAGTGTGTTAAGGGTTATTTGTGTCAGTAGCTTAACTAACGACTATTGCAAACACAGTAACAAAATTGTTTATTGTTTGCATTCAATGCAATTGCAAATAAGACTTTGAAATGAGATCAGTCTTTGTGTGTGTGTGTGTGTGTGTGTGTGTTGTAATCCATACAGGCTATGACAGAACCAGATGTTAATATCAGGACATATGGAGGTATGAAAAAAAAAAGTGTTTTAATGTCTTGATGATCATAACCTAAATCCTTTTTTTTTTTATGTAATTTTTTTTTATCATGCCGTCCTCAGTGTGGGTCTCAGAGATCATGTTACAGCAGACTCAAGTTGCCACAGTGATAGACTACTATAACAGATGGATGAAGGTAGGCAAGCTGTTTGACATCTTCTCTCACAGTACCTCTGGAATGCCACGTTTTATGCTGTTTCTGCATCTTTATTTTTAGAGATGGCCAACTGTGGAAAAACTTGCAGCAGCTACACTGGAGGTGATAGTTAAATCCACAGACATACACAAAATAAACAGACAGAGACTTAGTGAGCATTTGACACCGGTGTATCATTGTCTCCCTGCAGGAAGTGAACCAAATGTGGGCAGGTCTTGGATATTACTCTCGAGGACGCAGGCTGTATGAAAGTGCTCAGAAAGTAGGTTCAAATATAGTAATGCAGAATTTAGATACAGTTTAGATGTTTGCTTTCATATATTTGTGTAATCTGCACATATTACAAAGATGTTGATTCTTAAAATAGGTTGTATCAGAACTGGATGGACAGATGCCAAAGACCACAGCAGGACTACTAAAACAGCTGGCTGGAGTTGGACGTTACACCGCCGGCGCAATCGGTTCTATAGCACTTGGACAGGTGAATTTGTTTTGTTGATGCATTTGATTCGGCCCATGTTCTTAAAGAAATGGTTCACCAAAAAATTGCTGAAATTTACTTGACCTCAAGCTGTAAAATATATTGATGAGTTTGATGAGAAATTTAGCATTTCATCACTTGCTCACCAATGGCTCCTTTGCATTGAATGGGTGCCATCAGAATGAAAGCCCAAAAAGCTGATTAAAAACATCACAATGATCCACAAGTGATTCACACAACTCCAGTCCATAAATCAACATCTTGTGAAGTGAAAAGCTGCATGTTTGTAAGAAACAAATCCACCATGAAGAAAATTTTTCAAGATGTTGTCCTCTCACTTGATAAACCACATACTGTATTAGTTTAGAACTGTTTTGGACTGTTTTCACTTGTAAACTGTGCCTCATTTGTGCATATTTTTCTCCTGACTCCGATGACTTTTTCTCTGGAGAAAACAATATTATGTAGTGAGGACTTGTATTTTAGCTGGAAGCAACAGTTTGAAGTTAAAAGCATCTTAATGATGGATTTGTTTCTTACAAACACACAGCTTTTTTCTTCACAAGACATTAATTGATGGACTGGATTTGTGTGGATTACTTGTGAATTATTCTGATGTTTTTATCAGCTGTTTGAACTCTCATTCTGGCACCCATTCACTGCAGAGGATCCATTGGTGAGTAACTTATGTAATGCTAAATACATTTTTAAAAAAATCTCATTTACATCTTAAAAATCCTATCTTTGGGGGAACTCCTACTCCTTTAATATAATTAATTTACTTGTGTGATCCACTAATAGCGCAGCGCAGATCATTTTGGGCAGCATTGCATTGTCAGGATATTACACACTGAATATTTAGCAGTAAATGCTGTTTATTTATTTGTTGCAATGATGTTTTTTTTCTCTCCAGGTGACAGGTGCAGTTGATGGAAACGTCATTCGAGTTCTTTGTCGCGTTCGAGCTATAGGAGCAGACAGCACCAGTCCTGCAGTAACAGATGCTTTGTGGTACTGAAAGATCCATCAAGTTGATGTACTGTTAAGCAAATTTAGATCAAGTTGTAAAATGTTGGATTTAATTGTGATCTTTATTGGTCTATTTCAGGAAAATTGCTGATACACTTGTTGATCCAGAGAGACCCGGAGACTTTAATCAGGCTATGATGGAATTAGGGGCCAGAGTCTGCACCCCAAAATCCCCTCTGTGCGGCCAGTGTCCCGTTCAAACCCACTGTCATGCCTTTAGGAAGGTATTGCTGAGCAGCTCTCACCAAAACGCTTCCTTGTAAAACTGTCAAATAACCTATTAAATATCAGATTTTGTCTTTTATACTGTAGGTTAGCATTAAACAAGAGATTGACTCCAAAAGACTTCTAAGTAAACTTGTCTCAAAACTCAACACCTCAGTTCCTGACATAGAGAATTGTTGTAAGTTGTAAAGTCTTCTGTTAAACACGAAATATTCTCTTTTTATTCATACATCAGATCTACAAATCAATAGCAGTGTCTAATGTACGTTCACATTCTCTTGACAGTGGCTCCTGGCAGCTGTGACTTGTGTTTATCAGAGGACTGGGACCCTCAGCTGGGGGTGCAGAATTATCCAAGAAAGCCTGTTAAAAAAGCTCCACGTGTGGAGCAAACTGTAACCTGTATAGTGGAACGTCAGCGAGCTGGAGAAGAGATGGAGTATCTTCTCACTCAAAGACCAAACAAAGGTGAAACAATAGTTTTGACTGAGTGAATGAGAAAAAGATGAACAACTTCTAAAAGAAAAATATCATGAAAAAATTTTTTTTTTGATTACATGGATGTGTTGTAGGACTCTTGGCAGGGATGTGGGAGCTACCCAGCTTGCTCTTGGAGTCTGATGTGTCTGAGAATAAATATAAAGGCTTGATATGTGACATGATGCAAAAGCTGCTGGAAAAATCTCTAGATGCTAACTCTGTGCAGTTTGTGGGAGAGGTGAGTGTTTTCCCCAAAATGTATCATTTTGGGTTTAGAATAATCAAAATTTACTCAATATTTGATTTGCATCTTTGGTGATGTGCACGTTTGGTTACAATGCATGTGTTTGATATTCATCCATGTCTTTAATGTTCTCTGTCAGGTGGTGCATATTTTCTCCCACATCCATCAAACCTATATAGTCTTTTCCGTGCGTGTGTCTGACTGGTCAGAAAGAGAGCAAGAGCAGAAGACTTGCTGGCTCACTAAATCTGCTCTGAAGGAGGCGGCTGTATCCACTGGGGTTAAAAAGGTTGTGTATATTTTCATGGGTTTCACAGCAAAGCCAAACTAACCTTAAAATTACTAAAATTGTTTGTGTGTATGAAAAATCTTGTGTGTAAAAGAAATGCACTTTTTGAAAAGACTTTTTTAAACCATGTTGTTACTGTCATTCGCATTTATATGTAAAGATCTTATATTTTCAATTACACAGATTATGAAGCTCTATGAATCTTCAAGCAAGGTGGACAGCAAGGTAAGTTTTCCTGAGATTGCATGTGCTTCATATTTTGCACTGTTTTTGAGTTTTAATATCTTATCGATATTAAAATTGTGTTTTTGCCCTTTCCTGACAATTCACACTTTTTCAGGAAAAGAGGAGGAAACCCAGCCCTGAGAAACGGTCAAACAAAATAAAAAAGCCTAAGGGTGCTGTTACTAACGAAGGACCCAAACAACTCTGCCTCAGTAAATTCTTTTCTACCTCTAAGACAACGGCAAAAAGTTAAAACTGTTGACAAAAGCCTATCTGTATATTAAGGTTCATGATTTTTGAAATGGTCAATATGTAGTCATCATGTAAATTTGCTATTTTGTCAAGTGTCACATATAATAACACATATTAACTACAACTTTAATGTTTTATTTTTTAGAGGGATAGTTGTGATTTTAAATAAACAATAAATGTATAATAACCCTGATTTTTAAAAAGTGCGTTTAAAAAAATTGGGATCCAGAATAAAAGACTTGAGTTTTTTTTAAATAAATCTGACCTGATTTCATAACACATTTACACAACTATGTAAAAAAAATCTTTCTTTCTGCTTCTTCCTTTTTTTTTTTTTTAGCATACTTTTAATTTAACAGCATTTAGCCAGACAGATAAATTAGATTATGTGGACATGTTCATTTAATTCTCTGTGCCCTGAATGCCCTTCCCTTTCTGATACTACGGTGTCAAAATAAGAGTCAAGGTTAAATATTTTTTTAACATATTTGGGATTATTTCTAATATAACACATATGTGGAAATATACTTTATAGCAAAAAGTGAGCGTAAATTTATTTTTTGGTCTATTTGTTTAAATTTCAGATTAATGTGTCCGTTTTCTTGGCTCCAGTGGGACTTTTAACTGTGAAATGTGAGTTCTAAAAACTGGGTGCAGTCCAAAGTTTTTCTTCCAATGTGCACTTCTGCATAACAACTGATAACACTCTATTGCCCATGTTACTCAAATAATTTCGTGTGAAGTTCAAAGTTCATATCTGACCGTGCGACTGACTGAACTCTTCCACACAGTGCGATACAGACTTTTCCTCAGGTAAGTTCACCGGTAAATTTGTTGATTGCAAACTTTTGTCAAAACGTGAAATAATCCCTATACGGATAATAAGATCATTGCAGCCAGATAATAAAAACATCCCATGTACGTTAAATTTCTTGTCACTAAGTTGAACGCCTTGTCATTAAAATTAAGTCGCAATAATTACAAGAACAGCCTGCAAAGGGAGAAGGTATCACCGAAGACTATTTGGTATCACTCGAGGACAAGACCTCAAATCAGTGTGTTGCAAATCTACTTTCTTAACAAGGTATGCAACCCTTAGTATTTTTTGTATATCAGATATTATTAAGAACGTACAAACACGGGATATATTCCTCTTTCTTCGTGTTTTCCCCACCTCTACTGAATGCTAGTCTAGTCTTTTTTTTTTTTTTTTTAAGTAATAAAGCACAGTGCTCTATGGAATCAGCATGGCAGAGAGTGGAATCCATGCACCGCTGGATTCTGGAGAATGGGGGTATGATTTTTTTTCCCATGTTATAAGCATGATTTATTTTTCACCTTGTATTTTACTGTACTATCAGCACAGAGAAACGTTACATCATAAAATATGAATATAATAATCTGTAGAATGCACTGTTATGCAAAACTCCTTGTGTTTTCTGTCATGGTATTTCAGATAAGCGGACGGACCCATGGCTTCTTGTCTACTCTCCTGTACCAATCATCTGTATATTTTTGTGCTATCTTGGTATTATTTGGATTGGACCCAAGCTTATGAAACACAAGGAACCAGTGAACCTAAAAGCATTGCTTATTGTGTACAACTTTGCCATGGTCGGTTTGTCGATTTACATGTTCCATGAGGTACATTGTGTATTTCATACATACATACTCTAGTTCAGTCCAATATACGTGCATACTATTTCAAGGTTTTACGTTAAAATAACCTGGTCATCAAATCTGAAATCTATCTTTCTTTCCACAGTTCTTGGTCACATCTTGGCTGGCAAATTACAGTTATCTGTGTCAACCTGTGGACTACAGCCCCAGTCCTCTAGGAATGAGGGTGATTACATCTCTCATTTTCTGTTTAGCTGCCTAGTGTTCTTTGCTAATAATCAGCAATTCCTGTTTTCCAAATCATAATCAAATTTACCTATGATGTCATCATTATTTTTAGATTTCCAATAAAGATGCATTGGTTAATTATTACTGTATCTTTTTAGATGGCCAGTGTATGCTGGTGGTTCTTCTTCTCTAAAGTTATTGAGCTCATTGATACAGTAAGTTTTACCCATTTAAAAATATGATTGTTGCAGATATTTACACCTGTTGTAGACATGCAATTCAAATAAAGATGTTTTCCCTCCCAACCTCCTCACTCAGGTCTTTTTTATATTAAGAAAAAAGAACAGCCAGCTCACTTTTCTACATGTGTATCATCATGGAACTATGATCTTCAACTGGTGGGCAGGAGTTAAATTTGTGGCGGGTGGTCAATGTAAGACAGAAACATTAAATAATTAATATACATTCAGTGACTACAGTTAATATGCACTGTTTCCTAGTCTTCTTTTATTCTATGTATTTTTATATACGTATTAAATGTATCAATTATGCATGCTTTTTTAACAGAATATCATGCATTTCATTATTTTGTCTTTTTGCCTATTCATTCAGCATTTTTTATTGGGCTGCTGAACACCTTTGTTCATATAGTGATGTATTCTTACTATGGCCTGGCGGCCCTGGGGCCTCACATGCAGAAATATCTGTGGTGGAAGCGCTACCTCACCTCATTACAGCTGGTAAATACACAACACACATTGATATTCTGCTCATTTAGTCTTTCACTTTTAGTCTATCAGAGCCTTTTGTTTCACAAATGTTTACTCTTTTGTGAATTGCTTCAGTACATATGTCCTGTTAGTAGATGGCCAGTTGATAATTTTTAAAATTAGAATTAAAAAAAAGAAACATAACATCAGCGGGACTGTTGAATAACTTCTCATTACAGGTCCAGTTTGTCTTGCTGACTATTCACACTGGATACAACCTCTTCACCGAGTGTGATTTTCCTGATTCCATGAATGCAGTTGTGTTTGCATACTGCGTCAGCCTCATTATACTCTTCAGCAACTTTTACTACCAGAGCTACATAACCAGGAAGAGCAAGAAGTCTTAACAGAGTTGGTCCACATGAGCAGAGGACTCACCCGTCCTTTGATAGACTCATTTGTCCATTGCTGTTCTCACTGCAGTCATTCCTCAGATAAATTAAATCTTCAGGACTGTAAATTTGGTGAAACCACTGACCTCATTTCTAATTTGGGTTGTAAATGACTTATCCAATAAAGATGTTACATGTCTTATTACATTTAGGAACATCAACCAAAATAACTTGAACTGTAAATAAAGTGTAATTTCATTTTAAATAACTCTAAGATGGAACCTTATCATTTTGCATGGTAAAAAAACAGCTTTGTACTGTCTTATAAATTGTCTTTATTAACAAAAGTGAAATGCATTAGATGGCACTATTTACGTATCTTGACTGCAGCTGCCTCAGACGATGTTCTCGCGCAAATTCTCGCGATAATTAGCGACAAAGGCAATACATTTTCTTTAGTAACGTCTACACCTACCCAACCCTAAACCTACCCCTTACAATAATGAAAAAAATAGTAATTATTGTTGTACAGTGTGACGAAAATTACGCTGTATGTGCGCATGCCCAGTAGCGCAATTAGGGTGACCACCTGGCAATAGATCTGTTGCGGGACACGTGTGAGACATACATTTACTACTGTTATGCTATTTAAATACGGATTTACATTACATCCGTTGTCTTATGTGCCGATTTATGTTTCTGCCGGCGGATGCCCATTGCCCACACTCCAGGTTGTGCTTCTGGCAACATTAAATCCAGGAGTATAAGGTTTGAGCACACACACGTAGGCCTAATGTCTGATCGAGAGATAGAGCGCATCTGTTTTGTGTGAGAGGACACTCTCTGGACACTTGTCATTAAAATAACGCCATAGAAACCGCCACAATCGAACTATTAAAATGAGAAGAAAGTCGTGTCTGAAAGCTGCAATCGATTTTTTTTTTTTTAAATGAAAGGAGAATATCGTGTTTTTCCGTGTGAGCTCGACCATTTCCGTCAGTGGTGCTCGAGCCCTTGGTAAAATAAATGTTGTAAATTCAAATCAGAGTGTCTTTGGATGTATTCTTGAGTCTATAAGGTAACAATAATATAATAAGATAACCTTGTTTGAAATGGGTTTGGCTAAAAGAAAATTTTGGTTTAGTCTATACTAGGTACTTATACTATATTGACTGGGTTAAATAGAATTGCATTACTAAAAAGAGACTAAAATACAATTTAATTGACTAAAACTAGACTAAGATGTCATCAGTTTTCGTCGACTAAAAATAGACGAAAATAGTCATGGATAATTCTGACTAAAATAAGACTAAAATGCTCAGACTTTTAGTTGACTGAAACTTGACTAGACTAAAAAGAGTATGAACGTGACTAAAACTAATAAAAACTAAAATGACAGCTTCACACAAAGACTAGACTAAAAATAAAATTAAAACAGGCCGCCAAAAACAACACTAGTGGTCACCCATACGTATCCCTTCTAGCCTTAAAGGTGCTGTATGTAAGTTTTTGACTCTTCTAAAGTCAAAAAATAACATAATATGTTTGTAGATATTTAGGAAACATGTTATGTTTACATAGCTGTTTCTCTGAAAAATAATACTATAGCCAGTAATTCTGAAATGTGCATTTCGGACAGATTCCGGGCCGGAATTGCAGTACCCATTTCAACCGCTAGCTGGCACCTTTAATCTGTATGATCCTGGATCCTGCCCACTCCAGTTGTCAGAAAATAGCTGTTTCTCTGAAAAATAATGCTATGGGCTCTGTGCACAAGATGGCGCCGGTGAGCTTCGGCGATGCGAGTGTGTGCATACTTCCGGTGCTGTGCCCATTATCGACCCCTGCCAAATTATTACCCCCTCTCGTTGAAATCGCTACCCGATTGCCTAATCCTAACCCCACACCTAACCCTAAACCTACCAAAACAAGGGGGGATAATAATTTGGCGGGGGTCAGAATTGGGCACAACACCGGTCGTTCCCTATCAGTTTATCACATTGTTATGATATAGTTCACCACGTCTTTAAGGACTTGATCACCATTATATTCTGCTTATTGAGCATCGGTACGGCGTTGCATCATAACACATGATTTAATTGAAATTAAACAATTTCAACTAATCTATATGTGAAAGTGCCGAAGCCGCCGCCATTTCACATTCTCTGTTTCAACAGAGTTAACTCCACCCCTGGTGTGACGTGGCATCGTCTAGTTGCCGCCCCCCCGGCTTTTACATGGTTACGACTAGGTCCATGTTTTGGATTTAAAACATTTTCATTATTTTCTGGGATGTTTTACCGTGACAGGGCCAGACGCTTTAGCTCGTCCCCCTAAAATAAAACATACAAAAACAAGCTTAAAATAAAAAAAAATTAAATGCAGAACTCATCCTTTATCAGTGTCAGCTTCACCTCAGTCAAATTATGTCATTTCCTCTGAGTCATTCCCCTTAAAGGCTTATTGCACACATTTTATGTTGAGTTTTATGTAAACGTGACAGGACTGACCGAAAACATGGGGACAGTTGTAAAATAGCATTTATTTCTAGAATATATGTTTAATTTCATGTTTTTAATCAATTGATGTGAAAGATAACAACTTAAATTTGTTATTGATGGTGATTTTTTTCTAAATAACAGTTGTTAGCATAACAAAACTATGAAAGCTGTAGGTCTACTTTGGCTGAGGACAAGGACAAAGATGGGATTTGTAATTTTCAAAAGTGTTTTTAATAAAGAAAAAAATATCTGAGAACCTAATGAATGACACATTCCTTTACAGAACTCACAGAAATCAACCATCAGTCAGTTTTAGAATTTTTTTGGATGAAATACTTTTACAGATAATGTAAGTTTCTGGTAGAATGTCCCATATAGAGTGGGATTCCCGCTCATATTTCGCACGCTTGAACGCCATTGGCCAGTTTCACTGGCGTGATTCAATAAGGCTTCAGTAGTATTTGAGGAAAGGCTATTTCCCATAGCAATGTCTCATTCCCTCATCTCAGTGAACCGAGGTTACGTGAGTAACTGAGAGCGTTTCCGAATCCTCTTTACAAAAACAACATAAGGGCGAGAACCCTTCTTTGAGCGTACAAATAAAATCATTACATGGATAATATCTATGAATTATTTTGAAATGAGTTTCTTTAACTTTATAAGGAATTACATATTTATTCATATCTGACCACCAGGGGCGCATTAATGCACGGGCTTCAAGGGGCTGAAGCCCAGGGGCCTACACTGGAAAGGGGGCCCACTGGCTGCAGGGAAATTATATTTTTCGAATAATTATTTATATGGGAGTTTGCAGAAGTGACAACAGCATTCTGTAAACATACTCACATACTCATTTTCAGCGATGCCATGGTTGTAGTAGCCTATATAGTGAATGGTTCAGTTTAGGTTCCCCCCACACAGTTTGTGTGGTTGGTATGTTCCACGTGTTCCACCGATATACTGTAAGCGGAACGCACAATCAATGCATTCGCTTATTTCGCTAGTAAAGTAATGTTAGCCCAGCACAAGAGTGTCTTTATGTTAACGTGCAGATTATCAAAAGAAACAGCACTGCTGTGTGAAAGGAACTGGACCGGACATCTTTCTGTAACATCATACAGTGCGAGTTCAGTAATTTGCGTGGATGTAATCTGTGTGTCAGCTGAAGGTTTTAGATTAAGGTGCTGCTTCAAAGTCTCAGTTTTAAATCCAGGGATGGAAAAATAGGAATCGTCCTATTGCTTAAATATGATCATTAAACTTTATACGGCTGTGATTTAATCAATTAAACGTGAGCACGGCATGTTTCAAAATAAAAATGCAGTTAGCAATCACCAAACAATCCACATTTATTAATTTATCATATTGTGTTGTTTCGTTCTACTGATGATGAATAATGACTATTTTGTGTGATTTATGCTGTTTAAATCATACCTGTAAACTCACATTTCAGCCAGGAAAGTTTTGATGGCATTTTCTTTTCATATTACCTCCATATAAAGCCTGTAATAACGTAGTGTTATGTAACGGCTATAATTCTGCTGTTCCGAGGCGCCACCTTGTGGCAAAGAGTGAATTTGCATATTCACTTATATTCACATTTTACGCAGAACAGTGTTGTGAATGTTAACTGGCATATTAACAAGAAAAAAAAAAAACAAAAAAAATTTGCCATAAATAATTGTCAGGAAGCTTCAAGATGATGTTGAAATGCAAAAAAAAAAAAAAAAAAAAAATGGTCAGGAAGCTTAAAAAAATAAAAAAAAAAGGTTTTCTGGGGTAGGGGGGCCTACCGTAATGCTGTAGCCCAGGGGCCTCTGGTTATCTTAAGGCGCCCCTGCTGACCACGGATTCTGAAGTAAAAGCGAGGGATAAACCTGTTTCCACTTCACCGTCGCCTTAGGAAGAATAGCCTACTGTTTTCTTTGGTTAAAGGTTGTATTGATTTTTTTTATTTTTTATCCCTGATAGAAAGGCCCCCAACTGTAAGATCTGGAAGAGAACCAGTTACAGACTTATACATTTTTTTTTTTTTTTTAATAAGGTGAAGTAGTTTTGGGGAATAGTTTTCTATATTCACTGGAAGATAAATTTAATCCGCAATTATTAATAAATTCAGTGTGATTATATAGATCACCTGACTGGTTTAATGACAAAAATGAAACCTTTGCTTGGTTTCACTTTTACTTTTTGTGCAGGAAGTGGAGACGCCTCATCTTTTTTTACAGTCTATGATCTTACATACTGCACCTTTAACCAGGAATGGGTGAGTATTTCGAAATACGGTGTGAGAAACCGCAATTACGTAGGTCTTTCTTCAGCCTTGTCAATACTTTATAGAGAATGGGAATCTAGTCACGCCCGTCGGATTCCGCCATGTTTTAGGTCAGGCTCAGGAGCACAAGTGTAAACAAACGCAAATCACCACAGAAAAAGCTGACCGTTTACTATTATTTTATTTTTGAAAAACATCTTACATGCTTAGAATAAAACAGACTAATATGTAAATCTCTTTAAATTTTAAAAATCGCTCTGTTGTTTGTCTGAGAGGCTGCAACTATTCATTAGGCTACTATTCAGTCTCCTTCGCTACAGTGGTAACGTTACTGATATAGGCTAACTGCTAAAACACTTATGAAAATTAACCATGGTTTTACTATAGTAAACGTGTAGCGACCGTGTTTTTGGTGTATTTATTACCATTCGTATGACCACAATTTTATTAGAAATACCAAGGATAAACTATGGTTAGAGAAGCAAAACCATGACTAATTTTGTAAGGGGAGAATACTCATAGCTAGATCTCAAACAGTAGATCATTTATCGTTGTTATATCGTCATATTGCCCTGTAAAACTGCTCAGTGTTAAGAATTAAGCCATTATAGAGGTAACAGAACTTATACTGTAAGCTGCTTTGAAACGATGTGTATTGTGGACGCTATGCAAATACCTTGACTTGAATGAACCAAGTTGAAGATTCCTTACTATTAGAGATGCTTAATCCGTACAAAAAGTAAGTATTAACGAGCTGCCGCAGATAACATTTCCATGTATGATTTTCTATTTGTGGTGCGAGGGCTTACAGTTTAATGCAAATCACTGTATGTGTAATACAGGGGCGTAGAATTAGGGGGGACGCTAAGGATACCAATAGCAGCCACTACCAAACTGTCCCTTGCAATAATTTTGATCAAATAATTAAATATATATGTTTTTGTCATTTCAGACGCATCTGAAACGTCATATCACTGATATTAACGTTAGCTAACAAGTTAAAGTAAATATGTTAGAAAACTGCGCGCTCTCAAGGACGCGTATTTAATACATGGGAGATTTGTGACACCGGACGAGAAGCACAGCCGCGTTTAGAACAACTCGCAGGTATTGCACCCAATTCAAGTCTAAAACAGTTAATATAAAAGCCCACTTCAGGAATGAACAAAGTTGCATCCATGAGTTTGAAGTGGTGTTTGTTTGACAAAACAGAGCAAACGGAAAGAGAAAGCGCAATCTATGCCTATATATTAGCACCCTATAAAGCATACGGACAGAAACCAATGTCAAAAGCAAACTACGCCCTTGCTGTAATATAATAAATCTACAGAGATGAATTATAAAGCCACATTTTATTTGAGATGTTTACCATACCGAGTTTCAGTTTCATCCGAGTTCCGTAGTGAATGTAGACATTTTTTATTATTTTATGTTTATATGATTCAATTTAAGATCGCGTTGGAATGATCAACGCTTAGGCCTACTGTATCATCAATTGCCATAGCCCTTAGCAATGTCTGCACTTCTCAAGAGAATCAGAGCACTCCTTGATCAGTGATGAAATTTATGTTCTACGTCATCAGTGCCCGGATGTGTTCTTGATATCGAGGGCTGTATCCGAAATCGCCCCCTATACCCTCAAATAGTGCACTATTTGAGGGGACAGCCATTTTAAGTGGTGTTCGAAACCATAGTGGATGTTCTCGAGTGCACTCATTCAATCCCACAATGCACCGCAAAAACGAGTGTACAAATGATGTACACTCAACCATAGACATAATAAATATGTCTATGCACTCAACGGCTAGAGAATCCCCATAATGCACTGTGAGAGTCGCGGCCGAATGAATTCCCGCGTCTCGCCAGAAGATGTCGCCCGCAGCTGAATCATCCATTCATTTATTTTAGAAGCACTCGTCCACGGCGTAATACAACACAGGTACAAATGAATTGTAAATCGACTATTAGGGTTTATACATAATTTCCGTGACAGAGTTCAAGATAAAAATCCTTCAATCTTACCACTGGAGCTGCCCGTTTCAAATGATTATTAAACGGCAAGCAAACTATGCAAAAGTGGCAGTCCTTCCGGTGCACTCAGTGTCCGACTTCACTCACTCGTTTTCATTCACTCCTTCAAGTGAACTAATGTAGGGAATAGTGAATGAGGGTATAGGGGGCGATTTCGGATACAGCCGTGGTGCACTTGAGAGAATCGAGCCGTTAGAAATCCCAGAAGACACTGCGGGCGGCCGGTGTACGGAAGCCTGTAAGCTTTAAACTCGCTCTAGCAAATACTTGATGGCTTTTGAAGTTGAAAGTAAACATTTATCGTTTTGTTTTGCTTAATTTTAATAAAGTTATAAGACCCGGAGAAAGTCTGCATTTTTATTGGTATATTAAAATGAATCTTAACATTTACATTTATGCATTTAGCAGACGCTTTTAAATTCAGTTCCCATAAGGGTGCGTTCTGTGTCCTCGTGTCCTTCCGAGTTCGTTCTTCCAAGGAAGCTTGGCAAGACCGGTCTCCACGAGAACGCAAGTCCGTTCTTTGCGTTCTTGGAATTGAGAAACAGCCTATGACCGCTTCACCCAACCGTTCTGTGCAGGGGCGGACTGGTCATCGGGAGCACCAGGAGTTTTTCTGGTGGGCCGCTGTACAATGTGGGCTGGCCAATTGCGTAAATATATATAAATAATGAATTATAGTAAGTGTACCTAGACTATTTTCCTCCATCGGCTCATTTGAGTCAATTATTCAGCATGCTCAGGGCTTAGTGCAGCGGCTCAAAAGCGCTGGTCAATGTCAAAATGTTTGAAACAGCCAATCAAAGTGTAGAAGGCGGGACTTAACGTTACTGTTCACGGAGCTGAGCTGCCAGCTGACTCTGAGGTAAGATGTAAACAGCTAAACATGGCGAGACAATTCAGCAATATTTGCCAAATGTTTACGATGAAAAATCCTAAACGTCAGACATTAATTTTAAGGGGTGCAAAGAACTACTTGTCTTCTCTGATTTCTTAAATTAATGCCACGTTATTCGTCCCAATATAAGTGAATGTTTGTAAATCTCTATCGAGGCTTTCTTCTGTAATTTCACGTGTCTAAGAATAAAAAAAACATAAAATATCATTCTCAAACTTACTCTAGAACATTGTAAATCTGAATACTTTAGCTTTCAAGTGCTGTGATTAGGAAAGTGATATAGCCTATATTAATAAAAATATAATTTGCTAGTTCACATGCATTATTTTATATACACACTAGCTATCAAATGTTTGAAATAATTAAGATTTTTTTAATTTAGTTTTTGAAAGAAGGATGAATTTATTTGATCAAATAAATAATATGAAATATTACACTTAAAACATTGGTTTTCTATGAAAAATATTTAAAAATGTAATTTATTTCTGTGATCAAAGCTGAATATTCAGCATCATTGCTCCAGTCTTCAGTGTCACATGATCCTTTAGAAATCGTTCTAATATGCTGATTTGCTGCCTAATTATTATCAGTAATTATTTGTGATCAATTAACCTATTACTAATGGTTTTCATTATTATCAATACTGGAAACTGTTAAAGAACAGTATTTCAAAGTTAAACAATACAAAGTTAAAGAACAGCATTTATTTAAAATATAATTAATTTGTAATAAGTATAAATAACTTTATTGTCACTTAAATCAATTTAATGCAACCATGTTGAATAAAAGTATATGTTTTTAATATTTACATTTACATTTATGCATTTAGCAGACGCTTTTATCCAAAGCGACTTACATTGCATTCGAGTTACAGTTTTTTTTTTTTTTTTTTACATTTGACCAGCTCTTGCTTTCCCTGGGAATCGAACCCATGATCTTGGCGTTGCTAGCGCCATGCTCTACCATTTGAGCTACAGGAAAGCCATATAACCCTAAATAGTAATGTATCACATTTTCCATAAAAATATGAAGCAGCACAACTGTTTTCAACATTGTTAATAATCAGAAATGTTTCTTGAGCAGAAAATCAGCATATTAGAATGATTTCTGAAGGACCAATAGAAAGGCACCATAAAGAAAAAAAAACAGTCCACATTCTGCACTACATTCCAAGTCTTTTAAGGCAGAGCATTGTGGACTGATATTATATTTAACGATATGATATGACACTGACTGATATGATATTAAACTGTAAAAATTCTTCTAAATGATTTACTATTTGACTAAATCCTCACATTTCCACAACAAGATCAACAGCGCTCCAGACATGCGTAATCTCTTCAGAACATTTAATTCTCTCCTCTGTCCCCCTCCACCACCGCCCACCACTTCTATAACAGCTGACGACTTTGCCACTTTTTTCACAGACAAAACTAGAACAATCAGTAACCAGTTCTCACCTCCACACACACAGGACCTCCAACCAACCACATCCACTGCTCAAACTCCCATCTTCTCCTTCTGTCCCCTCACCGAGGCGGAAGTATCCAAACTTCTCCTCTCCAGCCATCCTACAACATGTCCTCTTGACCCAATCCCCTCTCACCTTCTCCAAGCAATCTCTCCCACACTCTTACCGGCACTCACACACATTATCAACACATCTCTCTGCACTGGCATCTTCCCCACAGCGTTCAAGCAGGCTCGGGTAACCCCACTGCTCAAAAAACCTACATTAAACACTTCTCTTTTAGAAAACTACAGACCTGTCTCTCTCCTTCCATTCGTAGCGAAAACACTCGAACGAGTTGTCTTCAACCAGCTCTCACTGTTTCTTTCACAGTACAACAAACTGGATGCTAAACAGTCAGGTTTCAGGAGTGGCCATTCAACAGAGACTCCCTCTCCCTCTCCCTCTCCCTCTCCCTGATAGTGATAGTGCAGGCCACGTTGGTTGTATTGACGGAAGAGGGAGAGGGGGAGTTTTCAGGAGTGAAGATATTACTGCGCCGAGGTCGAAGTGCTGCGAAGTACTCTTCCGCCACACATTATAGTTATCATTTTTATCCACTTAGAAAATCGCAACGTTTTATTTTGTGTCACCATACTTACTCGTGTAACTACTCCTGTAACCGTCTTTAAATAGGGAAAACATGGAAGTGTTTGGTGGCTTCTAAATTCATCACAGTTTGGATCCTAAGGAATGAATGGTGCTAAGCTAAACGCTAGCATAGTGGTGCCGTGCGCTAGAGGGATTAAGTGCACGGACTGAGACGGGAGAGGTACATATCAACTCGTCTAAGTTGAGGGAAGAACATATTGGAATATGGAAAAACGGTGGTGTTTTCCTTTAATAAAACACACAACGGATGCGTAAGGTAACCAGTTGAAAGTAGACAGTTTATGCGAGTTATAATATTTTTTGTCAGCAGCTACTAAAAGTTATCTTAACATGCCGTCATCTTGGAGCCCTAATTAGCTGTAGTCTGTAGCTGTTCGGTTTCAGTTTTGCACAACAACACAGTCTTCAAAATCACATTAATTAGGCTAATTTAACTATATTTAAATCATGCTGCACAATATTCGCGACAGGTGCATTGCAGTTTACTGTATGTGCACAGTTAAATTTCCTGCAAATACAGCAGAACAATATTTTTTAAGGCATTAAAAGTAATAACATTTAATTTGGGTGCATGCAATTCCGATATAATGTCAATTCATTTGTTTGTTTTTGTCGTCTCTGTTCTCTTCAGGTATCTCCAGGGATCACTGGCACAAGCGTAGTAAAACTGGAGGGAAAAGAAAGCCCTACCATAAGAAAAGAAAGTATGAACTAGGTCGCCCTCCAGCCAACACAAAGGTGCGATACTTTGGTTGTCAAGCATCAAATATCGTCTAAAAATACAGGTGCATCTCAATAAATTAGAATGTCGTGAAAGTTCATTTTTTCTTGTAAGTTATTTCAAAAAGTGAAACTTTCATATATTTCATATATTATTCATTGCATGTAAAGTAAAACATTTCAAAAGTTTTTTTGTTTTAATTTTGATGATTAGAGCTTACAGCTCATGAAAGTCAAACATCAGTGTCTCAAAATATTAGAATATTTACATTTGAGTTTCAATAAATGACCATCCATACAGTATAAATTCCGGGTATCTCTTGTTCTTTGAAACCACAATAATGGGGAAGACTGCTGACTTGGCAATAATCCAGAAAACGAACATTGACGCCCTCAACAAAGAGGGTAAGTCACAGAGGGTCATTACTGAAAGGTGTGGCTGTTTACAGAGTGCTGTATCAAAGCATATTAAATGCAAAGTTGACAGGAAGGAAGAATTTGGGTAGGAAAAGGTGCACAAGCAACAGGAATGACCGCAAGCTTGAGAATACAGTCAAGCAAAGCTGATTCAAACACTTGGGAGAGCTTCACAAGGAGTGGACTGAAGCTGGAGTCAGTGCATCAAGAGTCACCACGCTCAGACGTCTTCAGGAAAAGGGCTACCAAGCCACTTCTGAACCAGAGACAACGTCAGAAGCATCTTATCTGGGCTGTGGAGAAAAAGAATTCAGTGGTCCAAAGTCCTCTTTTCAGATGAAAGTAAATTTTGCATTTCATTTGGAAATCAAGGTCCCAGAGTCTGGAGGAAGAGTGGAGAGGCACAGAATCCATGTTGCTTGAAGTCCAGTGTGAAGTTTCCACAGTCAGTGATGATTTGGGCTGCCATGTCATCTGCTGGTGTTGGTCCACTGTGTTTTCTGAAGTCCACAGTCAACACAGCCATCTACCAGGAAATTTTAGAGCACTTCATGCTTCCTTCTGCTGACAAGCTTTATGGAGATGCTGATTTCATTTTCCAGCAGGACTTGGCACCTGCCCACACTGCCAAAGGTACCAAAAGCTGGTTCAATGACCATGGTGTTACTGTGCTTGATTGGCCAGCAAACTCGCCTGACCTGAACCCCATAGAGAATCTATGGGGTATTGTCAAGAGGAAGATGAGAGACACCAGACCCAAACTGTTCACCTCCATGCCACGCCGAATTGAGGCAGTAATTAAAGCAAAATGAGCCCCTACCAAGTATTGAGTACATATACAGTAAATGAACATACTTTCCAGAAGGCCAACAATTCACTAAACATTTTTTTTTTATTGGTCTTATGAAGTATTCTAATTTGTTGAGATAGTGTTTTTTTTGTTAAATATGAGCCTAAATCATCACAATTAAAAGAACCAAAGACTTAAACTACTTCAGTCTGTGTGCATTGAATTTATTTAATACACGAGTTTCACAATTTGAGTTGAATTACTGAAATAAATTAACTTTTCCACGACATTCTAATATATTGAGATGCACCTGTAAGCATCAGGATATGTGCGTCATTTCATATGGTTTTGACTTGATGACTGCAGAGACGCAGTCCATTACAAGTGATTTAATACAATATGCTGTTAAATGCATAAAACTACATAAAGAATACATAAAAGGTATAATAATAAATAATGTACATAAAAAATGAATAATTTTAATAATTATTTGTAAACTTTTTAGATCGGCCCCCGTCGCATTCACACAGTGCGCGTGAGGGGAGGCAATAAGAAATACCGCGCGCTGAGACTGGACAGCGGGAACCTCGCCTGGGGCTCTGAGTGTGAGTGCACATCTCTGCTCATAATAAAATTTTCTTTCTTTCTTCTTCTCATTCTTCCCCTTCTCCTCAAAGTCTTTGTTCTCCTTCTCCTCTTATTCCAGCTCCAAAAGTAAACATTTATTTATATAGCACCTTTCAAAACAAAGTTACAAAGTGCTTTACAATAAAAAGATCAGTACAGTAACAAAATACAGAAAATACCATCCAAATTAATAAAAAGCCATACGATAAAAATGAGTCTTAAGAAGAGACTTAAAAGAGGATACAGTAGTAGCATGCCTGATATCCCCAGGCAGGGAGTTCCACAGCTTAGGCACACAAATAGCAAAAGCACAGTCACCTTTGGTGACAAGTCGAGATTTTGGAACCATTACAGGGATCAACGCTAAGGATTTTTTCCTTGGGCCCTGCCACAAAAAAATTTAATGGTTGCTGTTATCATTGTTTTTGATATTTTAGATATCAATTAAATTTTACAATTCTCTATTTCAATTTCAATACCACAGCAAAAATCACTAGCCAAAAATAAACAAATATAAAGTTTAAACATTATTAAAGACAAGTGACAGCCAGTAAATAAGAACAAATGAACATATATATATATATATATATGTGTGTGTGTGTGTGTGTATGCAGATTTATATATCAGCTGTGACATAAATCTGCATGTTTTTTTATATTTAATCCAAGGGCATTTTTTTTTTACCTTTATAGAGAGCATTTTCCCACTAACCTCATTAATACTTCCTTTCATTTAAAATTCTTACATTTAATCTATAAATTCAATTATATTAATGTGATTATTGTTATCTATACGTTATCAAATTAAATAATTTACACTGAAAAAATACAACTGCATTGAATAATGTTATGAGATTTTTAAATATTTTTTGAATATACAAACAAGAAATGATGGTGGAAATGATACTTTTAAACGAAATTAAAACGCCAGTAGCTGCCAGTAGTGAGCGTTTAATGAGTGAGTCACTGAGTTGTTCATTCAAGTGATTCGTTTAAACGGCTGATTCATCAGATGTTTATGCATGGGCTAATGAAACTTTGACTCAACCGATTCGTTCAAAACACTGAATCATTCAGCAATGAATCGGCAGGTTGCTGTGAGATGCGCTGTGGTTCCGCCTAAAATGTAAGTGACCTAATATTATTGTACTTGCTTATTGAACTGTTTATTGAACTATTAAACAGTCACAATGGTGAAAACGCTGTGTGATGTTGCCTAACTAACTGTATTTTAAATATAAAAACTTTTCATTTAGAATTTTTACCTCAGCATGCTGACTTTCCTTGTGTTGCGCGTGTTGATTTTTCCTGGAGAGGCAGAGCCTCGCCTCAGCAGCGCAACTTTATACCGTACATGCATTAGCTATATCCACTATTCCTCACTGACTCTAAATGTAATAAAATCAGAATAATACTTGCGTTTTGGTGATTGCCTAGTTATTTTTGGTTACTTGTCTGGCGTTAATGTCGAGCCCTGGATAATAACGTAATATTGCCACACAAATGACATTTGGGAAAATGATTGCAGTGCAGTTTGTGTGCAAGCACGGAACAGAAGATGCTCTAAAATCTAAAATAAAACAAAAAATGTCCGGTTGAACGGTGCATCTGTACTCCAGTGTATAAATTCAATATAGATTAATCATTGTTCAAGTTACTTGCCAAGAGGGGTATTTTGACATACTTTTGTATGTATTTGCCCATTCGAAGGCAGCTCGCGCGTGTCAGAGACGCGGCTGTCTGTGCGCGCGCTGTTCACACAGAACAGAACACAGCGCGCAAGTGAAAGGAGTTGTCTTTCGCGCCCAAATGTTTTTTAATCGCTTTAATTTTTAAATTAACAAGGCTTAAAAACGCATGCAAATGATAAAATTTCGTGACGACGCTGCAGATCGGGCAAGTGACAAATCCGTCTACTGTCCCGAGCGTCCTTCACGCTGGCCCCGGGCCATCGGGCAGTCCTTATTGTCGAGCCCTGCATTAATAGAGCCCTACCGGAGGATCTCAAGCAGCGATCAGGCTCATAAGGAATTAATAAATCACAAATATAGACAGGAGCCTGACCCTTCAAAGCCTTAAAAACAAGCAACAAAATCTTAAAATCAATTCTAAAACTCACAGGCAACCAGTGAAGAGCAGCAAGAATCGGTGTAATGTGGTCTCTTTTCTTAGTACGGGTTAAAAGCCTAGCAGCGGCATTTTGAATCAGCTGCAATCTTTGGAGGTTTCTCTTACTAATACCAGAATAAAGTGCCTTACAATAATCAAGTCTGGAAGAAATAAAAGCGTGAATGACCTTTTCCAAATCTGCCAGAGAAAGGAATGACTTTATCTTTGTTAGTTGCCTCAGTTGAGCAAAACAAGACTGCACCACTTTAGTCACCTGAACATCAAAGGACAGTTCTGAGTCAAAAACTACACCTAAGTTGCGAGCCTCTTTTCGGACATTATTAGATAAGACACCCAGACTAGAGGAGAGATTGTTAATACTAGCACTACTGGGAACGCATGGGGTAAATATAAGCACTTCTGACTTGGAGTCATTCAACTGCAGAACATTTTTTGACATCCAATTTTTGTAATCGATGAAGCATGACATAATATGGGATGTATCAATAATACCTGGCTTTACCGGGACATATAATTGCGTATCATCTGCATAGCAGTGGAACTCAATGTCATAACTGCGCATGATATCACCCAGGGGTAACATGTAGATAGTAAACAGAAGGGGACCAAAAATAGATCCCTGAGTGACCCCACAAAATAAAGGAGCATGAGAAGAGGAGGCATCACCAAGCGCTACAGAAAAGGACCTATTCGACCAATAAGAAATAAACCAATCCAGAGCTACATCTCTGATACCAACATACGTTTTTAAACGGTTGATCAAGACATTATGGTCCACTGTATCAAAGACTGAGCTAAGATCAAGATGGATTAAAACAGAGTACAAGCCAGCATCGGCTGCAAGCAGTAGGTCATTAGCAACCTTAACCAGGGCAGTCTCAGTGCTATGTTGAGAGCGGAAACCAGACTGAAATTTTTCAAAGATTAAATTATTATTCATATACGAAATCAGTTGTATTGACACAGCTTTTTCTAAGATCTTCGATAGAAATGGAAGCTTAGAGAGGGTCTAAAATTGCTTAAATTGGAGGGATCTAGAGAAGTCTTCTTTAATAATGGATAAATAGTGGCATGTTTAAAGCATGTAGGAAAAATGCCAGACGACAAAGAACAGTTAATAATGGCTAAAATATCTGGACCAACCGTGTGAAGTACAGCTTTTAAAAACTAAGCAGGAAGGCAGTCAGAGGACAAGAGGAGGATTTTGAAAGTACAACAGTGTGTTCCAAGGTAGACAAAGAGATTTCATTAAAGTGAGTAAATGTTGAAGGTGGACACGAATTAACATCATGATCTCTGAAAACAGTGTTAAACTGTTGTCTAATCTCCACTATTTTATTATAAAAGTGATTCAAAAAGGCGTTGCAATTCTCTGGAGTAGATTCAACTGGCTGGCTAGACAAAGGACCTATAATAGAATTAATCGTTTTAAAAAGTATTCTTGGATTATGTCCCTGTTTAGTAATCAGGTCTGAAAAATATGTGTTCCTTGCTTCCTTAACTTTACACTGATAAGTGTACATCAGATTTTTTAAAGAGGAAAGGGAGACAGTAAGTTTATCCTTTTTCCACTTCCGTTCTGCCTTCCTGCATTGTTTCTTTAAGTTTCTTATTTCTTCATTTAGCCATGGCAGAGAAGGTTTCAGCTTTCTTACTCTAACTGGAGCTACAAAATCTAAAATATCTCTACAAGAGCTGTTAAAAACACTAACTAATTCCTCTACGGAGAAGTCAGATTGTTGGCTAGCATTAATAGGAGAATTAGAGGCAGTGAAAGCTTGACAGAAACGAGAAACTGAGAGTGAATTTAAAGGGCGAGAGCAAATCAGTGTAGAGGGTTTGGAATCAGAGAGAACAAGTGGAATCTGGAATAACACTGCATTATGATCAGAGATGGCAAAATCAATCAATTTCACATCCTCCACGCACAAACCATAAGAGAGCACGAGGTCAAGTGTGTGCCCTTTGTCATGAGAAGGCTGCTTCACATATTGAGTCAAATCAAAAGAGTCTAGAAGTTTAATAAAATCAGAAGTAAACGAAGAAGAAGAGCAACAAACATGGATATTAAAATCACTGAAAATAAGAACTCTGTCATAAAGTAGCATAATGACAGATAAAAAGTCAGAAAATTCCTGAATAAAACCGGAATTAGATTTAGGAGGTCGGTAGATTATAACACATAAAATAGGCAGTTTATTCTTTAAAATAAAAATAAGACTCTCAAAGGAAGAGAAGCAACCAAGTGAAACTGGGGAACAGCTAAAATTCCTTCTGTGTATTACTGCAAGCCCCCTCCCCCCCTCGGCCTGTCAACCTTGGCTGGTGAAAAAATTAATAATCTGGGGGGGATGACTCAATGAGGGGAGCACATTCATCAGGATTTATCCAGGACTCTGCAAGTTAATACATTTTTATTACATTAACCTGAGACAATGTTAGGCTAAAGAGACATTGCAATATTTGCATACTTATTGCGATTTATTACATAAAACCTTGTAAGCCCTTTATTTGTTAGCTTATTAATGTAGTTAACATTTTCTTTATTTGGTAATCAATAAATTGATCTTATTTATAAGATGAAGTTTGTAGGTTTTAGGACTACAAACTGACTAGCTCTATTGAATTACTTTATTGTTGACTTTTTAAACGTGCAGACGTCCATTAAAAATGCTAATCACTGTGGTCTACTGAAGGAGTGACCGAGCAGTCAGTCAAATTTCTTCTGTCGCAAACTTATAAATCGGTACATTTTGGTGCATTTTCACCCCTCTAGCTTCCAGATGTCTTGCCAACTAATATTTTTATTGGTTGTCAGGACAATGAGTCTGTGTGTCAGTGCATTTAGAAGTATTAAAACCATGAAATACCTTTAGACTGAGATCATGGAAGTGGTGCCTGGAAATTTTCTCATAAATTTTGTGTGAAGTCTCTGATGTAACACATCACCGTTAAACAAAACAATTTGCTTGTGCAGGGAAAACTGTTGAATTGACCTGTTCTTAAATGTCTGTCTCATGGGTTGTGTGGACATTTTTCAGCTTTTACACATGGCATACATCACGCCATGTGAATTAATTATTCACTGTGAGCAAATCTAAACATGACATTGGTGAAATCCTACTCTGGAAGTTCTCTGGGTTTTTTCTCTCGATTTTTGGCAATAATTAAAAGTACTTGTAATTTTTCACTCTTAACTCACAGGTTGCACTCGCAAAACCAGGATCATTGACGTTGTGTACAATGCCTCCAACAATGAGCTTGTGAGAACCAAGACCCTGGTGAAGAACTGCATTGTTCTGGTGGACAGCACACCGTTCAGGCAGTGGTATGAAGCCCACTACGCCATTCCACTGGGCTGCAAGAAAGGGGCAAAGCTGGTAGGCTTTCATTTCAGCTCACTCTATAAATAGATGAGCTTGTGTATTATTAGAGATGAAATTCAGGCGTCTCAGCCGCAGACTGCTCATGCGCCCTTGCATGCATATTGCACACAAAATGACAAGAGCTTTTCCAAAAACACAAGCTCCAATGTGTCATCTTTACATGGTTGCTACAATGCAAATTTTCAGAGGAGCTTGTAATTGCATTGATTTATGAAACACTGGCAATTCAAGTGAGTAGAGCAAAGTTTAACTTTATTTATGCAATCAAAATACTGCAGACACCTACTAGTATCATAACACCTGCAGCGATTTGATAAATGGCAATATAAATGCACCGTTAGACTTCAAATTGTCAACTTTAGAAGTATGGGTTAGTATGGCATCTTAAGCAAGAATAAACCAATATTGTTTTCTAATTAAGCTCTAATATTCAATTCAGAAATATATAATTAAAGACTGGGACCTTGTTCAAACAATCCATACCATGTACAACACCAGAATCTAAACCTTCTTGAAGCTTATAAGTGCAGTATTTTGAGAAGTTGCCTTTGTAAATTTACATATGTATCTTCATCCCTCAGACTCCAGAAGAGGAGATCTTGAACAAGAAACGGTCAAAGAAGGTTCAGAAGAAGATTGATGGACGCAGGAAGAAAAGCAAGATTAGCAGTTTGCTGGAGGAGCAGTTCCTGCAGGGCAAGCTTCTTGGTGAGTTTTCCACACTTTGAGCCATTCACAACCATCTCCGTTTTCTTAAACTGATCATTGAGAAGAGGATGTTTTTTTAACAGCCGTAGCTAGAGGTGACACATTTCCATTATTCCATTCAGTCCATGGTCCAAAGCAAATAAACATTACAGTATTTGTCCTAATCCTTGCAGACTGATTTAGTAATATCACAGGATGTTCTCATTTTTATTATCATTTAAGGAACAAGAAACAAGCCAAACTGTGGTCTCACACACACTCATTTTCAGTTTTTTTCCGTGTTATTCAAAGCCAGTCAGACTGGTCTCAGTCAAAGACAAACCTTTGTTTAATTAGTCAAAGAGTCCCAGTGCTTCTGTCTAAGTTTGCTTTTTACTGTTCTACCATCTCAGCCTGTACTGCGTCCAGGCCTGGCCAGTGTGGCAGAGCAGATGGATACATCTTGGAAGGGAAAGAGCTGGAGTTCTACCTGCGGAAGATCAGAGCCAAGAAAGGCAAATAGTCTTAAGCAATATAACCAGAGCTCTACAGTGTCAGCATTTACAGTGGCTAACAAAATTGGCTACTTTTTTGCTTCTTTTACCCTGTAATATTGCAATTTGCACAATTTAAAATATATTGCACTTCCACTCACCTAAGTATAAACACTTCTGTATCCCGCACTAACTGCACTTTCATGTTACAATTTACTATTACTACATTTACATTTAGTCATTTAGCAGACACTTTTACCCAAAGCGACAAATGAGGACAATGGAAGCGATCAAAATCAACAAAAGGGCAATGATATGCAAGTGCTATAACAAGTCTCAGTTAGCTTAATGCAGTACACGTAGCAAGGTTTTTTTTATTTTTATTATATAGTAAATAAAAAGAAAACAGATAGAATAGAAAAAGAATAGAGCAAGCTAGTGGTAGAGGCCTTTTTTTTTGTTAATTGTGTAATAAATAAAAAGAAACCGATAGAATACAAAAACTTTTTTTTTAAAGGGGGTCATATGATGCTTTTTTAAAGATCATTATTTTGTGTATTTGGTGTAACAGAATATATTGACATGCTTTAATGATCAAAAAACACATTATTTTTCAAATACTGTACATTATTGTAGTTCCTCTATGCCCCGCCTCTCTCAAACGCTCGTTTTCTACAAAGTCCCTCCTTTCGACAAGCGCAGTCTGCTCTGATTGGCCAGCTGACCTAGTGCATTGTGATTGGCCGAACACCATAAGCATGATTCGGAAATGTAACGCCCCTTTCCATAATCGAGAGCTTTAGCTTTCAAAATAAATGTAAAGACAGTTAATAGTGTCCTTAGTTTTACCATCATTTCAAGCCAGAGAGGGAAACAGAGTCGCGTGACAGACACAGTGATGATGCTCATATGTGTTTGCAAACAAGCCGTGATTAAGACGATTTCTGATGGGCTGTACACTCCGCTGTGATGTGACTCTGTGTGTGTGTCTCTCTCTCTCTCTCTTTCTCTCTCTCACACACACACACACACACATAAGCCGCGGTTGTGTGACCGTGTCTCCCTCTCTCACACACGCGAGCACACACACACACACACACACAAACACACACAGGAAGCGCAAAACTCCGCATTTGAACAGTCAAATACTTAAACTAATAACAAAACATAGTCGCTGATTCAGAAGCGCCAGACTGTCAGCGCAAAGTCAGAATTACCTCCTCTCCAAGGTTCACGAAACTGTCGTCCATAAATGCGTTGCTGTTCTGTTGTAAGTAATCTTAATGATTCCTAATTGCATCTACTTTCGGAAGGCCAAATAAAGTGCTTTTGCTTTCTCCTAGAAACACACAGCTTCTCCCTGACATGACTGCCTGCATCAACACTTAACACAGTTACCGAAACCACGCCTTAAGCAAATATTTCCACATCATGACGTAGACATGTGGGGGCGTGTTTGAATGAGCCGTTTTAGGGGGGCGTGGCAGAGTCTTAACTTTGATAAAGAATATCTCTTTGGTTTTGAGACTTTAGTCTTTGCAACTTCAGGGATCTTATCTATGCACAATCAGCTTGTAACACGCAAAACTTGAAATCGCATCATATGACCCCTTTAAGAGAACAGGCAGTAAATGAATATAGTGCAAGTCTAAAATGAACAAGTTTATTTTTAAAGAATAGAATTAGAATAGAGAGAGCTAGAGTTAGAGGGTCAAATAAAGATGGAAGAGATGTGTTTTTAGCCGATTCTTTAAGATGGCTAAGGACTCAGCTGCTCAGATTGTGTTGGGCAGGTCATTCCACCAGGAGGGAACAGTTAATTTAAAAGGCTGTGAAAGTGATTTTGTGCCTCTTTGGGATGAACAATAAAGCGACGTTCACTTGCAGAACGCAAGCTTCTAGAGGGCACATAGGTCTGAAGTACTGAATATAGGTTAAGGGGTGCAGAGCCAGTGGAGGTTCTGTAGGCAAACATCAATGCCTTGAATTTTATGCAAGCAGCTATCGGTAGCCAGTGCAAATTAATAAACAGAGGTGTGACTTGCATTCTTTTTGGCTCATTAAAAATTAATCTTGCTGCCATGTTCTGGATTACTATTTACTATTACTACTATTGAATATGAATATTCAGATTCCATGTAAAAAAAAAAAATCATGTAAAATTATGAATATTTATTCTCATGCCTGATTGTATAAAATTAAAACCTATATAATTATGAAACATATAAAACATAAAAAAAACTTCTGACTGTAGAGCTCAGATTACATGAAACAATAAAATCGACTCATTTCAGTTTTTTGGAGTGCTGTTTTCTGTTCTCATGTGTGATATTTAGTAATTATTTGAAACCTGAAAGGATAGTTCACCCCCCCAAAAATTAGAATTTTGATTAATGGGTTTGGAATGACACCAGAGGGAGTAAATGAAAATTGTTCCTTTAAGTATGCTATGACAGATTTTCTGAGACGAATGATCCTCATCCTCTCCAAAAGGGGGCAGACTCCACCTAAGAATAGTCTAAAATAGTTTCTGAAATTACAAAAGTTTTTTCCTGCTCAGTTCATATGGTTGGGACTAGTTCCAATAAACTTTTAAAAGTAAAGGGAACATATGCAAATCATTTGCAAAATATCTTGCAATTTGATTCTCAAGGATATTTCATAGTGTTTAAACTGAATTTAATGATATTTGAGTCTGAGTAACACCATATTTATTTAGTTAAACCGTCAACATAATTACCACAGCTAAAACATACACGTGATGAGCATTAGACCACAATATTCAAGAGTCATTTATTTTCAGAGATTGACATAATTATTAATATTAAACAAACTGTACATTTTATACATATGTTGAATGTGTGGTAGATATTAAAGCCATCAACCATTACAAAATAAAGAACTCTGTTTATCTGGGATGATGACAACCAAATGACAAAGCAATACAAACATTTGCAAACAATCACTGACAAAACACAGCAACACTAAATAATTGTTTCCAACACAACAGCCAACAAATCAGAAAAAGAGCTCTGAGAGGGAAATGTGGAACTCATCATTGATGAGCTGTGGTGGTTCTGAAGTTTCTATCAAACCGTTCCAAAGTCACTGGATCTGAGCTGACCAGCTGGATTTATTACGACTAGTGATGCCTTGATGACGACAAGGGAGTATCTCATGAGACTTTGAACATATCTTTCAAAACACAATTTCATAACATCCACAAATAAACACTCCACAACACAAACCCTTCATCATTTAACCTTCGTTGCTGTGGAATAGCAGCTTTTCACGTAGTCAAGGAAGCAGATATTTCAGTCCAATTGAGGTGATCCAACTATGCATTTCATAAAAAAAAAAAGAATTCTGAGGAAAAAAATCTAAACTCTTGACAGGTTGAAACTGCATAGATAAAAGAAAAGAGAGTTTTGGTCTGAAAGAAGACAATTGTGTTGATGGCCGACAAGGTAAGCTGGTCCTATGTCTCTGTGTACACTGATGACATTTGGCTCAAGCCGCGATCGAAGCCGCCCACCTGAAAGAAAACACTCTCCTCTGTGCCCGGTGAGAACTGGCAACCTGATCCTATGATGTCCGGAACCAAGCTGAAACCTTTGCATTATGAAAAAAAGGAAAATATGGAAAAATACGTTAAACTTGTATTAAAATGTGCAACAAAAAAAAAAGTACCTTGAGGTACTAATTAATGCTACTAATGTGCACCCTTGAAGGGAAGATAAGGTAGTTGTCTCTTTGAGGGTACTGCCCAAGTCTTTGCAGATTTGAAATGCACTTGTTTAATAACAAGAATAATTTGTAGGGCAGTGAAACTGCAGACAGATTGATGGGTAATATGGGAAAGAAAAACGACAAGATGACTACAAAGCCAGATCAGTTGAGCTGTTACTAGCCATGTTGCCTATTACTGTTGATGTGCTGAAATGAAGCTACAGTGCCCTAATGTATAATGGCAACTGACAATATCAGGTATACTTAATTTTATTGTGATATACTTAAAATAATTTGTGTAGGTAAAAGTGTAGTCACATTTACTGTTGTTCTGCGAATTTCACAGCAGTCATTTCAATCTGCTCAATTTCATGTCAGGGCAAAAGTAATAAAGGCTAAACAAAGCATTTTATTTTATTATAAAAAAAAATTTAAATAGACATTGTAGACATTATTTTAGTGATCATTTTAGTGCTAGCACACAAATTAAATTGCTTTTGGAAAAAAAACATCATGCTCCGAAACATTAATTTTAATGTCAAAAACAGAGATTTGAACCATCAGTAGGTGAAAGATCTGGCCATGCAGATTTCACAAAGTGTATTAGCTGGTCACATAAATTCGCAGTGTTGACCAATAGAAAGTGACTTCTTTGTGAGCTGTGATTTATAAAACGCTACTCTACTGACAATAAACACATTTTTATGCCCTAGTAATTTCACTAATTAGACTGCACATTAAGGGGGTATTTGTGTACCTGTGGAAGAGGTGCTGGTGGAACAGCTCATGTGGAAGCCGTTGTGTTGGTTTGTGTTGAAGCTGTGGGACTCTGCAGGTTGATGGCCTCCGCTGATGGACTGGTCCATTCTGTAGCCGTCACCAAAATGGAAACAGCTCTGGAAATTGCCACGGTAATCTGTGTACACATACCCAAACACAAAGTAAAATGTCATTCAAATGTGGCTTTTTTCTATATGTTCAAAACCTAAAATAGTGATGGCAAAAACCACAGAAAGCCTGCATTCCTGTTTGTATTTCTATTTTTGGACTATTCCCCTGTTTCTCCGGGGTTGTCTCTCTCAGATGGGGGTCTTGCATTTGAGGTGGTACACACATGTACATCTGTGTCCTGACAAGGAAGTCGAGCATTTCTCTTTCACAGCAGTTCTTTTGACAGACAGCTGAGCTGTTTTAGACTGGGTGGTTTTAGAGCAAAAAGCTTCCTCTTGTGGTTCCAGGCGTCTCTTTCAGCCCACATGTTCTGGCTGATGCACACAGCACTGCAGAGACTACGCCAGCTCTCACACTGATGGGACTCTCTGACATCAAACACTCATGTGCTGAGATTTTTCAACAGGTATATTCCAAAAGATCACAAGTAAATGCAGGTAACTGGAACTGTGAGAGTTTTGACTCTTATTTGTGATACTTGCTCAGGGAATCATGATGACCAGTGTTGCTTTACCATGAAATCAAAATAGACAATTCTTTTTTTTATGGGATACTGCAGTGTTCATTATAAATTACTGTATCTGTGCACATAATTTTAGCCCCATATTGCCTACTGTGCCATATGTGATATGTGAACACTTATTGGACTCAAGCAAGCTGATATTTATACATATGAATTGTATGTAAATAGTCTGTTATACTGTTAAAGATCTAATTGAATTACAAGCAATCATAATTTCATCTTACTTTTTACCATATAAATATCCACAACTTCAACAAATTGCATATTTTTGCTCAGTTTGGGCCTCTGAATAAAACAGGTATTTTTTCCTCCTTGAGTATGAGCTCCATATATCCTATATATCATACAATATCAACTATAAAACCTTATGTATCAAATATGATACTCTTCTTTTTTGATTTTGTATAAAAGGTCAATAAAATGTAAAATATATATATATAATAATAATAATAATAAAGACCTTTTCTGGCTATTGCATATGTCAGGCTTTACAGGGTAAAATAGTTAAGGAATGACAAATCACAGTTTCCTTTTAATGCAGACTTCACCTTTTATAACCTCATCTTAGTTTATGTGGCTTCTTGAAGAGATGTGTACTATTATTTTTCTAAGCAATCATACTGGACAATAAAGCAGACAAACAGAAATCCCATGGACTACTAAAGGAGGGATCTGAGGGACTAAAATGATCTTAGTGACTTCGCAGTGGGCTCTTTTAATTTGGGCCAGTAAGCAACCACCTAACAAACACGCAGAACAACTTAACAACACATTAAAAACATTCTGAATAACTTAGAAAGCAAATAACAACACCCTGGCAACCAACCACAACACACCAAAATCATTGTGGTGACCACCATAAAGAATGGAACGATCTAGTTTAATATCCACAATGAAAATACTTTGGTGTAGGATTTACTTTGAAACTATTTTCACTTTTTCAAAGAAATGGAAAATAAAAAAGTATTTTCTTGTAAAATGTAATCCAGCGTTTTCTTTTATTTACTTCAAAAAATACTTCTTTTTTTCACAGTGAGTTTTAAATCAGCCTAAAGGAAGTGCTGGACTTTTGATGTGTGTGAAGACTACCACCCAATAAAATCAGAGCAAACAAACACAGGTCTCGTACCCTCACTTGAAGGCAGGTTGTGGAAGGCGGTGTAGGGTTTATGGTGAGTGTGGAGATGTTGCTGGCTGGAAGAGGAGTTCTGTTGCTTCTCTAGTGTTGGTGGAGGAGACGTGGCGGCCTTCAACAGACCGATCCCTGGAGACAGCAAAGCTCCGCATAACCTGGAAGAGAGAAAGTGAGCGTTGACTATTAAGATTAATGGTGGAAGATAAGTATTCCAAAACAATGCTATAAAATTTCATATAGAGTGTATAATTTATACGAGTCCTGTGAATATTACTTTATAGTAACTTTATAGCCTCACCCCATCCTACCTTTAACCCCGAGAAAGATCTGAGAGGATTACCTCAGAAAAAGAGTCACATAGCCTAAAGTGAAACATTATTTATTTATTTTATTCATTTATTTTTTATTTACTCTAACATGCTTTATCCTTTTCCAATTCTTGTTATAATGGAAAGTCAAGAGCCTGGTTTTGATTGAGTACAAGCCCGTTCTTCACTCCAGATGCCACTTATACATAACATGCCCCTGACTTACTGTACACTGTGATGGCTTTGGGGAAGTTATGATAGCTAGCTCATGCTTGCACACAATGGAACAAATAAAGGCTTTGTTAGTGCCATTAGATGCAGCTGTCACAAGCAAGTCTTCAAATATGCAAAACCAAGTTCCAGCGAGACGCGGAGTGCCAACCCAATGGCCCTGTGAAGTCGTTCCTGCCCCCTAAGTCAAGGCTCTCTCTTCAGTGCACACATCAAAGAGTCATATTCTGAATTTCAGAAATGAACAGAGAGCAAAAACAAACTCAAAGAATCGCCTGTTTAAACAGAAGTATGACAAACAGATGCTAGTTATGGAGAGATATTATGAGGACATATGCAGTTATATTGTAAGATATGGAGGGACAGAGGAAATGAACAAATTAATGCACATTACTGCCTGTTCATTCTCCGATATACAATATATTATTATTATTGCTATATATTACCAATATATAAGATAAGTATTTATAAACATGTTTACATTTTTTACTTAAATATTAAAGACCTCATGGAATAAATATTAGGATTTTGAGGCTTTTTCCATGGCCCTTACAGCTAAAAAGTCCCTTTAAGGCTATTCTATATCTTTACTAAAATACATTCACTGTATATGCTAGTCTACTCCCAAATACTGATAAAATTCACTTTTAGAAGATAAACACTATGGTTCAAAAGTGAAAATTGACACTATGGTAAATTTTCTTTTTAAACAAATTAATATTTTTATTCTGTAACTTTTTAAAAAAATGTGCAAAAGTGAAAGTAGAGACATGTTATATAAATGCTGTTCTTTTGAATTTATTAAATACATTTGAAAAAAATAAATCATAGTTTCCACAAAAAAATATTAAGCAGCACAACTGTTGTCAACATTATTGATTATAATAAGAAATGTTTCTTACCTCTTGTGCATCAATAAAAAAAAGGTACACTTAGGTCCATAGTGGACAAAAATGCCCATGTCCACTGCGATTAAAAATAGCGGTTTTAATGCGTTTCAATGGGGACATTTTTGTCCAAAAGGCGCTGAGAGGAACAATTTTGTGTACCTAGTGCATAAAAATTTTAAGCTTGGGAGCACAGAGTTAAGTTCGGTCTCATTTTAAAGAAGACCCATGGCAGATTATCATTGAAGTAAAAAAAAGTTTAAAAAAAATTAAACCAAAAAAAGTTATTGAAGTTTAAGTTTATGAAAATGCTTTATGAACAATATTTTATAGAAAATATATATTTTATGTTACATGTTGAACTCTAAACCTGCTAGAAAATCAAAGCCATAAATCTAAACAAGTTGTGTTCCAAATTTGAGGTTGATATCTCAAAAAATGAGCTTTCAGTAAGATTTTGTTTGGGCGCAGTACCAAATTTTCCCCATTAGATGCCAGCAAAACTCCGCTGGTGCACACAGTGGTTGAATTTGTGATTTACAGTAGAGTTTTATTTCTCTAATATTACAAGCACACACACACAATTTTTTTAATGACACACATACAAACCACACTCGGACATCTATACCAACACACCCACACAATTATAGCTGCATTATTTATCCAATTGGCTCTATAATATGCATAAGTAGAAAACAGGAATAAATCGAGTATTTGCTTTATAGACCCTTTATAGACCAAATCTGAAAAAAATGGCACCATCTTGTAAAAAAATAGTAAAAATTTTAATTTTGAAGCCTTGCCAACAGAATGAAAGCCTATTAACAAAAACTGCATCATTTTACAGTTAAACGGCACTGCGATTAAAAATAGCAGTTTTAATGGGTTTCAATGGGGACATTTTTGTCCAAAAGGTGCTGAGAGGAACTATTTTTTTGTACCTAGTGCAAAATAGATTTATTAAAGGAAATGAGGGTGGAATATTAAAATTCCAATAAAAATACACACCTGAGCCTAAATTTATGCAGTTAGCATTAACAGAGGCAAAATTATAAATAATAAAAAAACTAAAATGGACAAAAATGTCTATAAGGTTGCACAAGGGTTAAGCACCAAATCAGCATATTAGAATGATTTCTGAAGGATCATGTGACACTGCAATGTGATCTCATGATAATTCGTATGTATTTTACATAAAATGTGGTTCTATAAAACGTACATTTACTTACGTTTTTACAGGCACTAAAACGTACAATACTGACGTATTTTCAGCATCTAAACGTACAAATACTTACCTATTTTCAGCATTTAAACGTTGAAAACTGACGTATTGACGACATCTAAAAATGAATCCTTATGAATATTGAAATCGCGGCATTAATTTTATTATTAGTTGTTTTTAGTTAGTCATATCTATTACCTTGTTTTCAGTTGTTTACTCGTTTATTTAATATGAAATGATAACATTTCGTTTTGTTGTGTGATTTCTGCTGCCAGCTCGTTTCCAAGAATAGGCCTACATAATGTTAAACAAGAATTCACTATAAATAACATTTCTGCAATCGTTTAACCTTTACTTGTCATGTAATGTTTACTTTGGTTGCCATGGGCCACAAAAGGCATTTTCTCCAACATGCTGTGACTGACAATAGAACTATAAAAAAACACCAAAACCGCAACATAATTCTGAAATGAAACCATTGTATTTGTGCGCTGTAATCCAGATCTTCAGAATCCATACGACTGCGAGGAACAGACCCAAATCCAAGCCTTTATTCGGCGATCTTCATCTCCATCCCGAGCAGCAAGTCCAGTGACCGTAAACCGCAAAGCCCGCGGTGACTGGTTCGTTACGAATTCAAATGTTGCCGCTTCAAATTAAAGGATTTACGGCAGGATAATCAAACGCTAATTGGCTCTCGCCTGCATTTGTCACAGATTGCGACATGCCGTGTTTCTGGTGAGGTGTGTGTTTGAAAGATGCAAGCACGCGCATGCTTCATGAGACACTAGTTCACTGAAAGCGAGAGGATCAGGAAAATAATCTGGATAATATTTTCAGCGATTAACAGCATAAATTCTGCTCTGCACCTCACACAAACCTACTGTCTTCCGCCAGAGAGGTAGTGCTTTTGAAATTTTTGCAATAAATAAATCATTGTAATTGCATTTATCTGTCTGTCATGTTTTTCTTATACTGTACAGAAATAGCTATGTTTAGGTTTAGATGTAGGAGTGGGATTAGCGACTATAAAAACATTTTTAATGCTTTACTAAAATTATTATTTTCCTGTTTATTTTCGATGTTTCGGTCAATTGTGTTTTATATCCTTTTATATTCGCTATAAAATGGGTAGGTTTAGGTTTGGGGGTAGGTTAAGGGGTCTAAAAGTCTAAATTGCTTAGCTATTGATAAAATGATAAAAATGCATTGATACGTACATGGGGGTAAGTGAAAAACTACAAAATTTTAATTTTGGGGTGGAGTATCCCTTTAATGATATAAAAGATATGTAAATATTTGTACGTTTTTTAGCTAAAAATACGTATCAATTTATACGTTTTAAACGTTGAAATACGTCTAAATTGTACGTTTTAGCATCAATAAATACGTACATAAATGTACGTTTTGTGCTTGTAAATGTTACGTATTAATACCTACGTATAAACATGAGACCAGGCTGGACACTGAAGACTAGTGCAATGACTGCTGAATATTCAGTTTTGCTATCACAGGAATAAATTACATTTTAAAATATATTCAAGTAGAAAACATTTATTTTAAACTGTAATAATATTTCACAATATTACTGTTTTTACTGTAGGTATATTTGATCAAATAAATGCAGCCTTGGTGACCATAAGAGGTTTCTTTCCAAGACATTAGAAATCTTACCGACCCTAAACTTTTGAATGGTATTGTACACATTATTATTTACAATCTTTCTTGTCTGGAAAAATGAAGCAAAAACATTGATGACACCAATTTTTGTCCAATCAAATGCTCTTGAATGAGAATGTCCCTCCCCCAATATCATATGCAACCCAGCAGCAAGCAGCAAATGTTTGTTCGTTGATTTGATCCTTTGATATGTCCCACACAAACTACTAAAAATAAATAAATAAATCAGTGTTCATTAGGCCAGTGATATAATCTCATGTGAGTGATTTTAAACATTTTTTAAAAACACTATTGCTATAACGAGTAACAATAAAACTCTTTTTAAACAAAGGAAACCTTTCATGCACCTTTAGAGCATTTAAACAGACACATTATAAATTGCATTTAAATTGCCTTTTGTACTATCATCCACAGAGTTAAGACCAAGCGAAGCGCTAATGTAAAATTTGGACTCCAATGAGCTGATAATTCTTTTTTATTTATGTGTCAGGCCTCGCGTGGGAGTGATATTTCCCATCGTTCATTTGCCCAGAATCTGATAAGGACTTCCTTGGCTGTTACATCTGTTAGACCATTATGTCGTTTTTCACTCTTAGCCAAATTCACATTCCAAGGACTCAGTTTCATCACAAGTGCATAAAAAATATACACTTCTTTTTTTTTTACTGTGCTCGGATGTAACCCCATGAGTCATGGGGCTCTTCTTAAACAGCCATGTCCTCAAAAGCTTTGCTAACATATTTCACAAGGCATGCAGCAAATATACGTTTAGGAATTAGAGTTAAAGAGCTAGCCTGTGTTCGTATGCAGGAAAGCTGTTCGGATCTAGTCGCTGGCTGTGATCTGACGTGCGGCCATGTGTTTCTGCGGAGAGCACGGCGGCAGCGTTCCCCCTGGGAGCTGCTGTCAGCACAAGCTCAGGAAACAGTTATACTGTTCATATTTTTACAAGCAGCCTCTATGTGCAGCTAAAGTGAATCATGCTATAATCACTGCCAGCTGCAGCTCGCTAAGGCTCCAGGAATGAGGGGAATCTTTCATATGCAAGATTAATCTCTCCCTTCGGTATTTACCTTCACTGATCATCTGCTTTCAGCTTCGCAGGCTCTTTTTGTGACTATACAGCCTGTGCCTCACGTCATAAGAGCTTGTATGGCCGCTGACCTACGGATCATCCAAAAGTTGATGTTCATCTAATCTTCAAAAGTGATAGAAAAGCATTCGGCTTGCTCAAGTATGACACTTAAGTCGAACTGGATGTAAACAAGGAAAGAAAAGTACAGTTGATGCTGTAAGACTTTTACACTGTTATAAAACATTTCTGTTTCAAATAAATGCTGTTCTTTTGTACATTCTATTCATCAAATAATCCTGAGAAATGTATCACGGTTTCCACAAAAATACTAAGCAGCACAACTTAGCAATATTAAGTTATATTGCTTAATATTAATAAAATATTAAGCAGACCCTTCGCAAAGATACTGTCAGGGTGCGCGGGGAACGAAGGAGCGAGGAGACAAGGAGTTCTTCAATGACATAAACTTTAATAAGACAAACCTCATGGAACACGGATCACAGGGAAGGAAGACATTTAACAGCGAACACAGGACACAGGAGACACTGGGCTTTTAAACACAAGGAAATCAAACGAGGAAGAACTGAAACAGGTGGGGAGTAATTAAACACAGACGGAGACTAATGAACTAATGACGAACCGGAAAACCCAAATATGGTCACAAGAGGGAGGGAAACACAAGACATGGGGTCTGACAGATACATTGTGGAGCAAAGAGGAAACTGACGCCGCGACGACAGACAAGACAGAACAGGTTATTTTTGGTATGAAACAGTCTCAGCTTATAAATTTTGTCATTTTGTAAGAAATTTAAACTATAAATACCTTTTGGCTCTTTAATGTGTCGTGACAGATCGTTTTGGCGCCTCAGTTCAAGCGGCACGTGAACCGATTTTTTTATATTTACTAGTTATAGTATGGAGTAAACATGAATGAACATCAGAAGGTGTCTTGTTTCAACTATGGAAAGACATCAATACACACCCTTTTTTAAAGTTGAAGTCCACCCACATTGATCTACTCTCCTGTCTGGTTTGTTTGTCAGACAAAATGGCAGATTCGGCGACTGGGCTGGTATAAATTTGGCTTTACGTTGGACATTCGATATTTGCACATTTAGGGAACGTCTCTAAAGATACATATGACATTGGTATACACTTTTCTGACTTCAATAGCATTTGAGGAGAATGACTTACAGTCATGACACCAATTGTAAAGTATTCATGTAGGTGTCAACTATAATGCACACTTTTTAGATTTTATGCATTATGATTGGTCAGATTGCCTGTCAATCAAACTTCCCAAACGCAAACTTCCAATATATACAGTATCTCACAGAAGTGAGTACACCCCTCACATTTTTGTAAATATTTTATTATATCTTTTCATGTGACAACACTGAAGAAATGACACTTTGCTACAATGTAAAGTAGTGAGTGTACAGCTTGTATAACAGTGTAAATTTGCTGTCCCCTCAAAATAACTCAACACACAGCCATTAATGTCTAAACCGCTGGCCACAAAAGTGAGTACACCCCTAAGTGAAAATGTCCAAATTGGGCCCAATTAGCCATTTTCTCTCCCCGGTGTCATGTGACTCGTTAGTGTTACAAGGTCTCAGGTGTGAATGGGGAGCAGGTGTGTTAAATTTGGTGTTATCGCTCTCACTCTCTCATACTGGTCACTGGAAGTTCAACATGACACCTCATGGCAAAGAACTCTCTGAGGATTTAAAAAAAGAATTGTTGCTCTACATAAAGACGGCGTAGGCTATAAGAAGATTGCCAAGACCCTAAAACTGAGCTGCAGCACGGTGGCCAAGACCATACAGCGGTTTAACGGGACAGGTTCCACTCAGAACAGGCCTCGCCATGGTCGACCAAAGAAGTTGAGTGCACATGCTCAGCATCATATCCAGAGGTTGTGTTTGGGAAATAGATGTATGAGTGCTGCCAGCATTGCTGCAGACGTTGAAGGGGTGGGGGGTCAGCCTGTCAGTGCTCAGACCATACGCCGCACACTGCATCAAATTGGTCTGCATGGCTGTCATCCCAGAAGGAAGCCTCTTCTAAAGATGATGCACAAGAAAGCCCGCAAACAGTTTGCTGAAGACAATCAGACTAAGGACATGGATTACTGGAACCATGTCCTGTGGTCTGATGAGACCAAGATAAACATATTTGGTTCAGATGGTGTCAAGCGTGTGTGGCGGCAACCAGGTGAGGAGTACAAAGACAAGTGTGTCTTGCCTCCAGTCAAGCATGGTGGTGGGAGTGTCATGGTCTGGGGCTGCATGAGTGCTGCCGGCACTGGGGAGCTACAGTTCATTGAGGGAACCATGAATGCCAACATGTACTGTGACATACTGAAGCAGAGCATGATCCCCTCCCTTCGGAGACTGGGCCGCAGGGCAGTATTCCAACATGATAACGACCCCAAACACACCTCCAAGACGACCACTGCATGTCTCCAGACCTAAACCCTATTGAGCATCTGTAGGGCATCCTCAAACGGAAGGTGGAGGAGCACAAGGTCTCTAACATCCACCAGCTCTGTGATGTTGTCATGGAGGAGTGGGAGAGGACTCCAGTAGCAACCTGTGAAGCTCTGGTGAACTCCATCCCCAAGAGGATTAAGGCAGTGCTGGAAAGTAATGGTGGCCACACAAAATATTGACACTTTGGGCCCAATTCAGACATTTTCACTTAGGGGTGTACTCACTTTTGTGGCCAGCGGTTTAGACATTAATGGCTGTGTGTTGAGTTATTTTGAGGGGACAGCAAATTTACACTGTTATACAAGCTGTACACTCACTACTTTACATTGTAGCAAAGTGTCATTTCTTCAGTGTTGTCACATGAAAAGATATAATAAAATATTTACAAAAATGTGAGGGGTGTACTCACTTCTGTGAGATACTGTATACAGGTGCATCTCAATAAATTAGAATATCATGGAAAAGTTCATTTATTTCAGTAATTCACCTCAAATTGTGAAACTCGTGTATTAAATAAATTCAATGCACACAGACTGAAGTATTTGGTTATTTGAATTGTGATGATTTAGGCTCACATTTAACAAAAACCCGCCAATTCACTATCTCAACAAATTAGAATACTTCATATGACCAATAAAAAAACATTTTTAGTGAATTGTTGGCTTTCTGGAAAGTATGTTCATTTACTGTATATGTACTCAATACTTGGTAGGGGCTCATTTTGCTTTAATTACTGCCTCAATTCGGCGTGGCATGGAGGTGAACAGTTTGTGGCACTGCTGAGGTGGTATGGAAGCCCAGGTTTCTTTGACAGTGCCCTTCAGGTCATCTGTATTGTTGGGTCTGGTGTCTCTCATCTTCCTCTTGACAATACCCCATAGATTCTCTATGGGGTTCAGGTCAGGCGAGTTTGCTGGCCAATCAATCACAGTAACACCATGGTCATTGAACCAGCTTTTGGTACCTTTGGCAGGGTGGGCAGGTGCAAAGTCCTGCTGGAAAATGAAATCAGCATCTCCATAAAGCTTGTCAGCAGAAGGAAGCATGAAGTGCTCTAAAATTTCCTGGTAGATGGCTGCGTTGACTGTGGACTTCAGAAAACACAGTGGACCAACACCAGCAGATGACATGGCAGCCCAAATCATCACTGACTGTGGAAACTTCACAATGGACTTCAAGCAACATGGATTCTGTGCCTCTCCACTCTTCCTCCAGACTCTGGGACCTTGATTTCCAAATGAAATGCAAAATTTACTTTAATCTGAAAAGAGGACTTTGGACCACTGAGCAACAGTCCAGTTATTTTTCTCCACAGCCCAGGTAAGATGCTTCTGATGTTGTCTCTGGTTCAGAAGTGGCTTGGTAGCCCTTTTCCTGAAGACGTCTGAGCGTGGTTACTCTTGATGCACTGACTCCAGCTTCAGTCCACTCCTTGTGAAGCTCTCCCAAGTGTTTGAATTAGCTTTGCTTGACTGTATTCTCAAGCTCGCGGTCATCCCTGTTGCTTGTGCACCTTTTCCTACCCAAATTCTTCCTTCCAGTCAACTTTGCATTTAATATGCTTTGATACAGCACTCTGTAAACAGCCACACCTTTCGGTCATCCCTGTTGCTTGTGCACCTTTTCCTACCCAAATTCTTCCTTCCAGTCAACTTTGCATTTAATATGCTTTGATACAGCACTCTGCTGTATCAAAGCATGCCAATTGGGATTTAAAACAAACTTCCAGAAATTTTAAAGAAATACATTTTCATTTAAATTAGATGTTTATTTACATTTTCTATTGATCGCAGCAGCAGTAATTCAACAAAATATAGCCATATCCTCCATTCAGAATCAGCGAGATGGGGAATTGAGTCATGCAAAATTTTCCTTATGACTGATTTTTGGGCCTTCTGAATGAGTTATTTTGAGTCAAGAGTGATGGGATAGGAAACTCTGGTACACTATCTTAAAAAAGGCAATGATGATTCGACTTGAGGAACTTCAAAGCATAATGACCTAACCCTTAATAGTTTGCTTGTGAACAAAGTGTTTACAAATGGTATTTCTTCAAAGTAGCAGATTGAGTAATAAAGGCAAAGTGTTTAATGCTGACTGTGATTCAGTGAATGTGACTCCATGGGAACATGTGTGAATATCCCAGAGCATTGCTCAGTTGACATGAGTAAGTCCTTACTCAGCACAGCAGACATGATTCAGTGAACTCTTCTGAATATGATTCACTGGATGTGCTCCATGTTAAAGAACATAGTTACTTTACGTCTGGCTCAGAAAGTAACCACCAAAAGAATCAAAGAACTACTGTCTAAATGGGACATAGCAACTTTGACCACAAAAAAAGAAAAAAATAACATTAATGTGGACAAACCATTGGGGGTTTGAAGTTGAGTTTACACTGCTGACACACATTGAAAAGTTACATTTTGGATGATGGAATAATACTGTTATTAAAGGCAGGCCGCAAGGTTCATGAAAAGCTCTGTCGTAGTGTCACGTTCCAGTTTAATCCCTGTTAGAGGGGTCAAAGACCTTACAAATCGTGCAACAGAGGTGCTGCTTTGAGGGGTGAGGCAATCCTTATGCTCAAACAGACACAAATCCTCCAGGAGTCGGCTAGAGACAAAATAGATCAAGATGGAGTTTTTCCTCCACATCCTTTTTGAATGAAGATTCATGAAGAAGAGTGCTCTGTTCTCAGTTTGTCTTGTCTCACCTGTCAGGTTGTGCTCCGCTGGGAGACGGCGTGTATGAGAGAGCGTGGATATCCCCGGTGTCTCACGGTAAGCTCTTCTGATTGAAGAACGAAGTGGCCGCTGACTTGGCACGGGTCGGTGGGAACCTTTCTGGTTCTGGTTAGCAAACTAAAGCCACTCGTGAGAGATCAGGCCTTTACTGATCCAAGCCTATTGCTTGCTTCTAAACACTCAAAAGCTAAAGTGCTCAAACGCTCAATGCGCAGTCAAGCAGGGAAATTAGTTTAAGATACAATGTATCAGTGTAGCTACCGTTTAGATCAGCGGGTGATACTGAAACCTGCTGAAATGGACTCAATTTCAAGGAATTTTATTCTTTTTGACTATTATTTTTGACACTAATCAGACTTTTATGAGACTAGATATTTGCAATGTTGGTCAAAAGTTTAGAATTACTAGGATTTTTAATTTTTGTTTTGAAGTAAGTTTCTTATGCTTACCAAGGCTGCATTTATTTAATAAAATACAGTAAAAACTGTAGTATTGTGTGATATTATAATTAACCGTTATATATTTTAACATATACTAAAATGTAATTTATTTCTGTCATGACAAAAATTAAAAAGTCTTCAGGGTCACATGATCCTTCAGAAATCATTCTAATATGCTGATCTGATGCTCATTTATTACTAATTATTACTGGTGCTCAATTATTAATAATTGTTCTTATTATCAGTGTTGAAAACAGTTTTTGCTGCTAATTTGTTTTTATTATATTTTTGTGAAAACCATTATATATTTTTTTCAGGATTCTTTGATGGATAGAAAAGGGAAAAAAGCGCATTTATTTCTTTTTTTTTTTTAAATGTGTTTATTGTAATTATAAATGTCTTTGCTGACACTTTATAAATAAAATGGTTAATTTTTCTTTTCTTTCTTTCTTTCTTTCTTTATTTTTTTTTTAAATCTTAACATTTAATCTTAACATCATAAACATTTGAATGCTAGTGCATCATGGTTTCCACAAAAATATTAGGCGGAAAAAATTGATTCAACATTGATAATAATAATACATTTTTCTTGAGCACCAAATGAATGATTTATGAAGTATCATGTGACACACTTAAGACTGGAATAATTACATTTTGTCTTGAGAGAAATAAATTACATTTTAAAATATATTAAAATAGAAATTATTTATTTGAAATTGTAATAATTTTTACAGTATTACTGTTTTACTGTATTTTTGGCAAAAATAATTGCAACTTTGGCATAAAAGACTTCTTTCAAAAACATGAAAATTCAAACACAAATTTTTTAACAGTAGTGAATATAAACGTACTCCAATAAAAAATATGAAATTTTTTATATCCTCTCGTTAAAACAAACCTGTTTCTCATTACCATTAAGGTACACCAGGATCGGCTGGCTATTCCTAATTTTATTGTAAAGCTGTCACCTACAAAACACGTAAATGAAACCGTTGAGATGCCAATGCCACCCATTAAGCCCCTCGGCCCTCCAGGCTGGTGAGCACGTTCCTCTGAGCAAAAGCCTCCCTCCATCTCAAACTCCGCACAACGGAGACCACTAGATGTATTTTCACTGGCATATTTTTTTAATATTAGCTTCAGAAAATGACACTAGTATTTGCGAAGTAAAAGGAGTCTAAATGGGCCATTTCAGCCAGGGTAAACACATTTAGCAATGAGGTCAGAGGCTGCAGCAGTGGAGTCAAGCAAGTTAGATAATTTTGTCAAAATGTTTAACGTCCTGCTAAACCATTTGGGAAAAACAAGAGCGGCAGCTGCTGTTGACTTTGGCAGCCAAGTGTATACTCTAGGCTTTAAACATGTAAATCAAAATGCTCCATCTTCAAATGTAAGTAGACGTTTCATACCTGGTTAGTTGTAAGTCCTGGCAGAGATGTGGCGTTAGATGGATGGCATAAAGCATGCTATATGTGCGTATACATTTCTGATCGGGAACCCCAACTTTAATGACTTCCGCAAACAAGAAGACGGCCATTTTCTTAACACTGCGTTGTCAGCGCGACTGTATGGGGAAGTTATAATATTACAGCTGACACTGGACTTACTAGGTGGATAAAATACTACATTTCAAGCTCCACATATGCTCATTACTGTCCACCTTCATCTCATGCTTTGTGTGAAGGGTGTGTATAATCTTACGTTTTCGCAGACTTAAACCTTCAGCATCAGTGAATAACAGAGTCCTCTGTACGCTCGAATATGTCATCGTGACCTTCAGTGCAATAGCATATAGAGTTGCACGCGTATCCCCTGAGCTGGTTTCGTTCAGCTCTCATTCCTCTCCAAGTAGCAATAATTGTTTGTGGAGCTTTAAAATGGCTCGCTAATTTTCTTGAGCTTTTTTTGCGTTCTTTACGCGACCTGGAAAAACAGCTCACCTTCCAAAAAGGTTTTAAAGAACATGACAACTCACTGCTGCCTGAGCACATTTTATGGATGTTGGAGTATTTTTGCTAGAAATTGACGTATCCAATGGCTTATGCTAACGAAAATGTCAAATTTCAAGCTGAAAAAAATCTTTACACACATTAACAGAGCTTTCGAAGTATACATGTTTTTGTTTTCCCTGGGAATCAAACCCACAACCTTGGCATTGTTAGCACAATGCTCTACCAGTTGAGCAAACAGGAAGAGAAAAAGAACAAGAGTACAGCTCATTATTGTTTCAATAGAGTCATGTTGTTTACAAGCTCTTGAATACGTTTCTATTCTAAGATGTGGGTGAAATTAGTTAATTTACTTAACACTGCACTTTTGCTTTAGTTTAACTATGATAAAGAACAGAAAAATCCCATTTAAATCTGATGCTTTAAAAGAACAGATTTGTTCTATTTTTTCTCCTTTTCTCTTTCTCATTTCCAGCATCTCTGTTTGTCACTATTGCACATTGCACGTCTTGATGACACATTGGATTTGCAGCTCTGGACTTGGCTGGTCCAGTGGGAAATCATGGTTTTAAATGGGAAACATGCCTCAGTCCTGTTAGGGACATATTAGGCTTCATTGTATTCCTCCTCTGAGTGTTCCAGAACACTAAACGCAGCTTGAGGACAGAGAGTAACAGAGGTGCACTCGAAATCTTTTTTGGGAACACGGTCCTGCTTTAATTACACAGCACTGACACCTCTAAACTGAAGCCAAGAGCACAGAGTTGGTTTATGTTGTGTTAGGATGACATTGGTTTAATCTAGATTTGCTGGATAAATACACACTGAAACCAGAGCAAGGGAAGAGCGCAGCCGCACGCATCAAGTGCGTCGTAGGGTGTGTGTTTTAGGAGCGTGTTACAATGAAAACAAACGCTCTGTATGGACAAGGGAAAAATCTGCCAGTGGTGCTTTGGATGGTAAATAAATCCAGGCCCCTAAATCAATATGGTTCTTACACACAGTGAAAAACACATTAGACAGCACACATTACCAAAGAAAATCTCCTGTTATGAGAAAAACCTTGCAGCACTGCAATAGTAACAAGATCCCAGACATAGTTATTCTGAAGAAATTTGATGACATCAAAAAGCTCTCATGTGCATTTTGTAGTTATTCGGTTTTAAAATAAAAAAGCTCATTATTACTCAGGTGTATTTTTCAGAGACTCTTTCTGCTAGTTATATTGTTACACCAGTTATTGGCGACAAATGATTGTCTTTACAAGTGAGTCAATGAATCAACACATCTGATTCATTCTAAAACAGATTCATTCAGGAATGAAAGAAGTGACCGTCTTTATGAGTGAGTCAATAGGCTAAATCATTCCTTCAACCAGTTAATTCAAAACAAAACACCAGAAAAAGTCTCTTTATGACTGAGTCAATTAATCATTTACTCAATGATTCATTCAAATTACTGATTTATTCAGGATTTATGAAAACTGGCTGAAAAAAAACATTCTAGTGACCTACTTACTATTTGTACTACATCTTTATATGGCAAAAATAGTAAGAGTAATATGCTAGTATCCTATTCTGAATTCAGCCACTGATTCATTCCAGAAAGAAACAAGTAACCCTGGTCAATTAATAATTTACTCAATGATTAGATCAAAATCACTCATTCATGCCAGACTGAAATCAATGAATCATTAACCGATTCATTCAAACACAGAGACTTAACTCAGCATACTACTTATTATATTTGTACTACATGTTTTATGGCAAAAACAGTTAGAGTAATGTGCAAGTGTGCTATTCTGAATTCAGCCACTGATTTTTCCAGCGAAAAAAGTGACCCTGTCTTTATGAGCGATTCAAACGATTCATTCAAAAACATGGATTCATTCAGGAATGAAACAAGTGAAAATCTTTATAAGTGAGTCAATAAATCACTCCCTCAACCAATTAGTTCAAAACATTGATTTATACCAGAAAGTCTCTTTATGAGTGAGTCAATTAATCATTTACTCAATGATTCATTCAAATTACTGATTTATTCAGGAATTGATCCAAAACAGTGGATGCATTCAGAAAAGCATACTAGCATACTACTTACTATTTGTACTATATCTTTATATGGCAAAAATTGTAAGAGTTGTATGCTAGTATCCTATTCTGTATTCATTCCAGAAAGAAACAAGTGACTCAGTCTTTATGAGCAATTCAAACGATTCATTCCGAAACACAGATTCATTCATAAATGATGATCTAAATGATTTAATGGATATTGATCTAGATGTTAAAATCTGCTGGTTAGAGATAAACCTGCAAGGATGCAGTTTAGTCATAGACAGCCATTCAACTATGTGGCCAACTGCTCATTTACTCATTGACTAGTTCAAAACCACTCATTCATGCCAGACTGAAACACGTCTATCTTTAAGAGTGAATCAATGAATCATTAACTTAATGATTCATTAAAAAGCAATGGCTTTATTCAGCATTCTATTTAGTGTTTGTACTATATGTTTAATGGCAAAAACAGTTAGAGATGTGTGCTAGTGTGCTATTCTGAATTCAGCCACTGATTTTTCCAGAGAGAAACAACTGACTGTCATTATGAGTGAGTCAAATTCACTCAACTGATTCACTGAAACAATGATTCATTCAGGATGAAACAAGTGACTACTGAGTGAATCATTATATAATTACTTTTTAATTAGAGTAAAGTATAACATTTCATCATCATTTTTTTCTCACTTCGTCAGACATCTCAGATTGTTCACAGAGCATATCGCAATGCACGGTGGGATTGGCTTTTCCTCATAGGATCCATCCAGTGCCAACTTTGGTCAAAAGGAGATATCTTCCAGAGATATAACAGCCTTTCTGTCACAGCTCACTCACTGGAACAGAGCCAGTGTGTGTAACTATGCCTACAGTGATATCTGTTACTGTGATGACAACCTTCATCCATTCTGACGTCATCTACATTGATCTCATCCACCCTGCGTGTATGTCAGAGCAACTGGGAGTAAACGTGACGCTCAGAGGGTTAGGTACTCACCCTTCCCGGGTGTTCTCGAGGCCAGACAGCGGGGAGAGATGATGGGGGCTGCCAATGTCGCGGTCCAGGCGGTGCTGCCTGGGGGGCAGGTCAGGTCCAGAAGAGAGCAACTCAAGTGGGGCTCCATTGTGTGACGTGCTGGAGCCGGCGTACAGGCCTGGAAGACAAACAAAACTAATGTGCAAAACATGCCTGATAAACCTCAAGGAGCCCTCAAGAACGGCACATTGACCAAATTAAATCTCCACAAAACAGCCCTTAATGGCAACAAGCACTTGTTATGACAACACAAACTCACCACGGCCCTTTTGGATGAAATTAAATGTTCCTGTTCTGTGCTGTTAGCAATTTACTGTACATGATTTAAGTTGCCGTGCGGAATGGATTTGATTGACTGTTGCTGTTTTGAACGTAATATCTTTGATAGATCGGTTCAATTTTAATGGAATGGCAGAACTAATAAGCAGAGACAGATCTACTTGAAGCTACTTGTATTGAAATGAAAGGAACAGGTAGGCTGGATCTTTAGCCAAGGACACATAACCTTGAAGCGAAAAACAGCGGACGCATCAACTTCATCCACAGTTTATAATGGAAATAACAGTGTAGATCAGAGCTCCAACTGCTCCAAATGTCATCCCGCCATAGATTATACTACTGTAAGCAAACCGGGCCAGACGAAAATGATAGTCGCTCGTTCCGTAAAGGGGCTTCTACCGTCCCCGGGCTTCTTGTGCAGCCTGAGAGACTGACAGGCGGACACTGTTCCCGGTTGCTCCGGCTGTTAATGTGTTCCTCTGAATTTGCCCAGTAATTGTTTTCCCAGAATCCCTCTGGAGGGATGGCTGTGCATTGACGGTCGCCAGCGGCTCGTCCCAGCAGTCCTTCTCTTTGTGCTCCTCTTCAACTGCTTTACGGTGGAAGCGGGGCCCATCTGACAGTTTTCTGAACTGGTTACAAACTTGATTCATTACCCGAAATCATCAATCAAAGTCCTTAAATGCTTTCCCCTTTAGCCCTAACATCTGCTACCAGACTGGGAAGCATTCAACAAGTAATGGCTATGATTGCTTTAGTTGTTATCTGCTGGAGAGAGGGGAGGGGTGCACCAGGAGGCAGAATCAGACTCTAATGGCTGAGAGTGATCGTGAATTTCTACATAATCAGTACATTCATTCATTAATATGCGTTAAATTATTGGTACAGCCTTTCATGAATGAATTCTAATTAGGACAGTTTTTTAAAACAGTTTGTAATAATGCTTTCATTAAGGCAATTTTCTAATTTGATTTTTTTCTATCACACAAATGCACTTACATTTCTTAAAAGTTATACATATTATTTAAAAAAATTAAATAATATATATATATATATATATATACTGTATATATGACACACATTTGTAATGGAAAATACATAATTATAAATAATATTATGTAAATAATGAAGATGATTTATATATATTTAAACTCGTAAAAATACTTTTTTTTATCAGTCAAATGCACTTATATTCCTGAAAAAGTTATGTATACATATATATTATATTTTAAGAAATGTATAAAAAAAAATTAAAATAATATTTGATGATTTGATGATATATAACAAATACAATTTCAGAAATTAGGAATGTTAGTGTTGAATAATCCATAACCAACCTTATCACAGTATATATTTATGGCATGATTAGCATATGTTCAAGCAGCAACAGAGATTGCACAAAATTGTATGGAGCAACCAAACACAAACCTACACAAAGACAAAACAGAGGACTAGAATGCACTTTATACGTGCAAATTACAAAATGACAGAAGTACCCACTCTCCACTTTGCTTTACTTTTTCTACTGGCCCCGGAACAAAGCATAGGGAGAGGCAGAAACATCAGGAACATTAAATGCAGGCATCTTGGCCAGACCCAACCACAACTTCTCCTCTAAACAAGAACAAACAGCCACAGTAACATAACAGGTCCTTCAGGCTAAAGACATTTGCACAATGAAGCAACAACTTATCCTCTTTGAGCTGAGCGAATGAGAGAGACGGTGCAAGCCAGGACATCTATTTTTCCCTGGCACACGTTGGCGGTGATTTAAACTGTTGCACTGCAAAGTGTGTTTTGTACAAGGATGCTTTAATGATGGGGAGTTCTGCAATTGTCCTTCAAATTACTCTCACACGGACATTTAGGGTCTGTTCTACCTTTCTCTTGCCTGAATTTCTGCTCTTAAAGGAATAGTTCACACAAAAATCAAAATTCTGTCATTATTTACTCTCATGTCATTCAAAACCTGTACAACAAACGTTCTTCCACAGAATTCTAAAGATGAAATTTTGAAGACTGTGTTCCATGCTCTGGTTTTTCTGTGCAATTACAATTAAAGAGACTAAAACATGCTGGAAAAAGGCAAAGGCATGATAAAGGTGGTCCATATGCTATGTTTTAGACGTGTGAGAAACAGACTGAAATTTAAGTCATTAATCACTGACAACTGTGGATAACAACTCTCTGGAGGTAAGGCTGCATAATTTGGAGAAAAAAAATGGAATTGTGATTCTTCTGACATGAATTGCATTTTAAAATGTGATAAAAATCTTATAAGTGTGCTGTGCTTGTTTGTAGATATGCACAACTTTTGACCATATAACAAAATTACAATAAAATAATAATATTTAATCTATAATTTTTGTTTGCTATTTTATATAGTAGTAATAATAATTACTCATTAATCATATTAATAATTATTATTATTATTACTGTTGTTGTTATTATTAAATAAAAATTATAATACTAAAAACATTGCATAATTAAATAATAAAAATAATTTCAATAATAATAATAATAATTATTATTATTATTATTACAATATATTTCTTCTGATAGGGTTGGGAAGATGGTTGATTTTACATGTTGCATTTATCAGTAAATAAAAACTTAGATTTCAGTCTGTTTCTCACAAAAACCATCATCTGGTTTCAGGAGACCAGAATATAGTCACATGGAGCACATTTATGATACTTTAATGGTGCTTTCACGTCCTTTTTGAAGCCTGAATGCTTCAATCCCCATTCATTTTAATTGCATAGATGAGAGAGAGCAACACAGTTTTTTAGAAAGTTTCCTTATGTGTTCCATGAAAGAAAAAAGGTTTTTGATTACATAAATGTTTGTAAATGATAACAGAATTTTCATTTTGGGTGAACTAACTATCCCTTCAGTATTCTAGGTTTTGCCTTTTCATGAAATCTCCTCTGCTAACTATTGCACTACACTATGTCCAGCATTATAACAAGAACAAGCAGAAGCACAAGACAAATTACTTACAGGGAGGACCATAACTACTGTGGTTTAACTAATACAAAACAAACAAAATACAAAACATGCAAAACATTAACCTCTGATCTCCCTCTCTAAATCAAAGAGTCGTGAGTCATAGCAGGGTATTTTAAGGTAAGTGTCCTCTAGGTCCGATTTAGCGTGAATTGCATAACATTGGAAGTAGCATGGGAAAATTCACATCTAACGCAGATCGTGCATTGCAGCTGTTTGCAATATTATCATAGCATATGGTCTTCATAACATTACAATCCCCTTTATTCTGTCATGTCCATTTGAGCTGTTAAATCGTAGCTTATTGGTTTTGGATCACATAAATGGTTCTGCAAGTGAATGTACACTCAAACACATCTGGGTTTTGGTAAATTCTAGGGTGGAGGGAACAATCCTCTACCCATCTCTACAAAACATCCCAGGATACATAAATTAGACAGCACATATGCTCCTACAAAAACAAGCAGTAATGGATTCTATAGACCAAGATATACAATCATTTCTCTCAAGGTTTGGAAAGCAGCAGTTAATCTCACAAGTTAAAGTATAAAATGACAATCAACATAATCTTTAGAATCATTAATGTAATTATTTAAACACATTTCAGATATTATTATTAGGATTATTTAAACATATTTAGAACTAAAACTACATTCAGAAGAAAATATGAGTGGTGACCATCTAAAACTCACAATGCACAGTCGCAAGGGTGTTCCGGATAGTTTGTAGGTGGTTGCTTATAGGCCAAAAAAATAAAAAAGCAGTGTGACACCCATGTATATGGGACATTTTTTTGCCTCTCTTTAACATCCACCAGGTTAAAATTGATACTATGCATACTATCCATCCTAAATAGTTTCAAAATTAAAAGTAGTGCGTCTCAAATCTTAAAATGTTAAAATAAGTATTCCAAAAGTACCTGGATTGTTTACTATTTCAAGTGGAAATTTGAGGTGCTGATCCGTGCACACTCTAATGGCTAATATTGCCCACAACCTAATCCATTGCTTGTTCAACAAGTTTTCAATTAGAACTACAACCACAAATAAAAAGTGTTAAAAACTACAAATACGACAGACATACTGTAATGCAACAATTAAGTGGAGACAGGGTTTAGGTGAACAATAATTGATATCCACCCTGATGAAAATATATTTATTTAATGTGGTCCACGCTATATTTTATCTGTAACATCATAGTGAACTTTTATTCCGATATGTTCGGTCATTAACTTTGCATTGTTAACTTTATATCAAATTAATCATTATGCAAACACTCTCCAAATGAAGAGAGTTCCCAGTATGAAAGACCCGCATGCAGATCAATGTGCTACTTCATTTCTTTCCAATACGGTAGAAAAAAAAAAAATCCTGCACACTATACATACTTGCAAATATATCAAAAGTAGCGGTCACACTTTATTTTAAGGTCCAATTCTCGCTATTAACAAACCATTAACTATGACTTTTGCCTCAATAAACTCCTAATTTACTGCTTATTAATAGTAAGGTAGTTGTTAAGTTTAGGTACTGGGTAGGATTAGGGATGTAGAATATGGTCATGCAGAATATGTGCTTTATAAGTACACTATATTGCCCAAAGTATTGGGTCGTCCCCTTCTAATGAACAGGTTTGACTACTTTAGTAATTTCTATGAGTACAAATCTTAATGTTAAAGCTTATAATGATATGATATGCTTTATATTAAAAACTCATCACCAAACATCAATAACTTGTACATATGGGTATAAAAACTGTTGCAACAGAGATGGAAATACATTTTTTAAATACATGAATTATGTTCCCATCGTTGTTGCCACAGATTTGGAAGTGCATTTTTCTGTTCTAAAGAAGGGGGTGTCCCAATACTTTTGTCTATATAGTGTATGTACAAGTCATTGGTGTTTGGTGATGAGTTTTTGGCTCAAGGTCTGCATTTACAGTCACACCAGAGGTGTTAAACTGGGATTAGGACTTGGTTTTATGCAGACCAGTCAAGTTCTTCCACACTGACTGAATCGATCATTTTCTTTTTGAACCTTGTCTTATACACAGAGGCATTGTCATGTTAGAATAGAAAAGGGTCCTGTCCAAACTGTTGCTATAATATTAGAAACACACAATTTCCTAGAATATCATTATATGCTTTAAAATTAAGATTTGTACTCATAGAAATTACTAAAGTAGTCAAACCTGTTCATTAGAAGGGGGCGACCCAATACTTTTGGCAATATAGTGTACTTATAAACAGCCAATATGTTATCAATAGGCATGATATAATAAGCAACTAGATAATAGTGAGAATTGGTCCCTATATTAAAGTGTTACCAAAATAGCTTTATGCTTGAAATATGCCTGATGAAGGTCATACCAAAACGTTGTGAATGAATAAACGTATAGTTTGCGGGATTGATTCTTTTGTTTTGATGTTAGACCTGCTTTTTGGTTGTTTTTCCTACGCACCTATAGATCACCTACAGGTGTGCGAGGGTAATTGTTATTGATACCTCCAATATGGTAGGAAATTAAATTAGACAAAAGATAAAGAATGTTAAATGTGAAACATGACTGACAGGGCAGTTCAAACAGTGACAGAATGCATGCAAGTATGTCCCAAAGCCTGCATACTTTTCTTTTACACACTCAAAAGTACCTTTCCTTCACTAAAAGAGTACATACTTTCAAGGCAAAGTAAGTAGGCGAACTGGGACGCAGGCGCAGCATTATAGTCAGTGCCGATCCCAGACTTCTGGGGGCCCTATGCAAAACTGTGTTGGGGGGGGGTTGGGATGAAAGAATGGATGAAACGCATTTGTCTGTGTTTGACTCTGTCTCGAATCGCGCTCACGGAAAGCACTTGAGAAACAGTATCTCTTTCGCGGCTCGGTACACTTTCAACTCGTTTTTTTTTTTTTTTGTAAGAGCAAGAGACTGTACGACATTCACGTTACATGATTTGCCGGATTTTTACGTAGAGAGCGTGACAGCGCACCACATTAAAATAAATGACCATTCATGTTTTCATAGCCGCTGGCCAAATTCAAAAACGAAACTAAAATTAAAACATCTTTGAGAGCAAGGGGGCCCCCTGGTGTTTCGGGGGCCCTACGCAGCTTGCGTATTCTGCGTATAGGGAGGATCGGCTCTGATTATAGTAACAAGCCACTTGACTTGAGACATCATTGTGTTCATACACTCTCAGAAATAAAGGTACAAAAGCTGTCACTGGGGCGTTACCTTTTCAAAAGGTACACTTTTGTACCTATTAGGTTCAAATATGTACACTTTAAGTACTAATATGTACCTTTAAGGTACCAAAATGGACCCTTTAGGTACAAACATGTACCTTTTGAAAAGTGACAGCTTTTGTACCTTTATTTCTGAGAGTGTAGTACAAACGGAACTGCACCCAATACTCATGGTATGAGCAAAACTAATAGTGTTGCTTGTTTTAGCGAGCACCACAAATTACAATTATAATCCATGATTGAAACTAAATATACATTCCTCCATTCCATACAATTTCTTTTTACACCTCACCCACTTTACATCACCGTCAAAAGAAAGTGCATACAGAGGATAAAGTAAGCCGTACCTGTGAATATCTCCTGCCCGAGTGCTGGGGAACGGCCTTCTTTCCCATTCAGAGAATGCTGGGAGTTGGCAGGACAATGGGGATGCTGGGAAGGGCCGGGGCCATGAAGATGCTGGATTGACATACATTCGCTCAGAGCTTCTGATTCTAAATGGGGGCAGGCCCTTAGCTGTCAATCAAAAATATAAACAATTAAAAGACTAAGCAATAAAAATAGAATGTTGAAAGGAGGATTGCACATTAAAAACATGTGGAACGTCTGTTCCTGAGTGTGATGGTGTGAAAGAAGAAATGAAGAGAGTCGCACTTGTGTCAAATGGACAGGGCCCAAACAAAAGTCTTAAATAATAATACTACTAAAAAAACACATCAGTCTGTGGTGACATCCCACACCAGCCAGCAAAGGAAATGACAAGCTTAGAGAGGAACATTTTTCACCGCAAACAGGAAACTTTGATTGGAAACATGAGGGAATGAGGGGAAAGGCATACCCCACATACACATCCATCGCCCCGAGTACAGGTTGGGACGAAACGTTACCAGCTACAGAAAGGTGGAGGGGTCTCTTTTGCTGGTGAGATTAGCATGCAAGGCTGATTTTTCCCTTCACAAGGCAACAAAATCAAAGTTCTGGCAGTAATCATGCGTTATATGCGACATTTGTTTAGAATTTGGAGAGTCATATGTGTTTAGGACTTTTAGACTGACTTTGAAAGCTCGGATTGTAGCATGGAATTATGTTTAACTGGAAAATTATCTTCGGTCACATGAATTCGTGATGAGTGGACTGAATCTGGAGACGATTCATCGCAATAAACAATAGCCGAAATGAGCCATGACATGCAACTTGAACGTGTTATGTCATTTTAATTCCACTGCAATTAAGATTTTCAAAATAAAAGCTCACAAACTTGTGAATTAGATATAAAACAAACACGTTTTAATTACACGCAAACTGGCAAAAGAGCACAAACCACACGTTTTTCAGTTGAGATCTTGGTGCAAAGCTCCCAGCCATTCGTCAAAGTTTTTGGTGCTTTGCCGCAGCATGCTATAACAGGCGTCGCTCGCGATAGATGGAGTGGGAGTGTTTGTTTGACATCGGCCCACATCATCTGGCCACTGGGGTATAGCGTTGCACAGCTTATTAACAATGGTATACGCTCACATATGTTTCCGCTTACAACGGCAAGCAAGAAGAACGCATCAGTCAGCTGTCGTTTAGACCAGTGCAACAATGAGGCCATTCTGCTTATAATTACCCACTTTAATGAGGAATGCACTCTTCACCATGTAGATGCTGAAATGTGGTCAGACTTGATCTATTGTTGGGGAAATGATTTTCAAAGACAAACCTAAGTAGAACCAACTGCACCAAGCCGTGAAAAAGACACAATTGACCATGAAAAATATCTACTAGAAATGTTTCTCAAGGCTGATGGCAAGAGCCAAAGAGCTAATTGTACTCTGATGTGCTGATGAGATGATTTGAACAGAGAGAGAGATATGACGTTTTTATCCTTACCTTCCTACGCACCTGCTGCTCTTTGGCGGAGTGGATCTTCACATGCTTGCGGAGGGAACTGGGGTCTGTGTAGCGTTTAGTGCAGCCTGGGATCTGACACGCATATGGTTTCTGAAACAGGAAATGCACAATGAGTCTGAGAATCATAATTATACACAGTTCAGCCACAAAGAGGACACAGAAACACACTGCTATGGACACAAAGACCACAAAATCATTACATTATGTTTATAATTGAGTGGCTATAATTATAGTTTAGAACAAACATTAAATACAGTACTCAACATTTATGAACAGACATGGAAACTAAAAATAGTGAAATAGTGAAAAATTTAGAAAAGCAACTATTTTGAACTCCCAAACCAAATTTAAATTTTTTTAATTTTTAAAATTGAAAGTCTATATAGTCATTAATTATGAATTAAATTTATAAATATATATATTTTTTTTAAATCTGTGTGATAATAAATAATAAAAAAATATGTAATATTCTGCACTATATACAGATGTCAGATATGTTCTTCATTTAAATTTGTGTTAAATCAGACAAAAATACAAAAATGGACTTTTGAAAGCCACTGCATAGGCCTACTTTTTTCAGCCTTAATATTTACACTTTCAAATTGTGTGTAAATGGACAAACACAAGTGCAAAAACTGTTTATTTTGAGAGTTTATAAATAGTCAAAGTTTAAGAGGAAAGACAGTATCCTACCTTTCAGCTGAGAGGACATAGGAAGAAGAAAAGAAGAATACAGATTGTTCGGTAAATGTCAGACAGGCATACAGGTACTGTACAAACACTCATTTACTGGTTTGCAGCTAACAAACTACTGTGCCAGTTTTATAATATTTTGCATTTTCTCAGCGTTAAAGTGTTTAAACATGTACATTTTAAGATATTTATCAATGTACCCATGATTCTCAGTGGTAAACTTTCCTGAAACACTCTCACTCGGTCCAAAACATGCAGAGGTGATTTTCTCCCATGCATTTTACGCTGGTCTTTTTTTTTACTAAAACAGAGGCAGTCATTAAAGTGAAAGTGGATAGGCTTCCTTTATTAGCTCTCTTTTCCTACCTTCCCTCGTTCTCTAAATAACGCTGTTTTTACAAGCCGCTCGCGGGGCAGCTCGTCTCTGCGCATTTATTTGTTTTCACTGTGCAATGCCATATAATCCCCCTGCCGTCTAAACGCACTGAAAACAGAAAACGAGAAAGCTTAGGAATGGAAAAAAGAAAAAAGGCTGTCAAGAATAAATATCATTACAGTCGGAGTGATTTTTTCACTGTATATGAGGCGTGTGGGAAGGCTGTGACAGGGCGCACAGGCGAGTTAATGTGCAGCGCTGGGCATCTGGAGTCGGGGGCTAATTGGCCGTGGCAGTGTGGCGGTAGTGCAGTGCGGGAGCTGTACTGTGATGTGATACAGCACAGGATTCTGCCAGTTTGTGAGGAATTACTAACTCAAGCTTTCCCTGACTTTTATTTTTACTCACATTGTTGGAGTGGGATGCGAGACGTGCCTGCCTCTCTCTCTGTTTCTTTTTCTATCTCTCTCTGCCATGTGTCGTTGCTATCACAAACGGAGCATGGTGTTAAACGACGTATGATATAACGTGTTTCCCCTCGTCAACCCATAGAGACATAACCTTATGGCTGTTTTGTGCATGCAAAATTAACATTTGGGTCAAAGAAAGGTAGCAAATAGCACATTTATGGGTTTGTTTGTTAGGTCCATTTGGTTGGGGACTTAAGTGCTTGGGATTTTTGCTCTGAACTTGAAGGCCCTTGGATCACCCATGGTTCACTCTTTAGTTTTGTTAAATACTGAAATTAAAATAAAGACCGGATAATCTTTTGAAAAATAGTTCGAAATTTTAAAAACTACTAAGAAAAGCAGCAAACTACATCGCACCTATGCATTTTTAAAAAAAATACTGCATATAAATATCCAATTATATGCAGTATAATAATATTTTTCTGGTAAAAACAAACAAACAATGGTTTTAGAAGAAGAAATATATAGGCCTATATACAATATAAGATACATATAAAACTCCTAAATTGTATGTAAAAAATATTGAAGAACAACTCTAAAATGCTATGCTCAGACTCAGATTGCTTTATGAATTTTTCATTAACATCACTTGTCTAAATTACATGATTTACTAGAATGAATCAGCATTCCCAGTGCTATATATCAAAGAGAACCATTTATGAAACAAACAAAAAACCTTTCCAACTCTAAATATGAAAGTGTCCTTTTAGGATAAACTGATTCACTAGAATGAGTTTTCAGAAATTTAAATACTATAAATGAGAAAAAAAACATTTAGGATGAACTGAATCACTATATAAATTACATATCAAAGTGAGGACATTTTAGTATAAACTGATTAATAATAATGTGTCAACCTTTAAGTGCTACATAGAGAATGATTTAGGCAGAACCGATTCACTAGAATGAATCAGACTTCCAACAAGAGGAAGGAGGGTGATTTAAGACAAACTGATTCACTAAAAACAGTCTTTCCAATGAAACATACTGGCACACTTAAATGTATTAAGCATTTAGTAAAACGAGGCTATTAGTTTGTTTTTCCCCAACACCGCTGATTTCTATATTTAGAATGGTGTCAGTACAGCAGTGTTTGTATTCTTGTATTCTGAGGCACTTCTTTTTGAGTTGCAGCTATGACAGGTTAGGGGCGGTTGTATTCATATACTCACAGTGTCCAGATGTGTGCGCTGGTGCTTTGCCCTGTCGCTAGAGTTGCTGAATGCTTTCTGACAGCCCGGATGCTGGCACATGTACGGCTTCTCTCCTGTGTGACTCCGCAGGTGAATCTTCAGATTCTCCAGCCGTGAGAATGCTTTGTTACACCCTTCAAACTGAGAGAGAGAGATGACATCCAAACATCAACAAGTGTGTTTTATAGAAATGCCAGCTTTTTTTAAAGGATGATGGTTTACAAAGCCATGCCTTTAATATGTGCATGAATGTGAACAAATATTTTTCATGTCTCACACAACATTCAAACATTTGAATCAGAAAAAGCCATTCAGATTTGTTTTTCATATCATTTTTCATGTCAGCACATGACAGTCATTACAGGATGGCCCTCTGCAATCTATCTCTAAGGCATCTGTGTAATGAGGCACTGGATGTACTGATAGTACATGCTGTCTTGTAATTTAAGGGCCTCATACATCCTATACAATCTCTTAGATCCGCCCCCAAAATGTCAATAGCTCTCCAATCAGGAGCCTCGGATGGGACAGGGTGGCAGATTATGGAGGTGTCAGAGAGAGTGAAACCTGACATGGCAGCTTTGCTCTCTATTGTCTACTGACCTCTAACAGAGGCCCCCGCTTCTATCGCAGCTCCAGTTTCACTGAAGGAAAGAGCCTTCCATTCTTCTAATGGGCCCTCAGAACATCATTCGGGCTCTGGCCTCCTTCAATCACTCGCAAAAGGCTTGCTATTGAGGCCAGGCCATTTAATACGGGGCGAAACCTTAGACTGCCACTGTCGGGATATATTGAGTGACCTGGATTATATGGTGTGTGTGTGTGCATTTGTGTGTGCAGAAGTCTTATAAGGTACATTAATAGCATGTGGAAACAAGAAAAAAATAAGTCTGTTTCACACACGTTTACACACACAGACATTTGCATTTGCCAAAAAAATTAAATAAAAAAAAAAATACTAATGTTGTAGTCAACTTTGGTTCTGCACAAATTAAATGTCACATCAGAGACACTTTGCCATGAGTCCAGACTCAAGACTATAAACCTTAAAAATAAAAATTAAATTCCATAATAAAAAAAATATTTATTATGTGTAAAACTAATATAAATAAAGAGTAAACAATTAAATTATTTAGTGTGAAAATTATTTCTCTCCATTTTTCAAGGAATACAAATCTTTTGCCTCAGTTATTTTAAGTTTTACCTCTCAAGGAGCTTAAATTTTGTCAAAATATGCAAAAGTGTGGAAATATTCCTCAATTGCTTCTATTTAGGATAAACATAAAATGCTAGCAGTAAAAATTACATTATTTTAAAATGAAATGTATTCCTATGATGGTAATGTAAATTTTCAGCAGTCATTACTCAAGTCTTCAGTGTCACATAATGCTTCAAAAATCATTGTAATATGCTAATTTGGTGCTCAAAACTTCTTATGATATTAAAAAAAAAGTTGTGCAGTCTAATATTTGTGTAGAAACTGTGATACATTTTTTCAGGATTCTTTTTCAGGATTCTTGTATGAATAGAAATAAATCTATTGCAGCATTATAAATTGAAAAAATTGCATCCGCTTTTGATCAATTTAATGTGTCCAAACTCAAAAGTGCCAAAACTTTTATAGTATAAACATCCATAAATCAAACTTCTTATTAAAGTACATAAAATTTTATATATTACATAAAACAGAATTTATCTACAAAACAACGTTTTATTGGAGTTCTTATGTCAAGTAGTTAAAGTTGAATTAATTGCAGAGATTTAATATTTAAGATGTGGGTTTGTGAAAGGAATATCAATCCAAACTGTAATCGGCCACGCACTTTTACACATTAATTTCACACAATGGAGCGACACAGTGGTCGAGACACTGCATGGGGCTTTTGGATGTGCAAACCTCACAATGTAAACTTGTGCCTGTATTATTCCACAGCATGAAAACTGTCTGAACATACCCAGAACACAGAGCTTAATAAAGTCTCTGAAATCCAGGCAAGTTTGAGATATATGCCCTGTACCGACTCCTAAAATATGTCTCGAAAACCTGAGTTTTCAAAACAAACACTGTGATTATATATGTCCTAAAATGTGTGTATTTATGTATAGGGGAAATAATCATTCTTTCACTGCTTTCTTTAACGTAATACAAATTTCAGGCTAAATTGAATTTATGGGTCCACAGAGAGAATCCTCCTAATCGCGTAAAGCCCGCCATTAGCGTGAGGATCAGCTGCCAATGGAGCGAGGTGCAGAGCATTTTGGGATACCTTTCAAACACAGCTATGCATTCTGGGATGCCATGCAAACACAGCAGTCTGCCAGAGTTTAATCTGCGTGACTGGGGGGAATTTCTTTCTCTCACTTCTCATGTCTCTTTCATTGTCTCTCCACTTATCTCTGGCTTTTATTCCTACCTTTATAGAACACAACATTCTCTTTTATATAATAGCGCAAAAATGCATCTGTATTTGCCAAGCACTGAACATTATTTTCCAAATAATTCTAATGCAACCGGTTTTACAACTGATGTCAACATCTATCAAAACATCCCCAAATGTTAACCGAGGAATGTGAAGTTTCTGAGATACACAACACAGAGGTTTATCATAAAAATCAGAGAGAAAAGTGAGACTTTTTAAACCAACCTATAAACCAACTATGACAGCTCCTAAGTCTCCACATCCCTTTGATTTTATTTGTAAAAACAGTTTAGCACGCTAATCACATTAATTGCCATAAACGTGTTTAGCTTTCCCCTCTGAAGGCCTGTGTGTGGGTAAACAGTGATAACTGTCGAAAGTGGATGGTGGTAAGTCATTTGACGCCATCTTTCCGAAGTGGGCCTCAGGATCTGCTGTATACACACAGGGTGACAGTTCGGGCTGACATTTTTGTCAGGGGCGCACAGCCAATCATGAATGATTGCGGGCCACGCGGACCCTAACCTGATGACTATATGGGAAATGAAGCATGATTGCGGCCGAAAACGTCCAACGAGGCATCGGGCAGTTAAAAGCCCACAGTGTACACAAGCACTCGGAAGAAAAAACAGTTCATTAATACCCTTAAATACCTGTAGAATACAAGCCAGCCATTATGGCACACGTAAAAATAAGGCCACATCGTGTCGCTCGTTGACGTCACACTGCGCTCTGATGGAATGAAATGAACTGAGAGGAAGAGAAAATGTGCTTATTATGGGAATTGCATTCAGGCCACATTCTTTCCCATGGAGTCAAAGGTCCACCGCTGTTCCTGTTAACATTCAGAGGTGCTCTGAAACATAAAACATATTTCCCCATTATACTGTAACTACCAACCTTCCCTCAGGCTTGCGTTTATTCTGACATTAAAACCTTTAGCAACTAACAAGCATTAAATACATTATTACTCGTAATTAGTGGGCTGAAAGGCAAATTTTAATGAGCACCATGACTTTTCTTACACCCAGACACGTTTTCTGTAATTCTTTGTGACATCCAAATTGCCTCAGTGCTCTCAGATATGCAATGTCTGCAGGTTATGGCGATGTTCTGTGATCAGCACTTGTACAAAATCGATTCTGGTTCCTGTTGGAGAACGAGAGGTGTTACGAGGTTTACCGCTGAGCGCCTGGAGTAACTGTAACCTGTAAAAGAGAAACCGCCGACACGTCTTTCGGCACGGAGAACAGCGGAGCTCAGATGGAGTGGCTAAAAACTACAGGCGAAAGCGAACATGTGCCTTTAATCTGCCTGTTTCCAAATGCCCCCTGGCAACCACAGCAAAGAGCAGAAAAACGTAAATGGATGAAATTATATCCATATGATTCAATGAGACAGCTAAGGGGAGACAGGTTTCTCATGCACTTCATCAGGGTACAAAATTAAACACAGCTTAGCTAAAACATTCGCATTACATAGTTTACACATATCATTTCCACATCCAAACGCCACTCGTTTTAGCAGCCAGCTTCATCTGTTGCTAATAGGAGGCCTAATATGAATCAAAGATCTGGTTAATTTTTCTCTCTCGCTTTTTTTTTTTTTTTTTTTGAAAAACATATTTTTGGAACAAAGCTGATGTGAATTCACATTCAATTATTCTCACGAATCTTTGATTTTTCTTTGCTGCTCTTTCGTCCATTACTTTCGAATTTCAAAACATTTGATTTATACCTTATGTGATGCGTAAACAAATCCTCAGCTGACAAATGTTGTCCAGATGGGATCGAAGGCTTGGCCGATAAACCGGTGGAGGAAGTAGTCATGTAAATGACTAGCAAAATTGCTCTGAACAGCCTTTTTTGTTCTCATGCAACACTGGTGAAACCAGATTGAAACCCATGTAGACTGTAGATGGGACCTTCACAGGAAGCAACCTATGATGACTAAATTGGGCCTCTCGTGTAGTCATTACGCACCCCCCACCCCACTCTGAGCGACGTTTTTGAAGGAAATTGAATTGAAGGTGTATTATGGATTCTGACCTCGTCGCTATGGAAGTCGTGCATTAGCAACTTATGCTACATGTGGGAATCCTGAACGAGAACACGCAGGAAACATATGGGTTTTTATGGGAGCACTTAACCCAGTGTCGTTCTGGGGCGCACCGTCAAAGTGTTACCAGCCAGGAGACATAGTGTCCACCAAAACTGTGATCTTCTTTTGACCTAGAAATAAATTCATATTTAGACAGGTGAAGGTCCTCTTCCAGGTCAACTGTTGCTTCTGCATGTTATCTTCCTTTCTAAAAGCCTTTAACCTGTAACTCCAGCATGAACTTTCTCTGGTGTCCCTCACCTGCTGCAGTAATCTGAATTTATGACTAGGTGGCGTGCTCATTTAAACATCCTGAAAACAGATTAATGTAGTAAAAGTAATCTATATACCTCTAAGCACCCTTCTAAAATGCATGGCCATGTTTTGGGCTTCATACCAAGACAATCCATTCTAATTTTAAAATAGTGGTTGATGCTGTACGGAATGGATTTTTCTTTTATGCCGCATTCTATTGAAACAATGTGAAGATGCTGGTTATGCAACAGGAGTTTGGGATACTGGATCTTTTCTAGAACTATCACAGTGAACCTCAATCCTAACTCAGGGTAAAATGTCAACAAAGATGTCACCACATTTAATCTCAAATTAAGAATTAAGAATAAAAAAATTAAAAAAACTGAGGCGGAAAGTCACGTGTGTCATGTTGCTGGTGCTTTTAAATTTTTTTAATAGTCAATATAATTCATGAAATTAAACCTCATAACATGCCAAACTGTGTCTAAATGCACAGTTTGTTGCCAAGACATCCTTTCAGTTAAGAACATAAGACTATATATTACTAAACAGAAACATTAAGTGTAATTCAGATGTACAATACCATTCAAAACTATTCTAGAATGAAAGCAATATTTCTATTCAGCAGGGACACATTAATTTGATCAAAAATAAAGGTAAAGACATTTATAATGTTTCCAATTAAAATTTAAAAGTTTATATTAAATAAATGCTATAAATTTAAACTTTGTATTCATCAAAGAATTAAAAAAAAACTTTATTTTGGTTTCAACACTTAAGCAGTACATTTGTGAGTTATAATACTCTGATAATAATAACAAAGCTAGATCAATGTATTAGAAATATTTTGAAGGATCATGTGACTGATGGCTGGCGTAATGGATGCTTAAAAATCAACTTCGTCACCAAAGAAATACATTGCATTCTAAAATATATTAAAATAGAAAATAGTTATTATACATTTAAATAGTAATTTTAATTACATTACAGTATTTTTGTAAAAATGCATCCTTGATGAGCAAAAGAATCTTAATTTTCAAAATTTGAACAGTAGCATATCTATTGGATTCTGTTATTTAATTTGAATTGAACTAAATAGTCTAAATGCATCATGGTACTCTTGTGAACACGTGTCGACTGACATGGAAGAGAAGAAATTGTTGAATAAAGTCGTTATTTTAGTTTATTAGTTTATTCTAACAATGTCCTTACTAGCGTTCTGGCTCTTGAACGTGGTTGTGTTGCTGTCTATGGAGGGTCAGAAAGTTCTCGGATTTCATCAAAAAATATCTTAATTTGTATTCCGAAGATGTATGGAGGTCTTAAGGGTTTGGAACGACATGAGGGTGAGTAATTAGTGACAAAATTTTAATTTTTGTGTGAACTATCCCTTTAATAATATATGCACATGCTATAGTCATCACTAGTAGTAAATCCACACTGTTCTTAAGTAGGGCATCTTCCCTCATCCTACCCTACATTTTACAGGCCTAAAGACCTTGCACCATTAACTTAGTGTCAAATTTATTTAATCCGTGTTTTCTTTGTTAAACCGAACACCAAAGAAGCCAAATAGTGTTCTCGGTTTCTCTGGCTGTACCGTGGAAGCTCTCAAAGCGCTGATGGACACCAAGCACAATCTGTCACTCCAGTAACCGGCCTCTCACTCTCTCTGTTCTAAGAGTCTCTAATGGCTAATTAGAGAGTATTACACTCGCCCCGATGCCTTTTACAATACCACCAAGCCATCAATTATCTCCCCGTTTCGTGCAACATGAACCAGGATACAGTGAGATGCAATGAAACTCCTCAACATGATATGTGCAGTGTGTTCATGCCTGCGGAGGGGCAAATCCAGCGTTTGACACAGAGGGATCTCAGCATCCATTAACGGCCGTCAGTCCCCATCTACTCACTGACACCTGCTAGCGTTCGCTTCCCAGCAGGTGGCACAAGTACGGGGTACAGTGACAGATACTTTGACTTTAATCGCTCAGAAACTTCCTCTTTAACTGGTCGGCTTGAGAAACACGTCACATTTAATATGCTGGAGTGTGAGTTTTTCCTTACATATTCGATTCGATTTAGGAATTACACTTGCTGGACTTTCTAAGTGACAACACACAAACTCACAATTCTCGCATGTGAGCTCTTTATAAAATAAAATTGGCTGTCAGGGTCATGCCATACTTCATAAGGTTCAAACGTCATCCAAACTCTAGGCTAAATACCAAAAAAGGCCATATTTCACAACATCTCTCATTATATGACGTGCATATGTAGACTATAAACTCTCCTGACCAACTGTCTTTCTCTCGCCTTTTCTTTCCGCCCTCCACCCTGTTGGCATAACGTCTACAGTTGACACAGCTGGCTCTGTCTCATGCCCGCTCTCTAAGCTACTCTATATCTCCGACCTGACAACAAATAAACATCCCAGAGTGCCTTGCGCCTGCCAAGTCAAACACCTCTGCGTCAAAGGCTCCGTCAGATTCATGAACAAAACAAAACTATTCAACTGGACAATAGGTCAACATGACATGTTAAATGTGTTGAGAACAGTCGAGTGACATCTAGCACAGTTGGATTGAGAAGCAGAACATTTACGCCCTCCAGAAATGTGATGAAATTCAACTACAATAGAGAGAGCTTGCGCTGTTGTCTTTTGGGAGCCTGATTGTTTCCCCTTCAGGATTCTCTTGTTTTGTTATTTTCTGCTCAAAAGTGCAGTGAAAGGGCAATTTATCAGGTCATGTTTCAGCACAGAACACATTATTAATACTGATACATCATACAGTATGACTCCATATTAAATCATGTTGAATCACAGTGGAATATGAGGCATAAGGTTTTGCACTGAAAATAAATAATATGTAATACTTACAAAGACCAAGTCATTATGGAATGAAAATCTAACAGCGCAACAAAAAGGAAGAAAGGTTAACAAGATAAACTATTCTGAAATCACAAAAAATAAATAAAATAAAATAAAACAAAACTTAGAACTTATATCCAATTCAAATACCTAACACAAAATCAATAACTCAAATCGGGGACAGTAATACTTAAGAAGATTAAGTAATCATACAGACCAAGTCATTATTAAAAAAAGGAAATTAAAAAAATACTATCAAGATTATTTATATCTTAAATCCAATTTCACTTCAAATACCTCACACAAAATCAATAACTCAAAAAAAAAAAAAAAAGAAATAGACCCAAATAACAAGGCCTCACTGTCCTGTGATATTCCGCAGTAAACGTTTTCATATTTATGGAGTATTTAACTTGAAATTTCTCATCACGCACTTGTTTACCTTAGCAGTAATATGAGTCCGGGCTGGCACTCAATCCTCTCTTGGTATTTGCAAGCGAGACGCTCACGGTAATACAAAGCAGTGTTTTTTTCAATGCTAATATCCATTTTCCATCTTTGCATTAAATTGCGCATGACCTAATCTAAGTCTTGGCTTTTCTATGCTGAAATATGAATTTAGCTCATCCGTGTCACTTGTTCTGGTTGTATTTAAGCTTTGAAGAGGATAATCTCCAGTCTTCAAGGAGCCATAGAACGTGCTATTTTCTTAATATTTCACTACTGTGGAAACAATGGCTGGACATTATACAGAGATTTGGAGCATTTCTTTATGGTCACATTCAAGTCCATTAAGAAACTGAATCCTTTATAGCTTCACAAACCTGTCATTTTAAATCAAGTTTAAGGGGTGAATAAATGAGACACGAGTTTTGAGGTCACATAGAATTTATCAGAATGCATCATGAGACCTTTAGAGAAGGAATGAAATCATTGTTTGGAGAAAAAAAACAAGATGAACAAAACAAGAGTTGTATGTAAGTGCTACTGATCTTTGGGAATCCACATCAATGAGCTGCACACAATAACAAGCCACATGTTATCTCAATGAAAACTCACAAGGACAAACGAAGCAGGCACTTTCATATGGAAACATTTCTGTTGGAGAAACGACACCAAGGTCATGGGTTTGATTCCCAGAGAGTACATGAACTAGTTTAAAAATGCTATATAAGTTGCTTTGGATAATACTGTCTGCCAATTTTTTGTTTGCCAAATTTCTGTCTGAATTTTTTTTTCATGCTTTCAAAAGTCTCTTAAAGCTTACAAACTTTATTTATTTGACCAAAAACACAGTAAAAACAGCAATATTATGAAATATTATTACAATTTAAAATACCTGTTTCCTATTTTAATATATATTTTTAAAATATATATCCTGTGATGGGAAAGCTGAATTTTCTGCAGCCATTATTGCAGTCTTGTGTCACATGATCCTTCATTCTAATATACTGATTTGATGTTCAAGAAACATTTATGATGAAACCATGATAATTTTTTTCTGGAATCTTCAATGAATAGAAAGTTCAGAAAAGCAGAATTTTGTAATTTTTTTTAATGTTAAAAAAAATATATATATATATTTTTTGGCAGAATTTTTAAATGTCTTTACGTTCACTTTTGATCAATTTAATGCATCCTTGCTGACTAAAAGTATTGAGAAAAAAACCTTACTAACCCAATTTTTTTTAACTGTAACGTAGATGTGAAATGTAAAGCCTGTGTCCGTCTCAGAGTAAATTAAATAAAAAAGGTAACTGTGACTTCACTAATTGCGACTTAGTTTCTATCAACTGCGTCTTGATATCTCTAAATGTCACTTTATATTAAATAATTTGACATTATCTCAAAACGTGATTTTTTTTTATCTTGAAGTTCCAACTATTTATATTAAATTATACATATTATTTTAAACTATATGAAAATTACCTTTTCTACACTGAGGTAGAAACAGTCTTCCATATTTCATTGGCACATAGAGAAATAAAAATTAACTTTATTTCTTAAAAATATTAATGAATGATCTTAGGAAAATGTGACAAAGAGATACATTAGCCAAACATTTCGGTTGAAAGAACAGGGCAGATGTTTGTGTTGGTATAAAGTAAAAAAGTTACTGTTATTGGTAGAAATTGTCACTCACAGTGTAGCCATGGTGCTGGCTGTTTCTGAGCCGTACCTCCATACCAAAATTTGAAATAAATCTATGGACTTGACAATATAAACAGACAAGTGCTTATAGAGAGCGTGGACAGCTCTTCTGGCAGGGAATGAATAGTTTCATGGGGAGAGCTCTAATTGGCCTGCTGAATCCAGCTGTGAGTCAGCAGTAAAGCGCACCATGTCCTGCCAGATCTCTATATAACACCCCGCTTGAAATGTGGAACCAAAACAGCGCACCACATTCTTACTGCACCCCCAAATCCACACCCATAACCGTCGCTGTGGTGAAGGGTTTATGGGAACAGGCTTTTGGTGAAGATGTTGCTCTGGTTACATCCATCTGAGTGACAGCAGATGACAAATGAGACAGAACACTGTCACAGCCCATAAGTCTGTAAGAGAGAAGCTGTCACAAGCCTCCCACACTTAGTTTTGGGCTCTGTTCAGACCCCAGATGGGACGTGGTTTTGGGCTAGAGGGGCACCATGAAGTCTCCAGTTATGTGGCTGTTTATTAACTGGGTTGGTTTGGTTTTGAGAGATACTTGGGATCCTAACCTGGCTCTCTGTGCTGCTAAGTCCCATGGCCCATCTGTGTACCTCAACAAACCCTTTAAGAGAACACTGGGTTATTCAGTCTTAACTCAAAACTGTCCGTGCTCTGTTTACATGCTGGGGTTTATGGTGAATGTTTGCGGAAAGGCTGGGTGCGATGTAAATAGCGCTTTGACTACTGTTATTTATTTTAAGGAGTGTTTGGCAGATGATACTTGGCATAAGCTATGTGTCAACATGCTCACTATAGTGACAATAAGGAAGATACTCTAAATTAAACACATTTATGACTGGCCCTGTGTACATTTAGGCCATAAAGGGCCCACACTGAGACATTAAATCATCGTTACACAAATTTATTACCACATTTGTAATGTGTAACTAGTGAAATAAAAGCACTATAGAAACACTTTCAGCACCCAAAATTCATAATAAATTAATAAAACATATTTATTACCATACATGTGACCAAAATGTTAGAGACAAATATAATTTTTTATTAAGGAGTATACTGGATTCTATATAAGTTAAGCTCAATTTGCAGCACTTGAGACTTAATGTTGATTAACACAAAAATTTGTTTGGATTAGTCTCTCCTTTCCAAAAAAATAAAATAAAATACAAAGTTGACAAGTGACATAACATAACAGCTAAAACCTTAACAATAATGAGAACTTTAAAAACTTTATAAAATGATAAGATTCTCATTAGGCCCATTTGTTTTCATTGTAAGTGCCTCACTGTAACTCTTTTTAAAGTAACTTTTTTTAAGAAAATGAGTGATACGTTGAACTTATTATCTGTAGCAAGAAACATTATGCTGTCGAGTGAGCTTAACTTGTAAAATGTGAACCCATAAGTCAATGCATATCAACTTTAAAGAAAAATGTATGACCAAGGAGCATAAGAAATATGGCTAGCAGCTCTTTAAAAGATAAAATAAGCTATAACAATACAACTGAATTCCAAATATCTGTATTTAACTAGCAACACTTCGCTTTACAACAGCTCAACATTTTCTTGGCACACTCTCCGCCAGATTTTTTAATGTCACCTGGCTGGATCATGTAAAACCAAGTGATTTTCCACACGTTTGTGCTGCAATGCTAATAAACAATTACAGAAAATACAGACAGAGGTTATATGGGAATAAAAATAGTGAAATCGAATAATAAAAGCAATACGACACTAATATAAATTAATAGTACTATACTGGAAAAAAGGTCAATAGTAATAAAAAAAAACTTGAGGGTTTCCACAACTTTGAGCAGTAAATAAATCAAAAAATATCTTACAATGCTAGAATCAAGGAATAATAAGTTAAAGTTCAGACAACAATCCACCTTTTTATGTAGATATTCCCAGGAGTACTTCTGACCAGGACTCTCACAGTCGTTTGGGCAAATATTATGTTAATGGCGAATGTTTCAAATTACCTTTCACAAATCTGCTGGAAAGTCCATTTTAAGATTACCAAAAGAAAGACAAGCCTCTTTCGCAATAGTTAGGATGATGGGACTAAATTAAGCCCATTCACCTGTGTAGAAAGCCATACATGTATGTAGTATAAGTACTGCGTCTAGCAGGATCTATTGCTCAAAAAGCCTGAGGAAATTTTGCCCATTAGCTGTATTTAGTCCCCTCAGTATATTAGCAGACAATCCGCCCCACTCGTAGGGTTAAACCGATTAAGCACTTGGATTCGGGACAGATATGACACAATGCTAAAATAATGTGGCCATCGGTCTCTGTCTCACATTTCAGGTATATAATTAAATGTCAGGAAATTACTTACTCAAAATACAGCATTCCAAACAAATGTAATTAGCACAAAACATGTATGGATATATCATTCTTTGATACCTGGCTACGCACATTTAAAGCCCTACAGCCATCAGGTGAATTGGCTAAGTTGAATGCATCCCATAAAAATAAAGTGTGTTTAGCAGGAAAAAAAAGCTACCAGATATTTGACAATGATTATGGGTTAAGTAGCTATTAAGAATGCTTAAGTGGCAGAATGTCAGACAGGAAGAGAGAGGAGTGACTGGATTGCATTACTATACAGAATGACTGGAAACCTTTTACGGCTTGACAAGAACTTGGCCTGGCGTATTTGACAAGGAAAACAAGCAAGATCCATCAATTCCCAGGCCTTTCATTCCATTGCCAAAACATCAGTCTCCTGACAAATCTCAGACATTTTATGCCAGCAGTTTCATCATGCTAATATATGTATCACATATGGTCTCCGTTGCATAGCTATTAGCATGACGGAAAGACAATCGAGTCGTAGATTGGATCTGACAGCAAGCAAAAAAAGAGGTGGATTTGTTGATCTTGAAATTAAAGATATAATTCAACCGTAACTTTCATGTGATGAAACATTAGAGAGTTGAAGGTTGCAAATTTTGAGCCATAATTGTAAAAATGATTCTGACCGAGTGCATTCTTCTGCAGTACCATCTGGAAACTTGGATTCGAGTGAGATTTATGACGTTTTTGAAAACTCATATGAACAATGATCGTGCTGGAATCATTCACTCCACCTTCTTATTAAATACCCCAAACAGAACAATCTCCCCGAGCCACTGTTTAAAACCAATTCACCCAGAATGCAAAGCTTTGGCAAATGGAGTGGAAACAGATAGGAAACAGTCCTCGAGTCCTGCTGCTTCAGTGCAGGTAACTGTGGCTACCTGCTAGCATAATGGGGCTTAGAGAGCTGGCAGTTGCTAAGTTAAGTAGACAGGGTAGCAATGTCAGCAGCTCATTCTAGTACATCCACATTAGTATCAACGCCACTTTCTGCCTTTGCCGGGGCAGAACTCAGACGGCTCGGGTTTCGCCGGTGCATTCAGAGGAAAAAGTCAGCTCATGCACAGGCCATGCGTTTTAATTAGCTAATGGCGCTAGCCGTTTCATCTCCAGCATCTGTGTTGATTGCTTACAAAAGCCTCCATTTACTCCAAAACACGCTATTTTGGCAAAGGTCTGGGCCGGCTGCTGCTGGAGAATTCTGAACGCCTGTGCAAAATCAGTCTAATAAATCTTTATATATACGTTTGCCGGTTTCACACTAGCAAAAAGGGGGGGGGAAAGGAAATTCCATGATCTATGTTTTTTCCAGCAGGTTGTTTAAGCCAATTTTTCTTCAAGTAAAGGCCTGTATGTTCAAACTTCGTTGTAAGGGTGGCTCCGCATTTCATTTTGATGAGGTAACAAAAAAGGTGTGGCTTAGGAAGTTAAATCCTAATATCCGTTAACATTACAACATGCAATTTAAAAATAAAAACATTTTTTGCGAGCCAAATGTTCAATGACCAGCTGTCTCGTGATGGTGACGACGACAAAGATGAGAAATTCAAGCAAATGGGTGTGTACTGCCCAGAAACATTTACTGCTTCATTAACAATTAAGTCACATGTCCAAACTGAATGGCAAAAACTTGCACACCCTACCCATGTGATCTTGTAAACTGAATATTTCACTAATGAGAAGCATTACAAAAAAGGGTCACTTTTGAAGATGTAATATCTGGCAAATGAGCAATGAGTAAAGTAATAATTAAACAATATTTTTATAATTATTTATAATAACAATAATACATTTATACTTTTATAAATAAATGTATTATTATAATTATTTCTAAATAATTATTAAATGAAATATTATTTAAAAAATATGGTTTCTAATCCCTTATTAACCAAAACCATAGGTGAGGAAAATATTTTATTATTTATTATTTTATTTTAAACTTGAATCTTTTTATTTGAAAAGACATGAAAAGACTCTACTTAAAAAAAAAAAAACTAAATGACAAAAAATGCAAGAAAGAAGTCACTGAACAAACAAACAATCCGGTTCCAAAATACACTGACATTTTTGCATCAGACATATGCCTGAATGAATGTCAGCACAGATGCCGCAGGAAAAGCCAAAGCAGTAAAATCTAAAAGGTCGGAGGAATTAATACAGAGTGTTATTATGACTATGAGAACTCAGTGACCGTTTAGTACAGTAGTAAACACACACTAACTACATAAAATACAGAGCAGCACAGCCCATATTCTTAACCTGTCACAGCAGGAACAAACTGCAGAAAATGGCAAGAAAACCTCAAGTCGACGGCACGCACGCTAAACCAAAGCCAATATATTAATGAAATAAGATTAAACCAATACATTCCAGAGGAAATTCAATAAAGAAACCATCATTAATGTCCAACGCTGTAGCATGGATCTGCTTATCAAACATGATCAACTGGATAAGTATCTGGAGTATTATCAACAGATACGCTTTGATGAATATTTACATGAATTTCATGAGCTGCTGGGATAGGTGATCTGAAATACAAATCCAGAGTTGAATCCAGTACAGCATTGACGTATAAGAGCCCTGGGACAGTGTTGGGGCAGCAGTCGCTGGATAAATTTTTAATATTAATGCAGACAAGAAGGGCAAAAAAGCAATAAACTAAAACAACACTTGAATTAGGCATGAAACACAACAGGATATTGCAGTGAGATTATGTTGTTTCCTTTTAGATGCCTTCTGCCTCTGCTGTCCGACTACCACAAAACAGCCCACGGCACTTTTTAATTGGACAGGGTGAACTGAAAAAGCCTCTCAAACTCTGCGAAGCGGTTTTAAGAGGTCTGCCGAGCTCAGTGATTGCAGATGTAGTTGTGTTTTTACGTGCCGGGGCATAAAAACACATCCAGGTATGGACGGTGACAAAGCAGAGAGTCAGAACCCCGTCCTATGTTTGTGATAATGACTTTTTCCTGCCAAGGCGCTGCATGATACAAATGAAATGCAGCACAGCTGGGAGAAAGGACAAAGCAAGGGAGAGAAAGAGAGGGAGAGAGAGAGGAATGAGAGAGTGTTATGTTTGGATGCAGGGAAATCGTGCCTCGTGCGCTCTCTGAGGAATCTGCAGTTGGAAAGATAATAAAGGGATTAGCTGGGTTTTCTGAAGCATTTGCTTCTAAATCAAAACGTCTCATCGGTTTCCTCTGCACAAATAGCTAGAATACCAAAATGTCTTCGTATATTGCGCAAAGGCCACAAATGCAACATGTTTCATACAAAAGCTGCTTCCTGCGGAGGTCGATTCGGAGGAAAAAATTAAAACACTTCAGAACCTGAGAAAGGTCAACTAGTCAAGTATGTGCACTCATTCAATTTGTGAAATATAAATAAATGTAATAAATAAATAATTATAATTTAATAAAATTATAAATACTATTTTAATAAATATAAATTATATTTTAAATAAATAAAATAATATAAATATAATATTTATTTTTTCTCCAATGATTACAAGGTACCGAATAAATCAAGATGAGTTTTCATTCAGAATCACACAGTTTGTGTGGTTGAGTCTGTACGTTAAAAGCTTCCCATAAAAACTGCATATCATTTAGCATTAGTATTAATATCATTAAAGTCACTTTTAAATAAAAAACATCAATACTGTAAAAAAATTTACTCACCCAGTAACACAATAATTCTGCTACAAGCCAATTCCACACAAATCTACTCAAACTTGAACACAAAAATCTATTTAAATGTAAGTAATTAATATTTGAAAGCACTAAGTTACAAAAATAAAATCAAAATCTTTCCAAATAGGCCTGAAATCTGCATAAGGACCACACGAACTGCCAGTTGGGATTAATTTAATGATCCACTAAATTTGAAAATCCTTTGACGTTTGACTTAAATTTACCTTTTCTGTTTTTCGCACAGGAAACGTTAATGCGACTCTAGTCCAGGCCACCGGACTGCCTAAAAACAGAGACTGAACTTGGGCAGAGTTGACTCAGTGAGAGGCCTTCGCTACATCCAGAGACAATGTCCAGCCATTTTACAACAATAATGGGTTTGTTCCTATCTTAGCATCTGCTTAGCATCGCCATGAATAAAAATGAGTGTTTGTTTGTTCTGACAGGTTGTAACACCAGGGCTCTTGCCACATAGTCCGGGCAGAGTTTTCAGAGTAAGAACAGAACTCCTATAGCACTGTTGTACAAGTATGAGCAAGTGACAATAAGAGAGAGATTATACTATAAAAAAAACAAAAAAAACAATAATACTCAAATACATATATACAACCACAAAAGCAACGATTCACAAAAATGATTTCCAGAACTACCAAGTTTATGCCGCAGAGTGCGCAGCAATGCCGAAAATTTAGTTGCATGGATTTGAAGGAATTTATATGATCTAATTACATCTGTCAGTCCAGCTGCTGTGAGCTCAGAGTAAACCAACGTCTTCTCGAGAATAAACAAAACTTGTCATTAATAACCTCAACGGAACTACTTAATGCTACCCTTGTAACATACTCCACATATTAGTGTACAGCTGTCTCCTATTGACATGGCTAAACAGATAATTCAGATACAAAAAGGCATCCCGGGAATTAAAGGAATAGGCCGACTTCAAAACAAGCTGTTAAAGTATCTGTAAAATAAAAGGATTTTTGGACAGAATCTTGTGTATGAAATTGAATATATCTGACAAGAAATCCAACGTTCTCTGTTTGAGCAATAGAGGGGAATTTTGCTAGTCATCTCCTCTGCGGCTCCGTTCTTACAGACTACTACATTTTTCCAAGTGTTTAGTTTGGATAAAGAGCCAATTCGCTTAATACTTGTGGGACGGCTAAATGTTTAAACCTCCTATTTAAAGGGATCAAGTGCACGCATTGTTTGGTTGTGTTAAACAGATGTGTAGGGTTTGTTTCTTAGATCTCAATCATTTCATTTTTTTTAAAGGAAAAGACAGAAAGACACAGAGAGAGAAAGAGATCTTAAGAAAATAAACAGAGTTTCACCCTACACAAATTGTGGACTAATTGTGTATTTGGACTTGCGCATTGGTGGGGCTGGAGCCATTTTTCCACTTGAGCTGAGAATGTTAGAAAAGGCACTTTGACATTGATTAGTGTGTTGACTTGTGGAATCGGAGAGTTTTACCTGGTTGTCTTGGGTTTCACCACAACACTATTTATACAGCGAGACTACAGGTCCAATTAAATACCCAAACCCATCATTGGAAAAGTTAGCCGTGCTTTCAGTTGACATCATAATTTCTCATGCCATGCGATATGGTTGTGAAAAAAAATAACTCTGAGGAAAATAGGCATAGGTGGTCCCTTGAAAGCTGTTACGAAAAATGAAGCTTGGAGAGAACTTCCAAATCTATTCCTTGAATAAAACAGACATAAAAATAAAAAAATAATGGATTTGTAAAAAACTTTTGTGGGGCCTTTAGAAAGAAATTTGGTTTAATAAAGCCTAATGAAAGAGTTATTTGTCCTCGGTTGATAATACATACTTTAAAACTGATTTTAAAACTGACCTGCTTAATTAAAAATAATTATACCGGCGTTTGGTTTCCCCAACTTTCCACTCAAATTAAAGCCAATGAGGATTCCAACAAAAACAATTCAGTCTGAAATACTGCGTATGCATTTTCAAGGCCATTTCAGCTGCCAGCTATTATCACCTCTATGAATTTCATTATGGGGAACTGCTGGAAATCGTGCACTTTTGACAGCCAGCTAAAAATGGAAGATACTCACCATGCATTTGTTAGGTTTCTCTCCAGAGTGAACCCTCATGTGGATGAGCAACTTGTAGCGGGCGTTGAAGGGTTTGTAGCGCCGCACACATCCGGCCCAAAAGCAGGTGAAGTCCTCGCCCTTGCGCTGGTCGATGTGGACCTTCTCGATATGCCTAACCAGCTCCTCCTGCTGCTCATACGCCGCGCTGCAGTCAATCCATCGGCATACCTGCTTATCGCTAAATACGTCCTCCCTGTCGCCCACCTGCTGTTCGACCAGGCCTGTGGGTTTAGGTTGTGCCAGCAGGCCTGAGGGTGGAGACTGCTGCTGGCTCTGAAGATGCAGTAGAGCTCCTGGGCCGGAGCCCATGTACTGGTGCAGGTGGTAGGGAGGGGGCATGGGCGGCCGTGGGGGGCCTGTTTGATGATGATGGTGGTGGTGGTGATGGTGGGAATGCCCACCGCAGTGGCTTCCGTGGCTCGTCAGATGGTGATAGTGATGCTGAAAGAGCTCCTCCTCACTTGGAGAGAACTCGTCCACCGGTTCCTGTTTCAGCGTCACCGTACAGCCGTCCAGCACAGCGCCGGGCTGTATTAGAAGTCCAAGCCCGTCGCTGCTACCCACGCCAGGCCCCGGCTGCATGGAGCCCACGTCCTCACAATGCTCCACCGATGACACCGAGGAGGACGAGGACGAAGAGGAGAGGGGTAGGAGGCAGGACGAGGTGGAAGGTGACGGCAGCTGAGGGCTGGGGAGAGGCTTGTGGGAGAACGTGGCGGCAGTAGGCGACAACGAATTGGTGCGCAGGCCGTTAACACAGGACATCTGGGAGGAGCAGATGTTTGCAGCAATATCGATTCCCTCCGAGGCTGACTGGGAGGCCACCGAGAGGCAGCGTCTCTTCAGTCCGCTCCCGTTCGGCCTTGCTGAGTGACGCGAGCTCGGGGACAAAGCCAGCGGGGAGGAGCCATCTTCATTATTAAATGGATACACAGTCACCGCCATTGCTGACAACGAGAGAACTGTTGCTAAGTTACCTTCACCGCCAATGCCGCCGCCGCCGCCACTGCTCGGACGGTCCAATTCCCTGCGACCTGCTCCCATCCCTCCTGAAAAGTCGCCCAGGGCCGATCCCAGCTTGTAGCCTTCCTGTTTGATGGGGTACGACGGCAACGCATGACACCCATTGATGCCACCGGACAGAGACGATGAGCTGAGAGCCGTCTGAAAGCCAGCAGACCTGCGGGAGAATGAAACACACCCAGAGGAATATGAGGAGCGTTTAGGCAGAACGGAGCAGAAAGAATATGCACGCTATTAGCAGCCTGGCTTGTTGAAAGATAAAGGCCAGGGCTTCTCAAAGCACTGCCAACTCTGCACTGTCAGACACCAAAGGAACAGACAGGCTCTGTGCTCCAGTCCTGGCAGACCTGCACTCTCAAACATCTCTGTTAACACTGACAATGTTTGACCAAAAGCGACGCGATTGTAGATTCGTTTTGCAAACCCTTACAGAATCTTATTAGGTTATAATGTTTGGTTTGTGCTGATCAGAAGCTACTTTTAATGTTCCACTCTCTCTCTCTCTCAGGAAACAGCCATTGGATGGGTTTCCACTGCGGTGTATTTTAAACACCGATTAGATCCACCACAAACGCTCCCAAGCAATTCCATGAATAAATGATGCAGGAAATTTGGCCTGAACTATAGTTATGAATGGGTATTTAAAAATAAGAAAAGAGAGAGATGAATACAGGTAGGCTGTCAAACTCAGCGTATGACAGGCTTTGATGACACAATAGGAGTTAACCGAAGCCTTCATGTGAGCTAAATAGAAGTCACCTGGTTTTGGTGGTATAATGGTGGGCCTCTAAATGCTCTGTGTTTACAATACTCCCCATTATAGTAGGAATCCCCCCCCCCCCTTGAATGGAGGTCATATTTCCCAGTGCGTCGCTGTGATCTTCCACATAATAATTCCTGTCAGTTTGCTCATTATGGATTTGTGTGCAAAGCTCTGGGATGATGTGAGAAGGGCCCTCTGTCCCAGCAGCCTATGAAAGATTTTGTCTAAGTCCCCTTTTCACTTGGTGCGGGAAACCGCTAATGCTAGCGCGCTGGCTGAGCCGAAGCCTCAAGTTGGTCATGAGTCGCTCCATTCAGGCTCACCACTTCCTGTTTGGCTGAAGCAGTGACATTCAACGACAGTATTGGGAGAGTTGGATGGCATGTTTGAGTGAAAGCACTTTGGATAGCGTCCCTCGCTGAAACGATGGGTTTCAACTGTACTGCGGCTACACAGAAGCCAACAGAAACTGACGGCAGTCTCTTTTCCTAGCCGTTTAAAAAACAAACGCAGCCAAGAAGCGCCATCAGTACTACAGTGTTTTACTAGCTTGTTTGAATTGTTCCGCACTGCATTAAAGCTTTATTAAACAACCTACTTTATTTGCTTTGCAGATATGTGTTTATATTTCTAATGTAATTAGCAGGACTATAAAATTGCAATCTTAAATGCTTTACATGCACTTTACTAGATCCTACTCACATGAACTGCTAATCCTGGATGTCTCAGAGAACAAAAAGCAAATACTTGTTTGTTTTTTCAGTAATAATGGTACTAATATACCATTTAAAAGTTAAGGATCAGTAAGATGTTTTTGATAGACGTTTCTTATGCTCACTAAGTCTGTATTTATTTGATCATAAATAGAGTATAGCTAACTATATATAACTATTTCTATTTTACATTTTAAAATGTATTTTATTCCTTTGAGTGCAAAGCAAAATTTTCAGCAGCCATTACTCCAGTCTTCGGTATCACATGATCTTTCAGAAATCATTTTAATATGCTGAAACTATGATATTGGCCCAATTTTTCAGCATACTTTGATAAATAGAAAGTTCAAAAGAACAACATTTATTTGAAATATAAATATATATCTTTATAAATCTTTTGTAAATCTATAAATGTCTTTACTGTCACTTTTAAAAATAAATGCTGGGCCACTGCTCGGACGGTCCAATTCCCTGCAACTTGCTTTTAAACAAATGAATGCTATCTTGCTTAATAAAAGCATTAATTTCTTTCCAACCAACCAATAAATACATTTATAAATAAATCTCACTGACCCAAAACTTTTGAATGGTAGTGTAAGTAGGAAAAGGAGGAATTGCTGGTTGTCATGTCACAAAATAGCACTGTTTCACTCATGAATATTAATCAGACTTTGCATAAATCACTAAGATCTTTCACAGTTTCATCAAATAAACAGTCAATGTGTAGATTAGATTCTGTAGTAGATTATTAGCTCATTTTCAAGTCAAAATTGAATGGAATAATATTATACCTAGCAAATGTTCAATATTTTAAATAGCACATTCAGTCACTTTTTTTAGACATAAAAAGTTCTCAGATGGCAACTATTCTTATTGATCAGTCCAAGTGTTGTGCTGTGCTAGTCTCACCTGGCGTCTCGGTGGGGGCTTTCCTGCAGGTGAAGGTTCTGTGTGGGCGGTTCACAGTGGCTGCTGTGGTGGTACTGGGCTCCAGGCTGAACTGGCAGGTTCTGTCCACAGCGCAGCAAGGTTCCTTCTTCTGCTGTCAGCTCAGGAGTGCTTTGCTTCTCTGAATAGAATGAGACACATCCTCCATTCACTGAAATAGGTGGAAAATACAACAGCTATATTAACATTTACAGATTTTTAAAACCATTCACCAATCTTTTAAACCCATTGGAGTACTTCATTTTAACAGTGAGACACAGTCAATGTCATTGCACAGGGAGAACTGTTAAACTGAGTGTAGCAAATGTAATCAAAATAAAGATAAATACGGTTTCGTAGTGCTTGAAAATATTTCCAGAAGGAAAGCTGACACTCTTTTTGAGTCCAGTGTGGGTGACCGCATTATTCAAGTTTTTTACTAACTCAATTTTAGAAATTTAATTTGCTCACAATGATGATATTAATAATGCAACACCCAATGGTGTCTGATCAAAACCAGCATCTAAACATGTGGATAAAGCCAAACCAAAGACAAAGGAGGTTCGGTAAGATATTGTTTCCAAGTACACAAAATGAAAAGGTGACAAGTAATTGCTATAAAGCAAAAAATTGTGAGGGAAACAAAGAAATGAGTGTTGAGAGGTGAGAAGAAACAAGAGAAAAGGAAAAAGAAATGATGGAGAAGGAGGTCACAAGACACGCAGGTCCTGTAAAGCACATGCTGGATCCACTCAACTCTATAAACAGAAGATTTTTCACATCCATTCTAGTTTTCAAAGAACAATAATGGTTGTTTATTAAATCTTGGATCATTTTTTCTTGGCTTAGAAATCCCACAGTTGGAATGTCAAACTGTGTTTGTGTATAACATCACTGCTCGCTGAGCTAAAGCCAGGGCTTTCTTGCTTCATCTGGAGAGGATTGAGAGGTTTGTCAATGACGATGGAATAGTTTGTTTCACACTAAATCTAACATTATTTTAATTATGTCCTCCTGTTCTTTCGTCCCTTAGAATGCTACTATGCTGTGAGCTCATTTTAAATAGAAATTATATATCTTAAACTTATTTTAGGCTTGATTCCTGTATGTGACACTGATAATCGGTTTCAAAAGACATCTTCAAATGCCACAAAGTCAAGAGGTAAACTATACTGCTGATGTGAGGTGCAGAGAGAATATAGCCAGAAGCCACAGGAATTTTCAACACAAATCTGTTTTACAGATTTTCAAAATTGCTCAATATCATATCTGGGATGCAATTCTTGCCACAAGAGGCAGCTTGTGAAAACAGTTTTGCTGTGAGCCATTTAGCTAAGACCCTTTAACCCCCAAAATAGTTATTTAAGCAACCATGAGGAACAGAAGACACAAATATGCTTTTTTGTTTCAAAATAACAGTAGAACCTTTGAGGCACTTTTGATTACAAGCATAAAAACGCTAATGAATAGCAGATGAAATGCCTTTGCTGATGGTGATGATTGGAGTTTAGATGATTGTCCCCAATCGACGTGCTTGTGCAACACAGAAATGTGCACACCCAACCTGCAGAAGATGAGGCAAATGGCTCAGTATCAGAATACTTCACACTCCATATGCTTCTTTTAATGTATTACTGTCCAATTCCAAAAAAGTGCGGCCAAGTTACATCAATTCAGATCCAAGTTTGCATTAAAAGCCTTGCTCTATACGGAGAGAATTATGGGAGAGGTTTAAAGATATGATTCTTTGTTACATTAACAAAATTAGTCACGGCAAGGCTGCATAAGAGAAGCTCCTCCACATTTGGAAACTTGGACAGAATGTTAGATTGGATTTATATTGAATTTGCAATGGTAATTCACTTCTGGGTATTGCACTTGGTTTTGGTCAGAAGGTGGGAGTCTGTGAAAGCTCCAGTTGTGAAAGCTGGGACAAAGAGAAAAAGAGAGAAAAAAAGAAAGAGAGAGATTTTAATGCTCAGAGAGCAGTGGAACCCACAGCCTACTTGTATTTAAAACATTGGTATCATCAGATGCATGACTGAATTTATGTTTTCTTTTATTATAAAATATTGTTTAAGGATTTTATCCCACTTTTCATTGATAGAGACAGTAGAAAGGGGATTTTAGGGGAGGCCAATCTGCCACAATACTAAATTGCATTTTTCAAAAAAAAAAAAAATAATAATAATAATAAAATAAATAAATAAATACATTTTTAATACTCTATGAAAGTGCCATTTGAAAATCAAATATATTTTTAGAAGTATATAATATAATATAACATAATTACGCACAGCAATGCTTTATGACAACTATACAGATGCAGACATGATACGCCATAAAGAGTCTTGATATATATACACAATAGATACCTCCAAACGAGCTTTTTCTCCCAGACTTTTTGTCTGTATCTCACAGTGAAATCAAACTGAGATGGATGAAGGACGGAGAACACATTGGCTCTCATCTATACCTGGAGGACAGACAGAACACAGAGAGGATGTTTCTCCAGCTCTCTTAGAAGATCTCTGATCCTTGACCAAACGTAAGCGAGGGTAAATGAGGGAGCAGGTTTGCAAGCATTCAGAAGCTATTAAGGAATGACAATCTTGGGTGTGAGATCACTGCAGTGCGGTGCCAATAACACCTGAGGGCAAAGCAGAGCTCCGTGATGAAGACCAGACTGGTGTGCTGGCCTCATTCACAAAAACAGAAAAACACTGCCATTCTCATCCTCGTTTCACATGTATAAAAGAACAAGGCTTTTAGACTCTGGGCAAATAACAAAGCTGTTTTATATGACAAACACTCCCATGCTATATATCCATCTTATTCAGACTTGTCAACTTTTAAAGAGGAACAGAAAACACTTCCCATATCTTTTGTTGACATCAGAGTCTCTGCTTCCAATCAAGATCTGCTTTATTTGGTGCAAATGCATCTGTAATTTGGTTAATATAGTTACAAAATATTTGGGGAAATTAATAACACAATATTTGATTTGTAGATCACATTTTTATATAAATTTAGAAAACTGTCAATTTGTCATGTTCACTTTGCATATTTTCAGCGTATGAGTGCGTTTGCACAAACTTGCATCAATTATATTCCAACAAAGTGAAAGGTCAGGTTAAAAACTGTTGTTTTATCAAGTGAGGTATAGATAAGTAAATTATAATAAATAAAAGAAAAACTTTTTCTTTTACTTTCTACACTACAGTTCAGAAGTTTAGTGTCAGATTTTTTGTAAGATTTCTAAGGCTTATGTAAGGTTGTTTTTTTTTTGAAAGAAAGTAATATTTTTATTCAGCAAAATTGAAATGGAAACATTTATAATGTTACAAAAGTTGACTATTTCAAGTAAATCCTGTTTTTTTACTTTCTATTCATCAAAGAATCCTGTAAGAATGAATGAATGAATGAATAAATAAATCATGAATTACAAAATGTTGACTATTTCAAGTAAATTCTGTTCTTTTGAACTTTCTATTCATCAAAGAATAAAAAAATAATAATAATAAATAAAAAATAAACAACAAATAATTAAATCATGGTTTCCACAAAAATATTAAGCAGAAAATACCGGCACAGTAGAAAATACCTTTTCTGATTTTTTTTGCAAGTGCATGTCTTTCTGCAAATATCTGGTATAAACTGGAGAAAAACAGATTGAAAATCTCATATAAACATATATTTCTTGTATGCCAGAGTTATCAGGGTATTGTTGCCCATGTAAACATTCAGCATTTGATTTTATGAATATTTTTGTTGATATTTTGTTTGATAAACAATTTTATTATTACTGGTTTGAGGCCAAATGTCTACTCGATGTCCAAAATCAAAACAGGAATCATGAAAAGCTACTTAGAATCACTGCTTTACAGTAACATACATTAGGAGAAGACACAGTGCAACCCCCCTACCCCATAACCCCACCACTGGACCACGGGGACTCCCTGCATCTGATCAACAGATGGGTCGGCCATTATTAAATGTAATTGGTGGTAATCTTAGGTGATTTTTTATTTCGGTGACACTTCATTTTCTACAATTCTCGCCTCCTGCCTTTCAAGTCACCTAAGTGCAGCATTAAGTGCTGGAGTGAGACCGAGCTTGTGCCAGCATTTAATGTTTTCAAGTCTTCAGAGATGCTGGCAATGGAAAGCAGATGTCTGAAGACGCAGGAATACTGCAGAACAAGACGGGGCTTCAGAGAGGATGGGAGCACGCTGTGTGTATGCGCATGTGTGCCAGTGCACGTATGTGCGTATCAACTCTAATGCACGTCAAACATGTAAGTCTACAGAACAACAAGCTGCCAAAACCACAAGATAGATGCGTCTGGAAATGCGCTGTGACATTTCTACTCAGGCCACTTTAGCACCATAAATCATAGCATCCACACTTAAACAGTTAATAACGATCAGAACTCTCTGATGCACTCTTCCTTTTACATTCGCTGCTCTTTTTCGGCCTTATTAACTCGTTAGTGGGGCTAGCTAAGGTGGGCATAACTATTACTAGTGTTCATACTTGGGGTTAGGGATTAAACGTTTACATCTGGCATACCTCAAATCATGCGGCTTGTTGAGGAAAGAAGCTTTAATATTTTCTAAAGGATCTGACATGCAGTTTTACCTGGTGGACCATAAAATTAACAAACAAAATCCTATAGACTTGTTTCATGTGACATTATAAAGGCTTGGGGACCAAATGACCTTGCAACCTCCAAATACAATCTTCGATTAATGTGCTAAAGCACAAGTTTTATTTCCTGTATACATAAAAAAAAGGTTACTCCACATCCTGTCCAATGTTCTCCTCCAAAGCTATAAATACAAACATAAATGTATGAATGTATAGTAATTTCAAAATTGTCAATTTTAAAGCTAAATTTAACTTCTGTTTTTATGATTGACGCAATCTAATTAATAGTAGAATTCCATCAAATACTTAAGGTTTATTCAATTTGATTTGATGGAATTTTACTATTAATCAAATTGCGTAAATCTTAAAAAAGGCCTGATTTTTCAGTGTACAAACTTCTATTATAGTGCCAAAAATATCACATTTTCTTCAGAAAAATATAAACATCTAGTTTCTGTTCCATATTTTATTTCTCTGCTTCTCTTGCTTTCTTTTGCTTTCCTTTCAATGGTCCTATGTCCTCTCCTCTCTTTTTTTTCTCTTTCAGAGACCAGGTCAGCAGACTCCTGAGCAGTGGAGCTTATACTGGATTCTCTTGCACTCTTCAACATGACTGTCCTGTGCAGATGTTACATATTACAGATGAGAGCCTTTTCCATGTTTAAATCTCATAACTCATGTCTATACTTGTGTCTCCACACAGACCCGGAAATAATTTGTTTGCTTAGTAATGAAGATTTGATTGAAAACCTGAGGGTACAACAAAATGAAAAATAACAAAGTCTGGGGAAAGGTTCCCTTAAACAGGTGCCTGGCTCTGCAAGGGCAGGAGGAAAAAACTGGCCTGAAATGACTTTGTTTTTCTTGATGGATTATTGGTACCACCAGACCAGGTTTTTCATGAGGATGAAATTGGTTTGTAATGCCAGTTTCTGTATGAAGACAAATCTTGGTTTGTGTTTCACTTCTAAAGTCAAAAATGTCACTTTTAGCAAAAATATATTCTTCAGCCAGAGTTTCATGTCAAAGGAAACAAGGTACACCAAAAGATTATGATGGAGAAACCACACTCATATCAGGGTTATTATCATTAAAACTATTAAAGAAAAAAATACTTGATTTGATATGAAATAAATGTTAACTAAAGAAATAAAAAATAAACATATTTCAAAAAATAACAAAATAATAATAAATAAAAATATGAAATAACAAAAAATAAAATGAATAATATGAAATAAATAATAAAAATCATATATATAAAAAAATAAAAACTAATAAAAATGACAAATAAAATTACAAAAACGTTTATAATAAAATTAAAACAGAAAAATGTAAAAAATGAAAACTAATTTAAAATATTAATAAAAACTATAAAAGTATATAAATTAAACATATCAATGACACTAAAATAACAGTATGTAAAATAAAATATTTTTTATGTGTAAAACTTATAAAACTGTGGAAAAAGTACTAAAAGTACTTTAAGTAGAAATAATAAAATTAATTAGAAGGTAATTAGTATTCATAATTTAAAATTTAATTTACTAGTCATAATTTACTCTGTGGGGTACAGTTCATAATGACAATGTCTATTAAGTTCCAATTGAAAATATAATATAAAATAAAAGCACCATGAAAGTATAACAACAGTCATTTGTGGTTCATTTGTCCTTTTTCGTCAAAAGTCCTCCATGGACCAAAAAAAAAAAAAAAAAAGCTTATGGGTTTGGAACAACATGGATGCTGACTAAATTACAACAGAATTTTTATTTGTGGGTGAGCTATTCCTTAAAGGAACTATTTACAGCACAGCAAAGATTTTCTCTTTTGTGACCACATGAAAGGTTTTACTTTCAGTTGCACAGACAAAATTAATTTATAAATAATAAGCTTAAAGATCTGCTGTAACATTATATCCACACAAGAGTTCATCAAACAAAAGAAGATAAATGGTTTGCTCGTGAGAGGGACAGACGCAGCTGGCCACTGATTTCGTAATAGCCTCGGCTCCTAAAACAGTCCGAACTGACCGCAGACTACTGAACACAAACAAACACAAAACAGTGCCTGCACTACTCCTACGGTTCAATGACTAAACCGCAAGCTTGGACAAGAGAACCTTATAAATCAAGCCTCACAGTGATTAAAGCATTACACGGCCATTTCAAAACTGTAACACACACACACCTAGAAAAAAAAAAGCAAAAGACAATCTGTCCTGCCTGTGATCTGGCCAGTGACAAACTTCTTGACGTGCTTCCAGACATCATGATCAGATGTTGATGTTCTTCCATACCTTTATTGTAATTACTGGGTTCCACTTGGGCATGTCACCACCTGCTGGTGACTGGCTGTCACTGGAGGAGCCGGTGAGTCTGTCCTCTGTGGACTGACGTGGGTGGATCTGGACCACCATCGCTTCGGTTTCCAGTAAGCCGCGGGTAAGGCTGGGTCAGGGTGGTGCTGGAGAACCTGGCAGAGCTTTGGCGGTACCCATTGTGCCAGGGATGGGGTTCATGGCTCCAGCTTTTCAGTTTGTAATGGATACGCTCTCATCAAATCAAATAAGATACAATGCAACTCCTGCCACCTAAATGACTTTTAAAACTGTCCAAAGCCACAAGCATTTAGGTCTTTTTCAAAATCAACAGTCATCTTCAATGCTGCCATTATGATCATTATCTTCAGTCATTTTGATCATGATCATTCTCAAAAATCTCAGACCTGGTCACCATCATCTGATGCCCAAGTTAATGTGTCATTTTTGCTGAAGCAAGGTTGGTCAACTTTATATTGTGGGCTTGTTTCCAGAGCTAAAGTCTCGTGGAAGAGGTTTAGAGTCTAATGAGACATTAGCTTCAATATGGGATTTTGTTTCCACCAAAGGACAAATAAATAAACAAATAAATGAATAAAAGGTATTGCGACTTTTAAACTCACAATTCTGACTATATCTCACAATTTTGAGTTGTGAGAAAAAAAGTCAGAATCGTGAGATATAAAGTCAGAATTGTGAGATATAAACTCACAATTCTGAGGAGAAAAGTCGGAATTGCGAGATATAAACTCGCTGTTGCAATAAAAAAGTCAGGATGTTAAGATAAAAGTGTCTGTTACCTTTTTTATTTTTTATTCTGTGGCAGGAACAAAAAAAACAGAATTGCGAGACGTAAACTCAGAATTCAAGGAAAAAGTACTTGTAAAATGTAGACTTTTTGTGAAAAAAGTCACAATTGCGAAACAAATTCAGACTTGCGAGATGTAAAATTGGAATTTCAACTTTCAAAAAAGTCAGAATTCTGAAGTTTTTTATATCTTGCAATTCTGTTTTTTTCCACCTCAGAATTGTGATATAAATAGTTGCAATTCCCTTTTTTATTGTTTTATTCCATGGAGGAAACATGCTTCCATAATTCAAAGAGCAATCGGTCAACTAAAAGGATTTTCTATTGTTCTATTCAATTCTATTGTCTTAGAAAAACTAAGCCACGTCATGTCCCCTTAAAAATAATGCAGTGTAAAACGAACAAGAACAAACTTGTTTTACAACGAACAGTAGTAAGAAACGGGTTCACAAATAAAGTTCTCGTTTTACGGTCAACATACAGGATGAGGTTACTGGAAAGGATTTTACATCAGGCCCACTTAAATCTATAGAGTGTGGAATACTGGGACTGATTTCAATGTAAATGTGTCAGTAGCACAGGGCTGCGGTACATTCCTGTGTCTTGTGCTGTAAAAACGTACAGCTTTAACATTAAGACTCAAGGTTCCTCATCACAGGCTGCTGTTCTGGATTTTATGGGATCTTGACGGCTCTTTGGGGCTCTGTAAAAAACTTTGGGACCTCAGCGGTCCTGCGATACTGCTGCAGTGAAACTGTATGGGTTGCATTACATTGTTTCTGTTTTGTGTATGTGCATGTATGTAGAAATATGTGCGCATACGACTATTTGGTTATTCTACGCTTTGAGACAAGACAAACAGGCCATGTTTGAACAGAAATAGAGATTTTCTTCTTAAGCAGAATGCTTTGGTTTCTCTTTTTCCACTGTGAAGTCATATTTAAATACTCTTGAATTCCCTGCAAAGATTAGGTGAAATTAATTCCATTTGCAAAATATCTTTTCACACTAAATCAGCCTGTCAAGGTTGTGACTTAATAATAAAGTTCTCGCATAATCCTTATTATGGAAACTGCCCTTGTAATTAAAAGTGAAATGCAGTCTTGTACGGTATCCAACGTTCTAAGCACAAATTCCTGTATTGTATGAGTCAAGGCTAATATTTTCATTTGGAGCATTCCTACGGTATGACAGCTAATAGTCAGCACGCCATTTCCAATAAATACATGAGTTTTACTATATACTCTGAGCCGTCCTATTAGGTTGAAATTAAAGGCAAATTGTCAAAATCGGCCAATAACAAATCAACCAATACAGAGTTGATGGCTGTCCTGTCACTGTCTGTGGCCAAAGGCACGATCTGAACACAACTGTATTGGCCCATATTCCCGAGTATGGCGTTCACTTCAGGCTGCATCCAATATTTACAAGCAAGCCTGAAACTGTGAGAGAATTCGATTGAATGCAGATGGCAGGAAGTTCCACTCAAATGACAGTGGCCAAATTCAACCGCAAAACATGAGTGGAACCTCACAAGCACACATTGCATGTCCTCTTTCCAAATGCTAGTACACTTGTCTGAAGCTAAAGAAGACTGTATTCATACATTGTTACATTCAAGACACTGATAATGTTGCAAAGGACTTCTATTTCAAATATATTATTCAAATTTATCATGGTTTACACATATGATTATGAGGGGCAAGAATTGTTTTGGAAACCCCTTGACAGTTGCAGTTTAATGATAGAAGTGCTTGTAATTGAGTCATAAATCGAACAATGTTTGACAACAATTATATCGTTTTCTACGCAATGCAATTCTCTACGGGACCCTTTGATTTTAGATGGTAAAACCAGATGGTTACGTGAGGAACACAACAGCGAATCGTATTTCATTTCATATTTTTTTGTTATGGTTGTTTTAGTGGAGGAAATAATAATGGAAGCTTTCTTTCAGAATAAGACGTTCAAAGCAATCGGTATAATTGGTCTGGCTTTGAAGTCTTATGCAGGGATCGGGATAAAATCTTACTACCAGACTCACACACTGACTAGTCTTGTTGATTATGAAATGACTTGGCTCCACCATATTTTCCGAATACTTTTTTTAGGAGCCATGATTTGCTTTGACAACAGGGGCAGTAAAGGAAAAGCTTTTATTTTTATTTGATTATTCATCTTGTTTCATGTCTCCCGCTTCAAGCCCTATGCTTTCCTACTACAGTGTGCTGAGATGACCAGTCCAAGCCGAAACAAGAACATAATCCCTGCTGATATCCCCAAACAAATGTTATCTGCAAATTCACAGCAGATGACAGAGCTGGCTGTACTCCGCAATGGTAAACTAACTTAGTCTCTATCAAAGCTCTCTCTCAGTCAAGCATCATGGCCATGGTTAAGACTGTTTCAGGCTTTGAAGAACACAATAGAGTAATTCAACCCGAGGCAACTTCGCAAATAAATATAACTGTCAAAATTGAGTCCATGCTGACTTTTGATTCTTTCTAATATGAATATTGCATCAGAGAGCTCAAAATCAATAACTGTGTTTACAAGAACATAATTTTCCAATTAAGCTCCAGATTTTGGTCAAAGGACTATTTCACTAACAAATGAAAATTCTGTCATCATTTTCTCACCATTTTGGCATTCTATACCCACATGAATTTCTCTCACGGATCACACAAGGAGAAAATTGAACGGCAATTTTCCATGCTTTTCTCTATGCAATTACAATGAAGCTTCAAAAGGGTTAAAGAACCACTATTAAGGCATCCTAAAAGGAAGGAATGCTAAAAGTGGTCCAGATGACTCTTGTGAAGCTGTACAGTAGCGCTGGTGCATATATGGGAGAAGTAGCGATGGCTGATTCTTTCACGAATCATTTTTGAAATTTGGGTCTTTTCAATGAATCAGTTTATTCTGTTCACAAAACAGGTCTGAATGATCCATTCATGAATCAGACTGATCAGTTTGAAGAGTTCAGCTCACTGATTCAATAATCCTGTCACACCTTATCAATGAAAAACAACTTACATTTTGGTCACACAAAGATATTATATACAGTAGTTATATATACACTAGCATAACACTAAAAGTATATATATATATATATATATATATATATAAAATAAATTCAATTAAAATAAATTTATAAATAATATAAAATACATAATAGTATATATTAATACTTATATTTAATGCACCCTTTCTCAATTTTTTTTTTTTTATATTGTTATAAAAAAAAAATGCTGTTCTTGTTAAATAAATTGCTGCTCTTTTGAGCTTTCTATTTATCAAAGAATCATGGCAGTTCACGGTTTCCACAAAAAATATTAAGCAGCACAACATTGATATTAATAAGAAATATTTCTTGAGCACCAAAAAAGTCTATTAGAATGATTTCTGAAGTATCATGTGACACTGAAGACTGGAGTAATGGCTGCTGAAAATTCAGCTTTGCCATCACAAGAATAAATTTCATATAAAAAAAAACAAAAAAAAACTTATTTTAAATTGTAATAATATTTCCAAAAATAATCAAATAAATGATCATATAAAACATTTAAAAAACAAACTTTTAAACGGTACTGTAAATGTATATTCTATACAGTCAATCTTCCGAATAAGGTGTTTAAATGATGCAGACAAATTGATATAGAAATATTGTTGTATAATTAAACAACCCAGTGTTTAATATGTAAAATAACTGACTTGTGAAGTTTAGAAATAAGCACAGGGGACCTAACAAACACATTTCATATTCTCAGAATACATTCACGGGGATGCCTATGTTTTCCATCACCCTCAACCTGCATAGAGTTTCAAACCACACATATCCCTGAACGGAAGTGGGCAAAACAATGTGACTCTTTTTTGTTTTGCGGGGTATCATCCTCACAAACCAAAGGATCACTCTAAACCGACCCCCTTTTATAGCTCCCCCACAACTCCTGTCCCGCTCAGGCCCCTGGTAACCCGAGAAGGGACAGATCAGCAGACAATATACATCATCACACATCAAACGGGGCCCTCACAATGCAGACGTCCCCAGAGAGGAGAAGAGAAGGTAGGGCATCCGTCAGCACAGGAGCCCCTGGTCAGGAATAACACGCCGGCTGCCGGTTTGAGAAATGAGGGCTGAAGAACCGAAAAAAGCAAAGCAGGGCATGCATAAAAAAGCAGGGCATCACGGGGTGATTTTAATGGAAATTCTTTCAATATTAGTCCAGTGATGTAGGGGAAGGTGGTAAATAAAGAGGTATTTATGCAGACAGCGTGTCATATCCAGCTGAGGAGAAGGGCCCACCATCAGCGTGGTTTAAGAGCAAACCTATTCTCGCTGTGCAAGCATTCAGTGGGTGTTTTTTCTGCTTGCTTGATAGCCATCTTTTACTTGACTACATGTGGTAAACAACGTCATTACAACAAAATGCCTTGAGTTATGGCTCAACTAACAAGTTCACAGTTCGATTCCTGATCCAGAGCTGCAGAGTTTGGCTAATGTATCATAAACAGCGCTGCAAGTCAGTCAGCTAGTGTTTTGTGGATCTTTATTTCCTCTCAGGACTGTAAGCATGACTTAACACCAGCATTTTCACACAACCTGGCATCAGCCGTGTGTTTATGAACTATAAATCATATTCATTTCATCCCCGGACTTTTCCAAAAAAGACTCCAAACCCATTAAGAGCTTGTTTTTCATTTCACTCTGAAAGAGCTTTGAAATGCAAATATTTGTTTCCTTTGCGAGAAAAAAACAACTGGAAATTTGAGGCGAAATATGAATTCTTGCCATTTTACATCATCGCTAATACAAACATGTTAAAAATGGGTCCATGGTGGGTTCCTACGGCCTTTTTGTGTGCTCTTAAGTGAGTGAGTTTTGGCTGGCAGTAGTGTACATATCCTAATGATTTGCTAGCCAATTATTGGACTTGGTTCCTGCTTTCAGAACTCCTGAGGCTTGTAGAAAGCTTGCATCTACAAACTGTAAAAACGCAATTTGACGTGCAGCCGGTGGTCAACTCGGCATCGCCAGTCTATCGGCAAGTCTAATAAGCCTAGATGACATGCTACAAACCAAGATATTTTACAGTAGTTAGTGTCGTTCGTCCTATAGCTGACCGCATTTTGCCTTGGAGTGATTTGATTTGGTCTAAAAATATGTCATGTATTTCCTTTATGTGGACTGCTGTTTGTTCAGTCAAGGTTGTGCATGATTTGACTTTTAAAACTAACTTTTTAAGGAGTAAAAGAAAGAAAGCGCTTATTTCACAGTGGCACATCTAGTTAAAAAATATTAACTCACTGAACAGTTTGTGCTCTGCAAGCACTCACACATTTTGAACCCATTTATCAAAGAATCACTTTCAAAGAATTTATCATTTTAACAGCTTTTAACATTAAGCGTTCTGGCGTAATGTACGTTTTATCAAAAAGTACAAGCAAGCAAAACGAGTCACTGAGATAATGATGAGAAAGCATGTACACCATCGAAAACATGTACATCGAAAGCTATTACGCAAGTCTTTTTTTGCTGGCTTCCCTACATTTTTCTGCCATCAAGTAATCCTCAAAGACAATCCTTCTATTTGTCACTGGAGTCAAGTCAAAACTATATGGAGTCAATTAAAGCACAAAGTGATCTGAAGATGTGGCTAACCCCATGTAAACAAAGAGAACATATGAAAATACAACTCAAAGTCCTTTTCAAGATGTTTGGTTGGCAGCGATCTGGTGAACTGGAATGAGAAACATGTTTAGAAAGCTCCGTGCTTCCAATCGCAGAGGCATTCAAGAAACAGAGGAGGAGGGCGTGGGAGAACCAGAAAGGCCTTCGAAATGAAGCCGCATGTCTAACGTCATTTCTCTCCATATGCTTCACTGATAAGATGTTTGTAAAAACATGTTGTAACATTACAGAGACGGGATTGCTAGTTTAATGAGTGATTTGGCATAAATACTAAAGTAAATGTCAAGATCCATATGGACACATTAAGTAATCAAGGCCTAGTTGGTTAGTATGGCCCTGTCAGCCCCTGCTGGTAGAAGCTGTAACTACACCACTTTTCTTCATTGACATACATTCAAAAGTAATAGTAGAGTACTGTAACAGAAGAGATTGCATATAAAAAAAAATTATCACATCCTTTGACATGCCATTTACAGAGCTACTTAAATGACAAAAGATTTAAAATTTACATTTTGTAAATCCAAATTTTAGATTTAAAATTTGACATTTCACAAAATTGAATTTTTGTGGTATATTTTATAGTTTTTAATTAAATTTTTAAAGTTGTTTCATTGTTGCCACATCGTCACACTAGAGATTTTACTAGCAGTGTGACTGGCCAAAATCCTCCGTTGAGCTAGTTTTTGTATGATCTGAATTTTTGAGTTATGAATTTTATCTGAATTTTTGAGTTATGAATGTAAAACTTGAAGCTGTAACATTAGAATCTGAATATTTACAGCTAATTTCACCCCAAAAAAAATCTGAACAAAAAATCTGCAGTTTAAAAATACAAATCTATCAAATGTCATAAAACAGTTCAAATCTCTTAAATACCACGTTTACAATTCAAATTTCTAAAACGTAAATTTAAAACTATAAAAAAGCCATAGACACATTTTATTAAAGGTCACATGAAAAGGATTCAAATTTACAAAAATCATTAGCCATGATTGCTAGCGGATAACTTTCGGTAACTCTCTTGACGTCATGCGTTAACTTGGCTGAAACGTCAATCACTGTAAAGGCTCACAGACTTGTTATGACAATACAATCCTCTAGGCAGTCTGCTGTCTCCACTCTGTAACATCCTTGAAAATAAGTGTGCCGATTCTAAAGAGAAACCAGAGCCTCCAGATGAGCGCGAACGTCTCCGGTAAGGCTCGCTCACATTCGCAGTGTAACCCTGCAGACAGAAGGTATGTGTTAGTCACTGTTTGATTCAGACATATTTTCGACGGAGGCTCATTGAGAAACAGGGGCTGTTTTGACTCGGTCATCTTTGAGAAAGCCTGGTCTTGGAGACTAGCGGCATTTGCAAAAGATTAGCGGGCTAGCTCTCATCTACTGTGCTCGGGTCAGGTAGAGTGCAGTAAGCAGACAGTTATAACGCTGATATCTCTCCATCTACGCCAGGCAGGAACATTCCTACAACATGAACGGCCCTGTAATCCAATTAAGCCCCACGAAAGATGTGACCTTTGGGCACGAAGGTTAGGTTTAACAGGTATCCCGAGGCAAGATTTTTGCAACGTAATGCAATTTCTTTATGTCGCAGATCAGAAAATCCCTTTTGATGAATCTTTCTACCGCAAGTTCCCGAGCATTAAACTCTCAATCGATCTTTCTGTCAGTGTAGAGAGCGAATATGCTTTGTCATTGCGGGAACAGGCCCAGTTGGGGTGCGTTCGCAGTGTAACACAGCAAAAGCAGATCACTCTGCCTTAACCTATCATTAGCCAAAAGAATAAATGCAAACCAACTGTGCGAGAACAATAAAATAATTTGTCAAGGGAAAAGGGTGCAGATAAATTCTGGGACTCATTTTCCAGCTGGCCTGAGAAGTGAAATCGCTGGCCAAGTCCACAGCACCTGGCTGTCAGGGCTTTCATACGGCTTTACTTCATTTCAGTTTTTAAAAAGCAAAGCAGTTAGGTCATTCACAACACTAGCGCCTTTTTTCTGTATTAGTCAACATTTGACTTTTTAGGGCAAGAATCAAGTAAACAGCAAAAAAAGAGGAAAAAACGAGCTAAACATACCACGGCTCCAGACAGAATGAATTCACGGAACAGAATTTTTTTCTCCTCTGAATATTCTTGTCAGAAACTGCGAGTGATATATAACAACTGTTTCCTGCTGCCTGTGTCATCTTTTTTCTTTAAATAGGAACCTTGTGAAGTCGGGCGTTGCTTTATGTGTAGATTTAGGAGCGCTAGCAAATCAGTTATATGGTAAAGCGTAGCTTCGTGGACCGGCCCTGCTGTAAAGCGCGAACGTGGAGCCAAGGGAAGGCTGTAAATGTCAAGCACGGCCTGGACAACAGAGTGACCTGGTTCTGATTAGGCTGAGATTGTTTTCGTTTCCACTTTCTCCACGGAGATATTGAGCACACACACACACACACACACACACACACACACACACTCATCACTTCCATTTTCATAAGATCCAGCAATGTCTAACCTCCCTCACATGTGTTAGTTCAATAAGAAACACACGTGCATGAGACATGAAGGTTACGTGTGACAGACGCGCTCAACACGGATTCCCCGCTCTGTCACTTACAAATGTGACCTGGAGGTCACCAGGCGTACTTCCCATTTTTCCAGTACCGGTGACGTTCTTGTCTTTGACTGCCAGCAGTAGCGTCCCTTAGATATCTTAAAGTGTCTAAAGTGATGGTATAGTCAAATTGATTAGCACCCAGAAAGGGTTTTCTCATGCATTCTATAAGCACACGCCTGGTTGAAAGAAAAATCGAGCAGTCTGCCATAATGGGATGTCTTATTTCTCATATTAATGGAACGTTTGACAGTGGAATTAATGCTATGTCAACACTAGAGAAGTATCTTAATGTTTATGGTACATTTGCTGCAGCATGATGAGTATGTTCTCGCACACACACACATGCACATAAAGGGGTGACTCAAGTGGAACGTTTGGCACAGGCCGAGTCCTGGAAAACTCATCTGTGAGATTGTGGTGAGGGCTTAAAGGGTGAAATAGTGAGGGAAATATTTGTGGTAGGTGATAAGTCAGCAAACTCAGTGCAAATTGTAAAAAGCTGAAGTCAACATTCATTCCTCAAATTCCTCTGATCCTGTTAAAGGGCCGGGACGCATTAGTCTCTCTCCTCTCATGCTCTGCTTTCTCATGAGCTATTGCAGCCATATCTCAAATGCTTTATAAGGGATTTTGGTTCTCTTTATGCGTTAAACTGTAAGGTCCGTCACACATTCTACATCTGAACTGCATATTTACAGTATTTGGCATCCATATTAACTGCATTCACACTGTCAAAGTGAGCAGCACAGTGCTGAAAACACACTGAAAATGCACTGTAAACCTACCAGTCAAAATCTTTTGCAATATAGGCTTCTATTAAGCAGCACAAATTAATGGACTGAACTAATCACCAATTATTTGAAAAAAGACAATGCAAGTTCTACATGCAGTGACAGGTAGAGAAGAGAATAGAAAATAATTTAATTATCCATAACAATTCTTACAGTGTTTTAAGAAATAACTATTTGAGAAAAATGCCATTTCATGTATGAATAATAAGTGAATTTCAATAATAAATAAATAAATTTAAAACAGTTCACCCAAAAGGTTTATCAACATGTTAATGACTTTTTAGAGGTAGTAAATAAATGCAAGACCAATAACTGATTATTATAATACATTAAACAAAGCAAAACAAAAACATGATAACATAGTTTACTATTAATTTTATTATTATTTTTATTACAAATAATTGTATCCTTAACAACACATTGTCAGCATAGTCAGATTTTTTCACAAATCGGACTATACTGGTTGCACTGTATGTTTTTGAGCCATTAAAAACAACAGCACACACTGTATAAGTAATGTATTCTGGACTACACTGTGTAACTTTCCCATGTCTGGCTTTAAAAATTCAGAAAAAACCTGGTCACTGTAGTTATATTGTGTATTTTATTTATGAGCTGCAAGGTTTATATCAGCTGCTCAACTAAAAAAAAAACTTCTTTACCCATTTTGTCTCTATACAACACAATAGTGCTACTTAAAGGCACAGCACACTAATCATTGCACAATTACTTGATCTTAAATAATCGATTAATCAATGCACACTAATCGTTGGGTGAACAACTGATTGCACTGTATGTTTTTGATTCAAGTACATACAAGTTATTAATTCAGGAACTGGACTACATTGGTTGCTTTATACATTTCTGATTCAATGATGGAAAATAATCATTGTTAAGAAATAATGTTTCTTGTGCATTCTGTTGCAAATCATTAAATAAATAGGCCTAATGCAAAATAAACTCTAGAGTATTTAAGCATGTTATTCCGTCGGCATCAGTGTAACCATGCAGATGGTTAACAGAATCAAATTCTTTTAATTTCTGTTTATTTATTTATTTTATTTATTTATTTATTTATGTTATGTAACCAGTTATGAATAAGAACTAGTCTGAAATAATTCTAAATGGTTATTCCCAAGTAACAGTTTTCTTAATTTATGTCTATTTTAAAAATAAATATGTAACCTAAGTAAAATAAATAAATAAATGCATGTAACATAAAATTAATTTAAATTTATGTATAGAGCCACAGCACACACACACACACACACAAGAACTCCGCATGTCTGCCACTGCTGTGACGTGCACGCCCTGCAGACGCATTCTGGTCTAAATTTTTACAAGGCACGTAAAAATTATTGGTCAAAAGTTCCTGTATTTCGCATAAAAAAAAGGATCAGGAAAAAAACAGATCTGACCGTCTGTGTCGTGGGAAATTGTGTCCTCTTATCATTCGCCGGCATCTTTTTCTCCAAATATTAACCTGCCAAACTGCTGATTTCAATTTATGCTTTAAGTCTGAGCAAACACCCCAGAGCACTGTGTGGATATGAGACGACAGAGTTGTCTGACAGAGAAAAGTTTAATAATGTTCGGTGTTCTTTTAACCTCGCTCTGAGCATGTCTCCGTCTGAGTAATCCAACAGCAGCTCGACGGAAACAGGAAGTAGGAATGCTCAAAGCTTACCGATTCGTGACTGTAGACTGTTCTGAAATGCCTAGAAAAAACTTTCAGGCCTAACGGTCAGATGAATCTGATTGGTCTGTCGCTAGACGTGACAAAAATTCAATAAGAAACAGCACAAAATTATTAGTTCCACTCCATGATGCCCATGATGTCTGGTATTCACAAAAATATTAGCTTTGTTGAAGAAAATGAGGACATAAATGATATTTTAGTGGTATTTTTATGTGCTCACAGCAAACGGTCTTTCTTGGAATATTTATTAATGTCTGTCAGTTCCTTTTTTTGGCCTTTGAACTACAAAAGGTCAAGTTTACTTGACACATGCTCAGCTGGGAAGGCAGTGAAATGTTATTTCTGTGGCTGTACATAGAAGAACTTTACTAGACAAAAAGGCAATGAAAAACAATAAATACACAAAGGTTTTTCATCTTACTAGCGTTCCCTTCTCAACCATCGTTACACGCACAACAGTATGAATATATAAAATTTACAGCCTTCAATGATTTTAAAGACGAATGGCTCCCATCACATAAACCAGATCTGTTCGTAAAAGTGAAGTGTTTTCATTCTAAACAATCTGCATTCAGGGCCCATGTCAGGTTATTAGCCGTCAGAAATCCCTGAGCGTAATGTAATATTACACTCGGTTGGTGTTGGATCACTAAAGGATGAGAGAATAACTAATTCTTCCAGAACCCTGCGCTTTATTAACAACCAGCAATAAAGTATATAAACTGCACTATTAGACTTTATAATGTATTTCATAGTCCTCAAGGGTCATTCCAGCCAATCAGATCGCAGACAGAATGGGCACTACCCCATGGCAGCTTCCTGGCATGATGAAACTACTGAACAACAGAAAGGATATAACCGTGCCTACTGGAATGATTTCTGCTCTCTGCTAATGAAGGAATAAATGTTTGCGCATTTGTTTTTGACCACTCGGATGTAGCCAGCGCTCGATTGGACGGCTGACGTGCCCAGACTTGTAAATAAGAAGGTCTAAGGACTGGCAGAAAATGCCTTATGAATCTGTCTACATTCACTACGTCCTCTGTATAAATAAAAGGCAGTTTGTGAGGCCAGATTCTGTTTGTACCGAGAATCTGCTGTAATCTTTGTGGTATTTCTCGATATAAAAGAATAATACTTATTCTAATAAAAGACCCACCAGGGAACTTGGCACTTGTTTTGGTATCCATATTTATGTTCTATTAAACAGGCAAGTGAACTGGGCGGAGTAGAAAAAAACAGCTGTATTGGTACAAAGACCAGCAGGGTGTCGATCGCCATCCGTCACCTTTAACACTAAATCAACAGTGGATACAAAGGGTCACGGCCACCTAGCCATCTTGCAGCGTCCCGCTACGGGAAGCCGGGGCCATCGTGTCCGCTTTAGGCCTCGTGATCAACGCCGCCACAAAGAGGATTTTTCTTTGATGGAGCAAACGAGCACCGGGCCAAGAACAGCAAGTGCCACTGTCGAAATGTAAATCAAAAAACCACCCGTGTGCACGGTCACACGCGCTGAGAAGTCTGGAGACGCAGTTGCTGCCGTCTAAAAATGCATGAGTAATTCGGCCCATGTAGATGTGCGGTTAGCTGTGGCATGTCCCCCTGGCAAAGGCCGAGAGCGAGTAGCCCCTTCATCTCAGTACGGAGTCAGGGAGACAGAGCGAGTAGGCAAAACAATCAGATCCATTTCACATGAGGCAGGAATTCGACCCCTGTATCAAAAAGCAAGAGGGAAAAAAGGTTGGAGAGTGTGGGTGCATTTTTATGAGTGATTCTCAAGACATGGTCCAAGCTAAAAATAAATTTTATGATGGCACATCGGAGCCAATTCTGTTTTTCCTCCGTTTAAGCCCAGGTCCAGAGCACATTTCCTCCGGTATTCCAGCGATATTTCGACACTTATTCAAACCAGATAATATTTTTTTTAACAGAATTATTGGTTTGAGGGTTGTATTGGCAGGGCGAGGGTGCCCATGAAATGAAGGATGATTCAGGCCGTTTCTTTGGCTTGGTATTACACATCCCACAAGCATAAATAAAACATAACTGGACATAGCTATGACATCACAGGTGCCATAAAAAGCCTAACTTGTAGTTATAATCCAACCAGCAATAAAGGTCGTCGACGTCTGAATGTTTTACCTCAGGATTGATTAAGTAGGTTGAGGTTTTACATATTATTTGAAAAACAACAACGGAATGATCCCAAACCATAGTGATTGAGCGTCAGATGCTGTAATCTTCTAAAACCACAAGAGCAGCTTTCATCAAACGCTACTCGATTAGATTATAAAAAGTTTTTCAGACTTTTTCCGCAGATTATGCCTCACCGACCGCATCTTTCTCTCAAAAATAAGCTCGTAAACTCCCAACCAAATGAAGCTGAATCAACACTCGAGACGGTCCTCTAGAGACCTGTTTGTGAGAAATGATTCAATGGCTTCCATTACAGCAAGCTGGCTCTCAAAGGCTTGGTGACTGACGCTGAAAAATTTGCACTTGTTAAAGGTTTGCTCAGTGATGTCATCGACCAGGATGAAATAGCACTGCACATTGATCATGAGGACTTTGTGAATCAATGGAACAAGCTGCAAACATTACAGTTTCCCCACACAATCAATTTATCCATGCCTCATTCTGATGTCATAGGAGTTCCCCAAAAGACGTGGGCCGCAGTCGAGGAGGATGTGTGGGAGTGAGAGCACAATTGCATAGAGATCAAGTGTGTGTAAGTGTGAGAGAGAAAGCCCAAAGTCCAGAGAAACGAACGAAAAATGCTCAGGCGAGAGCAGGTAATTGCGCAGCCCACAACGGTTTACGAGTGATGCAACCACCGACGTCAACATTTTTTTAAACTCGAGTGCAATCAGCCACAGCAACTAAAACAAAGCAATTTTGTGGACAACACATGTTTACAGGAAGCGATAAAGCCAGTTGTTGTATATAAAGCATCCACCTATAAATCACCTGAATGAGAACTTTTAATACTTTTTAAACAGTCAATAATGGCAGCACCGCACCACACATCATGAGACATACTGATTATCAGTCAGGCAAGCAAAGGAAACTTCATCAAGCTATAGGAATTCAACAATGAGTGCAAATGCCACATTTTACAGAGTGACCAAACGGTGCTGAGTTTGTATATGTGTGTGGGAGTACACGCATCGCCATAGAAACCCGAAACACTATACCAATGACTCCCTTTAGAGTCAATTACTCATTTTTTCATGAGCTGAATCAACACTTCGACGTGGGAGTTTGTCTGTGAATACTAAGAAAGTATTACCTTGTGTTTAAAAAAAAAAAAAAACACAAGCACGGACAATCACAGCAACTCTGATATCATAATTTAATTTACTGAAAAATTACACTGCAGCTTTTAAGGTAACTTAATGGGATGAATTCAGAATGTTCAATTTAATATCATTCAGCTCGGAAATTGGAAATATGTTGATTCAATGAAAAATGATCCGACTATATTTACCAATGCACCACAAATCAGTAGTTGACTTATCCAGGACACACAAAGCCAAAGAACAATTTAATTAGGCACGGTAGAGAGATTTTGTCCCATTGGACAAGTGCTATGTTCTTAGGATGTTCATCATGTAGATGTGCGATGCCTTGCCAGCTCACTGGTTGCATGGCCATAACTTTCTCATGATCTTGCTGAATTGTATGGTATAATGCGAATGCTGCTGCATTAAGGGCATCACCCAGATCACTTTATCTTGTATGATAACATGGCATTTCAACAAAACCTTGTCTAAATTAGAGCTTGAAACTACTTGGCTACAAAACAATTACATAATTAAATAAGTGTCTTAGAAACATAAACTTAAATGACTTAATTTACAATGAAAACATAGCAACATTTAGTATAGCATATGCCGTATACTGGTTTCAGACATACAGTATATGTACATATACACACATTATTTTTATTTTTTTACTTTTGCCTCATTTAAAAAGTAGACATGCATAAGTATAAATCCGACAATTGGCCTGAATGGATAAAAATCCTTGACTGAGACCTGAAAATTAGCTGCAGCACTATGTGCCAACTAAAAAAAACTGTGCAAGAATAATGGGTGAAAAAGAGTATGCTTCTTCAGAAAAACAAAAATCACCATTTTCAAAACTAGGTAGGACTTATAGGTAAGGTAAGTTTAAGTACTTGTACATTTTCTTCCCCATCACTTAATTTACTGTACAATCAAGCATGTTCTGCCACTGCAGTTGAAATGAGCACTTGATCAACGACTATTTTTAACGGATGAACTGCGGTCCATACTCAAAAACAGACTCACAGATGAATGCAGAAATGTTTGATCGCAGTGATATTCTTTTATTTAACATTTAAAAATAATTTCACGTGTAAAACGAGTGAGATAATATCTGTAACCTGTTCTCTGAAACATGTCAACAAGATCACGCAACACACTACATGCTTACTTCAAAACATTTCACAAAAGTCCATTTCATTCCTTTCCAGTATGTAAAATAGGATGCTCAAATAGGCATATCTAAACTATCAGTGTTCCGTTCTGTCAAATACATCTGAGAGACATTGAAATGATTCACTTGGGACGGGGGCGAGTTGTGGACCCAAGTCTCATAAATGCTGAGACAAACATTTGGTTTGAATTTGTCAGGCAAACGTCATAATCAAACCCTCTGACTCTCTTTTGTGACAAGGTATGATTACTAATATAAGTCAAATTTGTATAATCATAAGCTGAAGTAAGCGGTTAGCTTTGCCAACCCCCGCAATCCCACGCCATTGTAGCATCATCTAAACAAGGTGACCACCCTAGTCCAACGCCAGAGAGCCCTGTTCTTGAGGGATGCATGCTCAATTACAACTAACATGATTTGTGATAAGCACATATATGCACATATATGCATATACTGAAGAGCATAATCAATAGAATGTGTGCTCCTTCTCCAATGAAAATAGCGAGGTAAGAAGCAAGTATGAAGATGATTTTGTGACTAAATGAAAGAGATTACTGAATCACTCTTTATGTTTTGCCTACAGTGATCTCCCAGTGCAATATCATATTCTCCTTTACTCAGCCTCATGCTGTATGGGTAAACCTGTATGACTGTCTTTCTTTTGTGGAACACAGAAGATGTTAGGCAGAATGACTATAGCCTCAATCACTATTGACTTTTAGTGTATGTAAAAAGATGCAGGGAACGGTGAAGCTGAATCACTAACATCTACGTTTGTGTTCCACAAAAGTAATGAAGTAAAGTTTGGAACAATATGAGGGTGAGAATGATAACAGAACATTAATTTCTGGGTGAACTATCCCATTAAGGGATATAATAATGAATTAATGTAGCCTACTTAACGCGATCAAGTATTTCGTCGAAAGACAAACCGTGCGAGATTAATGTAACTTTGTTATTTAACAGTTTTTTTAAAGGTCCCGTTACTAGGCTATGCGCGACACATTTATCTTTCCTCAAGACACGATAACCTCTAGCAAAGAGGAAATGTGTCGAATTGTGCCAAAATATACCACGACAATTAAGACCATGTGCACAATTTTGCTTTTGCGTTTAGACGTTATTGTAAATTACGCCCACATATTATTACACACTCCAATATATCACCATATATAGATGTCAGTTTGAAACAGGTAAGGTAAGGTAAGGTAAAGAGTGTATAAACTTTCCCTGAAAGGAAGATCTGCATTAACACAATTTTGGCAAATGTAAAATTATTTGTCTGATTTTTAATGTTGGCTATATCTGGCTGCTATGCAACTAAGTTAATTAATACATCCAATACATCAAATTCTATATGTAGCCTAATTATTTTTTATAATCTATTTATGTTTTATTATGTATTTATTTATTTATTTATTATAAATTAATTTATTTTATTATTTTTCTTAATATATATTTTTAAACCATTAAAGGTTTCCAAAAACTAATGGCTTTAGGCTCTGTTGTGCAGATTGACAATTAGAATATGTTCAATTAAACGTTACAGAAGCCGTTGTAAGCTAAATTTATTTTAATGCTAAATATTTTTATTGCTATTTTATATTTGCATTCTTAATTATGCTCAGCCATAGCTGGGATCATTTTAATCCATAAACCAGATTAAGACGGCAAAATCCCGAAAAAAAAATGTGGTTAAAAAAAATACCCCCGTAAAGACAAAAGTCCGCAGGTACATACCCTCTCCGGGGGACATGGTGAAACAGTGAAGTTTGGAGGTGTGATGCGCGTGGAGTTTGAGATCTTCAGATCCGCAGCGCATCTGTATCGAGGCGGGATTCGAGCCACAGCCATCAGCAGGGACGCGTTCTCGGGCAGATGTCTGTTTTACTGCTGAACATGGAGAAAGTGAGCTCGGTGAAATCTGTCTGATGACTGACCATCCCAATAAGCGCGGCAGATTTCTGCATCTGGACCTCTGACTTCCAAGTGTGCATGTCAGTCCCCGTACAATAACAGTCCTTAACGCTTCTTGTACCTGCGGGATGAAGAATCATGAACTTGAACTTCACTTGAAAGAACAAACTCTTACAGCTCTCAAAGGACTCTGAAGCAACACGGTAAGCATACAGACAATATTTTTTTTTATAGCCTAATACAGTAAAACACACTGAATAATTAATGTTTTCCTATGTTGTAGAATGATTTTAAAACATAGCCTACCTATTTAAACCCTCCAAAGCAAGAAAGAGAGGATATTTTGACTGAATGATGATGACTCTCAACTTCTGCGTCCAACAGGCTGTTAAATGTGTTCTTATCGACCGCATCCTCTCTCCTGTTTCAGCAGCAATTTTATGAGATTTCTATAGCATCAATTCTGAAAAGCAAAACATGCGTCCCTGCTTTGATTGACAGCTCGAAGTGCCAATGAATATACACTGCTGAAAGGGGAGGGACCAATCGGGAACAAACTGGATGCATGTTTTGTGAATAGTGAAGTTGATCTCGAGCCATTTCAAACTGGGAATATCATTTGCATTTATACTACTAAAACAGTCCTGTTTAACTTCCTCAGATTATCAAGCCATGACAGATGAGATTCGTCATCACACAGCAACAAATAATTTAAGACATATTGTGTAATAAACAAAACAAGATCATGGAGAGTACACAGATCAATAATAAATATTTCTTAGGCTAATTACCTGGAGGATGATGTGGCACTAGCGTAAAAATCTTATGTTTTTTTTTCCTGACTTTCGGTTTAGAGAATCGCAGAGAGTATGATAGAAAAAAATTGTGATTTGTGAAAAAGGCAAATACAATAGAAAAGTGTTGTAGTCAAACATATCAACAGTGACATCTTATGGACATTTTTAGAAACTAACATTAAAACGTCAGTCGGCCTAATAATTATAAAGACCATAGATGGAACTTTTTTGTACACAAAAAAACAATTAAACCGAAAAAAAGTATTTTTTAAACCGAAAATGGGTCCACTATGATCCAAATACAAAAGAAACTTTCCGTTTACATGTAATCAACGCACAGAGCCGAGTTATGATTCTTACTATGGCGAAGGTGGGTTCATGAATATTAATTACGCTGCGTGACGTTCTTCCAGTAGCCCAGCTGTTTGCTAAAGGCGAGTAGTCGCTAGTCTCGACCTGCTATGACAAGGGCTTTTGAATATTAAGTTCCAGGAAGGTTACCAAGCAACGCCAACATGACCTAATTAATAATAATGAGCAAAGCCTTTGCCCTAGTATTTGATCTTGAATTTTGGCGTGATGTAACATTGTTGTGGTGGAGGGCGGTATGTTAAGCTTTTGCTACAACACAGGCAAAGTTTGATGTCTTTGTCGTTCATGTAGTGCTCGCGCCACGACGCGTGGACTGATCAATTCTTCTCGTGATGGGGACCACAGTGAGATATGCGCTCAGAAAACTTTCTGTTTATGTATCGGCTGCGGCCATGATATTATTTGCGATCGCGCAGATGACCCTGTTGAAACTCCTGTCATTCGTTTCCCCGGGACTGATGAGGAAAATCCATCTAAAAATGGGAGAGAAGTCGACGATGACTCAAAATCCCAAATTCAGATACGAGGACTGGGGTCCGACTTTCTTTTCTCTGAGGTTCATTAAAACCGTGCTCTCCGTGAACTGGTGCTCGCTGGGCCTGGAGGCGTTTGAGGGGCACGCGGCTCCGGACACAGCTTTATTCACCCTGGATGGACAGAAAACGAGCATTCATCGTTTTCTTAAAGGTATAGTAAATGTATTCTTTATTATTATAATAAATATTGAACTGGCCAGAGTATTTAAAGGGATGTTACATTAAAAACATTAGTTTTTATAGTCTAGACAGTATTTAATGCAAGTACATTAAAAGTAATTAATTACTTAGTAATGCCTTACACCCAACACTGTTACTGATGCAGTCTTCTTCACAGGGAACCGTCCACTGGTTCTGAGTTTCGGAAGCTGCACATGACCCCCGTTTCTCTACAAGCTTGATGAGTTCAAACAACTTGTCAAGGACTTCAGTGATGTGGCAGATTTCCTCGTTGTTTACCTTGCAGAAGCCCATGCAACTGGTAATGACAATAATATTTCAAATAATATGCTGTTGTCCTCATGCAATAGTAACAATATGGGTTCTATGCCTAGAATACACTGTAGAGTACTTTACATGTAGACCACTAAGTGATAAATGTTATACAAATAGCAAAATTTGTCTGTTTTCTTATAGATGCTTGGGCCTTTGCAAACAACGTCGACATCAGTGTGCACAAAAACTTGGAGGAGAGACTGGCTGCGGCCCGGACCCTGGTCAAAGAAGACCCCCTCTGCCCTGTGGTAGTGGATGAGATGACCAACATCACTGCCAGCAAATACGGAGCCCTGCCTGAGCGCCTCTATGTCATTCAGAGTGGGAAAGTTATCTATCAGGTGAGCGTTTTGTAATGTAGACAAACTGCACACAGTACAGGAAATGCCTCCAAAGCTTCATAACTTCTCTCGTGAGAGCAGTAGAGAGTTGCTAGTGAAAGCTTTGGAACATTGTAACCTTGGCCAGTAGCTTTTACACACACTCTTCCTCTTGTAGTAAGAAATTTCACGTGTTTATAGAGGTGAAAGGTTTGGAATGAGCTGAACAGCATGAGGCAAAGGGTTTTATAGTCGCTTGGGGATTTTTGTTCTATTGCATTTTTGATTGCCAGTGTCTTGTATAGTCTAAATATATTCATCAGGAAGTCCACAGTATGGAAGGATTTTCACACTCGTTTTTATTCTTCCTAACAGGGTGGCATCGGACCTTGGGGGTACAACCCTGAAGAGGTTCGAAAAGTTCTGGAGAAAATTAATTAAAAGGGAAAAAATTGAAGTTTTCTATCCATGATTGCATTTATATATTTGCACTTTTCTGAAATTCTAGTGCCTGAACTCATTTTCTGAGTCCTTGTGTTTGCTTGTGACAGATACAGATTAAACCAGCTGGTCTCTGTATCTTGATGTTTCAAACACAGGAGGATGTAAAATGTAATCTTTATGTATCTTTAGCATATATTTTTTTAATGGAATTTGTAACCAAATGTGGTTTTTTTTGGGGGGGGGGTTGTAAACATTGATATATATTTTTTCTGCTTTAATGCAAATGCATAATTATTATACCAGCATTGTATCCAAAGACTATATAAATATCCATCAGCAGAGATTGTGAAGGGCATCTGTGCTTGTAAGATTTTTTTCTGAGCTTGTGACTGTAAATGATGCTTACAGGATAAAACTGTGAACTGTAAACTGATAATTCAGTCATTTGTTCTAAACAAATTTAGAAGCACAGATTTCACTGAATACACAGAGTTTTCAACAACTATTCAAATAAACAGTCATATGTATCTCATAATAGTGAGTGTACATCATCATATAAGGCATGGCTACTTCATATCAATGGCGTGTGCTTGTCCTTCAGTGAAAAGCACATCTTGAACTGCTCTTTTATCCATGCTTGGCCTGACAAATATTTCAAATAACTTCTTTTAAGCTGCACAGTTCGAATAATAACAGTCATTTTCACAAAAAAGGACAGATTGCATTATAAGGCAGTTATGAACATGTTGCACATTGCAGTCACTGAATCTATTAAAAAGTAGAACAGCTTCACAAAATCATTTATGTTCAGTGTATCTTTAGTACCCTTTCATCCAGTACATCATCAAACCTATTACAGCTAAATTCATTATTGACCTGCTATTCAAATGACTGCTAGTAACAGTAAACCTGGTCTTCCATGGACAATGCTAATCTAGATGCAAGTATAGAATCTAATGTCATCTACTATGGAATATGCTAACATAATACATTGCAAATGGATGTAAATAATTTGTTAACCTGTAAAAGATGGAGAGGTCAAATGAAATGATGGAAGATAATATCAAATTGTTAAATATAAAAGGAAGATGTGCTGGATTTTGGACTTCTACCTGTTTTACCTTTATTTAATTTAGACTTAAGCAATTCAATTCTGAGATATTCATGAATGATAAACAACGATCAGTTCCTGTTTTTAGCTGCAAGAACCTTAACCTTATGATTGCATTTGTACGTTGGACATGTCACATGTTGAACTTGGCACTGCAGTCAGGATCCTGCTGTGGGTTCCTCACAGAGCTACAGACACTACAGACTGATCCAAAGACAAATTTTGACTCCAGACTCTGCTCTCATTCATTTGAAAGGGCTGCTAGCTCAACATTTTTCTTAAGGACAGCTAAAACAACATGGCTGTGCAAAGCTTTCTATATTCACCACATGCTTTAAATGTCATGTCAGTTATATGCAGTAAATGATTGATTTCTATCTCTTTTTTTTATAGTTACCTTTGATTTCCATCGTAATTAGAATGACAGTTCACTGTTTGCCACAAGATCAGGCAGCCAAGTCACAGAATGTAATCAATCTGTTGAAACTTACCAAGCAAATATAATTTTTTTGGGGGGGTTGGCTTTTTCTCAAAAGGGGCCATTCACACAAAGTTGTTGCTCATTTTCAAAGCACTCAGTAATCAGTCAAAGATCTCTTCTACTGCAGTGGTTCTAAACCAGGAGGGCTGAGGCCCACTAGAAGGCCTTAGTAAATTTCAAAGGGGGCCTCAAGATGACTTAAAATAAATGTATGACAAAACAAGCATTAAAATAAACAATATATATCATTTTTAAATTCATTTTCTGTGGGAACAGTCACCAATAACCTTTGAGAGTTGCTGAGAAAGAAAAAGACTCTTAAGGACGATCATTGGTTTGTAGAGTTTAAGTGCCAGTTGGTTGGGCAAAACCTGTAGGGCTCTTATGAATCACTTCTGCCTCAAAGGTTGTGCATGACACCCTTGCAGCCCGTTTGAGCTGTGTCCACTATGATCCTGCTGAACTTTTCGCAGAAGAGGGGAGCAAAGAGCTTCATCATTTGGTTCTTACAACACGCTCTGCCTACTAAAAACATTACATGCATTGTACCATGAGTGAAAACAGACAGAGGCTTGAGACAATTTGGGAACAACTTTATCTTACATCGAAACTGGTTCACTGATTCAAAGAGAATGATTTACATGGAAATCAAATGGCTGGATCTTGGCCCTCTGGAGAGATGCTACCCTAAAGAAGTCGGGGAACATCAACAGCTTTACATCATTTTCCAACGTTAAAATCATTTCACATTGAGCTTTCCCTTTTCTCTTAAAAAGCGATTTGCTGGAAACTGACGGTAGGCTGAAATGCTGCTTTCCTGCTTGAATTAGTATAAATGACTGAAAAACAAAGACAAAAATCCTCAAAGGAGCCAAATAATTTAGTAGTCAATATATAAACAAGCCTATTCAGCCCACAGTTAAAAGTATGATGCACAAGCTAACAAAAGCAGTGCAAAACAACTACTAAAATGTAAAATAATGTCCAAGTGTCTGTATAAATAGAATAAGTTACCATTCTAACTGTAGTATGACTTTGCCTGATGTCGCTCAAATGAAACCTAATACAAAACAAATCCAAACACACTAGAGTCTGGCTTCCAAAGCAACATCCTTACGGGATGACGCCTTTGAACCAACATCAAACCATTTCAGAGCTAAAACAAGAGGCACATGGAAGGGAATTACATATATATAAAAAAAGAAAACATGATATGGGTATCTTTAACCATCACAAATTCATCATGACATAATCAAACCCAACAACGGCCGAACATTTTGCAGGGAGACCCATCCAGACGCGTAATCCAGTCACCCACCTGAGGAGCTCTGAGAAGGTCTCATAGGTAGTATGTTTGTCAGGGTCAGCATCTGAGAGGATCAGCGTATCATTCAGTCTTTCGACCAAAGATTGAGACAGCAGTTAAATTTCAGAAAAATAAGAGAACATGAAATCAGTGCAGAAAAAAAAAAAAGTCATCTTCACGACGGGACCCGTCAATGCAGTTTTCCTTAAAAGCAGCTGCTTATAATGCTTGAAGACAAAAATGACAGTGTACAAGTAAAATACAACTGCGAGTCTTTCCCCGCTCAGAAAAGACCGAATTCTCTCACCACTTGATGCATTTCACTGGAGAAAAATAAAAACAGGTCATCGAAAGGCAATAAAATATTCACAGAATTCAAGGCCACGTATGAGAGTTCAGTGTCAAAAAGTCGGAGGAAGTTTCGTACGTGTAAACCATGCTGAAGTTGGACGTGGATGTTGGATTTCGAGAGAGAGCGAACTGCGATTATTCCTCTTCGGCACAAAATGTACACACATCCAGCGATTATGTCAGCAGTAACCATAATTTTCTTCTTAATGAGAGATGGCCTCTGAGGGGAACAAGAAAACTAAAAATCCAGGAGCACTGAGTCACATTTAGATCTTCCGATCTTAAGAGAGGAGAAAAGGTTTGCTAGCCATTTAAAAAAAAAAAAAAAAATTATATTGCATGAGACCACTTGTGAGGATGCAGGGCAGTCCCACCCAATTCCATTTCCTGTACATGTACTCTGTCTGTGTCATCGATGGCCAACTGTGAGTTTCCAGAACGGAGCAAACAGACTGGCATCAGACGCTCATGGTCATGGACGGAGAGTACTGCTGTAAAGACAGAAAGAAACAAACTACAGGAAAAGTACAAACTCACTTTACACTAGTTTGCTGTTTGTGTTGCATCGTTCCAGCACACCATTTTTTTTTTAGAGCTGTGCCTGGTAATGGCACATTGTTAAGCTACATATCTAGCTAACATTTTCAAAACAGCTATAATACAGGGATGCCCAAACTTGTTTTGTCAGCCGAGCCTCTTTGGAAAAAAAAAAAAATTAGCTTGAAGTACAGAATTGAGTCTGAGATTTTAAGTTAATATTTTATTAGGTTGATGCACTTTAGTTGGTGTTTTATTATTTTGATCAAATAAATATTTCTTAAACATTTTCAAGCTTTAATTATTAGCTTTCCATCTACTCACAAACCCCAGTTTGGGAAACCCTGTTGTAATATATAACAAAGGGATGTAAAAGTTGATGAATCTTACACTCTCATTCTGGAAGGAGTGAAGGTAGCTGCCTCCTACATCTTCATCTCTAGGGGTCCCGGGTGGATTGCTCATGCCACTCATGTTGTTAGGAGAATTCTGATGATGAGATGTGAAACTTAGTTGGAAAGTTCTCATATAGGATGTGAATAAGTAGTGAATAAGAGTGCTGCAGACATGACGTATTTATTCATTTATTTCTGGCCAACCTGGAAGTTAGCATCACCCTAGTTCCAATAGGATTTTTCCATTAGCTTTAGGATTACTGCAGAAAATATGCTGTGTGTTTATATTTATGATTCTCTCTCTCCAATTCTTTTTTTCATCATGATAATATAATCTTCACATATGAACACAACGTACAAATTTTGAAGGCCAAATACAATTGTCAATAGTAAAAAGCTAAAGTTAGGCTGTAAACGAACTACATCACAGCATGACTTCAACATCAATACCCCTAGGTTTCTGAAAACTCTTTCGATCTTATTTTAAAATCTACAAGTTTGACTTAGAATAGTTAGTAAGCGTGTGAGTACAAACACAACAAGCTGTAAAAATCTGAATTAAAAAAAGTAAATCTCTGTAGTCCCATTTAGTCACTTGTTAGCAACTGCCTTTTAAAAAAAAAAAACATGAGTGGGGTATTGCTGATGTGTTTTATGTCAATAGCTATGTTTCCATCCACCTATTTATATGCACATTTTGGAGATGGAAACGCCAAGATGCGCATAAATTCTAAAAATGCGCATTAAAAAGTTATGCGCACATTTGGGTGCGCATACATAGTTTACACTTCGAATTTGCACATAATATACCTGTACATACAAAACTGTCTATTGTAATATACCTGTACATACAATTGTCAATTTGTATATGGTTATTCACTATTTACTTGTTCTATTATTTTTTTTATTTTTTATTATCTGTGTTTTTGTTCTGTCACTGTCATTCTGTTGCACTGCAGAAGCTTCTATCACGAAAACAAATTCCTCTATAAACATACCTGGCAATAAAGCTCATTCTGATTCTGAGTAGGATAAACTTTTTATCCGATAACAAAAAATGCACATAAACTACGATGGAAACACATTTACCGAATAAATTCCTCCATGCGCATCGAAAAAGTAATGTGACTTTGCGCTATGAGACGGGATAACTTGACTAGCAGCGGACCGATCTCGTTCACAGCATCTATACAGGTGCATCTCAATAAATTAGAATGTCGTGGAAAAGTTCATTTATTTCAGTAATTCAACTCAAATTGTGAAGCTCGTGTATTAAATAAATTCAATGCACACAGACTGAAGTAGTTTAAGTCTTTGGTTCTTTTAATTGTGATGATTTAGGCTCACATTTAACAAAAACCCACCAATTCACTATCTCAACAAATTAGAATACTTCATAAGCATTTTTAGTGAATTGTTGGCCTTCTGGAAAGTATGTTAATTTACTGTATATGTACTCAATACTTGGTAGGGGCTCCTTTTGCTTTAATTACTGCCTCAATTCGGCGTGGCATGGAGGTGATCAGTTTGTGGCACTGCTGAGGTGGTATGGAAGCCCAGGTTTCTTTGTCAGTGGCCTTCAGCTCATCTGCACATCTTCCTCTTGACAATATAGATTCTCTATGGGGTTCAGGTCAGGCGAGTTTGCTGGCCAATCAAGCACAGTAACATCATGGTCATTGAACCAGCTTTTGGTACCTTTGGCAGTGTGGGCAGGTGCCAAGTCCTGCTGGAAAATGAAATACATAAAGCTTGTCAGCAGAAGGAAGCATGGAAGTGCTCTAAAATTTCCTGGTAGATGGCTGCGTTGACTGTGGACTCAGAAAACACAGTGGACCAACACCAGCAGATGACATGGCAGCCCAAATCATCACTGACTGTGGAAACTTCACACTGGACTTCAAGCAACATGGATTCTGTGCCTCTCACTCCTCCTCCAGACTCATTCAAATGAAATGCAAAATTTACTTTCATTGAAAAGAGGACTTTGGACCACTGATCCACAGCCCAGGTAAGACGCTTCTGACGTTGTCTCTGGTTCAGATGTGGCTTGGTAGCCCTTTTCCTGAAGACGTCTGAGCGTGGTGACTCTTGATGCACTGACTCCAGCTTCAGTCCACTCCTTGTGAAGCTCTCACAAGTGTTTGAATCAGCTTTGCTTGACAGTATTCTCAAGCTTGCGGTCATCCCTGTTGCTTGTGCACCTTTTCCTACCCAAATTCTTCCTTCCAGTCAACTTTGCATTCAATATGCTTTGATACAGCACTCTGTAAACAGCCACACCTTTCAGTAATGACCCTCTGTGACTTACTCTCTTTGTGGAGGGCATCAATGTTCATCTTCTGGATCATTGCCAACTCAGCAGTCTTCTCCATTATTGTGGTTTCAAAGAACAAGAGATACCCGGAATTTATACTGTAGGGATGGTCATTAATTGAAACTCAAATGTAAATATTCTAATATTTTGAGATACTGATTTTTGACTTTCATGAGCTGTAAGCTCTAATCATCAAAATTAAAACAAAAAAACTTTTGAAATGTTTTACTTTACATGCAATGAATCTAAAATATATGAAAGTTTCACTTTTTGAAATAACTTACACGAAAAAATGAACTTTTTCACGACATTCTAATTCATTGAGATGCACCTGTATGTTGTTATGGTCATTCTGAAAAGCCTGAGCAAAGTCTGTCGTCAAAGTATTTTTGTATAATTGCCTTACACGACTGTGTCCCCAAACAGCTGGCATCCACCTCCGAACGCAGTGACAGCATTTATTGTGTTTCGTCTGCTCACTCTGAGGTGCAAGTAATTTTTATCATACATGAAAATTATTATATTCAGTGGCCTCTCCTAGTTTTTACAAGGAAGTGATGATTTTGTTCTCTTTGACTCGTTGGATGGAAACTATGCTTTATTCGCAAATGTTTTATGCGATATTCCAGTTTTGCGCACAAGTTTAATTTGAATCTTTGGATGGAAACATAGCTATTGAATCAAACATGAAAATATCTTGAGTTTGTGTTCACCACAGACCTCATTTCAGGCATTTAACCAAAAACCCACTGACTTCAGGATGATGGAACCGGAAGTGCAAAAATGCTTACTCATTTCCATGTTTTAGGACCAACTCCTGCAGCATTCTATTATATATTTGTGAAGCACATCTAATTCTGACTCCAACCAAATATAACATTGGTGGTCTTTAAATACTATTAGAAAGATTATAATCACCTTTGGAAGTCCATCCAGGTCTCCTGAACCTATAAAGGCACACGACATAATAAAAAAAAAAAAAGTGTTTTCAAATAGATTTAAGTTCTTATTTTAAATATAACCATGTGTATTTACAGTAGCATTACCTCCGTTCATATGCATCGGGTCCATTCCTGCCATGGCCCCTAGGGGGCCCTCAGAGCCTGGGCCTATGGGAAACTGGACAAAACATGCCAAATAAAAAAAAAAAAAAAAAACATTCTGACATGTTCTGTCATCACAGTAATGATGAAAAAGGGTAACATGACCATAGCCAAGGGCACTTCTGCTGTGCTAATGTACTACACTAAGCAATTTCTGAATGGTGTGCCTCTGAGAAATGAGTCAGCAGGTCTCTCTCTTACACTGTTGCGACCTCCACCTCCTGAGTTTATCATGGTGTACAGGTTTTCACTGGAGTTGTTGGAGTCTGAGGGTGAGAGATGTTATATTAATGGGATGGAAATCTCTGCATGATCAGTTAAACAATCAATATTCTGCTTTAGGCAAAGCCTGGGGTAATTCTGGCATCTATTGAAATCAGAGTTAAACTAAATCCAATAAAGAAGGTTATGAAAGACTCTCAGATGAATTAGTGTGCTTTCTTAACTGAATGTGTGTTAAACAGACCTGCTGGACTAGGGACAATTCCAGGTGTTCCTGGAGGCCCCCCTCCTTGTGGACCCTGGAGATACAAATGGATTACAGCTTTAAAGTAACACTCCAAAGCCTTTATGAATTATTATAGTAATAAAATGTGCAGTAGATGATTAACTTTTTTTACCCCATAAGCACCAGGAGATGGTGATGAATATGGCATCTAAATCAAAACAAACAGAATTATGTTTGGGCATGTAGTATTCTATTATAGAAATACATTTAATTACTGTAATAAAATACTTAAATTAGTTAGAATATATTACATTGTTGGCATTTGGATTTGGCCATGGTGGTCTGCCATTTCCAGGGCCCCTACAAAACACAAAATAATGTGGATCAGTATTCAGTTTCCATTTAATCAGTCATTTACATCATTAATTACGGTTCAAAAATTTGGAGTTGGTAAGATTTTTAAGAAGTCTCTTATGCTCACCAAGGCTGCTTTTTTTATTTAAAAAAAAACAGTAATATTATGAAATATTATTACAACTTAAAATATTACAACAAAAAAATTACTTTAAAATGTAATTTGCTCCTGTGATGTCAAAGCTGAATTTTCAGCAGCCATTACTCCAGTCTTCAGAGTCACATGATCCATCAGAAATCATTTTAATATGCAAATGTGGTGCTCATTAAATTATCAATGCAACAAAACAGTTGTGCTGTTTATTATTTGGATAATTTTTTTAGGATTCTTTGATGAATAAAAAGTTCTAAAGAACAGCATTTATTTGAAAAAAAAAATCTTCTGTAACATTATAAAAGTCTTTACTCACACTTCTGATCAATTTAATGTGTCCTTGTTGAATAAAAATATGAATTTAATTGAAATCTTAATGACCCCAAACAATATTGTCACAAAAGGTCTTACATGTTCACTCCTGGCATGCCAGGGCCCATTGAGTTGTGTGGTGGTCTCATCCCTCCTCCAAAACTCTGGGGGCCGGGGCCCATGGGACCCATTCCTCTAGGAACATTCATCCTCTGCATCGGCCCTTGAGATGGGGAAAGAAGAAGTAAAATCAGTTTAGGTCATCTGCAGCTTTAAAATATGTTAACTCGGATATACTCATAACTCAGGCTCACCCTGTAGTCTGGGATCCATGTTTGGGAGCATTGGCTGGGCGGCTGGAACTCCACCAGGGGGCTGGAAAAGTATCGGTACACATTTAATTTTAACATCTATTTTCTTATTATTAATATTTTTTTAATTGGACATTTTAATTAAAGCTACAAAAACTGACATCAAGACCACATTGATGAACTTACCTGGTTGCCCATTCTGATGGGGGGTCGTGGTCCGCCACCAAAGCGAGGTGACATGAAAGGCTGCAACACAAATCAACTTGTCAGAAAACTGTATCAATGACATTTTGTCTGAATCTAATGAAGTTGCAAAGATGCCTGCGAGAACACAGGGGAACCACAGCTCAGCAGAGCAGGCTAACAGGAAGACGGCGAGAGAGAAACAATACAGAGGGCAGAATCAGTCAAATTAAATAGTCCGTGAATAGACAGGAGCCGCTACCTGGCCGTGGGGTCCCATCATGCTGTTAGGGGGAGGAGGAGCGTGAGGGGAGGCCTGGGAGCCGGGAGGGCCCTAAGAAAGTGAAGAGACCACACGAGAGGAGAGCAGGAGCGAGAGACCAAGCAAAGAAAAGGTAGCAAGTGATAAAAAAGGCAACGGAGAGACAAGAAAGAAAAAAGAGAGAGTCATTAGGCTATTTAAAGAGAACAACACCACAGAACGCACTGAGAATCAGTGACTGGTGGCGGAACAGATAAACACTGAAAGAGCAAAGCACTTGGACAAATTAAACAAATGAATCAATGGGTGAACAAAAAGGATCAGCAAGAGCACAATTTAACATTTATAAGGAATTCAACAGGAGCAAAATAATTTTAATAGAAAGCCAATACTGGTCCAAACACAGTAGTCAGAGCTGCCCCATCATTCCGTTTTTACTTAAGGTTAATTTAAAAACAAAACACTCATTTTCACTATTAGTCAAACCTCTCGATATGAACCTCTTCATGAGTTCCCATTAATACTGGTCAATTTTAAAATTTAAGAAATATAGTTTCAAAATAATAATTATTAATTATTATATAGGATACAACAAGATTATATAGGGAAAAGTATAAAGTATCTATTCATATTGTATCCTATAAAATTATTAATTGTGATTATTTTTAAATTATATATTTCATAAATCTGAAAATAAATTAAATAAATATATATATTTATTTCTATACTTTATGTATAAATATTAAAATCTAAACTATAAAAACATATTAAACTTTTTAAAAACTATATGCATATAGTTAATAATAATATTTAATACTTTCAAAGATATAACTGAAATGGAAATATATAATTTTATAATATCAAGTCATTATTATTAAAATATAAATATTCCAAGTATAATACATTTATTTCAAAAAATTAAAATAGATGTAAATAAAAGAAAATCTACAAATATATATACATTGTTTATAAAATATGTAATTATACCTAAATAGTAATGCAAAATATTTTTTAGATATTTTTTTTTATAGAAAGAGCGTGCATAAACTTAATTTGCATATAAGTTAAAAAGCAAAAACAAAAATATATAAAAAATAATATTTAAAAGCTATATATATATATATATATACACACATACATGTAATAATAATAATAATAATACATTTGTATAACACTTACTATAAAAAGATAGAAAGCTTTTTAAAATCATGAGAAACATTAATTCACTGTGACCAAAGGTTTGACTAATAGACTATGCAGGGTTTGGATCAGTGACATCTTAAAAATATCTCACAAGACATGAGGTTTAGAAAGAGGGTGATGATCTAACCTGGAAGAATCCAGGGGGCATGGGTCCACCTGGCATGCCATCTCCTGGTGGCATGTTCCCAAGAACAGGACTGGGGGCTGCTGCGGCACTCTGTGGGCACAAATCATTAAGAAAAAAAAAGACCAGGACACATTAGATGGGGGAAAACACCTGTACATCTTAAGCATTGATTTTTTTTTTTCCTAGGAAAACAGATTTATTCCACAAGTAGAAAATGCAGCTTAATGCATTCTATCACTCATAAATCTGTGCTCTAACAGCAAGCAATAAAGCCAACGGCATAGCCACAACTGACTGGTGTAAAATCCAATTTTAAGGTCTACAAAACCAAGAGGAAAGAACTAGGATTCAGAGCACAACAGGGATTTGATCATGCATATAATGGCAGTGGAAAAAGCACAGTGTGGTCTGCTGCCTGTCACACTTCAGCCTGAGTTAACCGAGCAAGGCTTTTCAGAGAGCACTGTGAAATACCACAGGAAGGAGGTAGAAAGAAAGAAGAGCAGCTGACCCTGATGGAACAACACAGATCAGAACCAGCCAATGGTTAGAGTCAGACCGAGACTGATCCACAACAATAGAGCAGCTACGCTTTTCATTCAGACTATACAAGTTCACAGTTCAAGCGCCAAGAGGAAATTTTATTTTTAAAATCGATATAAAGATCGATCCTACTCACATTCTTAATAAACATAATAGATATTTTCTGAACATAAAATTCAAACTTCATCAGTGTTATGGTTGACTAAATCAAAATAAATAGTCTTTGCTAATTGAGATAAAGATTAAATATAAATATTACATAAAATTAAATTGTAAATAAATTCAATATGTAAATATTTCTAAAGAGGAATAGTAAAACACTAATAAAGAAGTCAAACGCACATAAAAATATTAAAACAAACTTAAATTAAAATAAAACTGAAAATAAAACAATTCAAAATATTCATAAATAAATAGCACTGCAGTGCATGTTATTCCAAAGAAAACTAAAGTTTGTAGTAAAATTCAATGACTTGATCCACTTCCAAAATGAATACTTTTCTATTTTGGCTGACCTCACCAAGGCTGCCATTTCCTGTTTCGAAAGGTGAGCAATCCAACAAAATGAAAGGAAACTCTGGAAAAGAATGCCTACTTTTCATGATCCAATCAATTTTCAATGGATAAAATCAATTTTCACCCTTCCTCCTCTTGCTGAGCATATTTTTTCACTCGGAAAATCATATTACTTTAGTGAAATGGGTGGGAATGTCATTTTATGTCACATTAGGATTAGCTAAAATTTCTCATAACCAAGGAAAATCCTTCAAGTTAAGCCAGGGAAATGTTCCTGGTTGTACTACCCTGATGACAGCCCTCCATCGGGAATCTAACATCATTATATCACCAAAATGCCCTGAAATAACAAAACCAATCCAACACGGTCTTGCTCCACACAGCTCATCCTTCTCTCACCCTCCAAGTTCGCTTCCATGCTCCTCGTTCCATCTGTCTCTTACCTCCCTTTCAATCTGCCTACCGACAGGCTCCATGACAGCCATCAATCACTCTGCATCCCCACCGCAGCCCGAGGGGGAGTGTTTCCCCTGACACAGCATGAAGACAACATGGCCACTGTTTAAAGAGGGCGCAGCCTCCTCCCCCACCCTCTGGAGAATAAGAGAGCACAGACCTGACGCCACGGTCCCGACCACAGCTGGGCACAAAAGGCAGGAGACTGCGGCGATCACACGAGGACTTCAAAACATAATGCCCTATAACACTCCTGAAGATCCAGCTACGCAGAACATGCAGCTAATTTTCGCATGGCGGATAATGTTTCATGTATCCCTGCATGGCAGCATCCTTTCAGATTAAGATGTCTAGACAGAGGAGCAAGGGTTTGATTTTTAGACTCGCTGCATATGACCTCTGACCTGTGGCCCCTAAAGCTTGCGGCTAGACAACAGCGGTCATATATTATTGGTAGGAAGCTAAATCTGGAGATTTTGGCCTAAGAGTCGCATCATTCCTATATAAACTGTTGGGAAAATGCATAGAAATTAGATTTAGAGATGCTACAATTTGTACTTCATGGAAAACTAGGACTTAGCTTGCCTAAAAATTATATTATTTGATTTATTAACTTCATGCCACTGTAAAGGGCTTCTGCCTGCAAATCCATTTGTGACCCTGGACCACAAAACCAGTCTTAAAGTCACGCGGTTATATTTGTAACAATAGCCAAAGATATATTGTATGGGTCAAAATGATCGATTTTTCTTTTATGCAAAAATCATTAGGATATTAAGTAAAGATCATGTTCCATGAAGATATTTTGTAAATTTCCAACCGTAAATATATCAAAACTTAATTTTTGATTAGTAATATGTATTGCTAAGAACTTCATTTGGACAACTTTAAAGGCAATTTTCTCAATATTTAGATTTTTTGCACTGATCAGATTCCAGATAGGCTATTCAAATTTGTATCTCATTCAAATATTGTCCTATCCTCACAAACCATACATCAATGGCTTATTTATTCAGCTTTCAGATGATGTATAAATCTAAATCTAAAACTGACCCTTATGACTGGTTTTGTGGACCAGGGTCACGTTTTAAAAAGTGCCACGTAACACAATTTTGAAATATCTATTAATAATAAGAGCTGTCCTGGCTTCAATCTTTGTTCAAGCAGGCCTTGATATCCAATCAGCCGAACATCATGTACATTACAAAGCTGATCATCCGAGACACGTAGCATCTTTGTCTAGAAACAGTGATGATTCCATGTAAAACCCTGCTGACGTCATTGCTATTGTAGGGGTGATTACTACATCCTTCACACACGACACTGTACACACTTCCTTATTATAAAACACAGAGACTCTTCCAGAGTCTGCAAGATTCACAGGCACATGAAATCCAATTTTGTCCTCTAATCTGCATACATTATGGAAACAGTCTGTGCTTTTCTGTACTCACATAGTCATGGAAAGCCTTGGCCTCGCTTGAATGTTCACATGTGTCTCTCCTCTCAGGAGCTGCACAGTAGAGGTCCCAAAAGACACTGGGGTAAAGAAAAAAGTGGTCAAATAAGCCCGCATATGCCCATCGTTCATGCAAAAATTATCATCATTTACTCATTTTCATGTCATTTCAAACCTCTACGACTTTTGCTTCAATGGAATAAATAAAAAACATTTTTGTTGGGAAGTTTTCATTTCAATAACAATGAATCATACAATTTAACAGCTGTGTGTGGTAAAAGATTTTCAGTGAATAACAACACAAATTTCAGTCTGTTCCTTGCATAAACATATGGTTTAAAAAAATCAAATAAAACAGTGCGCAAGTTGCATGGACCAATTTTATGATACTTTTGCATGCTTTTTGAAGCATGAAAGCTTCAGTCACCATTATTGTAACTGCATGTAAAAGAATGACCAGTACAATCTTCAGAATTTCTCCTTTTGTGTTCAGTAGAATAAATATACATACAGGTTTGCGACACGAAGGTGAGTAAATACTGACTAATTTTCATTCAACTATTCCTTTTAATATTATAAAAAGACAAAATACACTCAAAATACTCACCACCACCAGGAATGCAGGAACCCAGGAGGGTCTCCCAGCGTGATGTTCTTTTCCCATCGGATCTAAAATGGACCAAAAAATTATCAAATCTATGAGTGCATAGGCCCGAAATACATTTTCAATTTTAATGTTTTCAAGTGTGTGTCTGTAAAAAAAAAAAAAAGTATGGTCCTCCACAGAGATTGGGGTCCTTACTTCTGACAGGAAAGTCTGCGCTGACTTCTGAGCACCAATGTGTAACAAATACTCATAAACATACAAAGCCAACCTGCAATAAAAAGAGAGAATAAAATATTAAGTTAATAAAGCAACAATTAATAAAAAAGGCATAATATGGTTGATGAGGACAAATTCAAGAAATCAGTATTGTGTCACACTCCTCTCTGGTTTATACTTAAACAGTGTCTATGGTAAAAATGAACGTATTATCCAAAGAAAATGCTCATTATATTAACCAAAAAATAATATACATTTCCATAATTTAAATATTTTATTTATTTATATTTTTTTATTATTCATAAAACCCCCATTGAGCAAGAATGCATCTCAAAAACATGCAAAATGCATAAAAACTAAACAAAAGACGGGACCCACTCCCCTCCAAGACTAGCGTCTGAGGCAAAATGAAACAAGGAACACTGAAGCGCCCGTCCCGCATGCAGAAACTATTTCAAATGGCCGCATTAAAATGTAGGTGATTTAAAAAGGCACGGTTTCCATTCTGGATCACATCACAATAACCAGAGTCGACAGCTCTGTGCCATGGGGGGACCCCAGAATGGCGCACGGCTGGGCACTTTCGATTCAACGCTCTCACGACAAGCCTATAGCAGCAGCATACGCTCCATATGCAGCCGTGCCTATACTGCCCTAACAATAGGCTACATCCAACACAATAACACACGCACGACGGCCGATGTTCAAAAGACCTTACTTTTCCCGAGCTTGACCATCCGATGGCACGACGGAGCTTTTGCCTTTAGGAAACATGTTTTTTTTGTGCACGGGAGAGTCGCCCGCGTTCCCTTTTCCTCTATTTTCGACAATTCATCTGTCACTGCTCCAGGTTCGACTGCACAAACTAAACACACTGACGCCTTCTCAACCAACCTTGGCCACTGGGGCGGGGAAGAATGGTGTTTTTGATTGACAAGGGCAAGTGACCAATGGCAGGGCGCCGTTTCTCTTGCGTGTTGCCCTGCAGTGACGTATGCTCGGTGACCAAATAGTTCCTTCCTCCAATTTCCTGTGATTCTTTAAAGATGGGTTGCATTAAGCGCTCCATGTTAATTAGCCCTGTATTTGTTTACTGTGTTGCCTTAATGGGTTGCATACTATGAGAGTAAAACTGTGAGAAATCGTAATACAAACAAGGGAATTAAGCTGAATCATTCACAGATATGTATTATTATGGTTTGAAAATTAGCCTATTGAAATAAGTTATTAATTACAATAATAATAATTGTAATAATAGTCTCATAATTGCAATGTAACACTATTAGACATGTTTTCTTATTTATTTGCATTCATATTTACCACTTTTACCTCAATGCACTTTTCATCAGCGAGAGTAATCACTTTTGCAATAAGTTTAGATGCTTTAGACATAATTATATGGTTAGAGAACATGTGATATGTTTATGTTTAGCTTCGTGTTTGTTAAGGGTTTATTAAGCAAATTCTTAAATTAACTAAATGATTAAAACCCTACACGTAGATTATTTTTTTGTTCATTTCTTAATATTTTTCTGTAATACAGAAACATTGTTAGCATATTCCAAACTAATTCCATAAGGTCAGACTTGATCCTGTGTAATGGAATCAGTCTACCTTAAAAGGTTTCTGGGCGGCTCTGTAACTCAATAGGGTGTATGTGAACAGTCGAGCGCAGTGTGCACACTTTGTTTGATTGGGAATATGAATATCTGTTTATTTATTTTCATACATCTTGCAAAGTTTCAGACGTCACGCAGACATTGTTTCTTTCTTCGTACAAATGAGAGTGGTTTGACATCTATTCATGTAAGTTTGCTCATTACTTTTTTTGTCATTACCAGCCTGTCAAAGTGGTATTTTAGTTCAGACGCATTTGACGCTTTACAGTGTCACAGAATAACCTGCTATGCAAACTTTGGAAAACATAATCATCCATTTTGCATAAAATCAGCAGCATGCAACATTAGCCTATGTTCTTGTGAAATATCATCGTAGCCTATTATCTTTTATGTGTTTTTTTCTTTTATTAGAAAAATATATATTAAGATGCATTTAGTCTTTAATAACTTTACGTAGTCTTTCATAACTTGTCTGCAGCTCACAATGAAAATAATACATTTATGAATGAGTAGAATGATGTCAGTCAACAACAGGTTACTTCCAGCAGTTTCTGTTGGAGGTCGTTTGTCTGACACATGACAGCTTCTCTATTGCGCTTTGATAATGCATAACGGCACACTGATTATTTGATATCACTGGTTAAATTTGTATGCTTTTAATAGTAAATTCCATCTGGACAAATATAATGTAATGAGCTGTAATATGTTCTTACATGTCTCTTAATAGCTGAACTATTTGACTGTGCACAGGCTTATTCTATTAACAAACAAAAACAAGTTAAGCGTATTAATCGCTATGGCACGTCGTTTTGACAGACAAAAAAGGCTTTGTCCTGTATATAATCTGTCAGGTTGCACCTTTAAACTGGAAGTCATTGCAATACACACAGCTTGAATGATCCATCCAATAATTTTTTTTTATACAATATAATCTCTTCTCATAGGCTCTGCAGCACAGTAATTCCAAAAGGAATTGTTTTTAGATTATAAATATGTTGCAAGTGTTGGACTTTCAAGTAGACTTATTTTTGAACTGAATTGGTGGACCTGACCCCTTTTGAACTGACTGGAGATTTCTGTGGCTTATGAAAACAAGCAAAACGCTCACTGTGTAACATGCATTTGGAAGGTTTAAAAACAAACATGAGCGTGTGTGATGAGTCCTGTGAAGATGACGACAGTTACTTGTCCTGATATTCATGCACATTTTTATACAAGACCACTTATAAAGAGGATATGACCTAAAAGATAAATTTCCTGGCCTTCCTGATATCCTTCAAGACAGTGAAATTCTAGCCCAATGTTCTTACCAATGCTAATCGCCACCAAATATGCACACAAATAAAAATCTTATCATGTATGTTGCTCCAACAGAGTCATGGCGAATGAGCCCAGTGATCCCATTCTGCTGGAAGAGCCCATGTTTATTCTGGGAAATGGAGAGATGTACAGGAACCAAACTGAAGTAAAGATGAGCCAGATAGTCCTCCCATGCCATGCAAACTACTGTGGAGAACTCAGTGCTGGGCAGCTGCTCAAGTGGATGGACTCCACCGCCTGCCTGTCTGGTCTGTTTTGAATGAAACCATTATTTGTTTATTTATTTGAGATTTTATTTTATTTTTTACTTCCTTTCTTGAATGATCCCTGCCAATGATCTTGTAAAACTACTTCCAGCTAAGTTAAAAACTAAAGAATACTCTTTTAGGTGATTTGATTTCACTCTGAATCATTGTTGTCACCTTCAATATTCATGTAAACACCTCCACACCATATGCTTGTACTAAGTGTCATTAGACATCGCAGATGGAGGACTCTGTGCAGTTTGGACTGTGATTTCCATCCTGTGAATAAACAGAGTAACAGGCTGGTGAGAAAGTTTAATAACAGTTGGAATGATTTTTAATCGTATTAAACTGATAAAAGACAAAAGCATTTCAGCTGAGAATGTGGCTAAACCTTTGTAGCACTGTGAAGAGCACAGATGGTGGTTGGTAACAGCTTTACATGCTTCCCTTAATGTTGCTTAAAATAAGCTACGCAGGCCTGTTTGTTTTTCACTTCGTTCTGTAGCATGGAACATTTTTTCTTCCTTCAGGATTACATACATACGTGTTTGCTTTTCAGATGAACCTGCTTAATTGCTTGCTGTGGGTGTAAACATTTATTAATTATCAATATTTGCTCTCTTGTTTCCAGCTGAAAGACATGCTGGCTGCTCCTGCATCACAGCCTCAGTGGATGACATTCACTTTGAAACCACCATAGGGTAACAGCAGTTACAGGAACTAGTTATTTTGAATTGAAACAAAAACCTTTGTTCATTATAAAAAAAAATGTGTTGCTCTGTTTCTTCATGCAGGGTTGGACAGGTTGTAAACATTACTGCTAAAGTCAACAGAGCCTTCACATCCAGCATGGAGGTTTGTGGGAACATCTACTACTATTTAGTAAAATACATCAGAAATTAGTGAGCACAAATGATTTTATGATGTGAAATCAAACATCAATTGATATTATTAACATGCAGAATTTTAGTCATTGACTAATCAACCAAAAACACGTTTCTGTATTTCACTTGCTCTAACTTGTGTGTTAATCTATATGGGATATACTAGAAAATATAATGTGATACAATGATACAGTTAAATATATGGCAAACTAGCGCTTATATTTTTCATATATGCATGGATACTACTACATTTTTACATGTAGGCCTAATAACTTTATTAAAACACTAAAATAATGAATTTCTCTATCATGAGCTCAACACATATTAATAAATTTGCACATTCTTTGCATAGTCACACATTTCATGTGTGATGATAGAATAAAATAATATTAAAACTTTAGCATTTTTGCTGGGTGGAAAATTATATTTATAACTTAATGGATTGAGTGCTACTATAAATATAATGTTCTATGTATCACAATATAAATCTTCCTCAAATTTGTTACATCTATTGCACATACATGCTCCCATATAAATATGAATATATAGTACATAAATTCAAGTATAATTACACACACACATAGTGCCACATTTCATCACGTGTACATCTATCTATTATAAAATACATTATTGAATATAAAATTCCATACATTACGATACAAAAGTAAATATACTGTCGCATATGTTGCAATATATAAATTATTCTATATATATTCTAATATACTACACATAATATATTATTCTGAAAATTTTCTATATACACTAAATAATTTAAAATATTCATTGTTAAAATATAAGGAAATATATTTTCTTTGCATATGCTGCAAATATTGTTGACCCTTATGATAAATTGCTTGCAATGTTCCTCATTTGTAAACTGCTTTGGATAAAAGCTTCTTCTAAATGAAGTACGGCTGATGACGTGGGTCTTTGTCTCAGGTCGGGATTTTGGTGAGCTGTGAAGATCTCTTCAGCGACAGACAGTGGAAGGTCTGTCACGCTTTCGCCACCTTTGTGGCCCGACGTACCGAAGCAGGAAAGGTAAGAAACATCACGTCAAACTAAATCAGAACAATTTTAGCCACAAGTTTTCACACCCTTGAATCAGATCTGTGAAAAAGATCTTGGATTTGGTCCAGGTCTTGTTAGAGTTGTGATTCATCAGCGCAGTGTTTGGGTTTGCACAGGTACAGCTGAAGCAGGTGATTCCACGCACACAGGCAGAGCAGATGGAGTACAGCCTCGCAGCCGAGCGCAGGAGGATGAGACTGATCCATGCAGAGATAATTAACGATCTTCTCAGCAGCTGCTCCTCTCAGACAGGTGAGCGGAGACACTGCTCACTCACTTTCTCCAGGTGTGTTTGTTTACTTGCAAGACTTTGGAGAGAGGTCTCAGGAACACTTGCCACAGGAAATGAGTCATGAATCAGAAGTTGAGTTCTGATTAAAGGTGTCGTTCGGTTTGTTTGGTGTCTCTTCATAAACACGCCGCCAACACTCATTTAAGCGTATATATATGTGCAGTAAACCTTCACCGCTCACTTACAAAGGGTCACGTGGTTTGAAGTGTGTGGAATAAATAGACTGTAAGATGCAGTAGCTCTGATAAGTGGTGCTCTATCTGTTTGTCAGTGAATGAGTGTCTAGATTACCAGGATGCGGTGCCTGCGGAGCGGACTCGGGTAGAAAGCGTCGAGCTGGTGCTCCCGCCCCATACCAATCACCAGGTCAGCACGTTTGGTGGACAAATCATGGCCTGGATGGAGAATGTAGCCACCATCTCTGCCAGGTGTACAGTCACTATTTTACTACAGTCAAATCTGATGATAAAATATGATATTGAAATTAATACGCAAGGAAATCATTGGTGTTTCGGTGCGTCATACTCTATGTGCTTTTTCTTCTAGTCGTTTGTGTAATGCTCACCCAACTCTGCAGAGCATAGACATGTTCCACTTTCGTGGGCCGTCCCACATTGGAGACAGACTGGTGTTGAAGGCAATTGTAAACAATGCTTTCAAGAAAAGGTACGTCTATATCAAGAAAAAATTGTGGACCACTGTGGCTGCATATTTACCATACAATAGTTTGGAGTCAGAAAGGTTTTTTTTTTTTTTTTTTGAAAGAAAATATTTAAAAAGGTACTTTTATTCAGTAAGGACACATTAATTTGGTCAATGACAGTAAAGACTTTTACATTGTAAGAAAAAAAATCTTTCAAAAAATGCTGTTCTTTTGAACTTAGAATCATAAAAGAATCATAAAAAAAGACTGGAGTAATGATGCTGAAAATTCAGCTTTGCATCACATAAATAATATTTTAAAAATATATTCAAAAAGAAAACAGCCTGAGTGAGCATAAGAGACCGAACCCAAACTTTTAACGGTTATATAGAATATATAAATGTATATATTTTAATATAAAATTTTAATATTTTATATAAATTATAAAAATGTATATATTTTAATATAACATTTTAATATTTTATATAAATTATAAAAATATAAAATGTATATATTTTAATATTAAATTGATCATATTTGTTTTATTGTATTATGGATCAGTACCACTATGTAGACTATACAGATTTAAAAACAGTAATATAGTATATACCTATATTATAACCAGTAAAAGCTATGGTTCAGTATCACTTACGTCCATGAATCATGGAAGCCTGATTTATCTTTGAGCAACCTGAACAACTGGTATTTTGTGCGTGCTATTCCAGTATGGAGGTGGGAGTGTGTGCGGAGGCCTATCAGGGTGGAGAGCCCCTGCGACACATCAACACCGCCTTCATGACCTTTGAGGTCTTGGACAATGACAGGAAGCTATGCACGTTGCCAAGGATACGGCCTGAGCCTGTGGTGAGCGCTGTAACATTCCTGGAATCCCTCACATGGTGAAAGAGTTTAACTTGTTGATGGAGTTCAAGAGGGTGAAACAAAATGAATGCTGGAACTTGAGTGTTTGCTTTATACTGAGTTTTTAAAACTGTATCTAATTATTTCAATAATAAATCATTATCTTCTCATCCTGTCTTTTGAGGATGGTAAAAGACGCTTTCAGGAAGCCATAGCCAGAAAGAAAATCCGCCTTGACAGGTAGGATTCTTAAGATTGTGTCTATTATAACAGGTTATGTCATATTCTTATTATATCATACGCCTATTTATAAGCTCTGGCTGCATGTCATATTCAAAGTTAACATTACAGCTATAAAAATTCCTGCATAGCAGACCAGCATGGAACACTAGATCACATGAGTATGCTCTCCTCTTACAGGAAGTACATAATATCCTGCAAACAAAGTGAGGTTCCTCTCTCGGTTCCCTGGGACCCAAGTAACCAGGTATATTAACCTGTTCTAGTAGCTATAAATCTCATGGATTTGCTTTGTTGGACCATGTGACTAATCCATGTCTTGGCAGATGTACCTCAGTTACAATAATGTTTCGGCATTGAAGATGTTGGCTGCCCGGACTAACTGGGTCTTAACCTCAGAGAAACACAAGGTGGATAAGTTTTGTACACTTAAAGTTTACATTTTGTCCTTTTGATATTACATGGGTGACTTGAGCAGTCAAAAATGTTGTAGATGCTTAAGGGAAATTAATGAGCTGAAACATTGTGCCCAGGTGAGTTTATACACACTGGAGGAGAACCAGATGTTGTGCTTTAAGGTGGAGACTCATGTGGCTGTGGCGGCCGAGCAGGTGTTTCTGTTACTGTCTGATCTCAGGCGAAGGAAGGCATGGGACCACCACTACCAGTATGTCAAATGCATTTTAAATAACGAAAAAGAAAATATTGAATTTTATAAGCGACAGACATTTAACAGACATTTTTTTATGAAAATATAAACTTTGGAGTTTATAGTATTTTTATTTTTGTATTATTTCTATTTCAAATAAATGCTGTTCTTTTGGAATTTCTATTAATCAAAGAATCCTAAAAATATATATCACGATTTCCACAAAAATATTAAAAAGTATATAAAAAGTAGTACACCTGTTTTCAACATTGATAATAATTAGGAACATTGTATGTTTCTTGAGCACCTAATCAGCATATTATAATGTTTTTTTTTTGTTTGTTTGTTATTTTTGTTAAGATCATGTGACACTGAAGACTGGAGTAAATTCAGCTTTGCCATCACAATAATTTATTACATTAAAAAAATTAAAAAGAAAACAGTTATAGTTGTAATATTTCAAAATATTGCTGTTTTACTGTATTTTTGATCAAATAAATGCAACCTTGGTGAACATGAGACTCAAAAACATTAAATCCTATTACTTTTAACAGACAGTTTTTTTAATTAATAAAAAATCCATTTAAATCTATAAATGAACACTTTTTGGTCCACTTTTTGCTACAATGTAAATTTAAATGAAATTCTACTTTTACAAGTGTCTTTTTTATTTATATCTTACAGGTTGTTTGCTACAGTGGCTGGCAGATAAAATAAAATTATCAGCCACAGTTTCAAATTACTTCTTGATTTAATGTAGAACACATTATGATGTTATAACTGACCATAATAAATATGCCTTAATACAGAGAGTGTGAAGTGATAACTGACTCACATGAAGACGACACCATCTACCGAGTTGTCACCCCCTCTGTGACTAAAGGAGGCAAAGACCAGGACTTCATCCTCCTGGCCTCCAGGAGGCGCCCTTGTGATTCTGGGTAAACCTCTAAAACAACTCCTACAGAATCTATATTGTGTCTTGTGTCTTTCCATAAGACAAAATAACAAGTTATTACATCTTTGTTGCATATAGAGACCCTTATTTGATTGCCTTGCGTTCTGTGACCCTGCCTGCGTACCCTCCCACTGAAGACTACAACAGAGGAGAGGTGCTGTGTGCTGGGTTCAGTATCTGGGAAGAGGAAAACTCATTCACTAAGGTAATAAATACACAAAAAGCCTAATGGACACTTATACTGAATGAGTGAATGAGTCAAAGTTCAAGAATTAACACAGCTTTAAACGTAGCAATCTCTTTAACAGAAATAATGTTCATGTACATTAGCCAATAACACAGTTTATAACTCATGTTTAGAACCTGCTGTGGTCCCTGGTGCTGCCAAGTAGGTGTTAAAGTACTGAAGGTTAAGTGCGTTTGGTTTACATGCTTATGTATGCATTTCTCTCAGATTTCTTACTACAACCAGGCCACTCCTGGCGTGCTGCCCTATATCTCCACTGACATCGCTGGGCTTTCCTCCAGTTTCTACTGCACCTTTGCCTCATGTAGCGCTTTCCTGGAGGAGAATAAAGACAGCCTGGCTTCCCTGCCCACCTCCACCCTGTGAGAAAGCTGAATTCGACAATCTATGCTCTTCAGAAATTGATTTTGCTTTTTAAAAAATTGGTTATGTCAAGATATATAAGGTTGACACAGACATTCACATGTAAGTTTAGTATAAAAGATCATGAACTTTAGGTATGTAAAACTCTTATTTTCCATACACTCTCAGAAAATAAAGGCACAGAACTGTCACTGGAATGGGACCCTATGATACAAAAGCTGAAAGGTACATCTCTGTACCATATTTACCTCTAAATGGTACTTTAGAGTACCGCCCCTGTGGCAGTTTTGTAATTTTTTGAATATAGAAAAAGGCATTAGCATTGTTATCAGGGGAGTTTTTTTTTTTGTTGTTGTTGTTACTCCATATATACAGTATATACGTATATAATATATATATATATATATACATAATTATTTTGTAATGTAGACTTGATGGATATTAATATTATTTAAAATTATTTAAAAAAAAATTTGCTAGAATTTAGGGTCATGTGCAATAATGTAAACTCTCTACAGATGCCGCTTCCAGAAGACTAAGCTAGTATATTGCACTGTTGTCATTCTCAATGACTCTAAGTACTCAAAATAAAAGTAATAAACTTCAAATAGGTGGCAAGGTCGATATGTGGTACTTCCTGGGACATGCACAATCACGTTTGCATAGATTTTCAGTCTAGTTAGTGACGGATGTTAGAGTCTACCTTTTTATGTCAGGCCAGAACAATGCCTTCACACTGCTGATTCATTGGACAGGACCGTTTTAAATAAATACTGTTACATGTAGCTATTTAGTGTAGCTCATCATTATTCAATATCAAGCTAAACTTGCCTTGGTATTTAAAGATCATTTAAAGATCCTCTTGTTATACTACAACTGTTGAGAAATCTTGCAAAAAATAATATTGTTATTTGAATCTGTTCTCCTGCTAAAACATGCCATTCAGTTAATTTCTTAAGTGCTTATGTAAAGAGTGTAATAATGACCCAGATAATGTGGAATTATTTGTTATGTAAAGTTTGTGGCTACTAGTTTCTTAATACTTGTGCCTGACGGATGGGGGTGGTTGTGTATTAGGGGAGTATTTTTGGATTCCTGTTATGTAATATTTTGGATTTTGAAAAGAGGAACAGATCTCAATGTCTATAATATAATCTTTGACATCATCTGGTAAGTACTGTAACATATTTTATTATTTTATACATGTACTATAGTGCAGTAAATCTGCTTTTGAAGCTACTGTACACAAAGGGTTCTAACTAACCGATATGTAAATGTCATGTTAAACCGAGAGTTTGATTAAAAACATTTATGCATTTATTGCTGGTTACCACGTTTCCATGTGTTGTATCTAAGCACGGCCCTCGCTAGAGAGTTGTGCTGTTGGCTGAAACTGCAAACCATCTCTTGCTCCTGGATCCTCATCCTCTTCTCTTCCAAAAACCGGGTATGTTTCTGACGTGCATGATGGATGTCCTGATCCAGCTTGGCTCTCTGTAGAGTAAGAGTCTTCTCCATATCCACCCTTTCCCGCTCCTGCCGCAGCCGCACTTCTGTCCTGCGAGCTTCTCTAAAGTTGTCTCGGTGACCCTTGGCTACTTCACGGTCAATCTGGCACTCAGTTACCTTCTCTGCAAGGTGTCTCTGCATTCTGGCTTCATCAAATGCTTGATGGACTCTTTCAATGACTTTGAAGGAGGTGAGGCTGATTTTGTCATGGCAACAACCAATCAGACGCTTCCCTGAAGTAATGGCAGAAGAGTGCGGCTGTAGACCTGGTCTCTGAGTGTGAAACCGGCTGATGGCCTCACGGACGTCCTGTCCTGCAGCTTTACGGGACCACAACATGTCACTCAGTGGCTCACTCTGGTGGACCAAAGCCTTTAGTCCCAAAACATGAAAGGTTCCTTCTTCAATTTCGTCATTAGAGAGATCAACAGTCACACTGATATCTAGACAAGCAAAACAGAAGCATTCAGTGAATCAAATCTCTTTTGTCTCTTAGAGGGTCTCTTAGAGAGCTAACTCAAGTCAAAACTTCTGTTGTACCTTGGTCAAATGTGTTAAGATGGGTCTCAGATTTCAGACTTAGACTGCACTGAGGGGTGTTGCATGGTGCTTTTATGTCTTGTTGACTGTCATTTGATTTAACACTTGCAGCATCCTGTAAAACCTGTGTAAAAGTGACAAATGCACGAAAAGTGAAGAGTCTACATTTAGATACACCCTACAAAATTAATTGAAAAAATTTCAATGCACCTGTTACCACAATTAATAAATGCATGGTTGCAAGTAAAAAAAACTAATAACTAAGTTGCCAACATTATTTTAATGAGTTTTGTTGACATAATAATGTTGTTAATATGAACTTAATATTGTATGTAAACTCAAATTTCTGTGTTAACTGATTGTCTTAAAAAATGTAGTTGTAACTTAATAAAGTTGTAGTAACTTAATAAAATTGTGTTGTTAATTTTTGGGCAGTAGAGTTCTAGTTCCCAGCATGCTTTGCATAGGACTAGATAAGGAGAATAAATGTTAAAATTAAGCAGTATTTTATGTGTTTTTTATTTAAGAGAAAGACCTGTTAGTGTTTGACATTTAAAAGAGCTTTTGTTATGTTGAGATTTTTGTCGTTACAATTTGTGCTGAAAAGTACATGAATGTAAGCAGCAATGACTGTTCCTCTCAATACTTTTTGGTTGAACATAATTACATTACAAGTTGTCATGATGTAAAAGGATTAATCTAAACAGTTGCATTATTTTTTTTCATTATTACTCATTACTATTTTTTTTTGAGCCAACACATTATTTTTAGAGTGTACAGTGTTTATATTTTATACTGTCACGTTACCTCTGGGTTGCCAGTTTGCATCAGCTTATCAAGGTTCACATGAATTCTTTGGATGTCTGTATCTCTCTCTTCATTTTCCTTTGGCTAAGAAACATAACTACATTTTAGAATACTGCACATGAGCATTTTAAATATTACTAAATGCTGTATGTTTTTTCATATTTCTTTTTCCATAAAAGCAGCACTGTTTTCAACAATGATAATAACAAATATTTTTTAAACATCAAATCAGCATATTAGAATGATTTCTGAAGGATCATGTGACACTGAAGACTGGAGTAATGGCTGCTGAAAATTCAGCTTTGCCATCATACATAGTTATCTTAAATTGTAATAATGTTTCACATTATTACTGTTTTTATAGTCTTTTTGATCCAATAAATGATCAAATATAACATTTAAAATAAATGACTGAACCCAAACCTCTGAATTGTAGTGTATATCAGTCAAATATAGTACATACTTGTTCAGGGTGGTCATCTGTGTCCTCCTCCATGGTTTTCTGAGACTGGGATTGTACCTGGTCATTTTCTGTGCTCAAAGGCATGGAAATTAATGGTTTCTCAGACGTTATCTGTTTCTTTGTACTGCAAAGCCTGACAATGAAGAAATCCTCTTAAAACCAAAAATCCCAAATAATATCTTTATTAATAAATAACTGTTTTGTACTTTATAGTGAACAAAATAAGCATAAAAACGTTGCATAGCAGATATAAAGATCTAAAAAAATGCAGCATATTTACCCAAGACTTTTTCTAATTAAATGTCCTCGAATCCAGCGCTGTATAATAAGTGTAGGGGAATAAACGGCCTGAATCCTGTTTATCTCAGAGATTATTTTATATGTCGCTTTCATCTCTGTCTCAAATGAATCCTGAAGAAAAAGAAAGTGTTTTTTTTGCACTTAGACATAGCAGTAAACACAACAAACAAAGAACTCCAGGATAAATAATGAGCACTAACCGACTTTGTAGATGGGTACAAACTGACACAAAAGTGTTGATTCATGGCTTTGAATCGAATAGGAAGAGACCAGTTTTGTATGATTTCCTCATCAGAGATAATAAAGTTGTCCAAGGCCTTCAGTGACCATATGCTGTTGATCAGACAGTGCCTGTAGCTCTTCTTTAAACTGAGCGGGGTGTCATAGAGAGTTAAAGCAGTCAGGTTTAAACAGCCAGACAGGCCTTTAATATTGTTCCAGGTTGACATGTTGTTGTCGTGTAGATATAGAAGTTGCAATTCTTTCAGATTACTCCAACATGAAGCATCAGGGAGCTGAACAATCTGAGCAGAAAGATGACTGTTAGTGATTTGTTCTCCTTAAAGTGAATCAAATATTCAGGTCAGCAAATGAAATAAATACCTGATTTCCTTTCAGATCTAACTTCACCAAGCGAGTGCATTCCATCAGAGCTTCGATCCTAGTCAGAAAGTTGTCAGCCAAGATGCAAATTCGCAGTGCTCTGCAAGATCCAATCTGATCCAGACTCTTTAAAAGCAGACTGCTCAATCTGACCATCAAAATGTCCTTCAGGTCTTTCTCACCCTCTGATGTCCAGTAGCCATGATCCAGTATCAGAGACTGAGAGCAGCTTACCAAATAGGCCCAGTATCCCTCCAGGGAATTCATTTTCACATCTTTGTGAAATTCATCTCTTCCATTTTTTGAAGAAAACATTTTTTTCATATCACACAAAAAAACATCCTGAGGTAGGACTACTGTCAACAGTTCATGATTATAGTATTATTCCTAATACATATTTTGACATATTTACACATTTCACAAAAACTAAACTGTTCAAATTCTCAGTCTGCTCTTTTGTTTGTTCTTACCATGGTTTTGTGCCTGGCTCTCAACTGTATTCTTTTGTTGGCCGAATGATTCCAAGATAAAAGTTGCTATGACAACATTGGTTGGAAATACAAGAAGCTTCTCAAAACATTTTCTTGAAAACCACTCCCAACACATTACAAATAAAACGAATACTGCTTTGTATCGGGAGGTTGAAACTATGAATAATTAATTCAGTTTAATGTAAATTATTTGATGGAGAGAGCCAGCAATCGAATATGTATGGACGTCAGAGTTTGTTTGTCACGTGACTGGAACCCGGAAGTGCCTATGTGAACACAAGTTACGGGACATATCTAACGTTAACGGTTTTAAGTAATTTTTTTCGAAAACGCCAACTAACTGATCATTGTCGCACATGTTTCTGTACATCTGTTATCGATGTCCTTTTGTTGGTTGATATTTGTGGTTGAAGTGTCCGATGTTAGTGTAGTGCTTTAGACAGAGAGAGGATTTGACCGGTCAGGCTTGCTGGTTTTCATAATGGCAGAGCGCTTAAACATCCATCTGCAAAAATCCACCAAGGACAAACTTGAAAAATTCAAACAAATGAGAGGTAACGTTTCCGTTACATCTTTAAACTTTTCTATTTTTACGGCTGCTTGATTTGTATTGACTGCTGAGATTGCTGCTGAGCGATTGTCTCGTTCATATACCATGGTATTTACATAGTTCAGTCACTTACCTTGACATATGGTACATGTCCAAATAAACATGTTAATACTGTGGTACTTTTCACTACTTTTTTGCTGCTGAGAATATTCACTTGTGTGACACTGATTGCTGCTCATGAGGGTTTCTATAACTATAAGAAGAGTAAAAGTTATTTATTTCCCATCCACAGGTAAAGAAGTTCAGTCTGATGAATTCTGGGATCTTGTGGTCATCACTGCAGTGGACGAGGATCAGAGGTCTGCTTATGAAATTCAGATCACTGAAAAACTGGAGAGGAAAGAACTGCCTCTTGGCATCAATTATCATGTGTTTGCAGATCCTCCAGGATGCAAGATTGGTGAGATATATAAAAATATATTTTAAAATTTGTATTTAATGTACATTTTTAAGAGTTGTTTCTTCATCTGAACATACAGGTAATGGTGGATCCACTTTACATTCACTGCAGTGTCTACATGATAAATATGGCAAGTCACTGTCAGGATTTAAAGTCATCCTTATTCATGCAGGTACTGTATTAATGTATATAAGGTTCATCAAACCTCATTCATGCATTGTGTTTATTGTTAATGAGCTGTAATGTACTATTCAAAAGTTTGGGGTCGGAAAGATTTTTTACATGTTTTTGAAATAAATCTCTTTATGCTTACCAAGGCTGCATTTATTTATTAAAAAATACAGTAAAACAACAACAACAATAAAAAAAAACAAAAAAGAAATAAAATACATTGACACATTATTACATTTCAAAATAACTATTTCTGTTACATATATTTTAGATATATTTTTAGAATGTATTGTAAATGTAATTTATTACTGTGATGTCAAAGATCAATTTTCAGCATACATTACTCCAGTCTTCAGTGTCACATGATCCTTCAGAAATCATTGAAATGTGCTGATCTGGTGCTCAATAAATGTTTTATTTTATAATTATCAATGTACAAAGACAGTTATGCTTCTTAATATTTTTGTGGAAACCTTGTTACATTTCTTTTCAGGATTCTATGATGACTAGAAAGATAAAAAACAGCAATTATTTGAAATAGAAATCTTGGATATATTAATTTGTATACTTTTGTTAAAATGTACTTATTTATCTATGCATTTTGTTACATATGCAGGAGGATTCAGTCAACGTTTGCCCAGTGCCAGTGCCCTGGGTAAAATACTCACAGCAGTGCCCCTGGGAAACCCTTTATATCAAATGCTGGAGCTCAAACTTGCAATGTATGTGGATTTCCCCTCACACATGAAGCCGGGAATGCTGGTTACCTGTGCTGATGATATAGAGCTCTACAGTGTTTCTGACCAAGAGAATGTGGTGTTTGATAAGTCAGGTTTTACTGCCTTAGCACATCCCTCCCCTCTCTCTATTGGTACCACTCATGGAGTTTTTGTTCTTGAACCAGCAGAGATGCCCAGAATGTGTGATATGGAATACAGAACTTGTTCTCAATTTCTGCACAAACCAAGCATCGAAAAGATGTTCAAATGCAATGCCGTATGCAAGAGGGAAGGAGAGGAGTTTGTTTACACAGACAGCACTTACTATTTTGATTACGGGACTGCTATGACCCTGCTGACCTTGTTCAGTGAAATCAGCCCTCTGACATGTGAAATCGATGCTTATGGAGACTTTCTTCAAGCCTTGGGGCGAAGAGCTACTGCGGATTACACGGAAAACACTGCCAACGTCACAAAGAAGGAAAACGGTCTCGTTGAGATTCGCAGAAAGATTTTCCATCGTCTCAAAGGCACGGCACTCAACGTCATCCTGTTGAACAACTCCAAGTTTTATCATGTCGGCACCACAGAGGAATACTTATTCCACTTCACCGCTGACCCATGTCTCAGAGCAGAACTCAGCCTGCTCTCTGCTGCCTTCAGTGTGTGCGACTTGGAGCCATCGGAGAAAACTAGAGTTTGCGTGACACACAGCATCCTGCATCCCAGTGTGAGCGTGTCCCAGGGCAGTGTTGTGGAATACTCCAGACTGGAGGCTAGAGTTAAAGTCGGAAGTAGATCTATCATCAGTGGCTGCTGGATAGGCACGGATCTAACAGTGCCGAGTGACACCTTCATACACTCTTTGTCTGTAAACCTGGATGGAAAAACGGGTTTTGTGACTGTGGTGTTTGGTATTAAAGATGATCTGAAGAAAAGTGTATCCAGTCCTGCTCATATGAAAGCATTGAGCTTGTTTAAGGTTAATCTGGGGGACTGTGTTGGACTCTGGGGTTTGTTTCCCGAGAAGGTCAGGTTCTCAGGAGACGCATCTGTGTGTAGTTTGTGGAGCGCCTGCATTTTCCCAGTGTGCTCCAATCTAAAGGAGTCATTTGTGATGTCACTGGGGATGCTGAAGGCACTGGATAGTGGAACCAATTTCACACTACCAAAAAAAGCCACACTAACCTCTTTACAAGAAACGCTGCAGAACAAGAACCTGGAGGAAATGCTGAAATTTAGGAAAGAACTTTATGAAGATATTCTTAGGGTGAATTTAAGTAATTTGGTCTGAGCATGTGTGTGTAAATGATCAATAATTTCAATGCATATACTGCTCAACAAAGGCAAAGCCTTGTAAGTATTGAGACAATGCCTTCAACAATGTTTTTACTAAATTGATTTGATATCAGTTTTCACACCCTGTTTTCTCTAAATCTGAGCAAACCGTATGTCACAGCAGAGATAGTCCTGATTTTAGTCATAACTCCGTTTTGACAAAAGGTTACTACTTTTTTCCTTGTAGGGCAGTATATCCATCCAACGCTGTCGCATGGCCAATTTGTACATATTTTATGAGGTAGCTAATTTGAACAAATTCGTATGACCTTACTCGTATGATTTCTGTGCCAGTTAATTTTAGGGGCGGGGTTAGGTGTGGTCCTTCAATTCCTACGAAGCACTTGTAGCACTCACATTGCTACAAATGCTACAAAGTCCCTCCTTCTGAATAAAAGAGCCAATCAGCAGTTAGTAAAGTCATGTGTCGCTGCAGCTGCCATTAAGAGTTTCGTTTGCCATAGAAACTGTTTCATGCTATTTGAGCATAAGAAACAACTTTTATGGAACATTTCATGCCACTTTTTGTTGCTGATTTGAAATGTGTTAATTAAATGTCAGTGTGGCAAGCAGTTTTTAAGATTTCAGGATTTCACCATTAGAGTAGATAGGATTTGCATGTCTAAAATAGCTGCCCTTGTGCATTGCAAATATGGCTGCTGAGTAAACATTTATTTATTAAATTTGTGTTGGATCAATTTAATTTTGTGTGTGCAGAGTTATTTCTTCTACTATGTTGAAATATTTGTCTTATTTGGAGCATCTTTACAAAACACCAATCAAGGCATAATGAAGTCCAAAGTGTATCATGTGCGTAGCCTCCTACACAATTATTTTAAACTTTGTGGTTCAGAAAACATTTATTATATTTTTGTTGAAATTGTGATATATTTTGTCAAAGTTTATTTTATGATTTTTCTTTATTTTACTATCAATGGAATGCATCCTTGCATAAAAGTATTCAATTCAAGTTCAATTCAAGTTTATTTGTATAGCGCTTTTTACGATACAATCGTTGCAAAGCACTTTTTAACTTCTTACAAAGAAATTAAAATAAAAAATCTTACTGACCCCAAATTTTGAATGGTAGTGCCTTTCCTTTATAGAACACAGAATCATCTGTTTTAGTCACATCCAAGTTCAAAGAGTTCAAAGATAGAGAAATATAGATGAGTCTTGATGCAGCTGTTGTCTAAAGAGAGAAATCGACCGTAATAGGTACAGATCCTCAGAGAGGTCAGCTGTCATTGTTGTCACACGTTCCACACTGAGGCTGATGTATTTTTAGCAGGGGCTGTGATCCCTTATCGGACTCTTCCTTATTGTGCCAAAGCATTGTGTTACCACTGCATGAGACTTTCCCTCCAGCTAACTGTGTACAAAAGTTTAAACCAACCGATCTGATGGGGAATTATAAATCAAGACCCACTCAAACCTGTACAGGTAAACATTAAGTTTCTTCAGTTGGCTATTTGAGTCATTCGGTTCATTCGTTTGCTTGATGTTAATATAAATAGATTTTCAGTCTTTCAATCCTTGTTGACATTTACAGTCTTCACTGACAGTGAGTAATGATTGTTCAGAATGTAAAATTGGATTATTGTGTCCATATTGTGGTCTTGATTCAATGTTGTTTTGCTTTAGATGAGTGGAAAAAGAAAGTGAGTGAGTCATATGCTGTTATAATTGAGAGACTGGAGGAAGACTTGAAAATTAAGGAGGAGGAGTTCAAGGAACTCAAGCATGTTTTCAGGTGAGACTGATTGAAACCAAGTTTTGTTAGCCTCGTTTGTAGTGTACTATTATTAGTGTTTACAAATGTGGCTTAATGTGTGGGCTTCTATTTTAATAACACAGCTGAGGAAAGAATGAATGTGGAGATCTGTTTTATATGTTTTTGATACAGCTCAGATGAAGCATTTAATAAAGTGAATCTGAATTATCGCACAGAGGGTGGACTGTCCCTGCTGCATCTCTGCTGCATATGTGGAGGTAAAGCTAAAACATGTTAAATGTTATCTGCTGTAATGCAATGATGTTAATTTGGAACATTATCCCCCGGTTTCACAGACAAGGCTTAAGGCTAATCCTAGACTAAAATGCATGTTTGAGCTGTCTCAACTAAAAATATCTTGCTCTGACATATCTTAAAACATGCCAGTCACATTGTTCTGTCTCAAGTTGCACATCTGTAACATTTTCTTCTAAGGCATTTTTATAAAAGCTGCTTAAATGTCTTAATTTAACTAAGGCCTAGTCCTGGTTTAAGCTAAGCCCCGTCTGTGAAACCGGGCCTATATATGACTCATTCCAGTGTACTCATGTTGAATCACTAACATTTCACTTTGAAATTATATTTAACTTACTTTGTAGGAGCAAATTTCCCCCTGTTGATTTGCTTGATTCATTACCTTCAGTTTGTTATGGTGCTTTCCTATAATTCAAGCTGTTTTCTTTTTTTGCTACCAGGGAATAAAGCTCACATCAGGACCCTCATGCTGAAAGGTCTACGTCCATCCAGACTTACCCGGAATGGATTCACTGCACTGCACCTGGCTGCATTCAAGGTCAGTCAAGATTAATAATCCCAAATACTGTGTGCTAGGAATTAATCTTGTTAAAAATGTCTATGATTAATTGAGTTTCGACAACAATATTTAAGATGTGATAAGTGGGTATTTTTGTTGCTGTGATGTAGGGTAATGGTGAACTGGTCACTTCGCTGCTGCATGGTGGAGCAGATATCCAGCAGGTGGGGTACGGAGCCCTCACGGCCCTACATATAGCTACTGTGGCCGCCCATCTTGAGGTGCGTGTTAGACCTAAAATTAAACTATGCTTTAAACCAAATCATTCAGAAATTGTGATGACTAGGTTTTCCCTACTTTTCCTTCAAGGTTGTTGATATTCTCTTGCAACACGGGGCTTATGTCAACGTCCAAGATGCGGTTTTCTTCACCCCTCTGCACATTGCAGCTTACTTTGGCCATGAGCAGGTCAGTGTTTACTTATTATCATAATAGCTTCATAAGAGCTTCATAACAGTTTACTCATGATCTTTTTTTTTTCTTGTGGAACAGATATGCAAGCTCCTGATGAAGTTTGAGGCTGATGTCAATGCGAGTGGAGAGGTGGGGGACAGACCACTTCACCTGGCCGCAGCTAAAGGCTATCTGGGCATTGTCAAACTGCTGATGGGTGATGACAGCAAAACTGATGGTGAGAGTTTTGGTGTATCAATATATCGATATTTAATTGATCTTGATCATGAACATTGATTATATATCTTTAAAGGAATAGTTCACCCAAAATAAATATTTGCTGTGAATTTACTCACTCTCAGGCCATCCAAGATGTAGTTTGTTTCTTCATCTGAACAGATTTGGAGAAATTTAGCATTGCATCATTTGTTCACCAATGGATCCTCTGCAGTGAATAGGTGCCATCAGAATAAGTGTTCAAACAGAGAACAACATCATAATCCACACAACTACAGTCCATCAGTTAATGTCTTGTGAAGCGAAAAGCTGCATGTTTGTAACAAACAAATCCATAATTAGAATTTTTTATTTTTTTTTGCTTTGAACTGTTGCTTCCAGCTTGAGTCATCTATTGAGAGTATTTATACATTTCTTAAAAAGAAATGCTAAATCTGTTCCGATTAAAAAAACAAGCTTATCTACATCTTAGATGGCCTGAGGGTAAGTACATTTTCAACATGTTTACATTTTTGGTGGACTATTATTTTAAAGCTTATCTCTCCTATACAGTCAATGCTCAAGACAACGAGGACCATGTTCCCCTTCATTTCTGCTCTCGATTTGGACACCAAGAGGTTGTCCGTTTCCTTCTGCAGGGCACCTTTGACATACAGCCGCACTCTGTGAACATCTATGGTGACACACCTCTCCACCTGTAAGTTCACCTGAGAAGTGAATCACACACAACACAAGGTGGCAGTTAAACTCAACAAATGGCTAAAGTGGAATTAAATGATCTGGAATCTGGAGAGCAGTTATAGTGATTGTGATTTGAGTCTCATATTCCCCATCAGAGCTTGCTACAATGGAAAGTTTGAAGTGGTGCAAGAGATTATTCAGTTGTCGGGCACAGAGAGTCTGTCTAAGGAGAACATCTTCAGTGAGACAGCTTTTCACAGGTAACTTTCCTTCTAACCACTTCCGTTTGTTACACTTTCATTCATTTATGGGCATATATAGAAATATGTATTCTTCCAAAGACAGATTGGGTTAAGATAACTGCTGATCCTGTTACACACTAAATAAAGATCTAATTGTACTCTGTAGTGCCTGCACCTATGGCAAGAACCTGGAAATGGTCAAGTATCTGCTCAGTCAGAATGCCGTGAGCATCAACCTTCAGGGGCGAGATGGACACACAGGTATGATGACAGCAGTAATCTGGTATACATCAGAAAATGACGACAAAAAATCAGAAATATTTCTGCTCTCATCCTCTATGACTTGACATCCTAGTTTTATAAAACAGACGTTATATTTTTGAGTTATGTTGATAGTCTGGTTGATATTTGAAATAATAGGTCTGCATAGTGCCTGTTTCCATGGACACATCCGACTGGTCCAGTTTCTTTTGGACAACGGGGCAGATATGAATCTGGTAGCTTGCGACCCCACCCGCTCCAGTGGGGAAAAGGATGAACAGACATGCTTAATGTGGGCCTATGAGAAAGGTTATTTTTTAAATCTATAAAGGTCACTATCTATCTATCTGTCTATCTATCTGTCTGTCTATCTGTCTGTCTGTCTGTCTATCTGTCTATCTATCGTTCTATCTATCGTTCTATCATATCACATCTTATCTATGTATCGTATCATATATCATATAATATCATATCTGTATATTGTATCTCACATTCAACACACACACACACACACACACACACACATATATATATATATATAATTTATATATGAAGTCAGAGAATGTCTAAAATGACAGAAAATAGGAACATTATTCTTGATCTATTACATTTTCTAACACTACTTATGGGTAAAAGCCTTGATTTTCATATGTGTGACTGACAAATATACATTTACTATATATATGTTATGATCTATGTGTGCATGTTCATTTTAGGCCATGATGCCATTGTTACTCTGCTAAAACACTACAAACGACCTCAGGATGATTCACCTTGCAATGAATATTCTCAACCAGGAGGGGGTATGAGACATTCTCCATATGTAGTCTGACAGATTTGTAATGTGAATTAGCTGGTTGGACAAATCTGTTGCTGCTGTGAATTTCAGGGAAAGTGTTTTATTGTTGTTTCTGTTGCAGATGGATCTTATGTTTCTGTTCCTTCTCCCCTGGGAAAGATCAAAAGTATGACTAAAGGTAAAGCACACACACATACACACAGTTAGCTGACTCCATGAATCACTGTTGCTATGATACTCTTTTTATGTGCTGAAACACTGCTACCCACAGTCACCAAAATCTTCAGAGAGTCAGTGAGTCAGAAACTGTCTCCAAACATCCTCCCACTGCGTAATTGTTACAGTTTTAGCCTTTAAGTTTGTATCTGTCACAGACATTACAAATAATGTAAACCATCTTTTGTGACTCATGGGCATATGTCAACAACATAAGCTGATTGGAGTTTCATACAATGATTAATGTGAAGGTATCAAAAAAACAACAAACTCCTGGTTACCCTCTTTTCTCCTCAGAGAAGGCAGATGTGCTTCTCTTGAGAGCAAGTCTTCCATCAAACTTCCACCTTCAACTTTCTGAGCTGGAGTTTAACGAGATTATTGGATCAGGTATGTCAGTTTAATGATAAATATTAGCTCTCCCTGAGTCCCCATTAAAACCTAATCCATTAAAACACTGCAACCATAGGCTCCTTTGGAAAGGTCTACAAAGGAAGGTGCCGCAATAAGATAGTTGCAATTAAACGGTAAGAGCTTTTTACTTGTTTTTCCTTATTGTCCACATCGTCTATACAAAGTGAACTGCCATAACCTTTCCTCAGGTACCGCGCAAACACATACTGCTCAAAGTCAGATACAGATATGTTCTGTCGGGAGGTGTCCATCCTGTGTCGTCTCAACCACCCCTGTGTGATCCAGTTTGTGGGGGCAAGTTTGGACGACCCCAGTCAGTTTGCCATTGTAACCCAATATGTGTCCGGAGGATCACTGTTCTCACTGTTACATGAGCAGAAGAGGTGATTTTAATAATACTATGTGTATGTATGTTTGAATGTGTTTACACTACTGTTCAAGATAAATATACAGTATATAATTTTTCATTTATAATGTAACAAAAGATTTTTCTGTCAAATAAATGCTGTTGATTCATCAAACAGTTTTAAAAAAAAATTCAGTTTAGAAAAAATATTAAGCAGCGCTGTTTTCAACATTGATAATAATAAGAAATTCTTATTGAGCACCAAATTACCATATTAGAATGATTTCTGAAGGATCATTTGACTCTGAAAACTGTAGTAACAATTGCTGAACATTTTTATTTACCATCACAAGAAATAAATTGCAAAAAAATCAATTAGAATTTTTTTTTTAAATGGTAATATTTCACAACATTACTGTTTTTACTGTATTTTTGATCACATAAATGCAGCCTCAGTGACATAAGAGACTTCTTTCAAAAACATTTAAAAACCATTTACCAACCCCAAGCTTTTAAGTATAATGTATATTGTATAATTTACAGGTGCATCTCAATAAATTAGAATGTCGTGGAAAAGTTCATTTATTTCATTAATTCAACTCAAATTGTGAAACTCGTGTATTAAATAAATTCAATGCACACAGACTGAAGTAGTTTAAGTCTTTGGTTCTTTTAATTGTGATGATTTAGGCTCACATTTAACAAAAAACCACCAATTCACTATCTCAACAAATTAGAATACTTCATAAGACCAATAAAAAAATAAATTTTTAGTGAATTGTTGGCCTTCTGGAAAGTATGTTCATTTACTGTATATGCACTCAATACTTGGTAGGGGTTCCTTTTGCTTTAATTACTGCCTCAATTCGGCGTGGCATGGAGGTGATCAGTTTGTGGCACTGCTGAGGTGGTATGGAAGCCCAGGTTTCTTTGACAGTGGCCTTCAGGTCATCTGCATTGTTGGGTCTGGTGTCTCTCATCTTCCTCTTGACAATACACCATAGATTCTCTATGGGGTTCAGGTCAGGCGAGTTTGCTGGCCAATCAAGCACAGTAACACCATGGTCATTGAACCAGCTTTTGGTACCTTTGGCAGTGTGGGCAGGTGCCAAGTCCTGCTGGAAAATGAAATCAGCATCTCCATAAAGCTTGTCAGCAGAAGGAAGCATGAAGTGCTCTAAAATTTCCTGGTAGATGGCTGCGTTGACTGTGGACTTCAGAAAACACAGTGGACCAACACCAGCAGATGACATGGCAGCCCAAATCATCAATGACTGTGGAAACTTCACACTGGACTTCAAGCAACATGGATTCTGTGCCTCTCCACTCTTCCTCCAGACTCTGGGACCTTGTTTCCAAATGAAATGCAAAATTTACTTTCATCTAAAAAGAGGACTTTGGACCACTGAGTTATTTTTCTCCACAGCCCAGGTGAGACGCTTCTGATGTTGTCTCTGGTTCAGAAGTGGATTGGTAGCTCTTTTCCTGAAGATGTCTGAGCGTGGTGACTCTTGATGCACTGACTCCAGCTTCAGTCCACTCCTTGTGAAGCTCTCACAAGTGTTTGAATCAGCTTTGCTTGACAGTATTCTCAAGCTTGCATCATCCCTGTTGCTTTGCACCTTTTCCTACCCAAATTCTTCCTTCCAGTCAACTTTGCATTTAATATGCTTTGTACAGCACTCTTAAACAGCCACACCTTTCAGTAAGACCCTCTTGACTTACCCTCTTTGTGGAGGGCGTCATGTTCGTCTTCTGATCATTGCCAAGTCAGCAGTCTTCTCCATTATTTGTTTCAAAGAACAAGAGATACCGGAATTTTCTGTATGGATGGTCATTTATTGAAACTCAAATGTAAATATTCTAATATTTTGAGATACTGATTTTTGACTTTCATGAGCTTAAGCTCGAATCATCAAAATTAAAACAAAAAAACTTTTGAAAGTTTTACTTTACATCAATGAACTAAAATTTGAAAGTTTCACTTTTTGAAATAACTTCCAAGAAAAAATGAACTTTTTCACGACATTCTAATTTATGAGATGCACCTGCATAACAAACATATACAGTGGGTACGGAAAGTATTCAGACCCCCTTACATTTTTACTCTTTGTTAATTGCAGCCATTTGCTAAAACATTTAAGTTCATTTTTTTTCCTCAGTACACACAGCACCCCAATGACAGAAAAACACAGAATTGTTGACATTTTTCAGATTTATTAAAAAAGAAAAACTGAAATATCACATGGTCCTAAGTATTCAGACCCTTTGCTCAGTATTTAGTAGAAGCCTCTTTGATTTAATACAGCCATGAGTCTTTTTGGGAAAGATGCAACAAGTTTTTCACACCTGGATTTGGGGATCCTCTGCCGTTCCTCCTTGCAGATCCTTCAGTTCTTCAGGTTGGATGGTAAACGTTGGTGGACAGCCATCCAGAGATGCCAATTGGGTTTAAAGTCAGCAGTCACTTGAAGCCACTCCATTATTGTGGTTGTCTTGTTGGAAGGTAAAAAGAACAAGAGATACCTGTACTTGGCCGATTCATCTTTCCCTCGATTGCAACCAGTCGTCCTGTCCCTGCACTGAAAAACACCCCCACAGCATATGCTGCCACCACCATGCTTCACTGTGGGACTGTATGGACAGGTGATGAGCAGTGCCTGGTTTTGTCCACAAACTTAGAATTAAGGCCAAGTTCTATCTTGTCTCATCAGACCAGAGAATCCTTCAGGTGTTTTTTTAGCAAATCCATGCGGGCTTTCATGTGTCTTGCATGAGGAGATTTTGAGATACTGATTTTTGACTTTCATGAGTCTGCTCTTCTAAGCTCGACGGCCAGCTCTAGGAAGGGTTCTGGTCGTCCCAAACGTCTTCCATTAGGATTATGGAGGCCACTGTGCTCTTAGGAACCTTAAGTGCAGCAGAAATTTTTTTGTAACCTTGGCCAATCTGTGCCTTGCCACAATTCTTTTAGCTTTCAGGCAGTTCCTTTGACCTCATGATTCTCATTTGCTCTGAATCTGTAAAATAGACAGGTGTGTGGCTTTCCTATCAAGTCCAATCAGTTAATCAAACACAGCTGGACTCAAATGAAGGTGTAGAACCATCTCAAGGATGATCAGAAGAAATGGACAGCACTGAGTTAAATATTACAAGAAAAGGACTATGTGAATTTCAGTTTTTCTTTTTTAATAAATCTGCAAAAATGTCAACATTCTGTGTTTTTCTGTCAAATGGGGTGCTGTTGTACATAATGAGAAAAAAAATGAACTTAAATGATTTTACAAATGGCTGCAATATAACAAAGAGTGAAAAATGTAAGGGGGTCTGAGTACTTTCCGTACCCACTGTATATAATTTGTTGATTGAGAGTGTGTGGGGATTTGATTACATAACTTGCAATGTTTTATGAAAGTGGGTGGTTAAGTGTTGCAATTCCCATTTCCATAGTAACAGCAACTTTTCTCATTGGTGGAACTCGGCGTTAAGGTCATGAATAGGGTTATTTTCAAAAAAGTTGGAGAAGTCCTGACTAGAACATACCTATAAGAGAAAGAAATCTCAAGCAATCTGAGATCTTTAAGACCTGCATCAATTCCGCTAAGCGTCTGATTTCTACTTAGTGCTCCATGTGCAGTTTAAGGTGATCATCATCTAATTGATCTGTTTGAGTTGGAATGATGGGTTTGTGTATTGATCAGTGGTGAGGAGGAGGTGTTCACTTAATGATGTCTTTACATCCAGAATCATCGATCTGCAGTCCAAGCTCATCATTGCCATTGATGTAGCGAAGGGCATGGAGTATCTGCACAATCTGACCCAACCAATCATTCACAGAGACCTCAACAGGTTAGTCACCATCATCATCATCACATGCTTCGTTCAATAATCATGGTGTTTTTCTGTCCATTTGTTTAAACCGTCCTATTACATGATAGGCAGCAGGGTGAAATTTAGCATTCTGAGCTTTGTTTTAAACATCCCTTCATCCAATGATATCTTTTCAGTCATAATATTCTACTGTATGAAGATGGACACGCTGTGGTGGCTGATTTTGGAGGTAAAAAGTCTTACCTCAGTCTGCTTTATTATGTTAGAGCAAAAACAGTTGAGTCAAGTTAAAAATCTTGGATCCAAAAATCACATTTATGCCTGGAAAAAAACCTGAAAGCTTTAGGATTTTGAAAAAAAATGAAGAAGAAATCGTGACGATTTCTCAGTCACTAATCAAATCTGGCCATGTGAATTTCTTTGTGCAAATGGTCAGATCTTCCGGCTTCAAGATGCTCTTTGGATCATTAAAAATCTTGCTGATGAACAGCTTCAGTGCTGTAATCATAAAAGCAAAAGTGGGAAAAACCAAATACTAAGACATGAAATTCATGTTTCAGATACTGATCATATAATTTCAAATGAAAAAAACTGTATTTAATTAGGAAAAGTCACTTTTGATCTCCACAATTTATGTAATGAAAATACTTCTTTGTTGTTCTGCAGAGTCTCGCTTCCTGTTGTCTGTGGATGAGGATAACATGACTAAACAACCTGGGGTACATGCATTCTGTGTTCTTGATTAATTCTGTCTATTAATTATCACCTTAAAAAGGTAATGCATTAATAATCTCTTTCAGCACATGCAAGCTGTTTCAATACTGCTTACATTGTGGTTTTTGCTCTCTAGTACGTCATGTTAAGTACGTCAGTGTGTCTTTGGGGGGTATGTGTGCCTGTCTTTTGGGGTTAGCAGGTGTTTTGTAAGTCACACATTGTTTTGTGTTCGTCATTTTGCTCTCATTATGCTCTGCAGAACCTGCGTTGGATGGCCCCAGAGGTGTTTACCCAATGTACACGCTACACGGTGAAAGCGGACATGTTCAGCTATGCTCTCTGCCTGTGGGAGCTGCTCACAGGGGAGATTCCATTCGCACATCTCAAACCAGGCACTGCACTGATACCTAATACTGACCCTCAATGCCCTTTAGACTGGGTTATATGGTTTAATTTTCTCTGTATTTGGAACTTTTTATGGGGTTTTCATCTTTATTTTCAAGTTGATTAACAAAATATTAATTATAAAATAATTAAAATACTAAAAATTAAGATTTACTCAACCTCAGGCCATCCAAGATACAGATGGGTTTGTTTTGTGATTCAAACAGATTTTCAAACATTATTATTCAAACAGAGAAATTTTGCATTACTTGCTCACCGGTGGATCTTCTGCAGTGAATGGGTGCCGTCAGACCAAAAAGCTGATAAAAACATTGCAATAATCCACATGTAATCCACATGAATCCAGTCCAATTAACTTCTTGTGAATCTAAAAACTGTGTGTTCATAAAAAACTAATTTAGCATTAAGATGTTTTTTTAACTTGAAACCATTGCTTTCACTGGAGGAAGCATTACTATAGAATATGGAGTTGTATTTTGGCCAGAATGGATTTGTTTATTACACACATGCAGCTTTTCACTTCATAAGATGTTAATTGATGGACTTGAGTTATGTGGATTATTGTGATGTTTTAATCAGCTGTTTGGACTCTCATTCTGACTGCACCCATTCACTGCAGAGGATCTACTGGTGAGCAAGTGATGTTATGCTAAATTTCTCCAAACCTGTTCTGATGAACAAACAACTCATTTACATCTTGGATAACCGAGGGTGAGTAAATTTTCATTTTCTGGGTGAACTATTCCTTTAAAAATATTCTAAAATATTAAAACATATTAAAATAATTATATATTTAAATTAAATGATCGAAAAAGTGTATTAATATTATAATAATATAGAAATTTGAATTAAAAAGGTCTCATTCTCATCTCTGTGAACTCTTTACAGCTGCAGCTGCTGCGGATATGGCGTATCATCATGTCCGCCCTCCTATCGGATACTCGATTCCCAAACCCATCTCAGCACTGCTGATGAGAGGCTGGAATGCCTGTCCAGAGGTGAGTGACCCACATCCAGCCCAAAACATGCTCAGAAAATAAGTAGGTTTATCAAGAGATATGCACACTTACTTTAAATGCATGTAAAATATATATTTTTTAAATCACTATGAAATTTGATTAGCTGCTTTTCCACAGTTTAAAGGGGACCTATTATGCAAAAATCACTTTTATAAGGTGTTTGAACACAGTTGTAAGGCCGCAGTGTGTGAAAACAACCAGCCTATAATGTTAAAAATCCACCAACTAATGTTTTAATAAAACCGATAAATCATAAACAGTCTCTCCAAACGAGCTGTTTCAGATTCTCCCTCTGTGCACGTCACTGAGGGGAAAAAGTCCCACCCATTTGTGACGCTCTCTGCTCTATTAGCACAAACACAGCCCTGATTGAGAAGATGCGGTCCGCCATTACTGGAGTCATATACAATGTCAGCACCAAAGAGGCTTTACAAGTGTTGTGTTTTGGGATGCACTAATGAACATAGTAGTCGCCATAATCTCCTCCCATCTGAGCGAGGACACTGTGGTTGAATTTAATTTTCGAAGGAAATATCCCGGAAAAAATCGGTACCGTCCCCTAAATGTTTAGGAATTAATACCAACGCTTTGTGCGTGAACGTCAGCTCCAGACAAAGTAAGTATCATGCGTTTGTTTTCCAAATTGCCCTTCTGAAAGAGCTTCTTGGCACTCTGTAAGGCTTATTGCTAAATCTATCATTGTCTCTGTGTGTTTTCACTGAATAGGAATGTGGTAGTTAAAAGTTGCATATGAAAGCAATGTGAGTCGATCACTTGAAGTTGTCGAGCTCATAATCACGAGTGGGACTTCTAAAGTTTGTGATGGCATGAGACCAGCTATGTTGTTATTTTTATCCCGCCGTGCTTCCTGTCTGTGTAATTCATAACGCAAATTTATTATCCACAGTATAATCAGATGACTGACTTTGACACTGAGTAGTTTTCTGTAAAGATAACAAGCTTGTATTAATAGTTGAATGTTTATTTGCAAAGGCTAGCACTGCTAATGCCCAGCTGGAGCTCTTGAAGCTCCGCCCTCTTCTCCGGGAGCAACAGCTCACTCGCATTTAAAGTCAGGGTGAACCGGAAGTTGCTGCCGACTTTATTTCAGTGTATTTCCAGCAGAAACGGAATATTGAATAGAGGGCAGGGTTTTATTTTAGCGCTCCTCCTCTCTGTCTCTCACTCATAGAGACCTAACGGTCAGAGGGGTGTGTTTAAGGATATTCTGCCCAAGCCGTCAAACTGACGTCATCAAAAAAGGAACGCCATTCCAGAGCTGAAGTAAAGATTTTAAAAGATTTTGATTAAAAGATAATAAAGATTTTGATTAAAGATTACCAAAACAAATAATTTTTTTCAGCAGATTAACTTGCACGGATTAATTGTTAACATCAAGACTAGCAATGTGCGATACTAAAGTAAATAAAGTCCATTTTGATTTCATGCTGACTTTAAAGCAACACACTCAAAACAGCGTGTTTTGGCTCACACCCTAAAAATGGCAATTTTAACAAGTTATAAAAATTTATCTGTGGGGTATATTGAGCTAAAACTTCACATATACGCTCTGGGGACATCAGAGACTTATTTTACATCTTGCAAAAAGGAGCATAATAGGTCCCCTTTAAATTCTAACATTTAGTTGCTTGCTTTCTAGGTAAAGAGGTGAGATAAACCACTCAAATTTTTGCAAGTACATAAAGCATCATTTAAAAAAAATAAAGAAATAATAGTTGAAATAAAGAGTCTAAACTAATTTAGAAATATTCAAATTCTTAAAATCCAACAAATTCTCTTTCTGTCACCTTGCATGGCCCTATTAAATCCATTCATGAACTACTACTCTGTGCCAATGAGTCTGTTTATAATCAGTCAGATTACCCAGAATGCCTCATCTCTTTAGCTCAGGACAATTTGTATTTCTATTTCTGTTGATGAGCATCCAGTTGCTAGCCTACCGTGTCTCTCTATAACAAACCTGTGCCAGGTGTTTTTCTCATATACAGCGTCTTTGCGATGTTCTCACTCAGGTGCGGGGCTGAAACTGTGTCAAGCGTGCTTGTTAGGAATGTGCCCTGGTACCAAGTGCAGCTTGACACTATTCTCGAGAGCACAGAGCTTTTGCTGAGCAACACTTTAAAAGAACCAGGATGCCAACAGCTTGTACGGTGCTTTCATTTAGTGTTGCTTAAAGAGACGAACAAGATTCAGTTTTAAATAACTGCTTTATATTTTAATACATGACTTTTATATTTAAATAATGTAATTTATTCTGTGATTTTCATTAGCCATTACTTCAGTCTTCAGTGTCACATGATCCTTCAGAAATCATTCTGATATGCAGATTTGAAATCAAAGTTGAAAACAGTTGTGTTGCTTAATATATTTGTGGAAACCTTTATGTACATAAACAACATAGGATTCTTTTTACAAAGTTCAAAAGAACAGCAATTAATTGCAGCATTTCACTTTTAATACATGCTTGCTAAATAGTTTTTTTTTAAACCCCAATCATTTCAATGGTGGTGTATATATGGTCTTTGTAATTCATGTGTTTTTCGTGTCTCTTTTCTCTGATGAAGTACTGTGTCTGGTCTTTTGAAGTCCTTCACTCTGAATGATGCTTGGGCAGCGATCAGCGAGTCCTCTTCAGAGGAGCAGCTGATTGGATAGCCAAAGATTATTTCCTGTACTTCAACCAAACCTCTCTGATGAAAATCCCCTATTTTTGACTCTCTCTGACAGGAAAGACCCGAGTTTTCGGAAGTGGTTTCCAAACTAGAGGAATGCCTGTGTAACGTGGAGGTAGCTTGCATGCACATATCTACTATACATTATTATTCTATTTGTCCAACACTTATTCATATTTCTATGTGTGTCCAGCTAATGTCTCCAGCCTCCAGTAACAGCAGTGGTTCTCTTTCGCCCTCATCCTCCACTGACTGCCTGGTAGCACGTGGCAGTCCTGGACGAAGTCATGTAGCTGCCCTTCGCTCGCGCTTCGAGTTGGAATATGCCCTCAACGCCCGTGCCTATGCATTTTGGACCCAAAAGTAACATACAATCTATCACAAACCTATGATTTTGCAAACTGAGTTTTATTTGCTAGGAAAAGCCTCCCACCAATTTATCACCAAACTACATTAGTGAGAAAACAAATATGAATTTAAATAGTCCATTATGTCATACCCATACATTAATGGAGGACTCAGGTCACCTTGCTCTTTTGTTTGGTCAGTGCCATGCAGTCCAACCACAACACTTCTGTACAGTCTGAAGTGTTGTTGCTTAGAAACCAAGGCATGAAAACAAAAGAAAGCAACTGCAATGAAACTTGCATGACATTCACACTGAGAACCTTTGCTGGTGGTCACCTCTTAATTCTTTGTGGGTGGTGATGAATGTGTGTGTGTTTTGGAGGAACCTGGCAACTGTCAACAAAACTGGCAACTGAGAAATTACTAGAAGGGACTCCTACTTTGGAGCCTAATTTAATCATAATCTTTGCAATATGATGTTTTACGTAACCAGATCTAGCAATGTATGCAGTTTGGTGGTATGAGCAATAAATCAGGCTAAAGTGACACTGTGAATGACTAAATAGAATACAAATTCAATAGAGGATCATCTGAGCAGGACAAACCCTGCAAAGCCTCATTGAGCTGATATGACAACAACAATGCAACAGAAGTGTATCCTATTTAGCATCATTAAAATTTCATATCGCAGAAGAATCGTGCTTGTTCTGTGGTCTTTAGTGTAAACCAATACTAATCGCATTGTTGATTCAATCCTTTCTTTTATTTTGACAGCTCTAGTCGGAGGTCTTCACAGGGCTTGTCCCTAGATGAGCTGAGGAGGAACATGCAGTTCCCACCCATTGACCGAAATGGTTCGTGTCCAACTGGAAATGACTATCAAACGTGTGATTCATCTGTTTATGTAACAGCTTAATGGGGGGCAACATTGTTTTTCATTTTAATTCACATAGAATATGGCAACAATCATGTTGATATAATCCATGCAAATTTGTTTTGAAGTTAACATTACATTTTCACAAAGATGAGAGCTCTGTGTGCGTGTCAGCATATGGTGCAACAAGTGGGTGGTTGAATTAGAGTGCGTGTCAGTCACTGTGTTCTGTGCTGTTCCCGCAGGATATGTGTCAGATCCCATGAGCACCATGCGTTTCCATTCATGCAGCAGCAATGGAAGTTTTGAGGACAGCAACTAGAAGCAGCAACTCTCTGAAGAACGTCACACGCAAACACACTTGCACACATGACATGTCTGATTACCATAATTATGAGTTTTTGACTTTTAAAAACCACTATTCACATTGTTGTCTAAGTCGTAATGTCCAAAGAGCTCCGACTTCTTTCAACCAAAATGGCATGACAAACATGAATCAAAACCTCACAATGAGTCATTTGGCAAATGAGAGTGTTATTAAAGAAACAAGACGTCAGAGAGCGTGAACAGAGTAGAATATCAGAATTGTCAACTTAATTGTCAACATAATTATTATGGTGAACACACCATATTTACTCTAAGGACACATAACACTCAATTTGGATGATTTGTTTTCTTTTTTTGTTATTTTTAAGGCATTGTGTGTACTTTTTTTATAAGAATGAAGATTTATACATACTTATACAGTGACACATTTTCATTACACACTATTATCTCAAAGTTTTGATTTCAAAGTCAAAACTTTTTATTGTTTTATTGTTTTTTTTATATTGTGTTTCAGTGTCAAGTAAGTATCTGGTAGAGCAGGACAAATACGTGTATTTCAGTATTTTATTCTAATTTCAAAAGCAAACAGCTTTTTTAGACAAATAAGCCAGCGAGTGAAACAGGAACTTGACAAGATCATGACTGATATCACCTAACAACACAGGCACTGTTAGAGCAATTTGGCCTTGCTTGTGGGATTGAAACATCTCAAGTTTTGATTTTAACTCCCATGATCTGTATGAATATGACAAGAAACAAAGAAGGTATCATAGCAATGTATGTGAACTAATCCAGTGTAAAATCATAAGAACACCATTAAACTAGTGCCAAAAATCAGCAAGGTGTTCATGTCATTCACATCACACTGTGCATCTGCATATTAAAGTGTTCTGGATACTAATCAGGAACACAGAGGAAAGTGCAAGCATTGAGGTTTTAGTTAAATTCTCTTAGTTAAGTTCTGAAGTATGTCGGTATACTGCTAGTGCAGCCTGACCAACTGGAGGGCTCCGCATCATGAATAATTAAATTATTTGTGCTGTGCGAGTCCTACGGTGTCTATTTTCCGTGGGCTGTTGATAGCTTCCCTACCAAGCACACAGGACTTGCTATGGGTCTCTGATAAGAAAAAGGAAGTGCCACTATTTTAAACCCATTAATGTGGGTCCAATCCTGCTCCTGGAAAGCCAATGTCTTGCAGAGTTCATTTCAAACTTTCCCCAACACACCTGTCTGGAAGTTCTAGTAATCCTGAAGACCCTGATTAACTGGTTCAGATATGTTTAATTGGGGTTGGACCTAAACTCAGCAGAACAGGAGAAGGATTGGACACCCCTGGGTTAGCTGAAGGATTTACTATTGTCCTAATAACTATTCTCCGTGTGAGCAGTCGTTAATCTCGGATATCCTGCGGGCCCAAAAAACCTTGAGTCGTCCAATGAGAAAGTGCTTAAAGTGTCTCTGCTGCTGAGAGTCTGTTTTAAATGACCATCGATTACTTCCGTTCTCATGTTTCCATCCGACTGTCTGGAATGGAAGTCTACACTTGCAGTGTCATCTTGGCTTCCGTTTTCCGATTTATTGATGATTGTGAGGTCTGTAATTACTGTGATTGTTGGACTCTGAGGCTCGGTACACTCTGTCTGAGATACATGTTCAGGTTGCAAATTGTGTTCTGAACTCTCCAGGGTCTCTTTGTTACTTGCTTCCTCTGTTTGGGATAAATGTGTGGTTTCATCAGTCATATTTTGTTGATTACTTCTTTCTGACTCTTTTCCATTCAGGTCGACATTTGTCGTTACATCCTGATGTTCAGTTTCAGATGGCGCTCGCTCTTGAATGTCTTCAGATGTTGCTGTTGTCCCTAGGTTTATGACATCATCTGATATTGAAGTTTCCTGTCCAGCAATGTCTTTTTGATTGGTCTGTTCATCATTACTCTGTCTTGACCAAGTAGTGACCAAAGAACCTTTAGTATCTCCAGCCTCCTGGACTCTTTCATCTTTGGGTGAGGTATGTATACTGTCTTTGGAGTGATTACTGTGAGCATCTGCTTCTATGGCCTCAGCAGTCTCTGTTTTCAAGCTTTCAACTACAAATTCTGTGTTCTCATTGAGATTTTTCCTTGCAGGAGTTGCAGTTTCATCTCTACTCTTGAGTGTTTCATCAAGGCCCTCGGTATCAGTACTTGTTGGTGCATCTGTAGCATTTAATACTTCACCATTTAGCCTCTCCTCGGTTTCTTCCGAGATGAGACCCTCTTCATCAAGAGGCTCGATACATGTCTGAAAATACCTTGATTCTTGGTGTATGTTAATCCAGTTACTTACTAGATCCACCCCAACTGATTTAGTTAAAGCTGCTGAATGAATGGCCAGATCTTCTGAATCGATGCTCAGAATTGGATCTTTGACTCTCTCCACAGGCTGTGATTTCAGTGAATGGGAAACAGATGAGGCACCATCGTTATTTACAGAATTCACTTTCCTCTCCAAAGGTTCCACTGGATCACCATCCATTACTTCAAGAGCATCTCTACTTCTCAGTTCATTGTCAGTACCTTTCAGTTCTGACTCATTTGGTTCTTGTGCTTTGGCATCTGCCGAGACAATGTCATTTTCTGTATCCTTATTGATTGTCTCCTGGGTTATCTGAGAGGTTATGTTTTCTATGAACGTTGTTCCAGATGTTTCTGATTCTTTATCAGCCTCTTTGTCATCATCTTTGTCTGCTTTTTGATTGTCACTGGCCTGGTCCTCATGTTCATCACCCAATTGAGACTCTCTTTCTGAGGGAACAAGTTCAGCATCCGACTTGTTTTCAATCTCTTGCTCGTTGTCATCATGTTTTTCTTCTTCTTTCACATCTTTATCAGTTTCTGGCTTTTCATTATCATCTATAACTTCTTGAGCCCTATCACCAGTTGTCTCACCCTCTGATTTACCTTGCATTTCCTCTTGGAGATATTCTTCTACCTTCTCAGCCTCCTCAAGAATGACGTCTTGTCTCTCTCCATTTTCAGCATGTATGTTACTATCTAGCAGGTAATTATTCACCTCAGCAGGTTCATCCACTTCTTCCTTGGTACTGGCCTCTGTGTCATCATTGGGTGCCCCCTTTGAACCTATTTCATTTTGTTCTTTCTGTGAAACAGATTCCTCATTTTGGTCCTCAAAGTTTACCTCTAGTTTTTGGGCTGTATTTTCATCAGAAACTGCCTCTTCTTTTCCATACCCTGCCTCTAATGTATTCTCACTAATTTTGTTCATATCTGTCACCTCTTTCTCTGGCTCTTCTACCAACTTTTCACCTGTTTCTAGCTCATTCTCTACACAATTTCCACCTGCTCCCTCTGCCCTCTCATCTATCGTCTTGTCCTCCATCTCTGCTTCTTCTTTCTCTTTCTGAGCCCCATCTTCCATTGTTTCATCTTTCACTTTTTCGGTTTCTCCTCCATTATCATCCTCACTGTTTGGTTTCTTTTGCCCTTCTTCCTCTGCCTCAACACTAAGTTTGTTTCTAACCTGTTCATCTTCTGTTTCAATCTGTTCATCATCCTCTTTTTCATTACCCTGTGTCCTCACATCTTGAACATCCTCTGAATCATTTCGTCTATTCCCAGCCTCACTAGACAGTTCTTCAGCTTCACCTTCTTTATGTTCATCATTCACACCATCTTCATCTTTTTCTGTACTGTCCTCACTTTCTTTCTCTTCTGCATTTAAATTATCGCCACCCTCTAACTTATTTTCTTTCTCACCATCTTGGGTCTCTTCATCTCCAGGTTTCTCTGTCTCCTCTTTTCCCAGATTTTCACTTCTATCCTGAACCTCTAGCTTTTCTGCAGCTTCTTCCTCTGCCTTATCTTCACTAGATTTTTCTCCATCTTCCACCTTACCATCATCAACCTTGTTATCTGTCTCCTTTACAATTTCCCCAGTTGAGCTATCAACCCCAGCCTCATCTGCTAGGTCTTCTCTTTCATCTCTGTCTGTCTGTCCATCGCTCCTCCTCTCTATGTTCTGATCTACGTCATCAGTGTCTCGCTGCCTCTCAGTGTCACCTGCACCTGTTTCTGTACCATTTTCTGTCTGAGATGCCTGACCCTCTCCCCCCATCTCTGAAACCTCAGTGTCTGTATTTCCAGTGTCCAGCATTTCAGCATGTGTCTCTGGTTCTTGTACTAATGATTCTTTGTCTTTTTTAGACTCTGTATTAACCTCTGTATTTGTATTATCCCCATCCATAACTTTCTCCTCTGCCTCCTCAGTTTCATTTTTTACTTCCTCTCTTTTATCTTGTTGTTCAACCTCACATTGTTCTTCCACCCTGTCTAAACTTTCTGCTCCCTCCTGAGTCTCATCTATTTCTTGTACTTCTTCTGTGTGGAAATGAGGTTCCAGTGCATTTGTCTCTTCTGCAGGCTGACCCTTCTCAACATCATCATGCGCCCTTTCCTCACACACAACCTCCTGTGTGTTGGCTTCACTTTTATCCAGAATGTCATCCCGTGTATTTGATGGTTGTGGCGAAGTGATTTCAGCCATTTCGGTTCCTGTAAAAGTGAGCATTTATAATTAAACCATTTTAGATTTATACATATTTACAAACACAAAACTGTCAATATTTTGTCTACAGAAACTAATTTGTTGTGTAAAAATTGTATCTTTACTAGTGCTATTTTGGAAATAAATAACAGAAAGGTAATTTGTCTTTGAGCTTTATATGATCTGTGGACTGTGTTAATTAAAATACCTTTTTATATATTTTTTTACCTTGGCCATCCTGTTGGGTCTTCACTGAGGCCCCTTCATCTTCCTCTGTGCTTGTATCACTAAACTCTGGCTCTGAACTACATTGAGATTCCTTCAAAATGGCCTCAGCCAACTTCTCCTGCATTGACTTGGCTTTTTATAGTCACGGGGAATGAGGCAGACATATGACATCCATAACAAAATGTTAATGTTACCTTGTGAATTAACTAAATGAATAACAGGCATAATTAGAGGAATGAATTTCATGTTAATCATACTTAGAAATGAAACAAAAATAATAGTGTAAATGAAACAGTTTCTCAAAAGTTTATTACCACAAACACAGCAAACACGTTGATTGGGAACACAGCATGCAGCGAACAATCACTTAAATACTTTCACACAGGACAGGTGTCCAAAAAGGATCCATAACTGTCTCTGATGAGAATACACATGGATTTTACACAACACTTGAAGTGTAACAATTAAGCCAGACAGTGTATTTAATCATGTGTGACAGAAAACAAATCAAAAAATGGTTAGATGCACATTGATACACACACACTGAAATCAGAAACTTAACACAAAATCACAAATAGAAAACACTGCTCTGTATTCCCAGCATTTAAATTGGCAAATCCACAAGAGCCAACACGTAATGCATACTATATAGTTTGTTTATAGATTGTTTTGCAGTGCACTTGTCATATTCTGAAATATAAGTAGCTCAAAAACAAGTCTAAACATTGTTGATTAATTGTGAAAGTCAAGACAGATTAGTTTATACAGAGCAGTATGTTTATGGAAACACACATAACATGCTATCAAAAACACATTTGATGACACAAACCAATCAATACAATGCTGTTTGCAAGACCACATAGAGTTAAACAAAGTGGGCTCTCAGTGGCCTTGACAATCACACAGAGAAGTGTGTTACATATGTTCTGCTTTTAACACAATCAGAACTCGAGTAATTAGTGAGGTCATGTACTTGCAAAAAACATGTCATTATCCTCTCCTCAGGTGAAGGCAAGTAAAGTTTTTCAGGTAATATTAGAGTAATAAAAGATGCTCATAAGTTAAAGCTGAAATGTGTCATTTCTGTGTCTGTATTGACAATAAACAAAAATGTAACAACAGATGTCTCTGCATATTAAGCTGGGACAGGAGAAAGTATTTTAACATCCAACAAATGACACTTCTGCTTTAATTAAAAATGCAGTGTGAAGTAACTAAACACTTTGTTTATCTTGCCGCAATCCCAGCTAGTTTATTTGTAAATAGCATAAAACAGACCCTCCAGTTCTGATGTTGTAAAAGCTATCATGACAAAAGATCATGACAGGCACACAGCACTATTTTCATGCAGACACTCACCTCTCTCCGGCTCATTTTCTTGTGGCTTATCTTCAGGTTTGGCATCCTCCCCACATTGCTCACCTTCAGTTCCCTCTTTCTTGTCTGTGTTTTCTGACATTTCCAGGTCACTCTTCTCCATGCCATCCCCTGGACTATCCTGTGTCCCAGAGTCTTCTGCTGCAGATTGAGGCAACGTAACATATCTGGATTCTGTGGCCTCTGTCTCCTCTGGTTTGGTCTCAGCTGTGGTGAGAACTTCCTCTGCATGTAAGCTCTCCTCTGGAACATCAAGCATTGGTGACTTCTTTGGTGTCCTCCACAATTTCTCTTTCACTGTTGTCATTGTCACTGCTGGACAAGCTGGATGTTCGACCAGATGAGACAGATGATGACCTTTTGACCTCTGAAGGAAGAAGACAAGTAATCTGTGAGTATTAGGTGTTTAAGAAACAGTTAGTTCATATTACATGTTGACAAATTTTGCTGAAAAGTGTGGCCATAAAGTAATACGAACTAGACATACTGGCATCATCACAGTCAGAGTTGCTTTTCTCTTCATTTATGTAATTTCCATCCCTGGTCTCCGTTTCTTTTTCTCCTCCATTAGCAGCAGGTGATGGATTTTCCTCTACTTCATCACCATCTTCAACTGGCCCTTCATCATCTGCCTCAAAGTCCTCCTCATAATCTATATGAGAGCACAACATAAATGTTCATTTAAAGATGCATTCAAATAACTTTTGTGTATTTAACATATACATTTTGTCAGTATGTGTTCTATGGGATTCAAACCCATGGCCTTGGTTTGCTAGAGTCATGCTCTAATGCTCTTTTACTACTAATTCAATAGCTGGGACCATGTTTTTAACCTGCATAGTACAATAGCCCTGCAGAGGCATCAATTAAAGATTGTGTTTTTGTCAGCAAACTCATAGAGTTTGTACCGTCTTTGGTCTTTTTCTGTCGTGTTGTTTCTCCATTAGCTTCTGTCTCCATTTCCTGAGGTGTGTCAGGCTCTGCATTGGAATGTGTTTCTATATCTTCATCTACATCTGTGGCCTCCTTAGCATCAGAGGATTTAGAGGTTGGCATCTCCTCTTTCACTCTTTTTTGAGGAGGGGTGGGTTTTTTGTCCAAGCCCATAGCAATAATACACCTAAAGAATGACATCAGACAAAACCATAATGCATCTTGATTAGTGGTTGACCAATGTGGGTTTTTTCAATAGCCAAAGCCAATAATGATAAATAGGGAGTGTGGTTTTATATTTTAATATATTTTAAAATACATTTTACTCCTGTGATAAAGCTGAATTTTCAGCAGCAATTATTCCAGTGTCTCATGATCCTTCAGAAATCATTCTGATATGCTTGTTGTGCTTCTTAATATTTTTGGGAATACACTTTTTATAACTTATTATTGTTATAAATGTCTTCTTTATATCACTTTATATCAATATAATGCATCTTTGCTGAATAAAATTATTATTTAAAAAAAGACTTACAGACCCCAAACTTTTGAAAGGTAGTATGTACATATATAATTGAAATGTATATATATTGAAATACATTTTCATTACTTGTAGCATGGAGAGGCTCCTTCCACACCGCAAAATCCAAAGTGTCCATGTCTGCCCCCTAACCGAGTGCCTTTCCTGTGTTTGAACTCACAGCAGGAGCTGAGCCGATCCACTTGCAGGCCATTCAGGAAGAATGTAAGACTGAAGGGAAATCCCTGGTGGCGTCTTGACACAAACTGGAAGACTTCTACAAGTAAGGGTAAGCAAAGAATGGTAAGGTAAAGGTTTTCATTTGCCTTTGATGATTGTGTCTTATAATCAAAGAGAAGAATCACATAATATATGCAAAATATATTCTAATATATACGACACTACCAGGTAAGAACCACTTATTATCAAAAAGCCCCCAGATCAATAGTTTCTGAACTCAATTCATGCTGTCCTTAAAATATGAATTACAAAGCACAGGTGTGCAGAGACCTACACTGACCTCCTTCTCTCAGCTTCCCTTTGTAGACACAAAGGTTTTCTCCTCCACAGTGCTGCTGGAAGACCTTCACTTCATCTCTGAGGTCCATCAGATCATGGGACAGGTGAACACTCTTCCCAAAGTACACCATGCTTACTAACACTTTACTCTGGGCTGATGTCCTCTGGAGAGAAGACGGCTGAAGACGGAGGAATAGCATAGCGTATAATAGAATATTTGTGAGTGAAGATTTATTTTAATGTAAATAACTTCAATGTACTGACCTCTGTAGCAGCTGTTGGTGCCGTAGTGGGTCTTAACTTTCGACCCCTGAGTGTGCCGTTCGTTCTCGGCCCTCTTTCTTTTTTCTTTGTGAGGGGCGGCACAGGGGTCACATAATTGTTAATGACAGGAAGACGGTAGGGCGAGACAGGGCTAGAGAAGTCTGTTGTGGTCAAATGTTTCACGGCATCTCTGTCCAGCTATAAAACAACCCAGAGAGACAGACATGTTAGTTATTATAGAGTTAATTGTTCACTAAAACTTAAAATGGTAACTAAACTTAAAATCATAAAAAAAAAAAAAATGTTAATTGAAATAAACATTAACTAAAGTATAAGAAAATATATATAAAAAACGTTTTATTTCAGCTAGTTGTCATTTTAGTTTATTATTTGAATTTAGTTTAACGTGATGTACTAAAATGACTAAAATTAAAAATTATTAAAAAATAGACACACACACACAAAATATATATATATTCAAATTAAAACAATTAAAAATTACAAAAACTTATGTTAAAATAAAAAAGTAAATATCAAAATAAAAACTGAATCAAAATATTAATAAAATATATCATACTAAACTAACACTGCTCTGAGGTTGCTAGTTTATAGCTCTGGAGACCAGTTCGTATAAAACTGTTTTTCCTAGAAATCTGAATAAGAAATAAAACAAACAAATTGAGAAACAACTGTTGACTTACTGTAAAATTAATTAAAAAGACTTTTGATTAATAAAAAAATATAATTATAAAAATCATTTGGTTTTATAAGAATATTTATAATATTAATATCAAAATCTTTTGATTCTTTAATACTTCAGCAGAGCAGTATGCAAATGAGTAATATTAGATGTTTAAGTGTGATTTGTGTGTTGTAAGTGACCCGTGATTAGGGGCTTTGTAAGTGAACATGTATTAGGATCTCAAGATGGTCTCACAGTATAACTGAGGGGCTGATCGGTGTCATTGGAGGAGTCCCGGTCCCGGGGTCTGTGTCGAGGGGAGGTTCTTTTCAGAGGGGCCGTGGCACTGTGGCTGTTTAGGGGCTTAAGTCGAACAGGCCTCTGCATCTTCCCTGGAGCTGTGTTTGGCCTGGAGGAACTCGGCTACAGGAGTATAAGAATAACTCACTTACCAAATTTGAATGTTTGTGATGTGACATCCTACTAATGTAACACTTGTGCATTATAAAAAAGGAGTTATATATACACTAACCTTTACTGTATTGTTATTTATTATGCAGTAAATACAAACCTCCAGTAAATAAATGTATTGTTGAAATAGATAAATTCAAAAGTTCTGTCACAAAAAGTCTAATTGCATTAATTACAATAAATTTAAGTAAAAACTACTTTAAGTAACCAGTAAAAACTACTTTTAAGTAGAGTTTAAACTAGTGAAACTAACAACATGCGTATCTAGAGAAACCAGAGCAAACAATAAAGCTCATGTGTCATCAATTTGCTGGAGCAGTAACTCTCCAGGCACCTAAAACATCAACAGACAAACATCCATGATGGGAACAACCACAACACTTCATATCACCTTCTGTTAAACATATCAGAGCCCGATGAGCAAACAGTGATATGAATCTGCAAATTTAGCAACCATTAAGACTAGCTGGGTAATTATCTAGATTCTAGAATAAACGCAAGCAGATATAATATAAATTTTATTTTACCCATTTTTCACCCATTATACACTCAAATAGGCCACTCACAGATTCTGTTGACTCAGAATGCTCTCCCTCCGGCCCAGAATGCCGAGCATGTGAGATCTTTGGCCTTGTGGGTGGCCGAGGTGACAGCATTAGCATTGGTTCATCCTCATATCTCTTGGTGCGCTCAGCCTAACATAAAATGCAAAAAGCTGAATCACACAATTAACTTTATTATCATGTCACCAAAGCCACTTCGAGTCTGAAAGGAGTTCTGTAAAAAGACAAACCTTCATTTTGTGGATTCGTTCCCTCCGTGCAAATTCCTCAAGTTTTCTCTTGATCTCAGTGTGATGAAGGCGCTGAATAAACAGCGGAAAAGTGAAATATCTCAGAAAATATATGGAAAAACTTTTTTTTTTTGCTTTAGTACAAGATTTCATAAATTTTCTCTGATTTTATGAGGTCTAGATTAAAGTGACTAATTGTGCTTCATTTAAACTAACTGTATTTGTTTAAATACTGCCTTTATACTGTAAAAATCAGATTATGTGAGCAGAATATCTGACATCAGTACCCTTACTTTTTGACACTACACAATGGCCAAGGATAATAGAGCATCTGATAAAGCACCTGTGGACTGTATAATGCTCTCACCTCCATGTCTAGCACCTTGTGAAAGATGGATTGAGCTAGACACTCCCTCACATGTCTCTGATGCGATCGCTGGATCAGCTTGTGCTTGTACTCCTTATCAGGAACAATCCGGCCGCTCCGAGTGATCTGAAGCACATGCACCTGCATTTAATGACTGATGCAGCTGATCTTGTATAAAATAAAGTGCTTTTCCTTTCATCTTTTAACGGGTTATCTAAAGTGATCATTATGAGAATACTAATTACATTCTATAACTCAAGCTCAACATATGTTAGTTTGTAAATATTTAAACTTTTTAGACTCAATGAATAATCATGACATAATTTTCTAGCTTGACTATCTTAAATGTGCACATACCAGCCCAACTTTCTGAAGATGTCTTCGTATTCTTGCATTGTGGAAGTATCCAGTCAGATGTTTGTCAGTTAAGCTATTGTAAGCTGAAATAAGACTACATAGACAAAAACATTACCAACACTGTATTCCTGAACTTTGCTAATGTTAAGATGTTACACTATTAAATCTGTCAGTATCTGCAAACCCAGTGGAAACCGGCCTGCTGCCAGGCACAATATAACATTCATCTCATCCCAGGCATGATGGACTTGTAATGTATAGACAGGCCTGACCAGACTGGTGGGATGATTCAGTGATCCTCAAGGCCACCAGTGCCAAGGATTTCAGCTTGAGGTGAACACTCTACTCGACTGTTTGTCTGCCTGGCTTTTTCCGATACAGATTTGATTTCCCTCAGCGTTTGTAAAGAAGACAACACAACCTGTACACCAATCCCCAGGCCAAGTAGATACCATTACCGGTGTCTGGTTTCTATTGGAATTGAGTGTGGATGGATAGCACACTTAACCCATGGCCCCCCTTTGAATTCATGTCTCTCTCTAAAATTGTTCAGAAATAAAACATAATCTAAACATATGGATTCAGTCTAATTACACTTAGGCTAAATATAATTCATTTTGTCTTAATTATCAATTAAGACATAGATTTAATATGACAGCTAGAGATTCGAGGCATGTTCAACAAATAAACAACATTCCTTTGATATACAATAAACAAGTCATGCCTGAACAATATAGCCTGTCCATTAAGGAGTGGTTGATCTCTTTCTGTTGTTTCATCTCCACAGTAACAACAGCTTTTTGGTCATAGTATAATGCCATAAAAATAAAGCAGAAAAACCATAATTAATATGCATATTGCTTGGCAATACAGCTAGCAGTCTAAGACAGCACAGTAGTTAGAGAGCATTTTATAGTACATTACAGTCAACACTGCAACTTGGTCTAGCTTAGTTACTCACCCTGGGTTTAGATGACTCATTTTGTCGGTGCGCAGTGATCTTTGATATGAATCAAGCAATAATACGCGAGCTTTCTTTAATCCAGAGGACAATAAAAGTATGTGTGCATCTGTCTGCCCGGCTCTGAATACTCAACACCTTTCCTCACGCGGAACTGATGACAGCCAGCGTTGCCATAGTGAATCACGTGACGATGCCCATAAGACTAGGCATTCTTTGTGCTTTATTTAAATGCTATATTGTAATAATATTAATAAATCTTATAGTTGAATTTTTTACATATCCTTGATGTAAATAAAAATACAGGGCTTATTAGATTGAAATATAAAAGTTGCATAATGGGAAAAAAAAAATCATGTCGTCATGTATTGTCTAACATATCACTTTTGTCAAATGATATGGTTTTGAAGATTTATTAGGCCCAAACATGAATTTGGTTTATTTCGTGGAGATTATTGTAGGTCAGGTTACAATAAGCCTTAAAGCTGTACATTAACGCCCTCTAGTGTTTTCACTGGGGATTTTCAGTGAGTAAAATGAGCATTAAGCTTTTTTTCCGGTGTTCATTCTATTTCCATGTTCTTTCCTATGTTAGTTTTACTCTATGTACAGAGAGTCGTAAAAAGCATGACCGTACACGTCGTAGCCTACTGAGTAGGGTTCTGTGTGAGACACATAAAAAAGTGATTTTTTTTTTTTTAATTTCCAGAGATGCAAACAGGTAAGGGCTGGGGGGGGATTTCTTTTAAAGATATTTGCTTTACATGTTCATTTGTAGTTACTATAAGGTATTTTTTTAAATATATATTTTATGATCCAAAACTGTAATTGTTAAAAAAACAAACCATTTTTAACATTTTGTTGCAACGTTTTATAAAAATCAAGATTGAATATATTTGGTCAAAATCCCATGTTAAAAAAAGATGAAGTGCTATGCAGACTATTTAAGAAAATATATGCTGATTAGACGGCAAATGCTGACCTAAAATGCAAAATGTTTGCCCTCCCTCTCTTTACCATTCCTTAGACCTCACATACATAAAATATTACAATTTTTAGACATAGTTTTTGAGGTAAAGAGTAAAGGAAATACTATACAAAACTAATTGAAACAACCCAGGGGCTGGTTGCATAAACTTAGCCACCTAGTTTGACCAACTACCAGTTGTCAAAGGGTAATCAGTATTACTTTTCCAATCCAAATAAGACCAATCTACCTTTTCATAACTGAATTAAAAAAGTTATGACCAGTCTTGAAGAAAAAAAAAATAGATGACTGACTTTTTAAGACTAAATATTTAATGCAACCGGCCCCAGTACGGTCCCCTTGCAAGACCCCCCTCCCTCATGAAAACACTGGATCTAAGCAAATCTCATAGGTGACATATTTTGATCTCAAAAAGGTGTGTCGTCACTGAAATGTGAGGAGTTTGCATCTATGAATTTCTCAATCTGGTCGCGTGACTAAAATTGTAGGATAACACGTAAAGTAGCTACTCTACTTATTTATTTTCACCTAATTTTACCAAAAATAATTCTGTAATTAAAACTGCAACATGTTTATATGCTTAAAATTCCGCATTCTTATTGGACAATTTATTACATTCCGTCTGCGATTTTTTTTTTTCGTCTTTTATATGGTCTTTGCTCACGTCTTGCACTAATGTTGCACTCTGACCTTGAGGCCTTTCCGCTGTGTTCCATTGCCTTCCATTTGTTAACGAGCGCTCCTTCTCAAAAGCCTTGCTACACTGTAAAAAATGGAACGGGCTATTTACTTAAAAAATTATGGAAACAATATTACACTTAATATTTTTGAGTAGTATTTACGATTTGAGTTCTTAATGGAATCTACCTGAAAAAATCATGTAAAATCTCCTAAATTAATTAATCTATGACACAATGAATTTAATATAATTAGTGAAAGTTGATTCTCAAAAGTCTGTGATTTTGAGTGAGGCCTGTTTGTATTTGACTTTGAGTTATTTTGTACATTTAAAAGACTGTATACAGCCAAACAGCTCAAGTAGGAATGTACTTGAGAAATACTGGGAAGTACTGCACTAGCACTAGCAAAGCTACTGCTCGTTGAACAAGACTTAATGCTTTAGAGGAGTAATATCCATAACCATAAGCTCTCTTCTGCACAATGGTAACTATTGCACTGTGCAATGGAAACTTCAATGTAACAGAGACTCTTTCAAATGTCAAACATAACTGAACATTAAACATTAATAGATGTTTCCCTTCACTCAAAAACACATAAAATAGCATTTAATTTCAAAATGTACTCTCCATCCAGCTACAGTATATGCAAAGCATGCTGACTAGCAATCACCTCTAAAATAAAACTGCAAAATTGAGCTAATTCTCTTAAAATAAATAGGTAGCCTTCTTTCCTTATTTTTTTTTTTGTTTATTCAGTTCCTCAATTCAAGCCTCAAAACTGCTGCAGTTTCCTTTAAAAAAATGAGGAAAACACACATCTTGGTATTATTAGTAAAAAGTCCTCAATATTTTCTATAAGCACTGAATCACAATTTCTTTAATGAAATATACACACTGTTTTTAAGTATCACCTTAATTTTTTAATGAAAATTACAAGACCCGTGATTCATTTTTTACAGTGTAGCCTTTATAGGCTGCTGAAGATTATTAATAGCCTATCATCAAAGCAATAATTTTCACTCCATACTAATGTGTAGCCTGTATATTGCATTGCCTTCTCAAAACGTCAACGATCCTTCATATGCAGGTATTGCGTGAATTGCATACAGGAATGGTTTGTGTCTGTGTGTGTGTGTGTGAGAGAGAGAGAGAGAGAGAGAGAGAGATGGCATCGGTGGGATTGTCGTGGTGTTTGGGTGTGCTGTGGGTGGCAGCAAGTGCAATCAGTGTTAGATTGGACATTTGTGCTGTGATTGTGGAGAAGGCAATCACTTTCTGATTAGGGCATTTTTACAAGGCTTTCTGATTGGCCAGACAGTGATCTCTGCAGTCCTGAAGTGATCAGGACACCCTTAACTCAAAACACACGGGCTAAAGAAGGCCTCATCAGAGTGCACGACGAGAATTTCCATTGGCACGCTGTAAAAAAAATATATATACATATATAATAAAAAAAAATAAAAAATAATAATATATATAAATGACGCTTAGTAAATTGCATTTAAAATACATATGTGTCAATATATGTTCAGCCAACAAAATTTTATTTTAGTGATGTCAAATGACATCCCCTTCAACCAGCAAAATTAAAATTTATTTACTAAGTGCTTCACATTTTTGGTAACAAAGTAGTAAAGAAGGCATTAGCACGTTAGGTCACATCCTCTCAAGGCTCCATAGTGAGATCATTTTAGACTAGAAAATACATATAAATTCAAGTTATAAAAAAATATAATTGTACATCCAAATGTATTTTTTTATTTTTTTTGTCATTTTTAATGCACTTTTATTAAAACAATAACTCAGAGACCAAAAAATCCGAGCATCATGCATAACTGAAAGTCCTATTATGGGATGCATATTTTGTGTAGCTGGTACTATTGACCAGCATAGGCAGGCAGTATAATAGCCTTTGTGCATGTGTTTTAGGTTAATTTTTGTAAGGTTTTTGGAAGATGGAGATAAAAATCTGTACTTATTTCAGAAAGTACTGATGATAGTGATAGGAGTGCATCAGAAAATCAGGTTGTAGTAATAACATTTGCTGAGGACCAATGAGGATAGAAGCAATGAGTGTGAGGGCAGTGATGAAGAATAGGTTGTTGTGGAAGTCAGGCATTTGGGTACATTATCATATGCCAGTTTGAAAGATGTGATCCATACAACAACCAGAGGTCAGGAAAGATGCCGGTAAGATATGATAATTGATTCAAAATTCCAAGATGAAACACAATGTTAAAGTTGTTTTAATGCTTTTAAAACACTAAGACATGGTTTTCAGGCAGTGAAATTGCATCCGAATTTGTGTCAAGTTTTAGACGTTTTCACATGTGAGTTCCAAATCAAAAATAGCAGCGCAAGAAAAAAAATGGAATGTTCATAAGGATTTTTAATGTTTTTTGAAACAGTAAGACCTTTTCACTTAATTTCAGATAGTGAAAATGCTTTTGATTGTGTGTGAAGTTTCAAACAATTTGGCAAAAATAATTCAAAGTCAAAGTCAGCTTTATTGTCAATTCTGCCACATGTGCTGTAATTGACCCTAATGGGACAAAGTCAGTTATAAACGAAGGAACCCTAAAAAAAAAGGTCAAAGGTCAGATGTAGAAAACAAATTTTGGAAAATGATTTTACTCCTAAATAAATGTAAAATATAAAGTCAAGCTGTGAATTCACAATTAGTCCTATAGAGCAGTCACACTCAAATCTGGCTCGCGAGATCCATTTTCCTGCAGAGTTTAGCTCCAAAAAACTCACCTACCTGTGATATTCTAATGATCCTGAAGACATTGATTAGCATGCTCAGGTGTGTTTGATTAGGGTTAGAGCTAAACTCTGCAGGAAAGAGGATCTCACGAGCCAGATTTGAGTATCCCTGCTATAGAGGGATATATATAGGCCTATATATATATATATATATATATATATATATATATATATATATATATATATATATATATATATATATATTGTTACACACCCAAAACTCTCATGGAAATCTCATGGAGAACAAAATAACAACAGATGCCAGTTATGAAAAATATCTGTATTAGTTAAGTTGCTAAGGAAAACATTTTTATTAAGTGTTTTTATTACTATATTTGTAGCCTATAATTTATAAGTTATAAGTAGGCCTAGTTAGCATATCAGTCATTAGGCACAATTGCAGAAATTGGGTTAATTAAAAATAATAGAAAGTGACCCCATAAACTTAGGGCCTATCTACAGGTGCATCTCAATAAATTAGAATGTTGTGGAAAAGTTCATTTATTTCAGTAATTCAACTCAAATTGTGAAAGTCATGTATTAAACAAATTAAATGCACACAGACTGAAGTAGTTTAAGTCTTTGGTTCTTTTAATTGTGATGATTTAGGCTCACATTTAACAAAAACCCACCAATTCACTATCTCAACAAATTAGAATACTTCATAAGACCAATAAAAAAAACAATTTTAGTGAATTGTTGGACTTCTGGAAAGTATGTTAATTTACTGTATATGTACTCAATACTTGGTAGGGGCTCCTTTTGCTTTAATTACTGCCTCAATTCGGCGTGGCATGGAGGTGATCAGTTTGTGGCACTGCTGAGGTGGTATGGAAGCCCAGGTTTCTTTGACAGTGGCCTTCAGCTCATCTGCATTGTTGGGTCTGGTGTCTCTCATCTTCCTCTTGACAATACCCCATAGATTCTCTATGGGGTTCAGGTCAGGCGAGTTTGCTGGCCAATCAAGCACAGTAACACCATGGTCATTGAACCAGCTTTTGGTACCTTTGGCAGTGTGGGCAGGTGCCAAGTCCTGCTGGAAAATGAAATCAGCATCTCCATAAAGCTTGTCAGCAGAAGGAAGCATGAAGTGCTCTAAAATTTCCTGGTAGATGGCTGCGTTGACTGTGGACTTCAGAAAACACAGTGGACCAACACCAGCAGATGACATGGCAGCCCAAATCATCACTGACTGTGGAAACTTCACACTGGACTTCAAGCAACATGGATTCTGTGCCTCTCCACTCTTCCTCCAGACTCTGGGACCTTGAAATGAAAATTTACTTTCATCTGAAAAGAGGACTTTGAACCACTGAGCAACAGTCCAGTTATTTTTCTCCACAGCCCAGGTAAGACGCTTCTGATGTTGTCTCAGGTTCAGAAGTGGCTTGGTAGCCCTTTTCCTGAAGACGTCTGAGCGTGGTGACTCTTGATGCACTGACTCCAGCTTCAGTCCACTCCTTGTGAAGCTCTCCCAAGTGTTTGAATCAGCTTTACTTGACAGTATTCTCAAGCTTGCAGTCATCCCTGTTGCTTGTGCACCTTTTCCTACCCAAATTCTTCCTTCCAGTCAACTTTGCATTTAATATGCTTTGATACAGCACTCTGTAAACAGCCACACCTTTCAGTAATGACCCTCTGTGACTTACCCTCTTTGTGGAGGGTGTCAATGTTCGTCTTCTGGATCATTGCCAAGTCAGCAGTCTTCTCCATTATTGTGGTTTCAAAGAACAAGAGATACCCGGAATTTATACTGTAGGGATGGTCATTAATTGAAACTCAAATGTTAATATTCTAATATTTTGAGATACTGATTTTTGACTTTCATGAGCTGTAAGCTCTAATCATCAAAATTAAAACAAAAAAACTTTTGAAATGTATTACTTTACATGTAATGAATCTAAAATATATGAAAGTTTCACTTTTTGAAATAACTTACAAGAAAAAATGAACTTTTTCATGACATTCTAATTTATTGAGATGCACCTGTATTTGGCTAACAGATAGTGCTATGAAATTAAATTAATCAATATTGATAGACTAATAAAATGTTAATATAATAATAATAATAATAATAATAGATTATTATTATTATTGTTGTTGTTGTTGTTCTTAAAGCATTAAAAACATTCAAACAAATGTTTAAAGCGTCCTACAAGCTGTAGGTTTTACTGCACCTGTCTGTCAGCTGGTGCATAAAGATTTTAAAATGACTCAATTAAAATTAAAACGCTCCTTAACACGGAAATTGCCTAAAGCCCTAAACACACTGCATGATTTTCTTTTGTCTGGGACAGCCGAAAATCGTGCAGTGTGTTTCGGGCTTAAGGCCAACACACCTATTGTTTAATTTTGAAATAGGCTACCAACAATGAACAAATAAATAAAAAGAAATCTCCTTTCTCGTCATAATGATAAACTGATTTTTTTTTTGGTCCCGAAGTGATGTATTCCGTCCACAGTTCAGGCGAAATATTTCCACCATTTCACCTAAATTATACCAGAAGAAGAAAAGGACCAGCCTTGAAATGGCGGCAATTAAGTGTCAAGAGTTTAATGAGACCTCTTCACCTTTGGGTTGCTCTGGTTGCGCATTTTTGCCAAACGCGGGGTTTTAATTGGTGTTATTAAATAAATCAATTCTCTTCTTCCACTGATTCTTCAGAGGTTTTGATTGGCATGCGTAATTGATACGTTTGGGATGAAGGCATTATGTGTGAACCGTTTCCGAATCCCTAATGCGGATTTCAAGTACATAATATACTGCACAGATAACCATTACTCCAAGAGTCGGACTTGTTTTAACAATGACTGGAATTCTGGAAGTCGCAAATGTAGTTTTGGTAATTGTTGCGGTTGTCATGTGAAGAGGAGAGTGGATGATGTTTGTGGGATGGAGCGTGCACATTTAAAGGCGGTGTTTCGGTGCGAGATTTGGAAATCCGAAGCGCATTCACTACAGTCATGTCTATGGATCGCAGTGAGGATTTTACCAGCAAGTGCAGAGAGGTTACAAGTGACATTTGTATGGTAAATATACATATTTTTGTCTCGACCAACCTGAAGACATCGATTAATCATAAACTTTTCAGTCGTGTTACACTACGAATCTACGACGTAGAAGGACAACTTTTTGCAAATATTCTAGGTTGGCTAATTCTTCGGGTTTTATCCATAGAGGTTAATCTCACGCGAACCGTATTTTTGCTGCTTTAAATACTTTTTAAATTTTAAATAGTTTTACAGCTTTTGTGATATACATGTGATATGAATAAACCTAGAATAAAGCATTAAATAATGACAATAGCCTACCTATGAGTTGCCGGTGTACCGATACATATCTTAATAAGTGCACGAGCGACGGTTGCTGTGGTTACCGCCTCACGCGATATTTTTTCGTAAAAAAAAAGATACGATTTTTTTTCCGGTACTAAATTTTTTATTAAAAATGTACATTTGATTAAAAATGTACATTTAATATAGGCCTACATAAAATGTTAATTGTTGACTTTAAAGAATTAAATGTAGAATTAGACATTTAATATCCTTTGACTATAGTTTACAGTTGTGTGGAACCAATAAAATTTTCTGTATGTTTTAAATATTAGATCAAATATAATTTCTGTTTCTACAGAGTTCATCAGAACTTCTGAATGGCCGGTCTTCTCCATCTACTCTACCTCAAGCGATGGCATCTGATGCTTTCCAAGGCAAAGCAGTTTGCACAAGGTGTAGAGAGGACATCCTAGACCGGTATCTGCTTAAGGTGAAAAGGATCATTTAGTTTATATTTATTCATTTCATTGACAATTTTAAATGCTGTATGATCAATTCCATCAGTTGATTCTCAGTTTGTAATATCATTTCTTGTTGAATGCAGGTCAATGACTTGTGCTGGCATGTGCAATGCCTTTCATGCAGTGTGTGCCAAACCACTCTGAGCGGACACACAACCTGCTACGTTAGAGAGCGAGAGGTCTTCTGCAAACTAGATTACTTCAGGTACTTCTGAAAGATTATGCATATGCAGAGAAGATGTTTCAGTATGTATTTAACCAAATCCATTATGGCTTGACAGGAGGTATCGAACATGGTGCTCATGCTGCGGTGAAACGGTTCACTCCACAGACTGGGTGCGCAGGGCGAAGGGAAATGTTTTCCACCTGGCATGTTTCTTGTGCTTCTCTTGTAAGAGGCAGCTGTCCACAGGAGAGGAGTTTGCTTTGGTTGGACAAAAATTGTTGTGTCGCGTTCATTATGACAGCATGCTGGACAAACTCAAAGGTGCTGCTGAAAAAGGTAAGTTGAGAGTCCTGCATGCACACAGGTTGTGTACTTTAACACTATAAAGCCTGCTGTATCATAATTGATAATCACATTTCTAAGGCCTCTAAATTATCAACATGATCTTGCATAAAATTTGCTGAAAAAAAAACCTGAAAAAATGTACCACATAAAAGTAGAAGCTTTTTTGGTGTAATCCCAAAATTGTACACCTTTGGGTTATGATGCATGTCTTTTTGGTGTGAAACCTTTACTGATTTTTATGAAGTACATGTAAAAAAAAAAATGATATTGTTAGTAATATTTCAAGATGAACACTTACTGGACTGAAGCAACTATTTGATTTTATTAGTTTATTTGATTATCCATATCTAATATTTTAGAAAAATCATGTTAAAATATATCAAATACGATACATCAGGCTTTTGAGGAATGTTTATTTCTCAATCATCATTGTATTGCATTGCATTATGTTTTCCCCTATAATTAAAACTAGAGATTTGATCATAAACTGATTAAATATAATCTTGCTAAGACACCTTATTGTGAGATATAGACTGATATTTATAAGCATTTCATGCAAGAAGTCTGCTATAAAGATGTCACTGATTTAAAGGTTTCAGAATTTCATGTTAATTTTTGGCCATATACAGATCAGCAGCTTCATTAAACTGCATATTTTTGAATAAAATTGCTGTTGTTTCCTCCTTTATTATGAGTCTGAAGTTTCAATAAACTGAATATTTTTTTATATATGTCAGGATTTACAAGGTTAAGCTATGTAAAACTAATCCAGTAACATCTTAGGGGGAATAAAGCAGTTGTTTGGTTTTGATGTCTCCTGGTTTGTAGCATGCTCAGTATGTCTTATAAATAATTACACCTTTGCATTACTTTTATTATTCCAGGAAAAAACGTCTCTCTTGAAGGTGTGTTGCATACAGGCTGTGAAATAAACCAAAAACCATCTAAAAGAGCACGTACCAGTTTCACTTCAGACCAGCTACAGGTAAACAAAAGCATCGCTCTCGCGGTTCAATATTCGCCACATACCGAGTTCTGGGGTTTGAAGTCTTATTAAAATAAAGTTCAGTGTAAGCAATAATGGATCCCTGCTATGTTGTTGCTACTTGTAATCAAACCATACTAGAGATTTCCCTCTGGCTTAATGTCTCTGGCCCTGTTGATGTTTGTGGCTTGCAGGTTATGCAGGCTCAGTTTGCTCAGGACAATAACCCAGACACACAGACACTTCAGAGGCTTGCAGAACAGACTGGCCTTAGCAGACGCGTCATTCAGGTTACATTTCTTTAGCAATTTCTAAAGTGCCTAAATTGAGCCATTTAAAAATGTTAGCATGGTTTACTGTATGTGGCAACAGAAGAAAGCTCATATGCTGTCCAAGTAATTTCTTTGAATTTCTTTCTGGTCAGGTTTGGTTTCAAAACTGTCGCGCCCGTCATAAGAAGCACATTTCTCCCCCTCGTTCAGCAGTAGCGACAGGTGATCTTTCTTCACTCCAGTCCGTGTCCACCCTGAATGAGCACTATTCACACACATCTCTGCTTACAGCACTACACAACACCTGCATTGATGGTGAGATATGAGCAAATGTAGCACAATCAGATAAACTCTTTAAATAGGACATTAGTACATTTATTATCGGTTTTTGATGAATACTACTAAAACTGATAATGATATATCCAGTGTCAGGATGACATAAATTTGTCCCTGTGTGTTTGTGCTTTTGTTGATGGCTTTGTTTCTTTTTTGTTTTCAGTGCACACACCATCATCTCTACTCTATCAGCCGTTACTGTCCCAAAAATCAACACATCTACCAATCAGCAGCAGCTAAACGCTTTACAATTCAGTTGTAATTGTTGTGCCAGTCGTTGTAACTACATTTATGCCAGTTACCTTTGTATTAAATGTATTCATTTATATGTTTTTATTTATTATTGTGTGTTTTGTTTATGTCCCATGTGGTTTAACTAAGAATAAATAACTTACTGTCAAGTGTCTATATGAAATACTTTATTTCCGAAATTATCCTTGCACTTGGATTACATCATACAATGTTATTAAGCTCAGCAAAATAGCACAATATGTTTACAAAAATAGTAAAGATGTGTACCACTGTAAATTATGAAGATAATTAAATAGTTACATATTAATGGCATGATTAGACAAGTGTTAAACTCAAAATACAATTGAAAAAACAAAACATAAAACTGGTAAAGAATACACTCTTAATACTTAAAAGAAAAACTACAGCAAAAAAAAGTTTTTATAAAAATTAAAATAAACGAATACTTCAAATTAATGGCATTAAAATATGAGCAGAAATTAGTTCACATTAAATAACTACCACTACTCTGTACACGTTATTAAGATAAATTCAAGTCTTTCTGGGCTAAAATGAAGTGTGAACGGACACAATAAAATCACACTGAAGGAGTGTAACCTCCTACTGCTAGAGAGCATTCGGCCTGATGAGAAATGCAGCTGTATGGATGAATAAGAGCAGTAATGAAGGAATAAATAGAGTTATAAACTCTGCACAGCAGAAAAGGGCTCATATCAACATGTGGTTGAGGTTAAAAGAGCTTTAACTGTGTGTTGGAATAACACACTTCAGCTGAACTGCAATTACAAAAAGCAACTTACAAAAGTTGAGAAAAATTCATTTAGTGAAGAGCGAATAAATGTTACCGGTTATTTTCTCAATATGAGAGAAGTGGCAGTTTCACCTCAAATGGGTGCTAACAAAATGTGATGGTCATATAAAAGACAAGAACCGTTAAAAAAAAAAAAAAAAAAAAGACTAAAATCTACAAAAAATCCACACACTGCAAGACATTTCCACACATCCATAAACAGGTAATCATCTCAATTCATTTAGTTGCTTACTGTCAATTATATTTACTTGCATAATAAACAAAGATGCAAATCAGTACAAAGATTCTTGTATTTATATTTTTGGGCTTCTAATGTGATTTATAATACAAAATTATTTGCATACATGACTGAATATTGCTTAAATCAGTCCATTTACCATAATAACCAGAATCGGTGTTTTACATGTCAGTGCCTTTTGTTTGGTTGCTCCTTCTTCTGTTTTCTACGTTTCTTTTTCTCCTCTGGTCTCTTGTTCTTCTTGTTGAGGATGGTACGCAGGCTGCTGCTCATGTAATACGGACGGGTCGCCGAGCCGTCGTTCTTCTCCAGATCAAGCACTGAGATCAGGAGCACAAGCAATGTTAATGCCAACCAATCGCTCATGTGATTTTTGCATCAATCAGTATTTGCTGCTTAATATTTTTGTGGAAACTGTGATAAAAAAATAAAATCTGGATTCTTAGATGAAATAGAAAACTTTTGTAACGTTGTATATCTTTACTTGAACTTTTGATCAATTTAATGTGCATGCTATAAAAAAATGCAATAAAAGTTGTTGTTTTTTCTTTTATCTTACCACAAACTTCTGAATGGTATAGTGAATCACTGTTTATGCATAAACATTAAGCAGCAAAAACTGTTTTTAACATTGATAATAATAAGAACATTTCTTGAGCACCAAATCAGCATATTAGAATGATTTCTGAGGGATCCTGTGAAAATTCAGCTCTAACACCACAGGAATAAATTTTAAAATATATTAAAGTAGTTCTTTTAAATTTCAATATTTCATAATATTACTCTCTTTACTGTAAATAATGCAACTTTGGTGAGCATAAGAGACTTCTTTCAAAAACAAAAAATCTTAAAGTTTTGAACAGCATATATATTATTTTAAACTGAGAATGTAATGAATAATATTGATAAAATTTGTTAGCATTCTGAAAAATGAAAGAAAAATAAAAGAATCAAACCATTCATGATATTTAGTTCAGCTTTATTCTAATGAAAAGAAAAAAAAACATTTTTTTAAAAAAACTTTCCCCCATTAAAAGACAACTTGTACTGAACTTCACAGAGTAGACGCAGCATCAAATCCGTCTACAAAATTACAAAAAAAAAAATGGCTTTTAGGTTCCTTTTATAAATTGAACTTGAAAAACTTTCAGATTGATTGCAAAAAACAAAGGAGAGTAGCACTCTTCCTTTTAAACCAGGCACAGTTACTAAATACTGCCACCAGAACACCTGAAAATTCATAGATTCTATCAAAACATGGTTATAAGAGAATACACACTGTATCTATTAAGATTCCCCCAATACAATAGCATTTATAGCAATAGATTATGACAAAGTTAATATTAAAATCATGTGGATTAAGAATTCGGTCAATCCATCCATGTACTGTATGAACTTCTAAACCAAAAATGACATGAAAACAAAGGGCTGTATAGAAAGAGAAAGAGGATACTTGCAATATAAAGAGTAAATATATAGAATAACTTGCTTTCATCATGGATTTCCAGAGTATTATCAGACCTTACTTTGCTCCAGAAGACAAACATGGGTAAGGCAATGATGGACAGAATTATCAGCAAAAAGAAAACGAAGGAAAAAAGTATGGGAAAAAGTACAGCAGGAGTCAGTCAGTCAGTATCAGCAGACAGTGCAGAGAGAAGATCTCTTCTATAAATGCTATCTGATTCCATATCCCAGAAGGCTTTGCTGTGCTGCGGGAGAGATGCAGTGTGCTACAGTACTAGTGCTGTTCTTCACCCCACTGAGGTGACCGTTTCAGGACACAGCATACTTTTTGCCTCCTTGATCAGTTTTGTTAAGTATCCTGTGCAGGCCTGGAGGCATGTAATACGGTTTGGAAGGACTGCCATCGTTCCTTTCAAGATCTTCACCTGAAGGGTGTCCCATCAAATCAGACGACAGAAGAAGGGAAGAGTTAAGGAGGAAAGACAGAGGGTTTCAAGGAAAAGGGAAAAAAGAAATAAGAAATGCAGAGTTAGTCAGCAGCCATGCAGTTTGAAAAGAAGATAATACATCAGTATTATAATTAGAGAACAGAAGTGATCGAAGTCATGCACAGAGAAGAAGAGGAAAGGTAAAGGAAGACCAGTGGGTGGGTGTGTACAGTATTTATCAAGGACTAAACCAGATTTTTAAGTTGAAAACATCAAAGTTCAGCATTTATTACCAAACACACATAAGTGAATTCTGCAGATTTAATAAGGGTACTTACAGAAGCAGAGGAACAATGTATCTACACACATGGCATAGACGTTAAAGAACCCGTGTGCAATCATATATGATCCAAATATCACAGTCTGTGAATGGGAAAAAAGATTAAGAGAGAAATTAAATTAGAATAAATCTGTGTTCCCAACATACCTCTTGATAAATATGCATTTCAATAATGTTTTATTAAATATTTAAATATTCATTTCTTAATATTTAAAAACACAAAAGACAGAACGAATTATTAGCAGACTAAGTATTTATAAGCAGACTAAGTATTTATAAGTATTTAAAAGTTTTTGTTTACATAATATGAGTGTGTACTGTGTATATTTATTATGTATATAAATACAAACACATGCATGTATATATTTAAGAAAAATATGTTATGTTTATATGTTTATATTAAATATATTTATATATAATATAAAATATAATAATATAAATATATAAATGTATATACACATGTAAATATTTTCAAAATATATACTGAATGTGTGTGTGTATTTATATATACATAATAAATAAACACAGTACACATACATATATTATGTAAACAAAAACTTTTATTTTGGATGCGATTAATCATTTGACAGCACTAATATATATGTGTGTGTGTGTGTGTGTGTGTAAGAATTATATATTTTTTAATTGTTTTTAAATTAACAGATATATAAAATGTATCACACACACAGAATAAAAAAAAACATTAATTTATAATATATTAATTTATATATATATATATATAAATCACTAAAGACTGCATAAGAAGTTTCTTAATAAATTAACAAATTTATAAAATGCAAATAAATAAAACTATATAAAATTTCTAGAACATGAAGATGTATTGCTTGCACTCACCAGCAGAGGGACCCAATAATAATTTAATGACGGCACCTCTTCCTGGATTACTGGTATTTGGCGGGTGAAGAAAAAGAATGCAAGGACACCTGCAAAAGCATATTCACAACATCAGCAAGCAAAAAGAGCTAGAATGGCACAATGTGACATCATCAATAATTTTTGTGTTTATAATTTATGTGTATGAAGGCAAAAGTCATGTCCTGTCTGTATGTGCGGTTAAAGCGCCCTGGCTCTATTAGTCTTAATGTTGGCCTGTCTGTATGTCACAGATGAAACGGTTGACTCACCCACACTCCCTGAGATCAGCAGTTTGCCCAAGAACAGCAGGAAGTCAGTCACCTTGTCCAGAACAGCAACTCTAGAGCAAAAAAAGAATAATAAAGAGATGCTATATATAGTCATATTTAGTCTTGGAGCTCTTGCATAAACTAGACATTTTATTATATGGAATATTTAAAGAATTCACAATTTATTAGACAACAATATTTGTCCAAATATGAGTTGAGCCTGACAAAGACAAAGTATGACTTTTGTTCAAATTATGCTTCACAAGTTGAACACAAAAGAAAAACATCAGACAACAAAATGTTTGTTTTTTATGTCATAAAGGCAACATTTAGTGAAATTTGACAGTGATAAACCTAATACAAAAATGACATCCAAAAAACATCCTGGGAATGTCAAAATAACTGGAACAAATTCTTGAACAGGTGTGTGTGAGAGACAGAGTCCTTGCAGCTTCACACCTTGACAATGACATTATAAATGTAGCAGCTGTGCAGAGTTTTACCTCATAACGTTCCTCATTAACAGGAAGAAAGCGTCTCGCGCTGAGGAACAGAAATTCTTCCCATATATTGAAATCTGAGGACATGAATCAAATCGAACAATAAATGTTAATGCATTCCTTCTTTCTGTAAGTCCGTTTCTTGACAACACAGGTTCAACATTGGCTTTCACATTTAAACAAATTAAACTATCCACATTGAAAATATATGCTGTTATATGGTAGTTATAAATATATATAGTATAAAGTTATGTAATGCCTGTACCTTGGAAAAGTGGAGTGACTCACCATAATGTAAGCATTCCTGTTCATGAACTTGATGAAGTGCTCTAGGCACCAGAAACAGCATTTTAGGCAGCACAGCAGGAAGCGTGTAAAAGCGTTGTGAGCACCTGCGACAAAAACAGAAGAAAGGGCAGCAGCAACATTATTCACAATGTATATACACTATAGTTCAAAAGATTGGGTAGGTAAGATTTTAGGAAAGATGTTTTTGAAAGAAGTTTCTTATGCTCATTAAGGCTTAATTTATTTGATCAAAAATACAAATATCTTTTAAAATGTAATTTATTTATGTGATGGCAAAGCTGAATTTTCAGCATCATTACTCCAGTCTCCAGTGTCACATGATTTTTCAGAAAACATTCTAATATGCTGATTTGGTGCTCAAAAACATTTTCTTATTATTATCATTGTTGAAATGGTCTTCTTAATATTTTTGTGGAAACTGTAACAATGGAGACATCTGAGACCATCACTGATGACGAAAATGAGTCAAACTTTAAAAAATGTAAATGTGATTCATACCTTTCAGTTTGTGGTCGAGGTACTCCAGAATAATCCGGATGAACTGTACAATGGACAGAATCAAAGCTCCGAACGCAAGAGAGCCTGTGTGATACCTGGAATAACATTGTAATGTGATTACAGTGAACATTTCATTTCAGTCCAGCAGCTCTTCTCTCAGACATAATCAATCATCTGCAAGCTTCTAAGACCACAGATGGCAACATACCTTAAAGCCCTGCCAAATGATGAAGCCAAGGGGCAAGGTGGGATGTCTGCTGGCTTCCTCAAGGCCCAGTAATACGAGGCGAACGCCCCGGCGAGGGTGCACTGACCCAGAGCGATGGTGAAATTCACCAGCCAGAGGAAGACCAGCAAATTGCAGAGCTGAAGAACAAAGATGTAACGGTGGTACAGACTCTCCCCACCATAAAAAGCAAATGTGCACTGGGAGCCTGGGCACAGTTTAGTCACGTTGGATTGACTGAAGGTCTGAAACACATCAAAGAGATGGAAGGAATCACCAATGTGACAACAATTACTAAATCTGAATCAATATAATGGATTTAATATTTAAAATGTAGTACAATTAAAACCTGTACACTGTGTGAGCAGGTTGCTGTCTTTTAGATGATCACAGTTTACAGTAGGGTTGGTTCTTACCTCTGGGTCACAGGTGAGGTTGGTATACTTGCAATCGGGTAGCGTTGACATTACTTTATATACTGCGTCTCCAGATGATGCCAGGAAACTGAAATAATTTATGGTTAAGGAAAACACAATACAAAGTAGCTGAAGAAAAAAGCTGAAGTGTGTAATATCTGTGCCACCAAATGTAACTGCTAAAATAAAGACTGCTCCTATAAAACAGGAAGGTAGTCTTGTATGGAAGCTTGTTCCTGCCACAGAATGAAAAAAATAGGGTAATTCTTCCAATACTTTTTTTTTCACAATTCTGAGTTTACATTTTCAAAATTGGGAGTTTACATCTCACAGTTCAGTTTTTTTTTTTTTTTTTTTTTTTCTGACGCATAACAAAAATTGTGACTTATCTTTTATAAATTGTGACTGTGACATATTATTCTAGCAAATGTGAGTTTACATATAGTTCTGATTTTTCGATTTAGAATAGCTCAAAAGTCTGTTTATACATCTCACAATTCTCAGAATTGCAAGAAAAAAGTCTGAATTGTGAGATAAAAAGTCACAATTAACTAAGATTTTATCCCACGACAGAAACAAAGTCTTGTCCCAAAGCCATGCATTAAAACAAACCCTATTAAACCTAAAATTTTTTTTAAATATGTTTCAATGTTTTAATATTTGATATTTAAAAAATAAACCTTTAAATTGTTTTAAACTTTTCTTTCATACATTTACTGTTTTATATATATAATTAAAAAGTACTAAACTTCATTCAGCATTCAAATTAATTTAAAATGTGGATACACAGCTGTAACAGCCCAGTATGCAATACAAAGAGCCAGAAGCAGGAAGGTGATGATGGGATAGAACAGTGTTGACATGATGCAGCCAATCGCCCTGTAGGAAAGAGAGACATAACATTTAAAATAACATTTGACAGCTTTGTTCCAGGCGTTTTTCCATTCTTTCCAAGCACCACCATTAAACAGAAGAAAGAAACTTACTTGCTGCCCTCCTTTAGAAGAGCAATGGCAATACGAACTCTGTTCCGCAGGAATATCAGAACTAAGATGATGATAGCTTCAATGACAGCCAAGGAAATCACTGCGGAAAAATATCAAGCTGTCAGTCACTTCCATCAAACTGAAAGTTTCATATCCTTCAACTTGAAGTGCAGCTGCATCGCTTGGTTTGAGATGCATCATCTGATTTAAACTTCACTACAAACACTCATATATTAGAATAACTCAAGAAATCTTACTGAATATGAGCCAGGTCTGACTCAGCTGCAAGTAAACCCGGAAGTCAGTCTGGAATCCGATGTCTGAGATGGTAATGTCAGAGTCCGGCTTCCCCTTGAGTGAACTGTACTCCCAGTAACAATGCCATATTCCTGTAAGTGACAGTCAGGACACAGCAATCAAACCCACAGTGCAGAGACATTCTCAAACTATCATAGCTAACACATAATTTAGTGTTAAGGTCAGTTACAAGATCAGGGTTTAATTTTTAAAGTGAACATTTATTGCCTGAGAATTCAAGAGAACCAGATCAGTCTGATTCATGAATGATTCATTTAGTTTTTTGAACTGATCATTTGGTTCACTGATTAAATCGGACTGAAAAGAAGACAAAAAGGACTTTTTGAAGTTTGAAAATTGTAATTTTCTGTTGGATGAACAACATTCATCCAATAATATATTATATCATTTTTATTTTGGGGTAAACTATCCCTATAATTTGTTAAATTTTGAAGTCTAGTATATAAGAGTTTAGTTTTTGAGTTTTAGTCTGTAGTGTTCTGTAGTCATCACCAACCATAGCCCACAGCCACGATGACCCCGAAGATCACCATCCAGAAGAGAACGCCAGCGGTGAACCTCAGCAGCAGAATGAAGATCAGACTGACCAGCATACTTATCACCAGACCACTGAAAACACCCATAAACCACAGATCAGCCACACCGTATCAATCTGTTGCATTTGTGAGAAAATGAGGGTATACTGTACGTACATTAGGATCCAAAACCATGAGCTGGCGTAATCCTCAAAGATTTTGACGCCCACCTCCTTTGCATCCAACAGGCTGGTGATGCCACTGTAAAAGAGCACAGAAAACAGTCAAAAACAGTCAACTCTACTGACTGTACAGAGCAGTTTATGGGGAGGTTTATCTCATAAACATGCCACATACAGTCTTTTCTTCATTAAACTAAGAAGCAATGGCACACTACAGTTGGTTATAACAGATCTACAGCAGTCAGGTCGATGTTTCACACAGGTGTTACCAGAGTTTCACACAAGTGTTAAGAAAACATCAGATTTGTTCTATTGTCCTCCTTTCATGAAAAAGCCATGTTTTTCATGTACAGTGGAGGTGAAGGGTTAAAGAACTTAGTCAAAGTTACTGAATCTGACAACTGAAATGATGCTTTGAGGGACAGAAGTACAGTCAGTGCAATATGTTGTACTGTTTAAAAGGTCACTGGACACATCTAATTTTCTTAATGTTTTAAAAAATGTTTAGTCTAGCAATAATGTTTTGGAAAAACAACAGACTTTATTTCTATCCCACACAGTCTTGTTTTTACTCAGGTCAAACTAAAATGAATATAGTGTGCATTCTATGTAAGTCTATGGTGAGAGAAGTGCTTTTATATACACTACCATTTGAATGTTTTTAAGAAATCAACATTTTTATTCGGCAAGGATGCATTAAATTGATTAAAAGTGACAGTAAAGAAGTATTGCGGTTTCCACAGAAATATTCAGCAGCACTACTGTTTTCAACACTGATAATAACAAGAAATGTTTATTGAGCACAGACTGAAGTAGTGGGCTGAGGAAAATTCAGCTTTGCCATCACTGGAATGAATTACATTTTAAGATATATTAAAATTATTTTAAATTGTAATAATATTTCACAATATTACTGTTACTACTGTATTTTTGTTCAAATAAATGCAGCCATGGTGAGCATAAGACTTGTTCCTCACACAAACTTTTGAATAGTAGTGTATATAACATTTGATTTTATTATTTGTAAGCTGGGTATATTTTATATAGTTTTGTGATATTCATTGATTTGTACAAAACTGAGGTAGGTTTGAAAAGGATAGCAGTAACCCTATAGAAGCTATTTTGAAACTAACTTGTCGAGCTAAAATCTACCCAATTTAAAGTTGGCTTAAACAACATTGAAGCTACTTTTTAATAAATGCAGTTATCTCTACTTAGCTATAATTCTGTATAATTGTTGTAAAGGGGGGAAAAAGTAGAATAGCTGTACATTGCTACAAAAAAAATCAGTGCAGACACCTTCGCAGGAAGTCAAAGAATCATGAATGATTCATAATGGAGTCTGCAAAAAAAAACAAAAAAAACCAGCATTGTCATGTTTCATCACTACTTGCTGGAAAAAGTCGCCTGCTGCTGGAAAACTGCACTATACTGAAAACAGCTCAACTACTTTCATCAAACTGAAAAATTGTTTAGTTAGTTACTTCCAAACACTGGCTAGCAGAGATTAAGTTCTCCAAGTAATGCTGATGAAAAGTGTGTTTGCCTATAGCAGAGAAGCTTCAAGAGCTCTGTGTCCCAATTTTAACATCTGCATTTTAAACTCCTACGCTCAATTTTCCCTTGCTGAAAACACGATCAATGTAGTTCATGTACAAAACGACCTTGCTATGACATTAAATCACATCTTCCTCACTTACGTTTGCCATTATATTCTTAAAAAGCTCTTTCAGCAGAGAGACATCTGAAAGGCAGAGGGATTTTGTCAGTGACCTCAGTTTTGACAAGGGGGAAAAACAGAGATGTGTTTTTTCTGTTCTACAGATTCTTTGAGAGGCTGCAGGTGCAGAATATGCGGTGACGGAGGTTAGTTCGTAGATAAGTGAAGGATAAGGTTGACTTTCAAAGCTGACAAGAAATAGAGACCTTTCTGTTCCTTGTTGCATAGCTGTAACTTTGCTACAAAAAAGAAGCATTGAGCATGTTACAAAAGACACACATGAAGCAAAAACCTTGGCTTTCTGCAATCAGGTAAAGAGTTGCAAAAAGCATCTGCAGATTAGAGTATAAAAGTGCCTGTTTTTGTGAGTAAAACTCAATCCAAAAGTACAATTGTTAGGGCCTGTTCACACAGGACACATTCTTACATTAAAAACAGATGAAAAAAGCTAAACTACTTTAAACTAATATTACCAAGATGTGATGTGATGGCAAAGACGTAAGAACACATCCTGTGTGAACATTGTCTTGCAGACTAGTTACAAGAAACCTGCTTGCCAAAATAAGAAAATACCCCGTGTGACCTTTCACCCCAGGAGTTTAAATCAGTGCTTTTATGGCAGCAGCAAACTCATGCGAACATGCACAGCTTGACTTATTTGTTTAAAAGGCCAGATTCTCTCTGACCTTTTGTAAGCCCAAATGTCATACCCAGATAAAACTGTCCTCTCTTGCCTGGATGGAAAGACAGTATATTTAGGAAGAAATGTTGGAAATAACTGTATTATTGTTTACCTGCTGTATTTGTACAAATGCACATATTTTTTATATCAATATACAATACATTTCCATTCAAAAGTCTAGGGTCGTTTTTTATTTTAAAAGAAAGTAATGCTTTTCCTCAGCAAGTATACATGAAATTGATAAAAAAAAAACAGTAAAACACGCATAATATTAAAAGAAAAGTTGTTTCAAATACATTATGCTCCTTTGAATCTTCTATTCATCAAAGAATCCTTTCAAAAGCATTAAGAAATCTTACCGACCCCTATCTTTTGAACGGTAGCACACATCCACTTAAACTCTGACTCATACAACTAAAATGGAAACTGAGAGCTCCTTCAGAAGAGCATTCATTAATTAATAATCATTATATCTAATTAGGAAGAGCGGAGCGATTTTATGCAGGCCAGAAGGTATTTTTAGACTCGTATATATGGGATAATGTATAGTCAGCCAGTTATTGCCTCAAAATAAGCACTGACAAGGTGATCGGGACTCTGAAGGGGTTTATTTTGCATGAGTAACCGACTGATTGTATATTATCACACTTAAAGCACAGCTACTTAACCAAATAAATATATAATTATACATGAAATATTAATTTGAGATGAAATTATTTTATTATGGAAGAAGACAGAGACTGCAGAGTGATACAAGTGAAACTAGCACTTGTTTTAAATTATATGCAATATAATTACGCAAGTAAATTCTATAGTTTAGTGGCATTATACAACAATATTTGAATAATTTTGTTTTGGTTTGCCTAACTAGTCCTCCTATTTGTGTTACTCTCAATGAGTGCAATTTTGAAGTCATACAGACAGTGCAACATTAGTCCAACATCTACCAAACAGGCTGGTGGAACACTTTTTTTTACCTGTAGTCTTATATGGGTGCTATGCACTAAGCACTACTAATAAGTGAACTTACTTTGCTGCATCTCTCAGATCGACGACACTTCTGATTTTACCGTGTCCATCCTTGAAGCTTGTTTTGTTGGCAACAGTTAATGTCCCGTTTCTGGTGATGAAATCGGGAAAGCACCTCTGGAGAACTGATGGAACAGCAAATAATAACAACAACAACAAAAAAATCCACTTAATTTTTTAAGTATTTATAAGCTGTTGAGGACATGCTTTGTGTCTGTCTGCTCATTTATCTTCAAGGCCTAAATTCCTGAGAGGTGATAAGCAGCAGCTATCCAAGGGTTTCGTATCATTCTGTGCCTCCTCTGCTGATATGGAGAGGATACAGTGACCGTCTCAGCCTTGGAAGAGACATTTTCTCTCTTTCTATCTCTTATATTATTCACAATGTTTACATTAAAGCAGATACGACGGCTTCAAAGAGATCCAGTGGCCTGAACTGAAACTCATGATCTCCTGATATACAAGTTTCTATTGATATTCACATACATTCATGCAATCTTTCATTAGTATCTTTTGAAATAGACATGAACAAATTCTAACATGAATTAAATTTAACTCACTTATACCCATAAATATTGGGGTTTCTTTGTCTAGACACTCGCTCATTCCTTAAACTTCTGAGATTCAATTGGAATTGTGGGAATTTTTGTACATTATTGATGCTGACGTGCATATACATTTTAACTAAAATTTGGCACCAAGACAGGTATTATAATGAAAAATACCAGCACAGAAAGCATTGTTTTGACTATATATTTCTCACAAAATTATTCTCTGAAGAAAAAAAAAACTTACATGGTCTGCTTGGCACAATCATTGAGGGACAATCTTCATCCCGAAGCACCTGAGAAACCGACTGCCAAATGAGAAAGGAAAAAGAAGAAGATAACTTTACAAAAAAAAAAAATTCATACTGCTCCCTACAGTATTTCTCCAGCATGCCAGGCCTGACTCAAACACAGTCACCATGTGCGATTCTAAATGTGCATGTGTGAGAATGTGTGAAAATCCAGTGACTCAGCAAAATCAGGCCATTGACGGTTTGCGTTGGTACATTTACGCATTGACATGCACAGAAATGTAGGCGCCTGCTGGAGTGTACATGTGTGATGTATCAGCCTGCTAAGATGAACCATCGTCATCAAAAATGTATCTGACCATAACAGGCATAATATTCCTCTAGACATAAAATTATTCCCGCACTCTTTTAACTAATGAATTTCTATGAATTTTCAAGTAGTTTGTGATTACTGGATAAGGATTATTCTATTTATTATTAATATATTATTTCATGTTTAATTAATTATTAAATCAATTTGCTAAAAAACTATTTATTTATGAGTCAGCTCAACAAATTGAAAATAACCATCTTAAAAGAAAGATTTGCTTACAAATAAGACATTCACTTTAAAAATGTCAATGACTTTTAAGATTGTATTAATTTCCGTGACCTTTCCAGACCTAGAAAATAAAATCGTACAAATTCACAGCTGTGAGAACCCTGTTTCAAGAATTTTCAAACTTCAGTGTGCATGTGATCACTGAATTTAAACAAAGTTTTGGTTCTAGCAGATACTCTCTAGTTTCCACATGATACCTTATCAGGATTGTTGAAACCCGGCTTGCAGAATTGCTTGTAGTAATCCCAGTAGCTCTTATTGCGTCTATAGTTGTATTGCATGTCGATGTATGTGGCAAATCTGTCTGGGCACTTGGATACACACAGCTGGGGTGAATAAGAGAGAAAGAGAGGCATCAGTTACAAAGCAAGCCAGTGCTAAATCCTTCCAGCTTAGAGAGAATGACAGATGGTTTGCAAATAGTGTCTATATTACCTGAGTTGTAGGGCACTGGAGGTTAATGAGGACTGTAGGATTTGCACATTGTAAAATATTGAAATAAAATAATATGGCTTTATTTCTGTGGGGGAGAAATAGAAGGTGTTTCAATCCATCTTTGAAACATAAAAATCTAATAAATAAATGAATAAATAAATCTCATACTTAAAATATTAAGTATGAGATTACTTTTAAATATTTTATGCAATTTATTAATTAAAGTATAACAGCATTAACACCTCAATTTGTCTCTGGCTCATACTCACGCATTAGGAGTACCCTGATGTCCACAGAACTGGCCATAGCTGTCTGTCGGGTAGACCACTTTCCGGGGATCCCCATGCATCCAAGCTTAAAAAACATAACACAAGTCATGTCATCTGAATCTTGTTTCTCAAATAAGTTTACCACAGTTGCAATTCAAGCATCATGCATTTCAAAAGAACTGCTGTAATTAAAAAATATATATATATTTTGCACCAGCAACCTCAGTATTTATGGCAACACTGAAACTACACCCACTGTTCCTGCTGAGAAGGAACAGGCAGAAGCAAAGAGAACAAACATGTACAGATGCATGAAAAACTAACTAAAAATAAAGTGAAACCTCTTTATTTAAATCAGAGCATAAGAGGCTCTTTATGTAATTGAATACCAGTGATTTTAGTCCACAGAGAATCAAACACACTACAGCTCTGTGGAGAAGGATTCTGCCAGATGATTTAATTTTCTCCACTCAAGTCTGCATGGAAAAGTGAATTTGAGCTTCAGGGGTCACGGAATGTCACCCCGAGCCTAAAACGGTCACATGAGTTGTCAGTGCACTTCAAAGGGCAACAGAAAATTAATTTAGCCTAGTCAGGATTAAACCGATAAGACCAGAGCAGTGTGAGATCAGCATGAGAAAAAAAAGCACTGTGTCTTACACACTCCACAGACTCAATATGTACAGTTTGTATAATTACAATTTAATAAATAATTAAATTGGAACATTTTAAACTATGTAATTTACTCCTGTGATGGCAAATCCGAATTTTAAGCAGCCCTTTCTCCAATCTGTCATATTATGTAATATTATCTTCCAGAAATCATTCTAAAAAACTAAAATTTGTTTTTAAAATGAGATCCTAGAACTTTTGGGTGCCACTATATATAACAATCACAGGCAGCATGTTTCCAACACAGACAGATCCAACAGTCGGCAAGCTGTGAGTCTCCCAGAAACGGCACAAGAGAAGAGCCTGTGACAGTTTTAACCACAGACTCCACATTTAAACCACAAATGATGTAACCGATCAAATGTCACAGTGAATGAATGGGTTCGTGTGAGTCCTCTTGCTTTTTTGAGAATGGACTAAATGACTGTCCTTATAAAAACAGCCACATACGGTGAGGGGAGTGTAACTGAACATAATGACACTGCATTAGGCTGCTGTTTACGACTGACGCTCCCCCGCCGCTTCTATTTGGCTGCTTAATAACGCTGGATTCATGAGCCGCATTATGCAACCCTCTCTGCTGAAGCGCACGTTAATGAGTGTAACTCACCCACTGTTCCCAGAACGATGTAACTGAGGATGACGATGACAAAGATCACACAGCAAAGCACGTCTGTGCAGCCCCTGCAGTGGGAATGTGAGAAAAGAGAATGTAAGGGAAAGAATGTGAGCTCTGAATGAATAAATCACACTATATCTACATTCATAATGGCATTTCAGTAAGTACACAAATAAGTTAACGAATTACATATTCCTAATTAATAAAATATTGTAAAATATTTTTTTTAGAACCATTGTGAACTCTCAATCTAGAAACAAAATAACATTATTCACTAACACAGTGTGTTAAAGAACACATAGATCTACACACAGAGCACATATACTGTTTTTGTGATCATTTTTCCCTGCTGACTGTAACCACATTAGAACAGACTTGTGACCCATTTTTGGGTGCCAACCTACTAGTTGAAAACAACTAAATAGCAGCTTTGCAGACAGAGAAAATGAGGCTGAGGTCAGAGCAGGGCAACAGAAAAGATTAAAAGATGTGCTGCATCCTCATTCACATATTATCCATCCGACATATTATGCAAGTAATTAAGTAGTGCACAGGGTGGTTATTGTTAACTAAATACTAAAACTATTAAAAAATGACTTCATTAAATGAAATATTTATATTAATTATAATTTTTTAAATATATATATATACACATATGTATATATATTTATATTAGTGCTGTCAATCGATTACATTTTTTTAACTAATTAATCGTACATTTTTCTGAGATTAATCGCGATTAATCCCACCTAACATTAAAGTTTTTAAATATACTATTATATTGCAATAATTTCACATTCAATCTTCAAATTAATTTACAAACAACAAAGACAGTATATATTTTTTTAATATTTGTTTAATGGCATCTTTTTTTATGACTGAATACCAATCACTGGTGTCTCTATAAAATTTCCCCAACCCCCCTAATATTTAACCATTGCCATTCAACATTACAGTAAAATTGAGAACTATCAATTTTAACATTTATTAGACTAAATAACTTCTAATTTAAGTGAACTTAAAACAATCTTCACATAAACACATTATAATAAATGTCATATTTACCTGTGCCCTTCAGCAGAAATATACAGAAATTGAAATTGAAGTTATCAAACACTAAATTCTAAATTAAATATAGATGAATTCTTAAAGCTAGATTCTTTGTCCTTTGATTAACAATTAAGACCAGTTAATTGCCATTACTATTATTATTACATTACAGACATCACAGAAGCTGGTTATTAGGTTATTTTGGCTGTTATTTCTTTAAGAGCTGCTGCTGATCTACGTGACGCGGATCTGACACGCATCATATTTTCTCCCAACTCTTTTTACCTTTTCTGACCCACTTCGTCTCTACTAATGAACTGACTGATGAGTTGAATCGGGTGTGTTAGATGAGGGAGACAGTGCTGCGCTGCTCCAGGACACTTTTGAAAACCATTTCAGAGACCTGTTCTTAAATGTGACTCATTTAAAATATATTACATGCATGCACAGTTTTAAGGCAGCTTTAATCACCTTTTTGGTGACTTCATGACTTAACTGACCACGACATTGCATGCACATAGTTTATTTCGTGCTTTGATATGAAATGAGACAGGCTACACCGCGCCGGTGTCTTTGTGTGTGCAATAGAAGACCGAGCACAGTACAGTCTCGGCGCTCGTTTGACTCGTGTCTGCCGCTGAAGTGAAGCTGGAGCACGCGTCTGAAACGTCTCCCGTTTGATGTGGTCATAAAGATGTTCTGTGACTAAATAAATGCACTTCTCGTCAAGAGAAATAGTGACAGAAACAGCAGTTGTGAGTGCAGTGGCCTACCCTAGCCCCGCCCCTGCGTTAATTGCGTTAAATATTTTTATTTATATATATATATACACATGTACATCTCAGAAAATTACAATATGGTGAAAAAGTTCATTTTGTCTTGTAACTTATTTCAAAAAGTGAAACTTTCATATATTTTAGATTCATTACATGTAAAGTAAAACACTTCAAAAGTTTTAATTTTGATGATTAGAGCTTACAGCTAATGAAAGTCAAAAATCAGTATCTCAAAATATTAGAATATTTCCTAAGATCAATCAAAAAAAGGATTTGCAAAACAGAAAAGTTCAAGTTCTTTAATGTATGTTCATTTATGGGCTCAATACTTGGTCGGGGCTTCTTTAGCACAAACTCCAGCATCAGTGAGGTGTGGCATGGAAGCGATCAGTCTGTGGCACTGTTGAGGCACTATTGATCCTTCAGCTCATCTGGATTGTTGGATTGACTGTTTATCATCTTTCTCTTGAAAATATACCATAGATTCCATATGGGGTTCAGGTCAGGCATGTTGGCTGGCCAATCAAGCACAGTAATATCATGGTCAGCAAAGCACTTGGAAGTGGTTTTGGCACTGTGTGCAGGTGCTAAAGTCCTGCTGGAAAAGGAAATCAGCATCTCCATAAAGCTTGTCGGCAGATGGAAGCATAAAGTGCTCTAAAATCTCCTGGTAGACGGCTGCATTGACTTTGGACTTGATAAAATACAATGGACCAACACCAGCAGACGTCACGGCACCCCAAATCATCACTGACTTCGGAAACTTCACACTGGACTTCAAGCAGCTTGGATTCTGTGTCTCTCCAGTCTTCCTCCAGACTCCAGACCTTGATTTCCAAATGAAAAGCAAAATTTACTTTTATCTGAAAAGAGGACTTTGGACCACTGAGCAACAGTCCAGTTCTTTTTCTCCTTAGCCCAGGTAAGATGCTTCTGACGATGTTTCTGTTTCAGAAGTGGCTTGGTAGCCCTTTTCCTGAAGACGTCTGAGCCTCTTGATGCACTGGAGTCCAGAAGCTCTCCCTCAGCTTTGCTTGACAGTATTCTCAAGCTTGCAGTCATCCCTGTTGCTTGTGCATTTTTCCTACCCAACTTCTTCCTTCCAGTCAACTTTGCATTTAATATGCTTTGATACAGCACTCTGTAAACAGCCACCCCTTTCAGTAATGACCTTCTGTGACTTAACCTCTTTGTCGAGGGTGTCAATGATTGTCTTCTGGATCATTGCCAAGTCAGCAGTCTTCCCCATTACCGTGTTTTCAAAGAACAAGAGATACCCGGAATTTATACTGTATGGATGGTCATGTAATGAAACTCAAATGTAAATATTCTAATATTTTGAGATACTGGATTTTTCACTTTCATGAGCTGTAAGCTCTAATCATCAAAATTAAAACAAAAAAACTTTTGAAACGTTTTACTTTACATGTAATGAATCTAGAATATATGAAAGTTTCAGTTTTTGAAAAGTCAAAAAAAAAAAAAAAAAAAAAAAACTTTTTCACGATATTCAAATTTTTTGAGATGCACCTGTATACTTGTGGTGCAGAATTGGGACGTAGCCATATGGTTCAGTAGGACAGTAAACTTCAGTCTTGTGTAGTTCTGACTGCACTAATCCAAATCTGACTAACTCCCAGCATACAGCAGCTTTGAGTGGACAGCTAATGTGGAGGACAGTAGAAATGAGTGACGTGTCTGATGTGTAAACTACAAACCCAAGAGCTACAAACCCACAGTGTCATCTGTAACAGCGTTCCCTGAGCTATATTTAAATTCTGCTCAACAGACGGGGAGTGGGTGGTTGCGTCGGGCCGCTTTCACACAAAGGTGCGGATTTGACGTGTTACTGGGAGTCAGTGACATTTAATGCAATACAGCTTGGGTGATATTTTCGGAGATACAGTGTTAATGGACTGGTGGAAAAGTAGCCAACAAAAAAAATGTATGAAAATAAACTTATTCACAGGTATAGTTATCCAAAAATGAGCATTCTGTCATTATATACGCACCCTCACATTGTTCCAACCCCAAAGGAGGTTATTTAATTTTGTTTTTGAAAATACAAACTATGATTCTTCACCAGAAAAGTAGCTCATATGACTTGTTTACTATATTCCAAGTCATACAACTACTTTGTGTGAGGAACAGACAAACATTTCTAGAGAAAAGCTGCAACCAGATCATTGAGTCAATAGGTTGTCTGAAAATTGGACCAACTTCTAATTTGTGAACATACAGTTCATAGGTTTATTGAAAAGAACCAAATTGGAAAGATTGATCTGTTCACAAATCGGACTGATCCAGTTCTCAATGATCTGGTCACAGCTGTTCTGCTCACTTTAGAAGATTTTCAGATGTTCTATGACTTCATATGATGTCATATGGACTTCAATGGTGCTTTCTTATAGTTAGACATGATGTGATCACTATAAACTGCTGTGGTATAGAAAATGTCTGTGTGAAGAAACTTTTCCTTTTGTGCTCCAAAAAAATAATTTAATCTCTTCCATAAATCATAATCATAGGTTTATTAAACAACAAACAACTAAAACACCTTTATCAATTTATTACTGAGGCACTATGATAAACAACTGGGTCAGCTGTGAATGTGGATTGTACCGCACCTCATCACAGCAAACATAGCACAGCAAAGTCCCGCATGCTGTTCTAACCCGACATAGCTTAAGTGTTTTACATCAGTCAACCCCCAATTAGCAGTAGCTGGGCCTTATAAATATGGTAAAAGCAAAGGAAAACCCCATTAGAAACACGCTGGGTGGCACACTGTGACAGTCACTCTCTATTGAGAGCAACAAAAATACATTAAAAACCCATGGCTTGTTGTCCAATAATAGCAGAATTACCTCACAATCTGCTGAATCCTATTGAGTTGGACATGTTAATGAGGCAAAGCAACTCTAGACATGTGAGCAACAGTCATTGATTTCTCTGCTCCTGTGGGGTGAAAACCGTGCTGTCCACTATCACTGCCGAACTAACCATTGATCCACCAGCAGCTCTGGATCAGAGCAAGAAACAGGCCAGCGGAGCGACAGGTCCATGAATGAAGTCAATATTTTTATCAATAACAGACATGCAAATCAGGACAAATCAAAAGACAATGCTTTGAGAGTGTACATGTGTTTCTGACCTATGTAGTTTGAGAGGCTACGATATAGATTTTAAGCGCAAGAAAAAAAACCAATATCACAAATACGAAAATTTATATTTACTTCTGCCAATATTTTTCATTTTTTATTTTATTCATCATCATGCATTATATATATATATTAGATATCCTTTGGCTATTTGTTTTCAATCAATAGGAATGGAGCGACGAGCCTTAAGCAGGTTTAACAATGTCTGTTAACGATCAAACACTGCATGCAATTCCAGACATGCGTGCAACAGTCTCAGCAAATTGAGACAATCATGCTTGTGCATGAAATAGTAGGTCTAGCATTGTCGCCAGTATTAAATGACAAAAATTATATCACCATTAAGAAATTAAGTTTACTGTTTATACATTATATAGAATTTTACAAAAAGTGCGCTATGATAAAGCAGCTTTGTGGTTATAAAGCAAAGCCATGTTTCAATATGATTTTATTCATTATGTAAAAAATCTAAAAACTGATTAACTTACTTTGAAAAAAGAATACAATGTGTAAAACCATTGCAGAACAAGAAATCCAAAATAATAGAATAAATGTGTTGTTATGAGGGGAAAACTGCAAATCAAAATCATAAGAATGCAAAATGTGTGTGCTAAATACACATACTTATATTACCACTGCAAGAAGATAACGCAAAAATATTTCCAAACACAATACATATGATCAAATGATGGCAAAAAAAAAAAACCCTGACAAGGCTTTAATTGTATTTTTGTCTAGTGTGTTTTGGAGGCTTCAGCTGATATATGTAAATAACAATTCTGAACTTTTTAATACATATATCTATCAAAAAATCGCACTTTTCATATCGCAACACAAATAATACTTTTTGAAATTAGATACAATTTGCTAAATTATTGTGTTGGAATTAATGTGACATGTAAATTTAAACCAAAGTGTATTTTTGATGCAGTAACTGTAAATCAATGTAAGCTAGCTACAGCCTCAATGGTTAATGGCGTTTTTTATTTTAATTTTTAATGTAGTGATTTTAACTTTTAATTTAGTGTTTTTAATGCTTTAAAGAGCTATTTTAGATTGTAATTAAAAATGCATTTTCTGAATACTTTAATTTTTGGACTGATATTAAAGTAAAATACTTGTGTGTGAGAGAGAGACAGTGAAAACATCAATGCGTTCCTATTGGTCAGTGTTAGAGGAGCTCAGCTTAGCCTGACAGTTAGCCTACCCTGGAGCAGGGCTGCATTTCCCAAAAGCATCGTAAGCTTAAGTAGGCTACATTGTAGACCCATTGAAACCAACCAGCTTACGATGCTTTTGGGAAACGCAGCCCAGGTTAGTTTCCCAGCATAAGTTACCAGAGTGACTGAGCTTGAGCTATGGTAAATTTGCTTTATGGAACTAAATCAAGTGAAAATAAGTCAGACTAACTGAAATAAGACTGCCTTATTAGGTAAACTGGTTTCATGAAACAGCCCCCAGATGTTAAGTTCTGTCATCATCCCTGTGCCTAAGAACAATAAACCCTCTTGTCTGAATGACTATCGTCAAGTTGCCCTTACATCAATAGTCATGAAGGTCTTTGAGAGACTGGTAAATAACTACATATGCTCCTCCATCCCTGATACTTTGGACCCTCTTCAGTTTGCCTATCGCCCCATTAGATCTACTGATGATGCCATCTCTCACATCCTGCACTCTTCTCTCACGCACATTGACAGCAAAAATGGGAACTATGTAAGGCTGCTATTTATCGACTATAGCTCAGCTTTCAACACTATTGTCCCATGCAAGCTAACTTCTAAACTAAAGAACATAGACCTATGGCTATAACTCTTCACTCTGTGAGATCCTTCAGAACACAGCCTATACAATTTATTTACCTTGATCTTCAATCTATTCAAAAAGTTTTCACCCCCCGGCTCTTAATCTCTGCATCGTGTTTCCTTCAGGAGCATCAGTGAAGGTTTGAACCTTTTCTAATTTTAGTTGTGTTTGAGTCCCTCAATTGTGCCCTGTTTGGCCCCACTAGATCTACTGATGATGCCATCTCTCACATCCTGCACTCTTCTCTCACGCACATTGACAGCAAAAATGGGAACTATGTAAGGCTGCTATTTATCGACTATAGCTCAGCTTTCAACACTATTGTCCCCAGCAAGCTAACTTCTAAACTCATAGACCTTGGCTATAACTCTTCACTCTGTGACTGGATCCTGAACAAAAGTACAATTTACCTTGATCTTCAAATTCAAAAAGTTTTCAACCCCCGGCTCTTAATGCATCGTGTTTTCTTCAGGAGCATCAGTGAAGGTTTGAACCTTTTTTAATTTTAGTTGTGTTTGAGTCCCTCAATTGTCCTCAGTGTGAAAAGATGGCTCTCAAAATCATACAGTCACAGCTGGAAAGGGTTCAAATATGCAAAAGATGCTGGCAAACTGAAGATTCCGCAGGACAAAGAGGATTTTTCTGTATGTATGTATGTATGTATATGTATCATGCAATACATGTGTCTTCAAATAAACTCCAAAAAATATCACAAGGAATAAGATTTACTCTACCTGTTGTGAACAGGTCCTCTGAATGTGGGGTCAAATTTGTGTGGCTCCCCTGTAATGCAAGAACAAAGTGTCAAAATCACATTTAAATAGTGAAAAATACAACTCCAAAATCTATACTTTTGCCCCAAAAGAATTTAATCTATTCTTGTTAGGAGCTATGTTAGTGGCTATTCTTATAAGTGGCTGACCAGGTCAAAGAGCAAACAAACTAACTTATTTCAGAAAAAGCCCACAATGAAACAATGCAAAACAATGCCACCACCATGTTAAGTGAACAAAGAACTCGATCAAGTTGGTCTGAACAGCCCCATAACAAAGAGACATAACAAAGCACAGGCAAACAAAAGAATACCTGCCACAGTTCTAAACACATTGGATAATTTTGACATCAAGCTCACAGAGTGACATTTCCCCTCGTCAAAGTATTTACAGTAAGTTCCTACCCAATTCTGCTTTGTAGTATCCTCCTTTTGGTCCGGCCATGTTCACTGTTCTCTGAACGAAGACACTGTGTGTTTATATAATGTTGCTGTGCGTGTGTCACTTCCTATGAGGGCTGAGGCGGTATCTTCTCGCCTCTCTCCGATCGGTTAATCATTACACACAAAGCTGTGTTTGCGAGAGGAGGTGGAAGAGAAATCAGGCTGGTAGGCGTTTGCGTTGCTTCCATCTGCCTCTCTCTCTCACTCTCCACTCGTTCCTTATCCTCCTTCTCTCTCTCTCTCTCTCTCTCCCGCTCACAAAGGAAACAGAACTGGTGTCTCGCGGCTCAGATTGGTAGCATCCACTGACACACCAAACACAATGAGACAACAGCACGGCAGCCACCTGCTCAAAGCTTTGCGTGCGCACACACACAGTCTCAGAAAGTGCTGTTTGTATGTCGCTAAACATACCATCACTTCTCATCTCAGTGGAATTAACATCCTGATGTGTTACCAACCCAATTAACAGATGAAATCCTTATATTTAAATGGACAGACTCACTGTCTGGAGCAAATTTTGACAGAACAGAACCAATACGTAGGTCTGCTAGGATCTGTGCCAGTGTATCTGAACAAGCCGAGCGGACAGACATCAGCTGTCACATATGATGATGCCCGCCTTGGTGGCCCAAGTTGGGAGATCAGGCAGTGATGCCATCCTGGAAGAAAAAAGCCATCTTAGCTGGTTTAAACTGGTTTTCAGCTGATCTTAGATCCCCAAAACCCATATAAACCCATACCCAGCCAACAGACAACCCTGACTAGGCTGGGAGAAGCAGCTAAGACCAACAAACAATCTTAGGCAGGATTAAGTGGTTTTTGATGTTACAGTGCAGCTTTATGACGATATCATGATGTCATATAAAAAGACAGCTGATTTAAGATCATGCTCATAAGTCCCCAAAACCCCTATAAAACCAGTTAACAGACCACTCTGACCAAGAGAACCTGGCAAACCATCTTAGACTGGTTTAAGCAGTTTTTGGTGACAATGCAGCTTTATAATGCAATCATGATGTCATGTTTAGGACGGCATCAGTAGTTTGATATGAAGAGAACGAATGGCATATTCTCTAAAGTAGGCCTGCAACTAAAAATCATATTGCAATTGTTTAATCTGTCGATTACTTAATAAATTAATTGGAAAAAAATATATGATTGAGCGATTGAGCAAATGAATGATTGATACATAACCAAACTTATGCATGTTTGCTATACATTGTGTGAAAAAAATTATAAATGTTAAACACTATTAAGTAGCCTACATATGGCATTTCACACTTTTTTTTGGCAAAAACAGCCAAATTGACTAATTCTGTATTCAAAAATTCTATAGTTCATTTTCCTTATAGACATAAGATTTGTTCTCCATACAAGTGGGTGGGGCTTCATGCTCACTGTATTCCTTATCATTAAACAAACATTTCAGAGGAACCTCTGATTGATTCAGTGAGAATTTAGATGCCAAAATAACAGCTCTGTTACCACATCTTCGAGAAACCACAGAAGATCCTTCACATTCATACAACAACCACCAATTGCAAAAACATTCTGGACCTCTTGACCTTGGCAAAGGAGAAGAAAGGAGAACTACACAAGATTTTGGATGAGCTCCAATAAGCAGTAGTCAGCCCTGCTCCTCCGTCTCTATTATCATGAGGGCTGAACTACATCCTGAGCTGTAAACAATGTGAATTTAAGGAATGTCCACTCCTTTCAAACTACTCTGGAAAGAAAAAGTGGTGTAAAAACAATGTTTCCTCAGAAACTGCTAGTAAATCTCACAAATATTCATCATCAAGTAACACATTGAATCAGCAAGTACCACATCGAACTAAACATGAAATTCTGAAGTAAAAAGACTGAAATAGTAGGCTATTTTCTTGTAAAATGTACTCCAATAATTTTTTATCTAATTACAGAATTAAAGAATAAATAAATACAGTAGAAAACATGCAGGTAGGATGGCCTAGGCTATCTAAAAGAAATAAAACAATTAAATGTAAAAATAAAACACAGAATTGTCTTTGCATGAATGAAATATTCTATACTGATTTGTATTAAAGCTAAACTAAAGTTATTCTTAGTTTATTTATATATAAACTAATGTTTTCTCATGTTTATCCCTCACCTATACTGACTACAGTTACACTTACAGTCAAAGAGATGATGAGTCTCAGAGAAAAGAGTGTTAGACAAAAGAAAACTCTTATGGACAGAAGAAAGAGAAAAAGAGACAAGAAGGATAAAGACACATAAATAATACTGGCAGACATGAGAGAAAGAAGAGAGAGAGAGAAAAGAAGAACTGATAAGACACTGTGGCCAGGTGACAGTGGACAAACAGGTCAGGACATCTGGAAAATGCCCCTGAGGTATTATGGGAATAACAATGTCAGCATTACTTTTCCTGTCCCATTTGACTATAGGTTTCAGAAGGGTGCTCATGAACACCGCCTTTGTGGCCGCTACATCCTTTTAATTTGCCCCTCTACTACGAGACACTATCTCTTAAAGGAATAATGCTCTCAAAAATGAACATTTGATTAAAATTTACTCACCCTTAGGCCATCCATAATAAAGAAACAAGCTAGGATGGCTTGAGGGTGAGTCAATTTTCAGCAAATTTTCATTTATGGGTGAACTATTCCTTTAAGAGTGGACAGACACACAGCTAATTTTAGAAAAAAAACTATCTTGTATTCATCCTCAGAAGTTAGAAGTGTTTGATTTATTTAAGAAGAGAACAAATGAAAGCTTTATATGAAATGACAGCTCAAGTAACATGCAAAACTAACAAGCAAGGACTGAAGAACAGATTTACTGGCCTTGCCGAACCACTGAATACAAAAAAACAACAACAACCAAATCCTTCAAGCAGTTACAATGTTTTTCATCAGAAGAACCATATTTTCTTCCCCCTAAGACTTGATTTGACTGCAACGAGAAGAGTGGCAATAAAGTAGCCTCGCTAAGAGGCCGTCTCCTGAGACACCTCTTACATCACAGCAGCCCCAGACAGCAGATCAACGGCTTATCCCCACTTCTCCGTCTCATTTATAATCTGTCCGACATTTAACAGACTGAGTGGTTCGTCAGTTTGCATGGCTTAATTGCATCAGCTGAACCGTAGCTAAGGAACAGCTGGTGTCAGTCCTTCCCAGGTAAACTAAATTACCACCAAGCGAGACAGACAGTGACACTAATTTCAACGGTGACACCTTTTTCAATCACAAACATCCTTCCTGCCTCATTTAGCATTTTTGGTGATTAAAATTGGCATACTGTATGTAAACGTTACACTTTCAGTTTAAACAGTGTAATTTCATCTGTATACTTAAAATAATAACAATATTATACATACACAAAGAAATGAATACTTTTTCTCAGCAAGGATGCATTCAAATGATCAAAAATAAGTAGTTAAACATTTACAATGTAAAAGAAAAAAGTTTATTTCAAATAAATGCTGTTATTTTGAACTTTCTGTTCATCATAAGACATATCACAGTTTCCACAAAAATATTAACTGTTTTCAACATTCATTATAATAAGAAATGTTTCTTGAGCACCAAATTATAATGAACTATTAGAATGATTTCTGACTAATCAAGTGACATTGAAGACTAAAATAATGATTCAGCTTTGCCATCACAGAACCAAACAGTTATTTCACATTACACAAATATTTCACAAGATTTTTCAGCATATTTTTGATCAAATAAATGCAGCCTCGGTGAGCATTAGATATTATTTTAAAAACATTTAAAAAAATAACTTGCCAACACTGAAATTCTAGACTGTAGTAGAGTATAAATAAATGTCAATAAATAAATATACCAAACTTACTCCCTTGTAGTTCCCTCATGCTATTCTGAATATTTTTCCACAGCAAGTCCTATTGAGTTCCAGTCAAAATCCTGTGAGATCCTCTTTTTGAAGTCACATTTCCCAAACATCAACTCTGATGAGATTTATTCTGTTTCCCCCACTCTTCCCTTATTTATTGCTGATATGAATGCATTAGAATGAATTGGCACAGAAAGCGACTGTCATTCTGTAGAAAGCTCAAGCCAAATGTGCCATAGTTTTTGGCTTCAGATATAGTGGGGTACAGTAATTCCTTCCTTGAACTGCCTCTGGAAGTCTCATCTCCCCCGCTATACCTCTTCTCACCCTCTGCTTCCACTAAGCTTTTTTTCCATGCACACACATGAGTTCACACACAGAGCAGTGTCTTGCAGGCCTTGCTGTATAACACAAGCCTCTTTCACAGTTTCTCCATAAGGAACAGCCTGGGAAGGCGCGCAGGTGCAGACAGCATGGGTTTGGTCGAATGGAAACTCTGTGTGGTTACTTTTTCCTCATCCTACCAGAACATGGAGTTCCCACCCCATGGCATTAAGTCACAAACAAGTCCCTGAAATATGCTGCATCTCAATCGTGACCTAAGCGAACTGGCTGGAAATCATTTCTTTTCACTGTCAGTTTTAAATTAATTAAAGCTATTCAATCAATACACAAACAGATAAATAAATATCCAAATAGACAAATCTTTTGTGTAAAGAGGAAAACAGAACTCCCAAAGAAACAGGTGAGTGGTTGATAAATGTTTTTTTTTAGCAAATATCATTGAATATGTGAAATGATACCATTGTATAATTTCAGAATTTGTGTGTCCTTTCATTAAACCAGTAAAAATTAAACTAAATATGATATGCATTGTTTATTTATGACTATATATTAGGCCCTATAAAACGAGAACAAAATCGCTGAATCCACTCATAAAAATGGAATTTACTGTATAACGTGGAATGTCACGGCATTTGCCAAATTTTGGATGAATAAATCAAATGCATTTTTGTTAAATTTTTTATAAATTGCTTTCAAATTGCGTAAGTTTCATGATTTCAATTAATTAGACATGCTTTTTGACTTTTTTGAGTCAAAAAAATGAAAACGGAAAAAAAGGAATCCAGAAAAATTAAAATTAAAAAAAGAGAATTTGGATAGATAGAATGTATCTATCTATCTATCAATCAAATACAATTATAAATAAAATGATAATTTTATCATGTATTTTACTTCTTATATTTATAGGTTACAATATAATTACAATATAAAATATAATTAGTTTAGAATATGTAGGCCTATGTATAAAGAAAATAATACACATAAAAAGGAACTATTTACAGTTATTTTTAATTACTTTTTATGATCTATAGACACTATCAAACACATAAATCACATTCTCATACTGCAGATGTACTTGGATGTCATCACAGATGTAAGACAGATGACTGAGTGACAGACAGCGAGACTGACACGTAAACCGTCAGGGACAGATGGACAGGCGAAGTGAAGAGAGTGACAGACAGAGCAGATTGGTGAGGCAGGAAACTCTCGCTCCCTTTAGACTCGTGTTTTGCTGACTCAAGCCAAAAAACTGTTATAACTGGTATATGCTCAAATAAGAGGCTTGGAGCTTAAACTCTTTACTTTCATGTGGCTGCTTCATTACTACATCTAATCAAAGAGCTGTTCTTAATTTATCACCACAATGGTCATACAAGTGACACCTGTTACTTAATGACAACAGAGACAGCACTTTAGCACGTTTCTATCGTGCTAATTTATTGTGTGATAATGGCACTTGATATAGATAAATTTCACTTTACGTTAATTAGTGGCATGTCTGGCACCATTATTTAACACTACAACTATTAAAAAGAAGTTGAAAATCACATGGCCATTTGTTTACAAGGCAAAATGCAAAAGTATATCAAAATCTGTCACACATTTAGTAACTGTTCTGTTGCTCAGCCCCTATCTGAACATAAAAATCCTGCCAGTGCCTGCTGAAATAAGTGAAACTGCTTGCATATCTCTCAAGGACACAAGCTTTAGCCTTGAGCACCAGGCAGACAGCATAGACTTTGACAGTGTGAGTGTGAATATGACTCCTGGATACTGTCTGAAATGTGATTTGCATCTTTAAAACCAAAGGCATCATGCAGCTTTTTTATTTTAAGGTGGCACCAATTGCAGTCCTGGCTCAGTTTATTTCCTAGGCAAAATATAGCAAAAATTAAGTCAATTAACAAAGCTATCTCATAAATATACACATTGATAAATATTTATATAAAATAAATAGACTTTTGTCAAGGCAGGACACATTTATACAATGCTGATTGTTTCAAAGCTGTGTCACATTTATAAACAGGAAAATAATATGTTGCAACATTCATCAATTATGAAACAACTTCAATTTCGGCTGTAAAGCAGATAACAGTGTTATTATTCAACTCAATTTAGTTCATTGTTGTTTCAATTCAGTTCAGTAACTATGTCAGTGTTGCAAAATTCATCAATTATGAAATGAGTTCACATTATTTTATGCAACAGCATTATGCAACTTTTTTTATTTTATTATTTTGTGTGTGTGTGTGTGTGTGTGTGGGTGTGTGGGTGTGTCAAACGAGCAGTTCTGGTTCATTTTGTTCCTGAGATAAAACATGACCAAAAAAAGAAAAAAACAACAACTTTGGAACATGATGGCTCAGTAATGTGGAAAATGTACTGGTGTTACATCAAATCCTGACATTAATTATTTTCCATTAGCTCTTACTCTCATGTTGTTCTAATCCTGAATTACTTTCTATCTTCTATAGTAAAAAAAAAACACAAATTCTGAAGACTGTGGTCATTCTTTCCATGCAATTACAATGAATGGGGACTGAAGCTTTCAAGCTTCAAAAAGAAAGCTTGGTGATTTCACAAAATCACTATAAAAGTATCAAAGAGATGGTCTATCTACTTGCACTATATTTCGAGTGTTTTGAAGCCATACACTAGAGAGAAACAGACTGAAATTAAAGTCAAATCATAAAGCAAAAGACCTGCTGAAAGTGGGACTCAATTAGACTGACATGATTTCTGCAACAGCATTTTAGACAAAATGCAGTTTGATTTACCAACAAATCAAAGACACACACAGTTTTTTGGAAACTGCATTCAAATTCAGCTTGAATCAAAACCAGACAAGATGCTTTGCGTAAGTCTTGCATACAGGACCATTGATGCTGTCCATTAACTGAACCTATACAACTTCCTAGTCAATTACAAAGGCACTGGAAAAAGAGATGACACCCATTATGAGCCATTCATCCCTTAGCGTGGCATTTGAGTAGAGTCCGTCATTGTTAATGTCCCAGGCGCACAGAGTAGAGAGCTCATTCTGAACTCTATGGCAGACTATGGCATGTGCCACTGAGAGCTGCTTTGTACCACAGGCAGTGGACATGAAAGAGAATATTCTGTGTCAAACTCTTAAGAGATAAAGAGAGACTATCTGGTCCCACATGAATGCACTGACTGTCCTCTCTATTAGCTACATAATTCCAGGCATCTTTAATGTACCTCTTGCAGCAAGCTCTGAAGCAGGAGTATAATTTGCTCTCTGTCCTTAAGGGAAGATCGTCCTGTTGAGGAACTGTTAATAAGATCCTTCCACGCTCGGAGCGAGGCTTTTTAAAATTTACATCCGCATCGGGCCAGGAACCCAACGCAATTCAGCTTCTCTACTTCTTGCCAAGAGCTTTAGGACAAAATTGCTCAATCTTTTTAACCAGCACTTTCTTTTGATGGCAACATATGCTGGCTATAAATGTTTTTTCACAGGATGAAAATAAGAACTTAAAAAAAGGAGGTAAAATGAAATTAGATATTCCTCATGTATAGAAGCTCTATAAGGAGCATCTGAAGACCTGTACTATTGAGCTATATGGCAGATAAGAATTATGATTTCTTGAAGTGAAGAGCATTTCTCGCACAAAGCTATTGTCCGACTTCAGAAGACTTGGAAAATAATGAACAAATCATTTCATAGTGGACAATTCATATTTTAAGATGACCTGTTCTTTTTTCACTTCTACAAAAAAACTACATTTAACATTTTTACAGTAAAATTACATGAAATGTAATGTTAAATCTATTAGTTTTCCCAGTATATAGAAAGGAAACTTACCGTTAAACTTACCATTACAGTTTTTACAGTAGCATTTTTAAGTTATTTTTATGGGCTTTTTATGCCTTTTATTGAGATAGGACAGTAGAGAGACAACAGGAAAGCACTGGGAGGAGAGAGGGGAGCAGGATCAGCAAAGGACCTCGAGACGGGAATCGAACTCGGGTCGCCTTGAGCGCAGTTCAGTTGCGCTGTACCTTTGTCGACGCACTAACCACGAGGCTATGGCGCAGACTACAGTATAGCATTTTTACAGTTAAAATATTTTTTTTACAGTGTACCTTTCCAGTGTTTTTCATCCTTTTTGTACATATATGGTTACCGTATGCTTTCATTACACTGAAAAGCACTGCTCTAAGATTTAAATACCTATATTTCAAGGAGAAAAAAAACTATACTGGTTTGGAATAATGTGAGGGTAAGAAAATTATGACAGAATTTAAATTTTTGGGTAAAATATCGCTTTAAGAGAAAGGGAGATAATATTGGTACAGTGTTGTAGACAGATCCTAATCTTTTTAATTTATTCTAGAGAGTCAGTATCTCTCACTTTCATATTCTTTCTCTCTCAGCAGCAGTTCTGGATTGCATTTGAGATCAGACAGAACAGCCGACCCAAACACAGGTCAGAACAAGCTCCGCCCCCATTCAAATGCTCCACTCTCCCAGACATTTGAAACCTCACAGTTCCACTTCAAATGAACTGCAATGACAGACCACTTCCTTTGTAAGTCATCTCAGTACTGTACTCCCACTGCCATGATACCAACCAGACAAGAACAACAACAACAACAACAAAAACATACCAAAATCTGTTTCAAATTTGGAAAGGAACCAGATGCTAGCTAGATTGATGCTCTGACAAAAAAACACAAGCTACCTCGAAACAACCATATGCTTCCACATCACATCCGCCAGCTTTTTTCCTTGATTTGGGTATCTCTCCACAGACTATTTCCCAATTCCAGCTGACAATAGTTGTGATTGACAGGTGGCTCGTGGGAACTTAACAATACATGAGGCAAAGGCCAAAGAGCTTGACCCTGCCCGAGCGAGACAGAGAAACAGCTGCTCCCTGCACTATTTACGTGACAAAGAAAACTCCGTTCTTTGACACTCCAACAGCACTGCCATGGTGAGCCATCTAGGCTGTAAAAATAGAGATTCAGATGCAGTATATCACATGATAATAATTACAACTCTATTTAGATAGTTATGCTGAATGGCTGTGGGTGCGTAGGCGTACCAGATGCATCCCTTTGGCATGATTATGTGTTATAATTAGACAGATTGCCTCTGAGAAATATTTAGTGTAGTTGTGTTAAATGGCTAGAGGGGTCTGTGAGTGCTCTGCTCCAGCTCATAGGGGATTGTGAACGATTGGTTTCCAGAACAATGTAAAATGTCTCTGATGACTCCGGAGGAATGTGAAGTAGACTACAGACTGACTGCATTCCTAATGTTTTAATAAGTTCTCAACATTCTGTTCCAGATGGACTAAATTTTAAATTTGGTTTACACTTAACTGGCTTTTAATGATTTGTATAGTACAGTGGTTCTGGACTGTATACTTGACACTTCTTGGACTGCATGCATTAAGTTTGTTTAGTAACTGTTGCCGCTTTGGTTGATTTGCTCATCGTTTCTCTGTCTCAAAAACATTCTTGGATTCGGTTTAAACTAATGTACTGTAGATGGTTTGCGCTCCAAATTTCACCAACAAAAGTGACTGAGAAGGTTGCATGTTATGACAAAGTAGAGCAGAACTCAACTTCATGCAAATGATCAGCAACATAATGCGGTGACTACCAATATGGAGTGCAGACAGTGCAAAAGCCTACTTGAAACCAACAGCAACTCTACAACCTTCAGCAATTTTATCGCTGTCACATTATACAGACATACTTTGATGACAGACTTTGCAGATGATGTGCAACGAGATTGGTCCGCTTGTTAGTCAAGTTTTCCCATCCCATCGTGCAAAGTCACATGACTTTTTTGATGCGCATGTGGAATTTATTCGGTAAATGCGTTTCCATCGTAGTTTATATGCATTTTTCCTTTTTATCGGATAAAAAGTTTATCCTAAGTTGTGCGCATAAGTTTTTTTTATGTGCATTTTTAGAATTTATGCGCATCTTGGCGTTTCCATCCAGCGTTTTTTTATGCGCTATTCCAAAATGCGCATAAAAATAGATGGATGGAAACATAGATACTCTGAACAGGTGGTCATGTGATGGCAACATGGTGGCAGTCATGAGGGGCGACCTACTCCATGAAGAATAAACCGTTGTATGAACGCCTGTTCACAGGGACAATAACTATAACAATAACTATACATTTTTATTAATTGTTCTAATTCTATGAGAATAGGGAAGTCTACAGTATAATGACACAGCGGATTAATATTGTTGGAATTACTTTCAGAACAATTTTTCCAACTTATAACGATAATAACATTGACAGCCAATCAGAATCCACCTGACTTTAAAAAAAATGTAACAAGCATTTAAAGCAGCAGAACAAGTGGTCATGTGATGGCAAAATGACAGCCTTCATGAAGAGGAGACCCCTTACATGTAGAATAAAACCGTTGTATAAAACATTGTTACACCAAGGACTCTAACTACATCAAGTTTTAATAATTGCTCGTTCATATCATTGGAAACACTTTCAGAACGATTTTTTCTCAGCAGATGAACTATAAAAAACATTACCTACCGTCGACCTCGAGCATTTAAAGCGTTAGTTATAGACAGTTATCGCTATAGTTATCGTGCTTGGTGTTAATAGGTTTTAAAATGTCCTCATGTAATGTTAGATGGAATCATTTTATCATTTTTATCAAAGGTGCTGTTCATGTGTACAATTCATTATTATGTGTGCACTCCATAATAAGCAAAAAAAAAAATATCGAGTGCGTCTTTAAAAACTATGTTTAAACTATTAAGACGCCAACTACAGTAAATAGCAAACAGTTATTCTAAGGTCTGCCCACATAGGCTGGTTATGTACTGTAACAGTGCCGTTAAATGAGGACTTAACACAGGTCAAAGACACAAAACCCTCTCAATATGAAACAGCTTGCGCAATAAACTCCATATATGTTTTCTATTATTTAAATTCTTGCTATTTTTGGACGCTTTCCAGTTAACTTCTATGACGTAACAATTGAATCCTTTCCGAATTACAAAGACACAGAATCCGAAGCTGCGCCTTGTGTGCACTTCATCCAGTATTTGGAAAAACAAAGTAATCAGGATGAAAACATATCAGAGGATCTATCGTTCTGCACAGAGGTCTTTGAAATATTCACTGCGCGAGAAAACAGCCAAACACTTACAGTAATGAATCGGGTTGACACCAGCACCGCTGGGTCAGTTCCCTTTGTCAATGGTCTTACTGCAAAAACTTGATTTGACGCGATTCACAGGCTGCTTACCATAGTATGAAGGGGGGATTGCACTTTTCCTTGCCATTGCACCTCCGACGAGCGGTCCTCGTGTGTCTTTTGTTTATGTGATTGCATATGAAGCTGTGGACGTGTATAGCGTCTCTCGCGCTCGTCCACATATAAAACGCGAATCTGTGATTTGCTGGGCCACGCAACGCCGCGTCACAGTGTTTACAGCGCCATCAGCAGTGCGAGACACTGCGCACAAAGAGGCGGTCCGTTCTGTGAGTGACGTCTCAATTGTCCAATCGCAGACTGCCATCAGCTTCCAAAAGCCAATCCAACCGCAGGAGGCGGGACTTATCGTTGTACTTGTGGGAAAATAAAAGAAATCTCACAGGCAGGCACAGGAAAAACACACTTCAGTGAACACAAGAGATCGAAGGAAATCAACTGAAAACAATGTTCCAGTGTTGAAATTCCCTTGTGCTTACACAATAACAGTCTGTGAGTATTTATGCACGGTATGGCCTCGTGGAAACCACAATGATTGGCGACCATGGAACTAAATATAAATCGTGTAGAAGTATGTAGTAGTACTAGTAAATCTTATGTTAGTGAGGAAGTAGTTAAAATTGTATTTCACTTTTTTTCTCAGTAGGCTATCTTAAGTTTTTCCCCCTCGAGCCAACTCACCATCACGGAATGGGGAAGTTAAGCAATAAAAGTAATAAAACCGTATTAGTCTAGTAATTACATGACATTTTATATTATACTTTCAACTAATAAAAAATAAATGCAGTGTGTTTTGCACAGTGATATGATATGTGAATGGTTTCGAAGTATATTCTACCTTCTGACCCTTATCACTGACTCTACTTTCCATGTTATCACCACAATAGGTTTTGTGTCATCCTAAAAGACTACTACATTTAAGAAAAACCATATATAGGGAGCTTATTTGATTTCACATATCACATCTTGCAAAATAAAATAAATGAAATCAAACTGAAAAGGTGAATCATGCTCAAGCTGTGGAAATGCATGTTATTAATTTACTGAGGCTGCCAATGTTTGCATTTCACCACCTGATGGCAGTAATGTGTTGTGATAGATGTAAATTGATGAACGTGACAGTGGTTTTCAATTCTGATGATCTGACACAGGTGTTAAATAAGGAAGACATACTAACTGTGAAAAGTTTTTATTTTGATTTAATTTTTTGATTTGTTGCATATGCAATAGTGCAGTTTGAAACAAATTGTTGGAGTACAACTCTTAAACAATAAACTGTCTGCTTTGATGGACATGCTCCATCTACCTACATGTATGACAGTTTTTTATCTTTCTTCTTTAGTTCTTATGAGAATCCAGAATTTTTCTGTCTCATCTAGTAATGCAGAGTTCAAAAGTAAAATACAACACATGCAATGCATTCTTTCAGAAAACTTTAGACCAGGCAATCAAAAACCTATTAAATCTCAAGTAACTGGTCTAATAAGAAATAATGATTCATTCAATTCCTTACAAAATTAGGGGGCAGCTGCAACTTCTTGGTCCTGACATGATTCACTAATCAGGAACTATAATGGATATTCTCTCTCTCTCTCTCTCTCTCTCTCTCTCTCTGTATGTGTGTAATGTAATTGAAATCTTTATTATAAACTCTTTTATTTGGAAACTTTTTGTGTGTTCAATGGGTCTGACAGTTAGGAAATCTGGCATCAGGGTAAAGATTATGTAGGTGAATGTTTTTTTTTTCCTCCATATACTAACATTCTTACTGATGATGTTTGTCTGTTTTAAGTATCTTATTTTCACAGATATTTTCAGTTTTTTCTCACAATTGTTTACTTAGTACAACAAATCACTCATTAAATGTGCAATAGTTTTATGAAGTACAAATAAATCCAAAATAATGAGGATGATGAAGGGAGTGCCCAAATTAGTGTACAGTATGAATTGCTGAGTGAATTGTGTTTGAATAATGGTGGCTTTGCATCTCAGATTGTTGTTCTTGGCACAAGCTGCGGTAAAATGTGCAAATACAAACAAAAGCTCATGCTTCTGCATATGCATGATTGCATTCGCACTAGTGTTTTGAAATTACTCAAACAGAATAAGATATACCACTGGTCTCATTGTGGCTAATCGGTTATAGTTCCTGACATGTTGTGCTGTGGCTCATCTTGAGTGATATTTTTATGAGTCAGAGTTTTCAAGATGACAGTGCAGTCCTACATACAGTCAAAACAGGTAGGTGCAAGGTAGATGTATGTACTTTTACAAAAGCAAATATGGCTTACAGTATTGTGTATATACAGATTTTTCCTGTTCAATTTTATTTTCAATCTTTTAAAGATACAAGGTTATGCTTCAAAATACAAAGAATAATATAAACATCAAAAAACAAAAAGCAAACACTGCTGAGCAGCAAACTCTAAGAATAGACAGCAAGTGTGGTATGTTGTTGGGCTAGAATAAATGGACTGAAGGTGCTTGTGATATCAGTGCCACTGCAGGCACAGCTTGTTCAGAGCAGAGCCAAAACTAAAACAAGATACAGTACAACATATAAGATGCAGCTCTTGTGAATGACTGACCTACCCAAATATGCTAAAACCATTGGAATAAGCTTTGGTTATTTTGGCACATGATTGTATTAATATCAGATTAGCAATATATTATGTAATGTTTAAAGCATTAACAGTGTGTGAATGATTCAGTGGTGTTCAAAGATGGTTTTTAAACCTTTTAACAAAGCACTTTTTGTGGTATAGCTATTTGTAACATCTTGTTTTGTACCGTTGGAGCGGTTACTGTTGCCATTTCTCAAGTGAATGTAACAGGTGTTTGTGAGCATATTTAGTTTGCTATGACTGAATAAGGAGACTTTCTAGTTATATATAAAAAAAACATTGTTTGATAATGCTTTTAAATTGTAGGCTAGGCTATCAAGCAAGACTTTACTGGATCAGTAATGTCTTATTTCTGAAAGTGTCTTCTCACCAAGGCTGAATTTATTTGATCAAAATACAGTAGCCTAATATTATAATTTAAAATAACTGTTTTTTTAAATGTATTTTCCTGTGATTTTCTGCAGCCATTCCGTGTCACACAATCCTTTAGAAATCATTCTATCATTTAAATAATATAAAGAAAAAATGTAAATAAAATGCATTTATTTGAGAAATATATATTTCTCTAACATTATAAATATCTTTACTGTCACTGTTGATCAATTTAATGTTTCTTTTCTGAAAAAAATATTTATTTCTTTAAAAAAAATCATTATGAACCCAACCATTTGAATGGTAGTGTATATGCAAAAAAGTAGTACATAGAACATACAATAAGAGCCTCAGCGCTTTTGTTGTGATTTCCATTGGTTTTCAGACTTTTTTTGTGACTATAAAATGTTACATTAAAACTCAGTATATTCCAGGCTAGTTCGTAACCTACAACAATCATCCCTTTTGAACAACAGTGAGCTACTAAAGACTAAAGTGGTACCTGTGTGCAAATGAGTCAGATAAAATGACTGCTCTAATTTCATAATCCGTATAAAGTAATTTAGTAATGGGCCATCTGGAATATTCACATACCTCTTTCATTCAGATTGATCTGAGAGCCTGATTAAAATTTGAAGTGAAATTTTCCCCCCAGAAGTTATTTGCTGTCCAGCAGTAATACATGGTTTGGATAAACTGAGACCAGATACAGTTTAAGCTTGGCTTCAAAACTTTAAATTAATTCCTCAGGTAGGACAGACACCTGCTCCATTTTCTGTTTATTCTGATGTGCCCTTAGATAAATAATCTTAGGATTGCTCCATGTGTGAGACACTTGGTGAGTGCCTTTCTTCAGGCACCTGCTATGAATATATTAACATTCACAAAGTGTGTCCCCTGCTTCTCTGTGTGATCACCACTGTCTTGTGAGGAGACAGCTCATCTGTTCAGGGTGCCACGTAAAAGGCCAGACACTTGTTGGGTTTTGGTTGGCTCCATCTGCTTCAGGATCTTAAAATAGCTTGTGCACAGATATTCATGGAGGCAGTCCTGAACATTTCTGGGGTGCTGTAGAGTCAATGAAAGGTTGCAGATTTGAATGCATGAAATCAAAGACCATGAACTGTCAACACTGTGCTTTTGAACACAACTTTTAAAAGCTGTAGATATTTTTATGTGGAATGACATTCAGAAGATAACATGCAATGTGGTCCTTTGAAGCTTGGATTGTATTTATTAGGTACCTTTTTGCTTCAGAACTGCCTTAATTCTATGTGGCATAGATTCAGCAAGGTGTGGGAAACAATCCTCAGAGATTTTGGTTCATATTGACACGATAGCATCATGCAGTTTCTGCATATTTGTCAACTGCACATCCATGTCAAGCGAATCTCTTCACCACATCCCAAAAGTGCTCTATTGGATTGAGAGCTGGTGACTGTGGAGGTCACTTGAGTACAGTGAACTCATTGTCATGTTCAAGAAACCAGTTTGAGATGATTTGGTCTTAGTTGATAGGAGTGGTTTGACATGCATCAGAGATACTTTTCTGCATTCCTCAGTTGTAACAAGTTGTATTGAATTGAGTTGTACGCCTTTCTATCAGCTCAAACCAGTCTGGCCATTCTCTTCTGACTGCTGGCATCAACATGGCATTTTCACCCACAGAACTGGATATTTTCTCTTTTTTGGACCATTCTCTGTAAACTCTAGAGATGGTTGTGCGTGAAATTCCCAGTAGATCAGCAGTTTCTGAAATACTCAGACCAACCCTTCTGGCACTAACTACCAAGCCACATTCAAAATCACTTAAATCACCTTTCTTCCCCATTCTGATGCTTGGTTTGAACTTAAGCAGATCACCTTGGCCATATCAACATGCCTAAATGCACTGAGTTGCTGCCATTAGTTTGGCTGATTAGTTATTTGAGTTACACATTCACACTGGTTTCCATGTTTTATGGGGACATTCCATAGGCATAATGGTTTTTATACTGTACAAACTGTATTTTCTAACCCCCTTACCCTACCGCTACCCCTAAACCTACTCACGCAAAACTTTCTGCATTTTTAGATTTTCAAAAAAAACTTAATTCTGTATGATTTATAAGCTTGTTTTCTCAAGGGAACAAAAAATGTCCCCTAAGTCAGAATTTACTAGTATTACTATACTTGTGGGGATGTATGGTTATGGGGACTCTCCACAGGCGTAATGGTTTTTATACTGTACAAACTGTATTTTCCATCGCCCTACACCAACCTTACACCTAAACCTAGAAAACATTGTGCATTTTTAGATTTTAAAAAAAAACACAATTTAGTGTGTTTTTTTTGTCTCTTGAATTACAGGGACACAGTGTCCTCATAAACCACCTTCACATTGTAATACCTCTGTCATACCCATGTCATTATACACATTTGTGTCTCCATAAACCACCCAAACCAGTGCACATTATTGGTCAAAAGTTTGGAATAGGCTACTTAATATTTATTGATCATTTATATTAATAATTTCTTATGTGTTATATATTAACAGTAATGGTAAACTTTTCTTGTTGTTCCTTTGCCTTCATTGTCTACAGCTGTTTAGGATTTTAGATTGTTAAATAAACTCCTGAGACATCTAGTGCTGCATCTTAAATGTAGTGAGAAAGATATATGAGAGAGACACTGTATATATAAGCAGAGAGGCAGAAGATTTGATTGCTGCTTTTTCAAGGCAGTAATATACCACCGCTGTGATCTTTCTGAAAATTGATCTGTCCGTCCACTGGAAGAGCAGCGGTTTGTGACCTCATCAGAGAGGAAAGACTGTTTAATTCAAATAAGCTTTAATTTTATGCCAAACGCATCGCCAACTATGTTCCTGTCACCACTGTCCCCCCCAATACACACAGATCAGAATAAATCTCAGCCTCAAGGAGTGATTTAATCAAATATCCTGATGAGGCAGACAGGAGGGCAAGCAAAATCTAATTCTCATTTGTCTCCAATGACAACAAACACTGAATCAATCCCCAGATGCCTTCCCCATTTTCTAATTTTCACCCACGCTCAATGAAGGAAATTAGCAAATTTCATCCTGGTGCTTCAGATCATTGGCTTCTTTTGATTAATTTGTTTTCACAGACAAACAACCACATACAAGTCATAGTAAAATGATTCTTATCAATTAAATAATGCTGAAAAATAGATTAGATTCATGCATTTATTTCCATATTGGTTTAAACACAAAGATATTAGTGAGAAAGAGAACTGTAAAATATCATTCTGTAACATCAATATTAGTCCAGGTATCAATCATCATGTGCACAGATGTGTAATTAGTAATTCTTTGGAATATTATTTTTATTTTTTTTAACAAAACTAATGCACACAAGACATCCATCATGAATCACATTATGTCTTATTCTCACACAATCAAAGGGTTGAGAGCAGTTTTAAATCTAAAAAGTGAAGGTGAGATTTGAAAAATGTATGGGCAATATATGAAATGTGTTGTGTGAAAGGAAAAAAGATACATTTCCATTTCCTCTCAGTTCCAGACGAAATTACAGCTTCCAGCAAATCTCTGCTCCCGTGAGAAGCTCTGCCACATTGCGTGCCATTTTTAGAAGAGAAGATGGTATCTTTTACATCCAGGCCGTACGCTGGCGGTTTGGGATATAGGCTGTGCTTTTTATGCTGAAGTCAGTTCACATTACCAGACTTTCATTTTAAGACACCTGCGTCACCCCTCATAAACCATGAAAATAATGGTGTCAGTGACCTCTATGACATCAAATGAAGATCCATTTAGATGTATGTGGAATATCATAGTGGCAATGCTTGTGATGGACTGAGTACTGACTTTTAGATTATCAAAATAAATTATTCTGTTTTGGCATTTGGCGTGGTAGGTTTTTATAAATCATAAGCATTGTTTAATATGTCAGTCACTGTGCCCCATAATAATACAAAACTGATGGATTATAATGGTTTCTTAAGTGACATCTCACTGCGGACCGAAGGGAACTGAATGTGAGTTTGATATATTGCAACCCAGAATTTCCCATCAATTAATGCACTGTAATAAATTGCTGAGGCTGAGTTTAAAAGCACATGCATCAAAAACATACATCCCTGTGAGGTCTTTCTGTCTGTAGTATCAGTGAATACAGTTTATGAAAATGTCTGCCTGTGGCGTTTTTTGAATGCTCCTATTGATCTTCATAGGACCAAAGGTTTTAGTGTCACGGTTTGCAATGCCTATACTCCATTGAATAAATGTCCTGTCCAAAGTTTTAAAAAGTAAGACAGTATATTATTTTATTATGTGAAAAAAATATACACATCTGAACTTAATGCTGTGTGTTGCTTTATGATTTATGAGTCATACTAAAAATCATTCATCATGTGTCAGCCAGATTCAGACAGAAATATCAAATGACTATATGAAATGATCAAATATCATCTGCTGCATACTGCCGATCATTAACATATATCATATACCAAGCCATCTCATTAATAGCATAATGGAGAACTAAATTACAGTAAGATCATCACAGCACTGCAAATCATTCCATACTCTAGAAAACAGTATTTTATTCCTTGCACCAAAGCCATTTAAAAATAGTTTTATCCTCTCTTATAAGGCCTGAGGGAATAAAATAAAAGTAGCCAATATGATTGCAAATCCAAAAAGAAATTAATTTAAATTAACCCCTTACAAAAATGTACTTGCCTAAAATGATGGTTGCAGTTAACAAGAAGCATATTGTTTTACATGGGTAACAATCAAGGGAGCACTGAGATATTGTTGTCCAGCTGTCAAAATCAAATTTGTATCAATGTAGGCTAAATATACAGAGGAGAAAAATGACATTAGCTCAGTTTAGAAAGTGAAGCCAACAGCACTACGGTCCCTTCAGCTCACACACCACTATCTATCAATCTCACATGCTCGACGGTTGTACTGCGCACCACCTGATAAATTCAACCCGCCCATTTGAACGAAAGTTTCCTAGTAGCTAACATTTCGAGCTTAATAGCAACAGTCTTTGACTACCTATTTTTTTTTACAATATAGGCTACTTCCATCTCGGGTTACAATACTTGTAAATTATTTTAATGAATTGTAATGGATTGAGACTCGGCGTTCTTTAAGACCACGCGCGGGCAGCCGCGTGTGAACAGAGGACTGTATTTCTGACAGAGTTCAGCTGAGCTTCAGTATGAGGAGGATGTGTGTGAGCTGAAGTGCTGACTGGAAGATGTGAAGTGTGGATTTGTAAAGCTGCTGTCGGTGAGGCTGAAGAACACGCCTGGACTAAACGGACAGAATTAAACGCTTCACAATATGAAGACGCGAACGGTAGCGCAAACTCTCTCTGACATTGAACAATAACTTTACAAACATTTACCATGGTACGCAGTTTCCGCCACAGTGTCATATTACTCCAGTTATTGTTGAAAAAATGTAATCAGTGATGAATATGAAATTTTCTCCTGACTTTCAGAATCTTTCTGCCTTTTTGTTGTTATTTACTTTCTGATGACAGTTTTGTCAATGGCAAGTTGTACTAAGTATTAGCCTGATACTATTTTGGGGGAAAATGCTGTTGCCATGGTAAACTGTTGTAAGCATGATTTCAATGAATTTACTACAGATGCCTGGATGATTAACATATCAAATAGAGGCACGAATATGTTTCCAAATTAATGTTTGGTGAGCACGTTTTTGTAATGCTATGTACACAAATTAAATTATATAATTCAGTGCAATTTAATTTAAATATAAATAATATAAATATGTAAAATATAAATGTAAATTCTTGTTTGGGATGTTTTATTTATTGTTTCATTATTTTTGGTTAATTTAATCATTTTCATATGTTTTAATGTTTTTAAAAAAGCCTTTTGTCACAGTGATGCTTAGATGGGTAATAGTATTATAAAATATTTTAACTTACTAAAAACTTGCAATTAAACTACACTGTAAAATCATAATTTACTCTAACGTGGAGCTTGTAAATTTCATGCAATTATTAATATTTTTGAAACACACTATCTGCTTATTCAGTTCATTGAACATTTCATTTTAAAGCTATGTATCAAATCTTTTTCTTGTATATTGTGGTAAATGATTAACATCTCATTCATGCCTCAAAATGAGCCTTCATTCACTGATGCATCTGTCAGCAGAAGCATTGATGGAGGATAATCTGAGCATCCTCAACAATAGTTGTGCCTTTTGTTTCAGCGTCATGGGATCATATTGATTGGTGTTGTAAGCGTGCTTACAAGCTTATTGTTCCTGTACAACAGCAGTTTTACTAACACACCAGAAGATCAGATGCTGTCAGATGGACATCAGATGGACGTTCTACAACAGAAAACATCCCATTTAGAAGGTTACAGCAGCATCATTGATCATAAGGTAGCTTGCTTTCATTAGGTGTGCAAAATGCAATCAATTAATTTACTAAACTAAATTTAGAAACTATCTGATATGAAAACCTTAAAAAAATATATTTCTTAGAAGCTTCTTTCATGGTTTTCAAATGTATTAAACATATTTACTTTTGACGACTGACAACGCATCAGTCTTGTGAGATCTTCTGTAAAATCGCATAATTGGCTTGTAAGTTATTATTAATGACTTTTGATTTAATTATTAAAATGTTAAAACCCCTTTTTTGTGAAAGTGGAATGCTTAGCACCTTAGTCTGTTCTTTTCTAGGATATCAAATTTGATATTTTCTAGGATATCAAATCCTAGCTCCAAAATGTCTGGTTTTTTTTGGATTGTAAATGTTTTACACACATCTGGAGATCATTGAAAATGTTTACTTTAAAATCCATAATCTCACCTCTCAGACTATATCTGACCAGTCTCGGGTCTCCTATTTAACCTTAATTGTTTCCAGAATTCAAATTTGCTCACTCATGCATAAACCCATTAATGCGACTTGGATGAGTCAAGACATTTGGATAATTTTCCACGTATAACCTAAATATAAAGAATCCTTAAATTTTTCATCAATTTTTATGCAGTTGTTTTTCTCCTTAGTCATCAAATAATCTCCTCAGACAGATAAGCATTATTATATTGGCACTGGCATCACATGAAATGCAGTGCACTATAATATTCAGAAGACTTGGCCATTTTTCTTTCTTTCTGTCATCTTTTTGTGTCTCCTGTCTCTCTGCAGTTTTTCATGATAAATCAGGTTCAGGCCTTTAAAGCCTTTTAAATTACACCATCCAAGTGATGCCATAATTTCTTCCTTCACTCCTGATCAGATAAAGTAGGAAGCTGCAAGCAGGTGTTGTCAAGCTTTGGCCTCATCTTGAGGCATTGTAATCACTAGAACTATCAAGGATGTAAATCTGTCTCTCGGTTCTCTCCCTCTCTTCTCTTTCCCTCTTTCATGTGTGCTCTATAATGTCACCAGGGATTTGGTTTAACACTACAACTGTGCAAAAAATGCTATTTACTCTCATGGGTGTTAAAAATTCACATATAGTTATATGTATATAGTGTGTGTAATGAGAGATTACACACTGATTACTTGCATAAGTATATCAAGTAAACATGGACGATATATTTTTGTCATTAAAGGGCTAGTTCACCTGAAAATGAAAGCTCTGCATCATTTACTCACCCCCCATGTGCTTTCTTTCTTCTGTGGAAGATAAAAGGACATTTTTGATGAATGTTTACACTGCTCTCCTCTATACAGTGAAAGTGGATGGGGACCATGGTCTGTCAAGCTCTGAAAAAGAAGTTCCAGAAAGCATCATTATGCACTATATTCCAGGGCTTCTGAAGCCATGTGTCAGAAACAGAAGAACATAGTGTAAAGAAGATACTTGCTCTAGAGTCATGGTCACCATTCACTTTCATTGTCTGGAAAAGAACAGCTTGGGCATTCTGCTATAAATAACCCTTTTTGTTTTCCACAATATAGAGAGAGGGACTATTGTGACATGAGGGTGAATAAACAATGATATAACTTGTATTTTTGCCTTTATTATGGGCATGATGAAATATAAAGTATCTAAATATAAAACCTCTAAGAGAGCCGTGTTCTTGTTAGTGAAAACTTTTTTTATATTTTTGACATCTTTGTCATCTTTAGATTTGACCCTGACAATACCTGTGCTCATCGAAGCCTGAAGTATTCTTCAAAGTCGGTCTCATTGTCATAAGGCATCTCTGTCATACTTCTCACTGACAGACACGGCTCTCAAGTCTACCAGTTCTCATTAGTCAAAAGAGCACTCCTATCTGAGCTAATAAGAGCTCCAGGATTCAGAGCCAGTGGAAGTAATTTTGTAACAGTCAGAAGCGGAAGATTTGCTCGTATTAGTGCAAATGAACAGCCAGTGTGGAAGATCGCTAAATGAACATGGCCTACAAGTCTTCATCAAAAATCACATCCATTTTCTAACCATCAGGGGAAGGAAATAGTTTTCCAGTTTCATTTCACCCTGAAGAGTAGCTGGAAAACATTCAGAGGATCTGTCTGATGGGAAAAGCTCATTTTGAATGGTGTGTGATGCCTATGATCCAGTGTTGACCTAATTTGCAATGTAGTGTATGAATTAAGTCACCTTAAAATATGATTTTTTTAATGAAATATTGGTGGATGTTGGGTATTTATGAGCTTGTTTTGGATATTTAATTGGTATGCTCATATTACCTTTACCGTCATCTAACACTCAATTGCATCTTTAAAAACTATAATAATTTAATATTGTTAAATGTAATCTTTAGCAAATCTCAAAATGAATATGACAGTTGTTGCCAAAATTAAATTTCTATTAAATTTATTATTTTTATAACATAAAATGATTACTTTTTAGAGTTTATCTTTAATAGATAAAGTAGTATAGAATTTAATATCGACCACCACCAATATTTTCATATTGCTGCATCCTTGCTCATGAAATAATGATGCAAATTTTATGAAACACAATTTAACCTCCATCAGCTTCATACACTCAATCAAATGTTCAAAACTGTTGTACAGGGTGCATGTTTTTCCATAAAGGATAATGGCCTGAATCCATTTTTTCTCAGAAAGGTTCTCAGAAATAGAGGGAGATTGCTATTAGAGTAATTATGATCATATGTCCCACTGGAGAGAGCTTAAGAATGAGGATGTTAATGAGAGAATAATAAGTGTGGATGGTTATTTACTGGGCCTGATTTGCTTGCTCTCCACTGGGCTATTATCTCCATGGAAACAACCCTGTTTATCACTGCAGAAGAAATCTAATAGAGTCTCTATGGCTAAGAGGCAGAGATACCTGCATAGGGAACAGGCTTTCTGAGGGCATACAGCTTCACTGCATTATAAATGAATTAACTTACACAGTGGCAGGTCTGTTGGGCCACTGTGCTGTTTCGGCCCGATTTTGGACCATGTGTATAAATTAGTCATTTTAGCTCAACTATAAATTGGATTAAGCATTATTTTGCAAAAATAGTGCAATAGTATGTTTTTAGAGTACATTTAGTGTGAGGATACACAGCTTTCCTGCCCCATGTTTTACAGTTTGAAAATCAGGTGGATTGTTTGTATTGACTGACATATTGATTAAAAAAGAGCCATTTTTTTTAATGCAATCTGGATTCATGTTGAACATGCTATGCTATACTTTAGTTTTTAAGACACTCTGTAAGCTCTAGGCAAATCTTTCCTCTTAAATGAGGGTTCAGAATGCTTTCCCTTGAAGCTTTTCTTGTGGATTGGTTCAATGCCTTAGTGTTGATTATGCTGGAGAGATTCAATAATGGAGCTAAAAGTAACAATAAAGGTAAAGGGAGTCTTTGTGGACCAGGCACTTTGATCTGTTCTGCCCTTTCAGTATGTCTCCATGCATTAATTTGCCGGTAATCTCATTTGCATTGTTAGATCATGTCTCCATGCCAGAAATATCAGATCCAGCCCCGGATGCCAGATAAACCACACGTCATAAGACTAAATGACAATGGAAAAATAATATAAAATAATATAATATAAATGACTAATCAATGAACAAATTAATAAAATTAGTATATATAAATGGTTAAAATGATTAATGTAAATGATTATATGATTAAATGGAATAATACATTTTTTTAATTATAAATGATTATGAATAAATCAATGAATGAATTAATGGAGAATAAATGAATATACAAGAAAGGAAGTAAAACAACACAAATACATGATTGCTCTCTATGCATTTGAGGATTGTTAGATCCTTCATTCCCATATGAATATCATATGATATTCGTCATATGAAACCATTTGATTACATAGACTGATTAAATGCAAGCAAACTTCCATATTCATCATCAAAAAAATACTTTGAAAAGTTCGGTGATCAGGCTATACTCTTCTCTTCTACATGTTAAAAAGAACAGGTCTCTTCTGTCATAGCACTTACCAGCGTCAGTAAGGGGGATGTGTATCTGACTGTTGTCGTACAACAGTTAACAGTTAATCTGACAAAGAAAATCAACACTCTTATGGGAATGTACAAGAGCAAGATGATAAATACTCCTGAAACAGTAACTAAAGCTTTTAAATGATTCCAGAGTGGCCCCAATATCGATCTAATCGATATGTCCCCATTTATAAATAAAATAAATATGATACTCAATTAAGTTTGGCTACCTGTTAATGCCGAACTTAAGCTAAATTGTAGACTGCTCTCCAATGTTGTCTAAGATGTATGAATAACATTCAGTTGCAGTCACTTTACATGTTTCAATCTGTGATTTAGGACAATTGGAATTTCCCAAAAAATCATTGTGAAAACATTCTTATTACATATTGTCTATGCTTTTACCTCTTTAACTTTAACACTTTTAACATCATTTGTCATCATAGCATCGCTTGTCATCTCAAGCATAAGGATTTTCTGTGCCCTATTTACTGAAGTTGTCTGGCAGGTTTATCAATTGAAACACAAATTGTAAATTAGAGTGCACCATTTAGATTGTTGAGTGGCAGTCAATTGGTACACTGTCAAATCTACCCATGTTACTTAGAAATCAAACCAGATAGTGGTAATAAATGTGCATACAAATCCATTATGTGGAGAACTGAGGAAAAATTCCTTAAGGTTTGATCAAAATTACATCGCTATGACCTTCTAGCCATGGATAAATCATTGAATCCACATCACCTCATGTTTTGACCATATCATCTTTTAGATTACAATTAAAACCACCCAATGATTGGCCTGTTTTAATTGTATATGATGATTCTATGACTTAAAAGTACCCTTGTACAGTGTTAAAAACCAATGCAAAAAAAAAAGTCTAATTTAGTTTCTTTTCAGTCATTTATCTTTGAAAATATCTAAAATTCAGTAGCAATATAGCTTATCTTAAGACATTAATATAAAATGTCTAATCTCTTTTGTAGCTCAGAATGTCTCAGTAGTCTGCTCTGTTCTTTCAGAAGAACCATCTTGAGGTTGAACAATGTAGTTCCATCTGTCTCTGAAGTTCATGTTATTCTGTTTGCCGGTGTTTGTTGACACAAACTGTCCTCTCTATGATAAGGCTCAAACCTCTTCAGAAAAATTTCCTGAAGGCCACCGACACTGATCTGTGAAAACAGAGTCTTCTCTTTTTGAAAAGCAAAATCTTGGAATTATTTTAACTCCGTTATAACGTCCAAAGACAAACAAAGACCATAGAGACAATTTGGCTGGCGACTAAACTGTAGTCCAGTGTAAGCTAGTCCCCCACCCCATATCTCCATCATGAGGTTGGCCCCGAGGTTCTTCCTCATGACTCCTTCCTATAGCATTTCCCCAGGCTCATTTAAAATGAATGAGCTAATTAACAATGTATCCATCTATTTTTCCATAATAATTCTACATCTCCTACATTTGAAGGCTGGGGTAGCTAATAAAACATCTGTTTACCTTGGCACAAATCCCTTCATCCATATTGTTTAAACATGAACACATTTAAAACGCCTAAGTGTCTGACACAAACTGTGTACTGTATCAATGTGACCAGATAAAGAATCAAGGTTCAGAGTCTATTATCTATCTGATAATTTAGATCCGATTTAGACTTTTAGTCTGTTGTTACCTGCCTTGCATTCTCCATTGTCCACAAATGATGAACAGTGTAGAAAATCTAATTACAGTTTAGAGTTACAAATTGTCTAAATGTCCTTTACAACTACGTTTTAATCCAACTGCGCTACATCCTCAAAAAGAATCTCAGCTTCTGAATAGTACCAGAAATCAGATGTGTTCTAGCAACTCACAGCAGCTAGATGTTACTGTATATACACCCTATTGAATCAAAATCTTTCAAAATATTTTTGCAAAGACTGGTGATGAAATAGCAGTTACAAATAAAATAGCAAAGAAAATATCTAGTAGCATTGACCAAAGCCAATTAGCAGTGTCACTAAAAACCATTGTTGTTCCAGAAATCTCTCAAATGACCAGTTTCTCATGTCATTGAACCTTTGTAAAATAACCTGATGAAATGGCTCCCTCTCAGAGCCTGAGACAAGATGATAATTTCACACTGAGCTGAGAAACTTAGCCTTCTTACTTAGCCTTCTGTTTAATCTGACAAATATCTTTTAACGCCTTCAGATTTTCTGTTGTCACTAGGTTACCTGAGATCACCTTTCTGCACTGTGATTGAATATTTAGCTACTATTCATCAAGTATTACTGCTTCTGCTTGATGATCTTAAAATGCTCTTCTAATTGTAATTGTTCTATAAAAATTACTTATGTCATCATTTAGCTTCACTTCTGACTCCTCCATAACTGTAGAAATTCTATCATATCTGACCCGTTAGCTTTGTTACCCATGGTACTGAATTTCGATGAAATGTCAAACAGAACACACTCACACTGCCTTGCTGCAGTTTAGCCAGGGGAAGATGCCTGCGGGAATCATGTTTGTCCTCACTTGTTGGTCCGGAGTCAGTAGCCCAGTGGTCTGGGACAATCCATCCTCTGGTCATGCGAGAAACAATCACAACTCTGACTCTTATGGAGATAAAAACTCACTGTCATTCCATCCTGCCGACTATGACAAAATGTTACATCATGTCTCCATGCCAGAAATATCAGATCCAGCCCCGGATGCCAGATCCTGTCAGAAAATATCCGTTTTGTATTAACAGTCTTCTATCAGCCAAGAAGTTGACTGAGCAAAGCCAGAGAAGAGCAGAAGCAGGAGATGAAGTGTAGATGATAAAAAGAAGCAGAGTTTATTGAATAATCTTAGTTGTGTATGATTCAGTGCTAAGACTGTGTCTGACCAGCACAAATCCAACAAGTCTTATTATACCACAAGCAATAGAAATGGAAATGTACTTCTTCACAACAACATCCCGTGATGTTAAAAACCTTGAAATGGAGACATTTTCTTATCTCTTTCTCATGAAGACAAATAGCCCTTCAAACCACACATTGTAAGACTAAATAACAATGGAAAACATAATGTAATATAAAGATAATACTATAATATAAATGACTAATCAATGAATAAACCAATGAAATGAGTATATAAATGGTTATTATAAATAATAATTAAATGGAATAATAAAATGTTTAAATGATAAATGATTATAAATGAATGAATGAATGGAGAATAAACGAATATAAAAGAAAGGAAGTAAAACACAACACAAATGTGTGGTTGCTCTCTTGAAGAAACACAAACAGTTTGCATTTGAGGATCCTCAGATCCTTCAACATGGATCTAAATCATTCACCCACCATAGCTTTATCCTTTCGTCTTTTGTCCTCATAATTGTAGCCTGTTCATAATTGTAGCTTTCAGATTTCATACAAAATTAGTACATCTTTTCTATGATGGACATGTTTTTAATTTTTGAATTAGTCATTTTGATGTTTAATGTGGGGTGTAGAGTCAACAATGTCTGGGTAGTTTAACTGTGTGAAGGTAAAAAAGGAAAAAAGGTTCATTATAAGGCTTGAAAGTCTTGAAAAATATTTTATTAATAATTATTTGAAAAAATTAGCAGTGAAGCAATTTTGTTTTAAAAATTGATATTCTAAAAATTTAGAGATTGAGTACAAAAATAACTTGACCCAGAACACACACACACACATCAAATGCAAGGGAAGTATTTTAGTAAGTTCTAATTAAGCACTATTAACCACCAATTTTTAGTTATTAGAGTTATTAGATCATATTTTATTGGATCATTTCAGAAAAATTTTCAAAAGTGTATGAAACCAACTTGAATAAATGATATGATGAACATGAAATCTAAAACTTCTCATCGTTGTCTCCATCCTCAGCCTCTTAGGATGCATTGCAAAAGCTGTGCCTTAGTGACCAGCTCTGGTCACATGACCGGAAGTGGTCGAGGTGTGGAGATTGACCGTAAGGAGTGCGTCATCCGTATGAATGATGCCCCAACACGAGGCTACCAGAGGGACGTGGGCCAGCGAACAAGCCTGCGTGTGGTCGCACACTCCAGCCTGCAACGTGTGCTACGAAACCGCCTTGAGCTACTCAACTCCAGCCAGAACACCTTCTTTATCTTCTGGGGGCCTGGAAACTACATGCGACAAGACGGTAAAGGCCTTGTCTACAACAACCTGCGTCTGCTGAAGAAGATGACGCCTAAACTACGGGTGTACGTCATCTCGAGTTTAAAGATGCTGCATTTTGATGAGCTCTTTAAGAAGGAAACAGGGAAAGATAGGTGAGGATGGTAATGTTTCTTTAGCTTGCCTAATCGCATTATCTCTCTTGATTTGTACCACTTGCTGCAAATGTACAGTACTTTGTTTTATAAGAGGACTCCTGCATATCCTTATTTTATTGAGGTTATACAGTAATATTATACAAAAAATATTTTGACATTTTTATGAAAAGGCAAATTTTGTTCCGTAAATGGAATACAAAAAACGACTTGACCCAGAAAGTCTTTATATTTATGACTCAAAACCAATTTTTTGTAAAATTAGGAATTTTGACATTTGTAAAAATACCTTAAATACCAACATGAAACTTTTTGCAAAACATTTTTAGTATAGTTACACTCAGGTGTATTCAATATGTATTTATTTTAGTAACTTTTAATTAACCACTTGAATTTTTTAGTTATTGATCATATCATATTATTAGATTTTTGTGTCACTTGCTGCAAGACACTGTAGAAACTATATACTTTATTTTATAAGATATTGCTGTGTAGAATTTCATTGTTGTATAATATTGAATCAACTATAGTATTATTGTATTTGTAAGACCAAATCAGTAAATTAAAAAAATGTAATTGACTATTTTAAGTTCAATCAATCAATAAACTATAGAAACTATTTAAAAACTTTATTTTATAAGACCTTACTATAGTATTACTGTATTTGTAAAACTAAATTAGCTCATTTTAAATGTATTTTTCATCTGAATGAATGAATGAATGATAAACAAATTAATAAATAAATAAAATGAGATTATTTGTCTAGATTTTGTACCATTTGCTGAAAAACATTGTAGAAATGATATACTTTATTTAAATAGAAATAAAAATAAAATAAAAAAATGTATATAAAATGATCTACATTTATATATGAATATATAAATAAATTATTATTTGCATTATTTTAATTAAAATGGTAATATTTGTTTTAATTTGTAATTTAGCTCTGGACTGAATTATAAAAACAAAAATTGTATTTAAAGCTGAAGTGTGTGATTTTTATTAACTGTATCAGCCATTGGTCAGACAAACAGGTTTTTGATCCACAGTGTTCAGTTATCAGGAGGATAGACATTCAACTGGTAAACATATATACAGTAGTAGTTAACTGAAAATTAAAAAATATTTATTTCCAAGTCTCAAAAGAAAATAAAAAAGGAACATCATTTAAAGAGAGGTGGAAGTATTAACTTTAAATTCTGCATAGGAAGGTTGTTAACTAATGTGCAGACCACCAGAGCCTGCTGGAGGCTTGGTATCACTGGCCCACGGCACACGGCTTGGCATCAGTGCAGATTAAGGGTTAGTAGAGGATCAGTGCCAGCTGGAGACAGCTGCCAGCTGGGATGTACCCAATCAGACACAAACTGCTCAGGGCAAAATGCTCACATGTTCAGAGTTTTTTCTGTCTGTTTGTGGATCTTTCATATCCTTTATCTCCTTATATCGCTCTTATCTCAATCCATCTCCCATTGTGAGTCATCTAAGCTGTCCATTCAAACGAAAACATTGTAAACGCCAAATCTGGATCATGTGACACTGAAGTAATGGCTGCAGGGAACAGGGAACAGTGTCGTTTGATCATCACAGCTACATAGATGTGCTCTTTCTCTCTTGTGTTATTCAGAAAAAGGTCCAATTCATGGCTCAGCACGGGTTGGTTCACTATGGCGATCGCTGTGGAGATTTGTGACAGAATAGACGTCTATGGCATGATTCCTCCTGAGTTCTGCAAGTGAGACTTTCTTTTTCATATTCACCATAATGCTGTTGTATCACTGTTGCGTATACCGTGCTTTCATTCAAACCTCATTGTATTTTGGTGGTTTATGACAATTTCAGTTACACATGTGACTGTTCTTCTCAGGTCGCCCAACCTCAAACCGTCAGTGCCGTATCACTACTACGAGCCTGCAGGGCCAGATGAATGTAAAATGTATCTCTCCCACGAGCAGGGTCGGCACGGCAGCCACCATCGTTTCATCACTGAGAAATGTGTCTTTGCCAACTGGGCACGTATGTTCAACATACATTTCCATCAACCAGACTGGAGACCGGCACCGGTTACAAAAAACAGCACAGACTCCTGAGGTTCAAACACTGGGGTGTTTCTCGGACTCAGAACCTCTGTGTCCTTTTGAGGACAAAACTTGAACATTTGAACTGGAACACATTATGAATAAAAGATTATGATGATGTTCTTTGTAGAGGATTGAAATAGCAAGGTCCAATTTTGCTGAACATTTTAATTGCAAAAGCTGCACTAAACAAAAATGTTCAAAGATTGTTAAATGTGACGAGAACAAACAGTTTATTATTCACATTACTTATTAATTGTGAAATTATCAGTATGATCCACATTGGTTCGTAATTCAAAAAACTGGGTTACTGTATAATTATATCACATTTTCTGTTTCCAGAAATTACTTGTTTGATATCTAGGCCATATTGTTCTCGGTGTGTAATTTCATTTAAATTATACATAGAGCCTCAATAATTTGTGCCGTGTGGAGAGTGTCAAGCACATAATGTTACAAATTTCTTCTCTCAGTGGCATCCAAAGAGAACCATTTGCAAATTTTGCTTTTTCCAAATGACACTTTTATCATAGGGCCTCATTAGATTTGTCAGATTTAGTTTTTGTACATGTAAAGATGTTTATTTCTTAATACAAAGCTGTAAATATAGCTTTATGCTAATACTGTAATGTTCTCAGTAGTTCTAGTCTTTACTCTAAATCAGAGGTTCCCAGAACGAAAATATTTTTTCTCTTTCCTTGTCATATTGCTACATATATTTCATGATGCATTGACATTAACTAGCTTTAGTGAGTCATATGCTGACACAAGCCGCTCTGATTGAAAATATTAGTTAAAAATGTCCTATTCAAACCACACCTGGGTTTGCGAGTGTTTTGAACTATTAATTTAAAGAATCAACAGGTAAGATTAATTTGTTCATTAATCAAACTAAACTGGTCGTGATGCATGTTTTTGACCTCTGCAATGGTCTGCGACACACTTGTGGTGCACTATGTGAGAAATATATAAATACAAGTTATGCCCACCAACAAGCTTTTTAATTAAATTAGAGAACAAATACCAGTTTGCATTATCAAGCAACATAAACTGGTTTTAATACAGATAACATAACTGAAACATTCAAGTTACAAAAAAAAGGTTAACAATCTATCCATAAGACCTTGAAAAGTGTAATTTTCAAATGGTCATAGAGTGTATGTCACAAAATGATTCCTGATGATAAGACAGAAAACATTTATATTGACGGTTCCCAATTCATACATTTGGACTTTTTGAACATTAATGCGCCCTGACACAAATGCTGAAACATTCCCACATATTACCAAAACCGCCAACTCTGACCATGACAGCATGACCTTTAGAGTGAGAGAGAGCTGTCTTTGTTTTTTTTTGCAATTCCACGCTGCTCTTCCTTCAATTCCCATTACAAAGGTTGTGTGAGAGCATATCGACTTGCTGCCTGCAACGCTGTTCATTTTACCTTTACAGCTGGAGGTTGGGGCCAATGTGGAATGCTAATGGTGTGACATTCTGTGTTCTTGCTCAGGCTTATGGGAGCTGCTCTGGTCTAATGGAATATCATGCTATGAGTTCTGCTTATTCGCAGTGGCCGGCGAATGTGCCTAGCACAACAACGACTGTCCCTCAGGAAGTCCTAGGGAAATTGGAGGGCTTTAAAGGACGCGGGAGTCTGTAAATGAGGCTGGCCTTTGATTCAGCTCTGCTGGCTGCTACTGTAATCAGTCACCCGAGGCAACACCGTGATTACGGATGACCTTGGATCAGGCAGGAGGCCTGAAGAAAATAACCGTGTGAGTGACGTTTCGACTTGGATCCGTCTTGCATTCGCAGGTTGTTGTTGAGTTTACAAATGTCCTCTGCTTTACACAATATCTCAATATATAAAATACGCCGTAGAATGCTTTAACAAAACATTACCATGTATAATATGAGTATGTCATAAATATTTAACCTCGTTTTCTAAACATACAAGCACAGGTTCTTTAAAAGATTGATCAATTGTTGTTGACTCAAGGTCAGTACTGCCATCTAGTGGCGCTGTTAGTACATATTCCGCTTTTGTAGTTGTGCAGGGCTGCAGTGTAACATTGCTGTAAGTTATGTATATTATTTTATACGTCACTCATTTATTTAAATGTAACATATTTTGCTACACCATCAGTAATTTTTTTTTTGCACATAGAATATTTTTTCTTTGAATCTCCATTAAATAAATAAATAAATAGCCTAAATAAATAAATAAAAGGACATCTTTTTAGACAGAAAATAAAAAATCTAAAGGGTTGCGGTTCATAATTCTGAGAAACTAATTACTAATAAGTTATTTATATTTTATTATTTTTATTTTTAATTAACTTTATTTTATTTAAATGGTATGTATACTAACATAAACGATAGTCTGAGAAATGTTTATTCACAGTATATCAGAATCAGAAAGAGCTTTATTGCCCAGTGTGTTTGCACACACAAGGAATTTGTCTTGGTGTTAGGAGCTTCCAGTACAGAAAGTACAAACACAGTGCAGACAACATATAATTAAGGTAATAAGAACACTAATAATGAAGAGAATACACAATAATTAAGAATAACAATAGTAATAAAATAAAAATATACAGAAAGAAAAATGTCCATAGACAGAACTGTGAATGTGCATGTGTCCTATGTACAGATGAAGGTTTGATGAGTTATTTACAGATGTACAGTACCGGGGTGTGTTATGTGTTGTTCAGGTGGGATATGGCCTGGGGGAAAAAACTGTTCTTGTGTCTGGCTGTTTTGGTGCTCAGTGATCTGTATTATTCAGTGATCAGTGATCTGTATTATTATTGTATTTTTTTGCACTCTCAGATTCCAGATTTTCAAATATTTGTATCTCGGCCAAATATAGTCCTATCCTAACTAACAATACATCAGTGGAAAGCTTATTTATTCAGGGTCACATTTTACAAAGTTTAGGCTATTATGCATGAATAAAATAAAATAAAATAAAAATAAAGTTAAATATAAATATGAATGAATTAAGGAATCCGTGTCATTCAATAAGGCCTTAACAACATATACAGAACAATACAACAGACAATATAAAGCCAGGGAAATAAAATATAAAATAAAATAAAAATACAATCAAAAACATGCATGACCTTTATTTACATCACTCAAATATTTTGAAGACAGAACACAAACGGACAGTTTTGATTGCCTTTCTATTAGTGCTACTTTGAATAGTAGAAAAATAGCTTTCTCAATAAGGTTCATCACAAATAAATACATAAATTCACGACGTCACCGAATTGGTTGCGTTGCGGAAGTGCGTCACATTGTTTACAACTCAAACGGATACGGGTTATTTAGTAGGCGTCAGCGTAGACACGAATAGCTCAGTGTGATTTAACATCAACCGCAATGCCTGTTTTATCTGCTTATGTATTATATTAATGTGTCTCATATTCAAAGCGAGTCAGAGCATTGCAAACAAGGTTAGTGTGCTATTCATAACTGCAAATTTACGTCACTGCACAGAAATAAAGTCACGAGTTAACTAATGCATCTATATTTTAGGAGATACTATAACTTATATGGAATAAGACGTTCAATACAAAAAAAAAAGTTTCTGTTTTTGATATATGATTTGAAAATAACATTGTATTGATTCGTTTAGTAAAGTTTTTTTTGTTACCATTGAATTAAACAAATTTAAAATACCACAGACCTGAAGTATTTGCAGTACAACAGATGCTATGACTAATATTGAGGACATTAAATGGGTACATATAAAGCTAATATTTCGCAAGACAGTGTTTCAAATATAGTATCAAATATACGATATATGCAAAAATATCACAAATCTCCTAGTCAGGATAATGTATCTCAATAAGGTTTCGTTGCCACTTTTGATGAAGTAACACTGTGTTCTATATGTCATAAATTTTATTTCGGTTTCACAGAAAAATAAGTATTTCATACAGAAAGCCAGACGCTGTCGTTCAGTGTAAGTTATGACAATGTTGAGCAGAAAATCCAACGAGGAGATCAGATGGATGCTGGATGATTATGGAATAAAACATGGTCCTGTGGTAGGTAAGTTAATAGTCAATGTAATCAGAATGTTTTATTTTTAAATGTTTTTAATTAGTTTTTGTATTTTATTGTTTTCATTTTAATTTTAGTTAATGTTTTAGCAACCTTGTGTTTTGTCATTTTTATTATGTTTTTTGTCTACATAGTTTTCGTTCATTTTAATTTCAGTTTTATTTGAGCTGTTTTAGTACATCAAGTTAAAAATAAATGTGAATGACAAGTGTTGCTTTGGTAACTAGCTGATTTTTAAAAATTCTTTATTTCCGTTAACGTTTATTTTACTTCAAGTAATCTTAGCCTTAGTTTACTATAGTAATCCTGGATTGTTTTTTCTTCTTCTTTTTATTGTCCTGCATATGATTTGTGTATATTAAATTAAACAGATTCCACCAGAGCCCTTTATGAGAAGAAGCTGAGAGTAGCCATGAGTAAACACAGAGGAACCAAAGCTCAATCCGACAGGACATTTTACAGGGAGGAGGGTAATTCAACACAAAACACGAGAGCATCTAGTTGTAATGTCATATTACACCAATGATTTGAACTGATTACACTTTTACCTTACAGAGGATGTCACCTATGTTCAGCATCGCAGACCTGTGAGTACTGAGAACCTTTAAAACTAGTTTCAGACTTGTTTCCATGAATACATGAATAATTTTGCATTTGTGTTCATTTAGCAACAATACGATGATGTGATCGACAGGTAAGTCAGTCTAAATATTATAGCAGTTTAAATCATGTTATGCTAAAATACTGAAACTAACAAGCTCCTTTTTTTTTAGTAGAAAGTGGTCAGATTATAGAGGGATGGACTATATTGATGAGTAAGATGGCCTTTTTTGTGTAGAATTATACTGAAAGTGTCACCATCAGGGGAATTATTATTTTTTATTAATTGAATGCATTAATTTTTTTTGAAGGCCTGCCATATATAGGACTCAAGCTCCTTACCGTGATATGTCACAAGCAAGAAACTTGCCACCAGAATCTCAAATCCAGAGAACACCAGAGAAAAGTTCAACACGCTTGGTCCCAGTCTGGCTACAGTTTCTAGTGTTTCTGATCGTATCTGGTCTTCTGTACTTGGTTTTTATAAATATGGAATCAGCAGAGCCTGTCAAAAGACTGATGTAGCCCTTCCTTTTGTGATTAAACTGAATGCTACATTTCTAAAACAAGCAAATATTCAGCACAATAGATGTGATTTTTAACATATTGTAGTGTTTTAACTTCTTAAATGTTGATTACTTTGTGTGTGATGTTTTATCAAAGTAATAGCCTGACACTGTACTCATTTGTGAAAATGAAGGAAGTGGGTGCTACAGGATGCACCTGTTGAAAAGATTATTTTTATGATGTTTTATTTGATACAATAATTGTCCATTGTAATGCTGCAATACATTTTACAGTACTGTTTTTAGTCATTTCTTGGGCTCATAACAGTTTGGTATATCACAAATTTACTACCAGAAAACGTCAAAGCTTTTTTTGAATGAATTACATAAACATATTTTAAAGGGTAGTTACTGAATTTAGTGTTCATTATTTTACAGTAGGTATAAGCTATGTCTGAAAGTATAATTTTTTGGATTTGGGTCATACTCTGAATTGTATGTATTTGAATATGCTGGAGCCAAATGATATGAATGCCTGAACTGATTGTTTCTGGTCTTTTGTGATTCAAAAACTACAGGTTTTATTAAAAGGAACCTTTTAGATACATCTCAAATGATTTTTTTTAACAGTAAAAACACTGCATATCAAAATTTTGATTTTTGTTTTTAATGGCAAAATAAAAGTCTACAAATTCTATTACACGTACCAAAAACTGCAACAAAACAACAACCATTAACTCTCCACATTACAAGACATGGATGTAACAGGAAGTGAAAGCTGTTTTCGCACTTTTCTTTAATATTATTTGAGCATTTTGCTAGATAATTTCATTTTGCTCATTTACTATTGTTTTTATGGGTACAAAACGTATAAATGCGAACTGAACAAGCCTATCTGGGTTTCAAATCTTTCAGTCTACATAGTTATTATTTACATTTAGAGACATTTTGCTTTTCCTTTTTAAATATGAGTGAATATACTGTACTGTAGTGCTCACAACTGGTTTCTTGGCTTCACTAGACAATAGTAGTGCTGCTTAAAATATTTAGTGTATGCCTATAATCTACACTACAACTTATTACTATTACTGTTATTAATTATTGTTTATATTTGTAGATACAGGGAGTATTTCCTGTGCTGTTTTAGAAATGTGTCAGAGGATTTGTTTGTTTTTTGTCTGTGTAAGCATCACATCAGATCTAGAGTATAATGCGTTTAGAGAGCCCATTTTCATTTCAAAAAGAACAATCCATTTTCATATCCCTGTAGTGACCTAATGCAATAGAGGTTGTTCTTAGGCTGTCTGTCCCACCTGTGATTAACCAAACATAAGAACTGTAGTAGAAAAAACAATAAATATATCATTTTAAATTATAAAGTCCCATGAAGAATACAAAGAAACACAAGAAAAAAAAAAAAAAAAAACATTTCACAGTTTTACAGTCTTTACCTGCAACAATATGGGAAGACCTCTGGATGGGTCAGACATGGTACCTCCAAAAACTAAAAAGCCCTTTTTAACCTTGTTAGTGCAACAGCATGTGTTGTAATGTCACCCCTCTTCAAGTCTAGTGATGTCAGCATTTACTTTCAAAGAAAAAATCTCCCATCTCTAGTAACATTGAAAGAAAAACCTCCAACCAATGACAATCAAAATGTTTCTCTGTGACTGGCAGAGAATGGCAGATAGTAAGAAATGGTGGTTTCTGTGGTTCTTCAAACTTAGATCTTCCCTTTGGTTTGGACAGGCCACTGAAACACCAGCAAGTGACCAGTTTCTAGTTGCTGAATCAAAAACAAAAAAACATACAAAAATGTTACTTTCTTACATTATGCCTTCATTACTTTCTGATTCATTGTCAAGTCTTAGTGCTTGTTGCCACAACAGTTCACAACTCGTCGTGTTGTGCCTGATTAGGAAAAAACTAGCCCTCATCAAAAAAAAACAACTTCCATTACCTTCTTTTTGAACTCCCATTACTTGATTGTCAAGGCAATGTATGTGTTGTCAACACCTGTAATAAAAATATAACCTGTCAGTAAAAGAAACACAAATTCTTAAATATTTTTTGAATTCAGTTACTCACAGGTCCTGCTCTCTCGCTCCAGTTCAGTGGGTTTGCTCACTCTCTTGCAGTACACTTTGGCAACAATCAGAATGGCACACGTGGCCACCACAAACGTCAAACTGGACACCAGTAAACTGATGAACACCGGGCTCATCACCGGATCTACTTCTGAGATTTCAATAAAACAGCAAACCAAATTAATGTCCTTAAACTTGTAATAAAACTGAAAAAGAGACAGATCACAGATTCTTCAGTATTGTGAAGTACATCCAAGTGTATGGAAGCTTGTTCCCGTCACGGAATAAAAAAGGTAATTGCAACTTTTTAATCAGTTTATATCTCAATTCTGACTTTTTTTCCTTAGAATTTTACATTTTTCAATTCTGTTTTTAATTTTTGTAAAAAAGGTAATTGTGACTTTTTATCTCTGATTTTATTCTCAGAATTCTGAGTTTAAATATCATAATTCTGTGTTCTTGTAAAAAAATGTAATTGTGAATCTTTACTTGTGAAAAATAGTCTGACTTGTGAGATCAAAATTTTTACTTTATTTTGTGGTGGAAACAAGCGTCCATACGAGTGTAATGAATTATTGTAAAAAAAAAAAAAAAAAATCAAAGAAACATACATGGATGAATTGATAAATATGAAACATTAAGTAAATAAATCCAATATAAAATGTGAAATTTAATTTCATGCGAACTTCAAATGAACTGTTGCTTTTATACTGAATTACAGATGACCCTTTGTGCTGAACAGGGCTGCATTTCCCAAAAGAATTGTAAGCTTAAGTTGAAGCTTACGATGATTTGGGAAACGCAGCCCAGGTAATTTTAAACATCCCAAGTCCACCTGGGCTGGAAGCACACAACTCACCTCGAATAGAGATGGGTAAAGGCTGACTCTCCCTCGAGATAAATGTGCGCTCTCCAGTCTGGACCTTGTAGAGACAGCAGTAGTAGCCCTCATTATTGGACTGGGCATTGGAGAAGGTAAAGGTGACGGAGGGAGTGAGGGCTGGCAGAGAGTGCCGGACGGTCCCATTGGGCCTGATGAGCCGCAGCTGAAAGGACCCTCCTGGATACTGAGGCTGCATGGAGCAGGTGACGTTAAAACTGTGGCCCCGGATGACCCAACCCGGCCGGGCCTCAGGAGATGTGTTGTACCAGATTTGGGGAGTGTGAATCTCCACTGAGAATAAGAAATAAAGGTCAGTCTGAGACTTTTAGCTCTCCATTACAAGTTTAGCAGCAGATGTGACTTACAGACTGTGATGTTAATGAAGTTGCTGTGTGGAGAAAATCCTGAGGGAGAGTTTCCCAGTTTGGTGTGTAACCTGTAGAGACAGCTGTAGCTGCCATGATGGGAGATTTCTAAGTCTGACAGAGTCAGATCCACTGTCATTTGTCTGGGATCAGCTCTCTGGGTCACTAGCGGAGTGTCCACACCTCTTTTGTATAGATGGAAGTCAATGACGGACTGCCAGTATGGGGCAGTGCATTTAAAGTGAACGGCCTCTCCGGCTGAATAGGTGTAGAAGCGAGACTGAATTGAAAAGGTGGGTGCTAGAAGTTTTCCTGGTTGGAGAAAAAATTATGAACAACTACAAACAAACATGGGATGTGTAAAATAAATACAAATCTTTCAAATGCTCTCGTACCTGTGCACTCCACTCCAGCATCCTCACTGTGTGTACACACATCATCATTGAGGGTGCGTTCACACAGATCCAGGGCAAACTCGTCACCCGAGCATTTCACATTCCTCCACAGCACTTCACCACCGGCCCGTCCGAAACGAGCACTGCCTGGAATGTCCAACACGAAGCCGCAGTCGAGCTCTCTACAAACCACTGCGGCATCCTCCAGATCCCAACCACGCTGGCACACAGTGCCCCACTGATGCCCATGACGCACCTCCACTCTACCCGAGCACCGCTCACCCGCTTTTTCATTCACAAGTCTGGTGATCGGGTCGTCTGTGGAAATAATGGGAATGAACCAGTGTTGTTATCCTTAGCTGAAATTAAAACTATTTCAACTACCAGCAATGATGACTAATAAAGAGGAAATAAAATTAAATATAAAACAACAAAAAACTAAACTAATTAAAAACATTCAAATACTAATATAACTGACATATTGAAATAAAGCTAAATAGAAATATATAAAAAACTAAACTAATGACAAAATGCAGATATAAAATGACTAAAACTAAAATATAAAAATAAAAGCTAATTCAAAATATTAATAAATACTATAATTGCATGAATATGACTTTATCAAATCCATATATATAGTATATATATATATTATTATTTTTTTTAATTGATCAGTGGCTTAGAATAGTGCTTTTCAAAGTCCACAGAAAAAAACACTAAATTTATTTAAATTAAGTTTTTCTAATATTTTCAAATTAGACAAATTTTTTTTTTTACCAAATATTTAGTGGTCGCTTAATATAAAGAATATATCTTCCAGAGATTACTACAGTAATTTAATTTTGCATGTATTTTAATTTGAATGCATCTTCAGAAAGTTATGCTTAATTTATTTCTCACACAGCATACATATATGTCTCTATACATGAAAATAATCTGCTTTTATAATTTAGGAAAATGACCATCATGTTTGAGAGTCCCTGACATATAAAACCCCTACTGTAGACAACATCATCATAAATTCAATAACTCACCAAAGGCTTGAACATCCTCAACAGCAACAGTGCATCCTGTTAAAGAAGACAAAAGTTACGTTATACTCTTGACATATTCATTCTAAAATTCAGAAACATTTTGCATGTTTTTAGGCTTTTTGGTTATTTGCAATTGTGCATGGATCAAATGTACCATGGTTGCAGCTGCTGACAATGTTCAGGTCTCCAATAATACATATTTTTAATAAGAAAGGAATACATTTTACTAACCAAGCATTACCAGGCCCAGAAGAATCCTCGACATTGTAGATTTCCCATGTAACGCAAGTGCCAAGGCTTTAGGCTCATTTAATAATAAATGACTCTGTCAATGTCAGCAATCCAAACGCTGAGAGGAGGACCAGGAACAAGTTGATGCATAGCACTTCAGTCTACTCAGCTAGCCGGCTAACTAGCACTTTTCTCAATACATAAGTTGTTCCAGTTCACCTCCATGTGATTGATACAAATACATTATCTATCATAACTCATGCTTCAAAGCATAGGCTAATAGTAGCAAATTGCACATAACAATTTAGACACAAAAGCTGAAGAACCGGACGGCTAACATGCTAACGTTGCTCTAAAGTAAAGAGAGTTATTCGTAGAGCGAGATAAAAGAAATACCGATGTATTTACAAAGCATAATCGAGTAAATCTGTAGTCAATAACGCTTTGTGAGTTGGTGTTTCTCGCGCGCACGGTATTCCACAACCAGCGTGATAATGCAGACTGGCTACGATTCGTAAACGACTCGTTCTTTTGAATCGGATCTTTTCAATGAACCGCTTAAAACCTTTCCGAACAAACCGAATCAACGGAACGAAACGACTCACAAGAGCGTTTGCAGTGAAGCGAGGATTTGACTGATGGTGCGTAAAGTTACTTTTGATTGTATGTCGGTTTTAAATTTAGTTATTCAATTACAGCTAATATTTACATCAAAAACTGTTATTCATAGAACATGTGCATGAATGTTAGATTGTTGTAAAAGCAAATTCTATTTCGTTTCTAAATGACTCATTCTCGTGAGCTGAAACATGGCAAATGACACATTAAATTACATTACCACCCTTATTAATAAACAGCATGTATTGTAATGTAACACGCCACGCCAGGGTATCGAGGACTACGTGATGACGTATACGTCGGACGCACAAGAATCACTTTTAACTGACTCTTTGAAATGAACTGTTCATATGAGTCGATTCGCGGTAATGAGTCAGACGTCCCATTATTCAGATGAGGAGAATGTACTGCAGATGTTTTTACTGTTTTACGACGTTGCGCAAGATCTGCGCACAAACACGTTCACGCTGATTTGCCTCAAGGCTTAAAACAATTTTAGGCTTAAACGTGGAAAATCACATTCAGAGACATAATTTAAGGACGCCATAAATCTAAATAGCCTATCGCTCATCTATGAGATCTACAGTAGCCTACTACAATTTTATGAATCAAAATTACAGTTAACATACTAATTAGTATTAGTTGGAACATTAGAAACTTTTATAATAAGGGTTGTTGAACAGTTTTGACAATTATTCAGGGGTAAGAATTTATGTGAATAACCTTGAATAAGCTCGTGGCGACATCAAGTGGATAAAATGAGAATTACAACAATTTGTTACAGTATTTATTAATCTTTGTTAAAATTAATTAATAAAAATACAACTGTTCAGTGTTTGTCAGTATTAGTTCAGGTCCAACAGATACTATTAATATATAGCCTACTTGAAATTAACAAATACAACAAACAAACAAACAAACAAATACAAACTTATTGTAAAGTGCACCTGATATCAAGACATTGAATTTAGCATACAATGCAATTTTACAGAAAGCTAAAGCATAAACATATAAAACATGAATTTAGAAAAAAATAATAATAATAATTTTCCCAACTCAACGTGGGAGTCAAACAAGACTTCAAAGTTTGAATGATATATTTGTCATGCAAATATGTTTGTGAATTAAAACAGAAAACATAAGTTCAACGGCTCTTGCAAGCTTGTTCCTTGTTCATTTCATGTTCCATATTAAAATCTTGCAACTTTTAAATAATTTCCCTCATTTTAAGTGGATCCCAAATTCACATAGTTTAAATATCATGACCTTGGACCAGGTTCTCACTTCAATGATATTTCTCCTTGATATAATAATTAAAAAAATATATTATTAAAAATTAATAGTATTATAATAATATGTAATAATAATTCAATAACAATACAATTAAATAATAAATATAAAAATCCTCAAAATGCACGTTTAACGTCAACCAAAACAGGTTTATTCTACTATTTTTAACCAAATGGTTATATCTGCTTCTTTCTTGAGAAGTGCAGGAGTTCAGGTGTAGTTTTTAGCCCATTCACGTGCATTATTCCGCGCACAACCGTTTCTTCTCTCACCGACCTACTTCTGTTTAATTGGATAAGCATCAGTCTCTATAGAGAGAGAACGAGAGCGAGACCGGCTGGACGCTCAAACCGTCATCACCTGCGAATAAAGCGTTCATGACGTCACGGCGGATGGAATAATAGAGCACGCGTCGCGACTCGCGCGCAACAAGCTGTCGCGCTCTTCTGTTATCATGTTATAAAGTGCACTTTGGAAAATTTCCTCGCGACAGCGCTACACGCACGGAATGTCCCACGGAAGCGCAGGCGAACAACAGGTGGATTCCTAGGCCAATCCAGACCTGGAAGTAGCCATACTTCTGTCTCTCCGCCCCTATGAGTAACCATAGCAAAGACACCGTAAAATCCAGCGTACCGGAAAGAAGCTGAATAACACGCTCGCGATATGGATCATTTCAGCGGTGACGCGACATTGGGAGCATTACGGACAAGATCGACCACTCACACAGTTTATTCGGAATTATGTCACTTTACATCTGATATCGTCTTCTGATTCACAGAGGCTGTTTTATTTCTGTCCCAAGAGAGTGTTTGTAGACTTTAGATAACTCCTATCATGCCTGTCAGTAACGGATCGATGATGGATTTGCCCTCGGGATATGTGAAAGTAAAGGCGCATTACGGAGGGTGAGTGTTGTAAACTTTACAGGGTTAATGTTTTAAAGCTGGCCTGCTGTGTTGTGGCGTCAAAGGTCGGAATATGCCCGGCGTTTGGCAGTTTAATGTAAGCAGAACATGTTTGCAAACGCACTTCACTCCCACACCTGACAAACTTTGACATCCTTGAATGTTTTAATACTTTTTCAACGTAAAATCGTTTTAAACTGCATATTTTGTGTTTTAGAGACGTTGTCAGCTGAGGCATTTTGCAACAATGCAGTTTACAATATCAGACATGTCGTAAAACATCCAGGCCTTTTCTTGCCAATAGTAAGAAATTAGAAAAAACTCAATTATTTTTAAGTTTCAGTTATTAATATCTTAAATATGAAATGCTGCAAATGATTTTTAAAGGTGCACTTAGTTAAAACGTTTTACAAATAAAGAAATGATCAATATTTTTGAAAAAAAATAAAAAAAAATTCTCTAAAGCTGATGGGTGCCACCATATTGATATCACATGACATAGCCATCCCATTAAGCTGTTTTGTCCAGCTTAAAAAAACAACAACAATAACTTACTGAGTGCATCTGTAAATATGAAATATTGTTGTGGGTTGAAGGTTGCACTCTTATTGCCACTTGTTGCTCAACACACCTCTCTTCTTCTATTATATATAATATGCTGTTGCAGTCTTCTTTGAAGAGGATTTGTATTCGTGTTATGAAAGGCAAGTTTCAGTTTTCATAATTCATAAAAAAAATAATCTCCTGGATTTCTTAAAAAAATACCTAAAATGCCCCACACATGACTTGAATTGACTGGGTTGGTTTTGACCCCCACTGTGGCTTCTGACATACTTTTTTTTTTTAAACAACAGTGAATTGTTTCCTTGATGATCCTCCACTGCCTTTAAAATCTAGGCTTTATATTTTGTTTAGACGTTCTTGGCTAAAAGTGGCCATGATGTAAGCGGTCAGCAAAGCGTGAGATAACACAAACACGCACTGTCTGCATACATCACCGTGAATCATTGTTATTAATCACATCATCACTCAAAGACGAACAGCTTCAGTACACAGCGGCTGATATCACCCACCCTTTAGTCAACATGTGAATGATACAGATTCATTTCGAAACCTCAGTGTCTAAGTCGTGATAGCATTCTTAAAGGGAAAGTTCCACAAAAATAAAGTTGTCTTGATTTACTCACCCTCATGTTGTTCCAAACCTGTATGAGTTTCTTTCTTCTGCTGAATACAAAAGAACCTTGGTAACCAAAGAGTTGCTGGTAGCCATTAGAAAAAAATACTGTGGAAGTCAATGGCTACCAGCAATGGTTTGCTTACCAACATTCTTTAGAATATCTTTTGTGTTCAACAGGAGGAAGAAATTCATACAGGTTTGGATTAACTTGAGGGTGAGTAAATGATGACAGAATTATTCTTTTTTTTGGATGAACTACCCCTTTTAATTTACTCAAAAATTAAAATTCTTTCATTATTTATTCTATGACCCAAAAATATAAATTCTGTCATTTTACACTATGAATTAGAGGAGAGCGTACCAATAATATTTGTCCATTTATGTAATATATATGCTGTTTTATGTGAGGAAAAATGAAATCAGCTTTGCATGATTGGATTTTACTCTCTTTGTTTGAAATGTAGTGTTTAACTTCATGACTTATTTGGGTAGTCAAATAATGAGGAACATAGATTCTTCACTTTTTATTATATTAATACTCATCGGCTGGTTGTTTTAAAAAATATGAATATTGTATAAGCATTCCGTAGATAAATGCATGAGATAATGCACCATAACTCATTTTTGGACTGCATAAATGTGCTTTACATATTATGTTCTGCTGGCTCTGTGGGTGGAGATACAGTAGACCTTTGATTCAAGAGCACAATTACCTGATGGCGTGCCAGCGAACCTGCTATAGGAAGTGAAGAGTTCCTCTGTGTCTGTGGAAGTGTGAATTCCTCTCTTACATGAGTGTGTAAAGAGCTCTCTGAATTTGGGTCAGGCTTTTCGGAGTGTTTTGAAAGCCTTGGTGATTCCCTTCTAAAAATATTTTGGAGGAAGTTAACACCAGGCGGGACAGAAATCTTGGTGACTGGCTGACAACCTGAGCCAGGCAGTTGCCTAGCAACAAGTTATATGCCTCAATAATGGCCTTTTTTCACAGATTCCAGGCACTGTTTATTCGAGCACAGGCCTCTAGGTTTCAGTCCAAGACGTATCATTGTTGAGCAATAAAGAGAGAGATTAGACTGTTTTAAATAGCTCATCTCAGAGGGGGGAATTGCTGGATGCTAAACATTGTTGACCCTGTTAGTCACCTGAAGGGTCACATTTTGTAGCCTTGTACATTTTGAATAGGCAGAAGTTTGTCATGCTGGTAGAAAGTGCTTTAAGCTGTTTTACCATGCGTGCATAAAATGTCCCTGTTACCTGACAGATACTGAAATTGGTGTGTCATTGACAGCCCTAGGCGATGCAAGCAGCTCAAAAGTGTCAGGGGAGAGGCCTGGACTTGTTTTTAGCCAGTCAGAAAAGCTTTCTGCTTGTCAATCATTTCACAAGTTTAGGGAATCTTTCAGTGGACTTTAGTTTTTTAGAAAAAGCAATAAAACACTGTTTAAAGTTTGGGGTCGATAAGATGTTTTTAATGTTTGTGAAAGAAGTATTTTATGTTCACCATTATTTATCATTTATTTGATAAAAAAATACAGTAAAAACAGTAATATTGTGAAATAATATAAAAAATTTTTTATATCTGTTTTCTTTTATTAATGTATGATTTAAAATGTCATTTATTCCTGTGATGACAAAGCTGAATTTCCTGCATCATTACTCCAGGCTTCAGTTTCACATTATCCTTCAGAAATCATTCTAATATGCTGATTTGATGCTCAAGATGCTCTTATTATCAATCTTAAAACAGTTGTAATGCATAATATTTTTGTGTAAACTGCAATCATTTTTATTTTAGGATTCTTTGAATTGAAAGTAGAAAAGAACAGCATTTATTACATTGCAAATATCTTTACTGTCAGATTTGATGCATCTTTGCTGAATAAACGTATTCATTTCCCAAAAATAAATTATGATTTTGCTAAATTATAATGGTTCTTTCACATAATTAACCATAAACAAACCATCAGTTTAATATCTCGGCAATACACTGAATCATTAACTTTGAACAATGACAGAAAAAGTGTACAGTGCACAGCATAAATGAGTACACCCCCTCTAAAACTTAACAAATTCAGCAAATACTCTTTACTTAGATGACATGTTAGGGTTCTTTGGAAATATAATGTTCCATCAAGTCTGCTTGATCAATTACCAAAGAAGAATGTCAAAATTATTCAGCAAAATAAGATTTTCTTATCAAAGTGATAAAATGTTGTGTTGCAAAAATGAGTACACCCTCCTGAAAGTTACTAAAAAAAAAAAAGTGTATAGGTTTAAGGTTATTTTTGATCAACAGGTAAGTACATTGAACCAAAACTTTTAAAGACAAGTCATTTCCTGACAATTAAAAGTGTTACATAGCCCATTGAATCATACTCCGACTTAATGCTGGCAGCATTGGAACCACTTATGAGAGAAGTGCCAGTTGACCTATTTCTTAGCATAAAAGAGGACAATGTTACAAGAGGAATACCAAATTATTATTTTAAGTGTGAAAATTTAGCATAAGTAGCACCGACATTCAAAAACAATGGACTTGTGACAAGGCTCCTGAAATAATCAGGTCTTTACTTTAAGTTTTCATTTAGTGATGAGTCAATTTTTGCTAGAAAAAGAGCAGGAGAAATAACATGCAAGTGTCTCAGAGCCGGCAAAAGCTATGAAAAGAGTGACACTTTATCTCACAGAGTATGACGCAGCCTGCAGAAGTGACATGCATGGTTGTTGTCACCACTAGAATTACCTACTGTAGCCAAAGCACAATAAACTCATTTAACCTCTTCCAAGGCCCATATCTACAAAATAGAGACTTCTGGGAATCCATACTCTGGTCTCAAGAGACCAAGTCAATCATTTCGGATCCAAAAGCATCAAAAATGTTCTGTTGTTGCTAGAGGAGGAGTACAGTGAGAAGTGTTTGGTACCCACAGTGACATTCAGTGGTAGTAAAGCTCTTATAGAGGGATGAATGAGTGCTGAAGGTATGAGGGAGTTGTGCTTTATCAACGCTGTCATGAATTCACACACCACTGTGTGATGGAATACAAAAACTTGAAACAGAAGATGCTACCCTCCCCTCATTCCCTGCATTATTGGGCATTTTTTCAGCATGACAATGAAGATATTAATTCTCCCAAGGTGAAAATCCTTCAGTGGACATGTATTTCACTCAATCTTATCGCTCTTGAGCAGCTGTGGGGGATTCTGTAGAGACGAGCTGAGCAAAACTCCCCATTAAAGACCAGAGCATTTAAGGAGGTCGTCCTTCAGGAGTTAAACAGGACAGATGTGAAAATTTGTCATGAACTTGTACACTCAATGCCAAGAAGGGTCAGAGCAGTATACTTAAAGTTCTGGAGGACATACTGAGTACTAGAATATTATACATTTGCTGAATTAAATCTAGGGTGTACTCATTTCTGCAGTCCTTCATTTTAACTAAATTGGCTAATTTACTTATCTTACAGAAAATGTTGGCATATATTTTGTCGTTTTTATTAAGTATATGTTTAATACATTTCAATTTTGCCATCTTTCCATGAATTATATTTGTGATCATTAAGAAAATACATATTTTATATTTATTCAGAGGGGGTGTACTCATTTATGCTGTGCACTGTATATACACGCTTTACTGAGCCATCAGCAGCCTGTCATGCCAAGAGAGAATTGAACTTGGCAAGTGTTTCTTATTTCCATTTCCACTGCTGGACTTTAGTCCAGGACTCAGGAGGTTTAGAGAGATTTGATTTGCTATAGCAACCACACAGACAGCACTGTAGATAATCACTGGTCATAAATCACAAGCATAAGGTGAAACCACAAGTGAAACTTTATAATGTTATCACAGTTCTCATCTTACCAGTGACATTGTTTTTTTTTATGTAATGCATTTATGTGAGACGTCTGAGTGCACTTCAGACATGTAGTCTGAGAACAAAACAATGAGAGTGAATAGGTCTTAAATTCTCTGAACTCTGTGTTTGTATTCTAAACTTTCAGTGCTAAGTTTAGAGCACAGTAACATAACACAGACTTAACTTACTAAGCCTTTCTCTTCATGCAAATGTAGTCTGTGTGAATTTGAATATACTGTATATCCAGTGGTGAACCGAATGACACTGTTCTCTGTAGACAGGGCGTTGTTTAAATTCACTCCGTCTCTTGTGTGGGCCTTCTCAGGGTCTAGTTGTACTATTTCAGGTGGGTTTTATGGTTGAGTCTGGTAAGTCGATCAGAAATGAACAGGGTGTGTTCATGATGATTCAGTCTGTGCATATGAGCCACAGATGTTACCCAAAACTGCACTGCTCATCCAACATTTTCTACGACAAAAAGAGTCAGGCCACACATGTACTGTAGTGTCTATTTACTATGAAACCGAAGATTTAGTTTCAGAATTTGCCACAGTTCTGGAGCCTCTGTTCAGTTAGGGAATTTTGACACAGAGAATTATAGAATTCTATAGTCTTTTTGTTACAGTATAATTTTAGAATTAAGTGTTTTGCTCATCAAGGCTTCTATTTGATCAAACATAAAATAAAAACAATTATATTGAGAAATATTATTACAATTGAAAGTAAATGTTAATAAAATATCATCGCAATTTTAAATTATAAAAATTTAAAATAACTGTTTTATTATTAACCATTACTCCTGTCACATGATTCTTAAGAAAGCATTCTAATATGCTGATTTGGTGCTACTCGGGTATTATTTATTATTAATAAGTTGTGCTGCTTAATATATTTGTGGAAACCATGATGCTTTTTATTTATTCTTTGATGAATGAAAAGTTCAAAGAGCAACATTTATTTAAAATAGAAATTGCATTTTAATTGTCTTTACTGTTACTTTTGATCAATTTGATCCACATTTGCTAAATAATAGGATTAATTTCAAAGTTTATATACTACATTAATTTTTATAAGTTAGACAGATTCAACATTCTTGTGTTCAGAAACTGCTCAATAGATGTCTGTTGAAAATATTTTTAAAGTATTATTAATATGAACTTTTTGGATAGGGATGGGTCACGATGGTCAACTTGTCATCCAGAAAACAACTTTTAAACCGTTGTTCAATCGTGACCCATTCCTATCCAAAACACAATAAAACCATACTTTTTATTAGTGTTTCTTGCAGTTTTTATATGTAAAATGATTATCAGTTCATTTTTACTTAACTTACACTATAGGGTCCTAATTCACACTATCTGCTTATGCATCATAAAAAGGTTTAGCTGGCTGACCAACAAGCTGATGCTTTATATTAAATTCCCTGACTAAAATCTCCATTGCAGAATTTTTCCAGGAGAGGTGTGGCTCTGCTGAATCTCAGTGTTTATTTGTTGAAGCTGTGATAGCTACAGGGTCAAATGTTTAAGTTGTGACTGTTATGCTGTGTCAGAGCAAAAAGCCAAATGCATGTGTGATGACTGTGATCATTCACAAATCTAGACTTATGATTAACCCAGAAACTCTTTATTTATCACCTCCGCTCCTCTTTTATTCAGTGCAAATAACATCATTTCCACACTTGCGCTTTTTCTGTCTGTCTCATCTATTTCAGAACCACCCCTCTCTGCTTTAATATGGAGTGAGAAATTAACACCTCTGAAATTACTTTATTTAACTGTTGGCATCCTCAGGGATGGTTAGCACTTATTAAAGTTAATCAGAAATGTTTCACATGGCTCATTCTGGAATTTAATTTCCCTCCCTGCCTCTTCAGTTGCGTCAGTGCCGAGCGAGGCGCCATCCAAACGGCAGCTGCTCCAGGGACTCCTAACATTTATCAGTTGATCAGGCCTTAGAGAGCCGTACGGTTGGAGATCATTTTACCCTCGGCTTCAGTGCCAGCCAGTCATGTGGGAGCTGAGGATGGTGGGGAACGGATGGAGCCAGAAGGGCAGGGTGGCAGATGATAGACTCATGATGAAGGTTCCCCTGCTGAGGGGCAAGCTGCTACAGAGCTCATCTCAGCAGAAAACACACACACTTACAGTATATCTGACTTGTCATACAGTTATACATCACATTTTCCATCTACACAGGAACTGTGGGAGGTCTGTAGACTGATTTGTAAAACAGAAATTTCTTTAAAAAGAAAAAGTCAATGTTTTTAAATGAAGGTAATTTTTTTTTTATTTTTTTTTATTTAGAAAAAGGTAAAAAGAAACATTGCAACTTAATAGAGCTCTTTGCATGATCAGATAAAGAAATGTAATTTATGATAAATGGTAATTTACATAATTTGTGTACACAGTATTATTTTAGCCTTAACTAAAGATGTAAAAATATATATTTAAAAAATAAAAATTAAAGATGTAAAAAAAAATATTGTATATGTGTCTAAATCCTCTAAATAGTCATTTTAGCTCTTTTAGGGTCAACAAAATCCAAAAGAAGCAAGAACCAAGCTCTTTGTATAATTAGATTAAGAAATAATTTAGAATAACTGGTGATAAATGATAATTTATATAATTTATGATAAATCTGTTTGTTGTCTCATTTAAATTAATAGCATTAATAATAAAGATAAATTAAAAACTACGATAAATTTAAATTTATAAAGATATTTATGAGTTGTATTCACTTGTTTATATTTTTTTTTTTTTTTTTTTTTTTTTTTTTTTAGCTTTTCATAAAATAAAAAAACATTGCAATTGAACCAAGCTCTTTGTATGATTGCATAAATAATCATTATAATTTATACAATAATTTATAACCGGTGGTGATCAATGTTAATTTATGATTTTCATAGTAATGTTTCAGCATCAACTAAGATTCTAAAATAATAGTAATGGTAAAGAAGAATATAAATATGCAGTTAAGTAAAATATTGCATACTTAAATTAATATATTCAGAAATGTAGGGGTTATATTCACTGGTTTATACTATATTTTTGTAAATGTGACATTTTTCTTTAGCTATTTATTTATTTCTTATTCGTTAATTTTAAATGTATGCTTTAAAATATTTGTACGCTCAAAACAAACTTCTTATATCTTTCGATGGTTTGTTTGAGTGTAAAACCATCATTCAACAAATGTAACTGTCCTGTATTTTAATGAATCCAGGACATGACAAAGGCTGTTAACTGAGAAACTAGGTCAGTACTGGTTTATCCTGATTATGTTTGTTAATGTTATGAATAAAAGTTATCATACAGTGTTATTGAGAAGACAGAAGTTTTATTAGGGATGCACAATATACTGGCATATCATTCCATATAATCCGTTACAAAATGGTGTGGATACCATGACAATGTTTTTATATATATATATATATATATATATATATACCATGGTACTGAGTGATTCCAGGATCAAGGTAATACTTACAATTACTTGGGAAAACAGCCATTAAGCCCTAAAGAAAGATATAATTATGCTGAATCCACACATAAACGCATTAGTCCTGATGCCCAAGAAGGCACTTTGAGGTCAGCGATGATTTAATCATTTCTTAGTAATATGGTTGCACTTCTGTAGCCTGAACCAGCCTCTCTGTACCAAACTGATCATGTTTTCTTGTACTTGGCTCTCTCTGAGGCAGCTCATTCCTGTATGCAGTGTGAAAGTGGGGCAGGGACCAGACTAGGCAGCTGTGTACTAGAGGTTTGAAAGAAAAGTCTCTTGTGTATCCAAACAGATGTGGCTTGTTTGGCTGTGGTTGGACTGTTTCAGGCCAGTGTTGCAAATTAAAGCTACAGAGGCACATTTAGTTTAGATGGTAATATAGCAGACTAGCTATGTACTGTATGTTAACAGATGATATGTAATTTTAGTAACTTGCTCTATTCTTTTTCTATTCTATCTGTTTTCTTTTTATTTATTATATAATAATAATAAAAAACCTTGCTATGTATACTGCGTTAGGCTAACTGAGATTTGTCACAGCACTTGCATATTGCTCTTTTGTTGATTTCGATTGCTTCTATTGTCCTCATTTGTAAGTCGCTTTGGCTAAATGTAAATGTTATTTTATTATAGGCTTTTGTTATTCTTTTTAGTTTTTCAGTTTTAATTTATTTAAATTTTATTCAGCTTTGTTTCATTTTATTTATGTTTTTGTTGTAGTAGTTTTAGAATTTCAACTTAAATTTATTTATTTTAGTTATAGCTGCCAAGGCAACATATCTAGTTTTCATTTGAGTTGTTATTTTATGTCAGCTTTTTCAATTACCAAAAATTATTAACCAGGCTAGTTTTAGTAAAAATACACTGCTTCAGTTATGGTAGGGATGTGCAAAACTAAATATTTTATAAGTAGGTTCTGACTAGTCAGTGGCACTGCTACTAAAATATGAAAACAAACAAACAAAAAATAATTAAAATCTAGTTAATTTCACTAATTGACTAGTCAGTTGTTGGACAAGTTGTAGAATTGTGCCATTTTAATAGAGAAGTCCAGTTTTTCATACTGTAAAAGATTGAATCGTGTATCATTTACCTGTAACCAAATACATTCCATTAAACAGAAGAGGATTTTAATTATTCTCAGATCTGTATGAAGGTGCTTTCTGTATTAATTAAGTGTTATTGTTTTTTTTTTTTTTGTAGGGACATGCTGATCTCTGACTTGGATTTGGCCATGACGTACACAGAGGTGTGTGAGGAGGTCAGAACGATGTGTGGGGTCAGAAAGGAGATGCCAATTACACTCAAGTGGATTGACGATGAAGGTGCGTATGACCTTTGAACTTTGGCTGAAGTGACGTCAGCAGAATAGAAAAGTTTATTAAGAAGAAGAGCAAGAGAGTATAGTTTTATTAAAGTTTGGAATAATGCACTAATGAATCATTCACTATAAGACGAGGAACATGCATAAAAAAGATTCAATTTGATTTTGTTAACTTTAGCCTTACATGGTGTGCCTGTTATTTATTACGTCACTTTGGATATAAACATCAACTAAATCAGACACTTTACAAAGTTTTGATACCAGGGACCCCTAAATATCGTGATCTATCGTGATCGTCTTTGACGTATTTTTAATTTAATGATGCGCCAAATGTTCTCTATAGGTGAAAGATCTGGACTGCAGGCAGGCCAATTCAGCACCTGGACTCTTCTACTATGAAGCCATGCAGTTGTAATAGCTGCAGTATGTGGTTTTGCATTGTCCTGCTGAAATACACAAGGCCTTCCCTGAAATATATGTCGTCTGGAGGGGAGCATATGTTGTTCTAAAACCTTTATATACCTTTCAGCATTCATAATGCCTTCCAAAACATGCAAGCTGCCCATACCGTATGCACTTATGCACCCCATACCATCAGAGATACTGGCTTTTGAACTCAACGCTGATGACACGCTGGAAGGTCTCCCTCCTCTTTAGCCCGGAGGACACGGCGTCCGTAATTTCCAACAAGAATGTCTTCAGCCTTGTCCCTTACGCACAGAGATTTCTCCATGATGTTATGCACTGTAGATTATGATATTTGCAAAGCCTTTGCAATTTGACGTCGAGGAACGTTGTTTTTAAAGTATTCCACAATCTTTTTACACACTCTTTCCCAGATTGGAGAGCCTCTGCCCATCTTTACTTCTGAGAGACTCTGCCTCTCTAAGACATCCCTTTTATAGCTAATAATGTTACAGACCTGATGTCAATTAACTTAATTAGTTGCTAGATGTTCTCCCAGCTGAATCTTTTCAAAATTTCTTGCTTTTTCAGCCCTTTGTTGCCCCCGTGGAAACTTTATTGAGACCTGTAGCAGGCATCAAGTTTGAAATGAGCTCATTTAGTGAATAAAAGTGTAAAATTTCTCAGTTTAAACATTTGTTATGTTCTCTATGTTCTATTGTGAATAAAATATTGGCTCATGTGTCTTGAAAGTCTTTTAGTTTTCATTTTATTCAAATTTAAGAAATGTCCTAACATTTCCGGAATTCGGGTTGTATAAAAAAAATATATATTTTAAAAGAAAACTGAATATATAAAATAAAAGCCAATTCAAAATACCAATAAATACTATAGTATATAAATAATAATAAAAAAAATACCCTGCCCAAATCCCAGTTTGAATACCCGTGAGACAAATATCAACTAAAAAAGAGTATATTTGTAATTTAGAGAGAAAAAAACTTTTAAATATTTACTTCACCAGAAGCAATATTGCCACCTATTGCCTCTTGACATTTTAGAGTGTTTTTTTAATGTTCCCATTTTCCGTGTTGTCTTGTTTTTAAGGAGACCCGTGTACTATCTCATCCCAGATGGAGCTGGAGGAAGCATTCCGGATCTACAGCCGGAACCGGTGCTCCGGACTCCTTTTGCATGGTACTCTTTCACTCAAAACATCTGAAATAAATCTATTTTCCCCTCATTTATTCAATTTTCAATTGTTCTAGTAGCAGAATTACTCTATTTGTATTTTTATCCATCTATTTATAAAAAAATGAATGCAAAATAAAACCACACAGCAGAAATCCAACAAACCACTCAAAATATCATGTGTACGCTACACAACTAAAGCACTTGATAAAAATAATTTTTCTTCAGAAAATTGAGTATTCGTAATTTAGCATATTTGCTGGCCCCATGTCTATGAATAGATGAAACCACAGGACTGAGTCACACTCATTTCTCTTTGTCTTTCTCTCTTTGTCTAGTGTTCCCAAGCATTCCTGAAAAGCCTGGTATGCCGTGCCCAGGAGAGGACAGTAAGTCGAAAGTCTTGCCATTTTCAACCTTTTTCATGTGCACTTTTGTGCTGATGTAGTTTAAAATGTCCATTCTCTCTTCTACAGTCTCTTCTACAGCCTTTGAGGGTCCAAACCTCTTTTAATTTATGACTTTGTGTTGTTAACAGAATAGTTATCTGAAACATTTACTCACCCTGATGTCGTTCCAAAATATGTGTTTGAAATGACATGCGGAGGAGTAAATAATGACACAGTTGTTATTTTAAGGTGAGTTATTCCTTTAAGGTCTTGTAAAAGGGTAATAGATTCCGTTTTAATGTCTTTAATGTAAGATTTTATGGTGGAAAACATGGCATCTCTCAATGGGAGCGTATAGCACTCTGGTAACTGCACAGTAAGCCTGTGTTAATGTGCACTTTTACTGCCCTGAAGGCCAGACGGGGCAGAACTGCTGAGTCAGGACCTTGTACACAGTAGGGCCGCCCCTTTCTGAAAGCGTTATGAATTCACGATCATCCACGCCTATGGCACAGGCATGATAGATGCCGTCCGTGTCATTTGTGTGTGAGAGAGAGAGAGTTGTGTGCTGCTGTGTCATAGCGTTAGTGCTAAATTTTATTAATGGTTCCCTGGCGCATGTGCTTATGTGTGTCTATGAGGGTATATCAGTGTGTATGTGGCCTTTTTGCTTTGCATTGCACACAGATGAAAGTACCTTGCATTTCTGTTCTTTGTCTGAATGATGTCTTTAGTATGGTGTGAATGTAATCTTGTGTAGTTTATACATGAGAAGTGTTGGTCTAAACCCGCTTTGACTGCTGTTCTGTAGGTACATAATGACTTGTGACAGGCTGTTAACTTTTCTGTCTGCATTTGTTTCTGTTCTGGCCCACTTTTTTCTCTCCTTGTCAGCAGTTTGTGCCACATTTGTTGTTGTTGGGTGTTTTCTCAGAATTGGCAGGAGAGGCAGTGCCTCCTCATAAAATGTGGATGAGAACATTATTGACAGTATAAATAAATCAAATATATTACGAGATCAAACAAAGTTCAAAGTATTTTTTTTTTCTGAAGTGACGATTAATCGCTATAAAACCAAAATCTTGATATGGTTTAGTGTGATTGTGAAGTCTCCTAGGCTGTGATTTAATTAAATAAATATATGCACTGTGTGTTTCAGAGTGAAGCGTGGCACTGTGTTCTTTTACACATGAGCAGCTCATGATCTGGTGTTTTCAGTGTGTCAGAGCGGCTCGGGTCTCAGTAAACACTGCTACATGTGAACTCATCTCTGCATGTGCTCTGAGTTTGGTTTGTTTGTAATGTGCATTTGGGATGTAACACATGCTAACATCCTCCTAAACTTGTAATGAGAAGCGCTTACAAACTGGATGTTGTCAGCAAATAAGAAGCTTTAAAGGATTAGTTCACTTCCAGAATGAAAATGTTGTCATCATTTACTCACCCTCCACTTGTTGCAAACCTGTATGAGTTTCTTTCTTCTGTTGAACACAAAAGATTATATTTTGAAAATTGATGAACACCATTGACACTCCATAGTATTTTTTTTCCTACTGTGGAAGTCAATGGTGCTCATCAACTGTTCTGATACCAACATTTTTCAAAATATCTTTGTTTGTGTTCAACAGAAGTAAGAAACTCATACAGGTTTGGAACAAGTGGAGGGTGAGTAAATGATGACAACATTTTCATTCTGGAAGTGAACTTATCCTTTAAGGGCTTTGAAAATGATGAAAATGAAGGCAGCCATAAATATTGCATTTATATTAATTAATATGTTTATATTGTTTTATGATATTTATTGCATAAATATTGTCATTTTACAGTTGTGCTGTAAAAATGATTCTTATTAAATACTCAGTTTTTATTTTACAGTGAAACATTACATTAGTAACATTTTCATTTATTATTTAGTAATAAAAATTCATTTTACTGTACAACTGTAAATTTATTAAAATTAATGATTTAATTATATAATATATAATATAATAATAATTAATTATTTAATTAAACAATAATAATAATAATACTAATAATAATATTTTTATTATTATTATAGTAATGTTGATATCCCAAGATCACTATTTTAAGGGCCAAATTGTGTAGCCCTACAAACAAGCACAGCAAACCTGGATCCTTTTTAATGCATTTTTTAAAAAGTTGCAATTAGACTTTTCCCCCATATTGAGATATTACTTAAAATGATGATCTCTGAATGAGCTGATTTTAGCAGCTACTTAGGTTGGTTATATTAAAGATGCACCTCCATTCCTGCCACCATCAATATATTTGTGATATTTACTTTTTTATCATTTACTAAAAGAAAGTGGTTTTTAATAACATTGTCCCATAGCAGTTAGTAGTAACAAATAAACATGATATTTTACTATATTTGTATAGTTATTATTTTTGAAACAATACATAAAAAACCCCACATCAGCTCGATGCCTTGGTTTAAATAAACAGTATGCTAATTTATACATACAAAATGTTTTAGTATTGGTTGCTTGTTGGTGACGTAAGGTGTTTAACCCAGATACCATGTGAACATCAAATGTAACATGAATTTATTAGACAAAAACCCCTGAAGGGACTTTGCCCCCTCGTTTCAGACGTCCAGCACACACCACTGATGCGTGATGCAGCGGTGCTGAACAGGGAATCAAAGCGACTGTGTGATTTGACAGTATAAAGACCTCAGGTTCAGCTGCCTACTGTTGTGTGGAATTGGTCTGGGCTTATTACTATGCAAGGTTAGTTATTCACGTTGTGCATGAAAGCTCAGTAACCTGGAGCTGCTCTGCTACAGTGTTGTAGGGACAAAGAATTATAACCTTTTATTTAGGTATAATCTGCTTCACTGATCATGGCTGCATTTTACCCAGAATCCTGTTAAAGCCTTTTTTGGGCTTGTGTCTAGGCATTTAAATTACATAAAAGCAAAGCAAGTGTATAATTATGCTTCTTATGCTTAAAACTTTCAAAGCCATATAATAACTTTGTATACGACACAGTGATAAAATGGTCCAGAAACATAAATTTTGTCATTGTTTACTCACCCTTATGTTGTTTCATTTTTGGACCCCATTGACTTTAATTGTATGGACAAAAAACTTAATGACATAATTGTAATTTTTGGGTGAACTGTTGTTTTAAAGCCACAATAATCTCACTCTGCAGTGTTCCTTGTGTGCTGGTGGTTGTTGACACGGCTGAGAGTCAGTGTAAGGAAGACATATCTTCAGATAACTGCGCTCAGTCTCTCCGCTGAGGTGTGTAGGAGGGGTCCCTGTCAGTTTAATCACTGATCTCAAAGTCTTCTCAGGGTTTTCTCAGCTGTCTCTTGAGTCCATTGATTCTCTCAGTGGTTGCGAACACTCACTGATTTAACATCAAATACTGGATTATTTCAGAGAGGTAGTAATTCACACTGCACATTGACTGTCTAATCTACAAATCACTGCACTTTTTTTTTGTTCACTTTTTTCCCCCACATTTTTTATTTCTTTTAAATCAGACAATGAATAATATAATTAGTTAATTATTTTAAAGGGCATATATTCTTTACTTTTGTAATTATTATTTATTCATTTCCTTGATTTTATATGCAAATGATCTCTGTTATGAGTGTCTGACCTTATCAGGACAGTGGCAATTACTGAATACAGATTTACAGAAATCACTAAAACTGATATTAGATATTTTCCAATTTATCCACATCTCTGAATATTGTATATTGGCTGATACTGGACATTTTTACATGTAGATTCCCTTATTTTTGCATTTAAATGACCTTTTTCGTCATCTAACGCTGACTTAAAGTCAAAATGAATATCCTTTTTTAAAGGATACTCCTTTGTCAGTCTATGTGACGCATTCAGAATCAGCACATGGTCACTGTCTAGGGGCTTTGTTTTCAAGTGCGCAACTCACGGCATTCGCTGTTCTTCTGCTGGCGGTTATCAAACAGCGTTGCATTACTGTGGGCACCCCCTTCTGGATTGGGGGTGAATTGCCTGTATTCGTTGTAAGGCCTCATGCACCGAACCGAGATGTCCGTACCGTGATGGTTCGGTACGAATACATGTACCGTGCCACCCCTAATATATACAGTATATATATATTATTTTATTTTTTTTATAACATGTTTTATGGGTAATTTTAATAATTCTTTTAAAATCTTTTTTTTTTTTTGTATAGTTGGAGAGTTGAGTTATTACAGGAAGCAAAGTGGGAGAGAGAGAGGGGGCAGGATCGGGAAAGGTCCACAAACCGGGACTCGAACTCGGGATGCCCGTAGCACAACGGTGCTATACGCATGTCGGCACCTTGCCCACAAGGCTATCGGCGCTGACATTTAATTCTGAAATTAATATATAATTTGCCATTTTCTGAAGAAAGTGTTTGTTTGTTATGTGTTTGCTTACAGACCCAAATGAAGAGAGCCCACTTCCAAGCCTCTATGGTGTGGTCACTCAGATCTTTTTTTTACTGTAAATTCTATTCTAAGTATTTTCGCCTAATTTATCGTCCACCATGCAACTGACTTAGAAACATAAAAATAGGCCTTACAGCGCGAGTTGAGGTATCATTCATATCCGTGCACTGTAAATGGCAAAATGTAGTATTTTGAGTTAGGGTTTGTTCAGATTATCACTAATTAGCAAACAGTCCCTGCCATTATCAGACACTCCACCCCCCGTCCTCCTCTTCCCCTCCTCCTCCTCAATCACCACACACTAAGCTCTTTCACCATCCACACTGACGCTCCGTTCCAGTCACCCTCCCGCTCCGCGCCGTGTTTTCCACAAAGCCCCTCAGCTGTTTGCCACCGGCTCTCTGGGGACCCAGCTACACCCTGACGAAAGGATGAGAGAGGGAGAGAGAGAGAACAGGGCGAGAGAGTGAAATAATAGAGAGGAGAGGCGAAGAGTGCAGAGCAGAGCCAGGCACTGTAGCAAAACATCCGTCTGTGTTGCAGGAACTCCCTCCTTTTGTCTGTGCCGCCCATCTCAATTAAGGCTTCCAGCAGAGCTGCCCGGTCCTGTAGAAACATCCCTCCATCCATCCATCCATCCATCGAGGACGCAGCCTATACAAGGACAGCCAGCTGTAACGACTGCACGCAGGGAGCGACAGAACTGCAGGGAGGGGGAGAAATAATTAAATAAATCACAAGGAAGAGGAGAGATTGAGCGAACAGAGGAGACTGCGAGGGAGGAGGGGATGTAGCCGGTGCATCGTTGCAGGCTGCCAGGGGAAATGTGCTGAAACGAGCAGAAAACAGGAAGATACCGGTGAGCACCACACCATCGAGATCTCTTCCATTTGCTGTCCACCCCATCTCGCCGCCGCTGTCTTTGTGTGTGGATGTGATTGACATTGAGCTAGCGTGATCGAGTGTGTCCAGCCCTTGTGCATGCATGCGTGTTTGATGCATTCTGTTTATTTTCATCACACCTGCAGTGATTTGATGGCACGTCTTCCATGCCAGGCTTGGGTTTGAACCCGTTTGGCGAGTGCGGCAGCGTTGCGTGCGGGTGTATGTGTGTGCGATTTGCCTACCTGGCATGTTTTAGTCAGAGTTCCAGAGAGCAGCTAGCATCCTTTCATTTAGCTTTAACACACAAAGGAAGACACACACTCCCTACCTCTTGGACCCGATGCATCCTAAGAAGGCTGACGGTATGTGAGCGGTATCGTATCATCTCAAGGTCTCGGGTGATTGTGTGCATATTTTCTTTTCAGATGTGTCACTGATGTGTTTGTGGCCACTAATGAAAGGAAATGTGCAGTTTTGACTGTCGACTCTGAACGGGTGGTAGTTATGTCATTATGAACGCTTTCAGCCTCGTTTTCCAAAGAAGGTGGTTAAAATAGATGCTCATGCATTATTTAAGTCTGACTGACATAATTAGTGAGATGTCAGTTATCCACCACCTCTTGGCCGCGATGCACCCAAACACGAGGCTCTGCATCCTTCCCACAAGGAGTCACATTCAAGAATCTTGCATTAGTTTGTTTCTGGGGAAATAACAAAGGGGAATTGTGCTCTGCTGGAATGCCAAGACGCTGATACTGTTGTTGTGTGACATTAGAGTTGATTTTCTACCAGAAGTATACCAGCAGACACACCAGGGGTCGGGTTGAGCCTGCTTTCAGATGCATGGAGGGTCCGTTTGGGATCTTTGGCTCATTGGTCACTGTTTGGTGTTTGGTTAGTCACCGATCTGTCCTAAGTGTTTCAGACCAATAAAGTAGCCAAAAGCAGTAGTTTTAGAGTCGTTTGTGTGTTGAACGCTGCTCGATGTTGCTGTTTTTAGCTGCAGTGACTGTGTTGGAATGTCATATGATCCACCTGTTCCAGTATTGATTGGCAATAAATCTAAATATGGCTACTGCAGCACACCAGCGCCTGCTTGGGAGAACCCTGATGATTTGATGTAAATACCTTCTAACAAATCTATGAAGGGTTATTGTTAAGTTTAGAGATCTTTGATGATGGCGGTTCAGTTCTGAGAAGGGATATTAACAGTTCGGTCGATTCAGATGTGAAGCTGTGTCTTTTTGACTAATTATTATGCATGTAACAAATGCGTGATGATTGGCTCTTTGAATACTGATTGACTTCACATTCAGTTCTCCTTCACATTTCAGTCTCATTAGCTAGTTGCCATGATATGTCATGGTTTTTCAATGAATTTTTGGCTTTTAACCAATAGGCCGGTGGTGCTCAACCAGGGGGTATCTGCTAACTTTTAAGGGTGAGTTTATTTAAAATGATTTAAAATAAAGACAAAACAAGCATTACAATTTTAAAAATCATTATTCAGTAAATCAAGAATAGCTGGAACAGTCATGGGGCCTTTGAACATTGTTGTGGATATTGGGGGGCCTTGGAGTCAAGAACGTTGAGAGCCAATGATAGAGTAGACAGGAAAGTGCAGGGTCAAATAGAGATGGAAAGGGTTCGAAGCCAGATTTGCACCAGTTTCATCTTGAACAAGTCCTCTTAAACTCCTCCAGCCATTATCACTAGCTTAACCTTCACCAGAAAGAACTTCATTCAATCATCTCTCTGGTCCACCAGCTAGATCAGCAGCAAGCCAGCACTAACCAGCACGAACCAGTCTTGAAATTCATGCTGGTCTAAGCTGGTTTTGTCAGCAGGGTGATGGATCCATCCCCGATTTATCTGGTTCTCCACCATATTGTAAAGTCACCCTAGAGATCATTTACATGAAAGAAAGTCATTTCAAAAGTGTAGGTGGATTCCGGCAGTTACATGATGTGGGCATGTCCAACAACTCCAAAAAAGTTCAATTTTATGCAAATGACCAGCAACGACCAATAGGAGCAAAGACGGCGGAGCTCACACATGATCCATCTCCTTTGAGACAGTGTAGGCAAGATGAGGAGTTACTGTCTTCAAGTTACTGTGAGCGATTTCACAGTCATAAATGTTTTGTCTCAGCCCACATATGGCAATAAATAAAAAATGATGTGTGGAAAGCTGCATCAGAAACCGTGGGCATTCTGAAGTGAGCTTGATTCATGCATTGATCTTCTTCATATGATGCATTATTCACTGCTGTAATTGATTTTCCTATGCACAATGATCATTTTAGCAACAACAAGCTGATTTACTGTCAAAATAAAATGTCATAACTCATAACTTTTGGACTGCCAAAAGTGGTTTGGCAGTCCACTTGAAATCTGCCTACTAGTGACCAACAGTACAGTGACCTCCAGCGTTGATGTAGATCGCTTTCTTGCTCATATAACAAGCATTGAAAGAATGAATCCAAATGTCTGGTTCGCTGTCATTGCATGTGATCACCAGTCACTGATAAGTCTGCAGTTCTCAGTTTAACCTTCTCAGAGTTTAATGGAGGGCAGCTGCATTGGAGGTTTCTCACTTCATTCTGCTCTGTTGCACTCGTGTTTTGTGGCTATTTTAGGATTTAGGTGTAAGAAGGTGCTAGCTTGTTATGTTAGCTGTTGCCGGGTAAGGTTTATTGTCATGGTAATGGCTGTTATGAGGTAATAAATATGGTGGATCTTCTCAGGAAGACAGATTGCTGTAAAATGGAGAATGTAATGAAGTGTTGAAGACCCCCCCCCCCTCCTCATTATTTCTTTCCCACACTCCTCATTCCTTCCTGCTCATTAACTGACTTTCTGACTTCACCCTCCACAGTGCTGTTTTTCTTTCTCTTCCTCGTTCTGTCTATCCATCAGCCCTCTCTAACCGTCTTACTAACTCAGCTTATTCTGCTGCGTTTGACCGCCCCTCTTCTCCTCCACTCGTGATCTTTCTGTTTTTTTTGCTCTTCTCTTCCTTCGCTGCTGTCGTTCTCTCTCTCCCACGCTGGTCACTCTCTTCCGTTCATTATCTCTGCTGCTGTTCTATACTCCTCCTTTCCACTCCTCCAGCAGCCAGGTTAGATTTCATCAGATGTCCTCCACAGCGAGAAATCTTCCGTACTAAATCATCCACCCTGGAAATATACACCGGATGTTCGTTATTCAGTGATTAGTCATTTCTTGTAGCTGTTCTTACAAATTCTGGTTGTGTTTTGAAATATGAAATTTTTGTTTCTTCAAATATGGGAACTTTTATAGTGTTTTATTTGTCTTAAATAGAAACTATTCTTTAATTTTTAAGTCTTTTTTCATTTTTTTTTCATAATTTTACAAAATTGTAGCTTATTTAGAAATACAGTTTTTGGTTTGGTTTATGTTTACTTCACTTTTTTGTTTAGATTATTTTAGTTTTAATTAATCATTAAATTAAATGTAATTAATAATTACAATTTTTATTTTAGATTTTTATAGTTTAAGATTGAAAATCTGTGTCGGGACAGCGTAAAACAATAAAATCTAAAAGGTATTTTAAAAAATATGTAATGTGACTCATAATGTAATGTGAATGTATTCATTTTTATTTATTATTAGTTGCTAGAAGTTGCTGTTAATGGTTGTTTTCTTATTGTAATAGTTTAATAAAAAAGAAGAAAATGTTTATATTAATAAAAATCATCAACCCCATCGAAAAGTTCCAATAGTTGGAGCCTTATATGCAGTATGTAAACTCATATGTTTGTTTCAACACACAGTGCCACTAGTTCACAATCTGTTGAGGTTATTTCTATTTTGTGGTGTACATGCGTTAAGATGATGATGTTCCAGCTATTTTGAAGAAAATACCTTCTTTAAAGATCAATATAAAATGGATAAGTGAAATCCCCCAGATCTACACATGAAATCACCACCAGAAGCATCCACGATAAGAAAACGTCTTTATCTGAGTTTACAAAGAGTCCAATCCCCCCTTCTCTCTCCGTCATGTGATTCTGCTCATACAATGAAGGACTGAAATGTGGATCAGGCACCAGCAGTGCCCCAAGCCCTGAGCCTAGCTGCTCAGACACCCATCTTAAAATAGACATGCAGACATGCATTCATCCTCTTAGTACTTTTCTTCCCGTATCCTCCTGTCCTCTGCCTCTTTCTCTCCTCTGCCTCTTTTGTGGTCCAGAACAGTGTTTGCTGGAGTCTTAAGTGGGTGCCAGTGCTTAGTGTTCTGTCCACACAATAACTGGCCCAGACCTCTTATCCACTGTCACACAAGCTAAGGACTTCATTTCTCTGTGCTGTATTTTCAGTTTGATACCATAATATGATGCAGCGGTTATTCTTCCTAGTTACGTTCCATAGAACTTGCATCATAAGATGAATATTATGTTCTTTTGCCTAATATATGTATCAAACATATATAAATGTGCAAAAATTCATCACGCATAAACAGTTTGTCAGACTTGCAAATAAATAGCTATAGCAACTGAATACTTGTTTTCTCTCTGTTTAGTAAATAGCTCCATTTTCACAGATTTTTCCCTTTGGCTATAATGATATATGGTATAAAAGTGTGCCCATCATTGAAAGTGTTCATTGCAAAAAATAAAATAAAAATCATTATTATATTATATTATATTATATTATATATATTTTAATATATTATATAATATTATATTATAGTCCAGCATAATTTAGGACATTGTTTCATAGCCATCTCTATGTCAAAACATAACCCAATTAACCTGATTTCCCTATACACAAATATTTAAACATTATTAAAGGAAAATTATATATATTTTGGCTTCAGAGATTCTTTTTCTTATTTTTCATAATATCATTTAATTTCTTTTTTTTTACTCTAACAAAATGTGGTGAGGTTAATGCTACATGTAAATAAAGATATAAAAATGACTTTAGAAATATAAATAAGTACATTTTAAGTTCAAACTTCAAAAATCAAGATACAGTGTATATTCTCTGAAAACCAGTCTCTCAATACATTTATGAAGTTTTGTTGCCGGAAACCAGACAAAAATACTGATTTAGAAATTGTTTCATGCAGTGATCATGCACTTCAAAATATCCTGCATTTCACTGGGTTTAGTGGTGAGAAAAGAGAAGCTCTACAAATAAATAAATAGAAAATATTTGCACTTTTATGGTAAAATGGTGTCTTGGTGTCTTTCTGATGAGCATGTCTGTCCAGCTGTTAAATGAAATAGCTATGTAATGATTAGATCTGAGTGGCTTTGTAGCAGAGTAATCAGTCAGATATTATTTGCGTCTTTCTCCTAATCAATGTGATTTTCTCGTCCCTGAACAGTCTGTCAAGCTTTGCTTCCATCACGTCTATTAACAAACCACTGAGTTTTACTTTCACAGACCAAAACCTAATCAGAACCACCTGAAGAGTTTGATGAGCACAGTTTGATGCTGTTATTTATCCTGAACTCTTTATTATACAGCAACAAAATCACAGTCTGATCCAGGGTGAGAGGATGCTCAAGCCAATTAATTACTCGAATAAGCTCAATTATCCTATCCTGAGGTAGAGCTCTGATTAGCATGTCGTTTCTGCGCTTCCTTGACAAGTATTTACGTTTCTTTCAGTATTGTGCTGATCAGAATATACCATGATCTGCTTTTTCAAGACAGTTGTACAATGTGTAGAGATGTATAATGCTTATAATGCACATGGAAATTACTTGAAGAGTGTAGTTTTATTTCCTGACTTGATCTATTTCCTATTTCCTTTTTGTATAATATTTTTTATAGTATGCCATGAACTGTATTTGCTACCCACTAGTTGGTTTAAAGCAGTATTAGGGGGAGGGGCATTCTCATTCTAGAGTATTTGATTGGACAAAAATCTGTGTAGTGCAAGATGATGTCATCAGTATTTTTAGTTTGTTTCTCAGAGGAGAAAGACTGTGAATTTTAAATAGTCTATCAGTCTATCCATCCTATCCATCCTATCCATCCTATCCATCCGTCCATCCGTCTATCCGTCCATCCGTCCATGAGGCCTTACAACGAATACTGGCAATTCACCCCCAATCCAGAAGGGGGGTTGCGCACTTGAAAACAAAGCCCACTAGACAGTGACCATGTGCTGATTCTGAACGTGTCTCTCACATAGACTGACAAAGGAGTATCCTTTAAAGGCTTGTGCACTCAACTGTTTGCGAAATGGAGCTTTGTGCTCGTGTATCCTACCTCTCTCATTCGGCACAAATCCAAATATTCCATAATATTTCCATATTTGCGATGTAACGTATCTGAATGCTAAACTATTATTTATTATGTAAATTATAGGCTTTGTACTTCAGTTGCGTTCCAACGGTGACACAGAGGCAGGTGCGCTGATGTTTGTATTTTATTTTGATAAAGTACCAACTTTAGCAATGCTGGAACTGATGTGTTTTGTGTGTGTGTGTGACGCGATCACTTCAACTGTTTCCTTATACCAGCAGAATCAACTTTAAACACTTATCGTCTTAATAATGCATCACTGTATAAAGGTCTGCTTTTATTTGTGTACACTCACAATGAAAACAAAACATTGTGCTTTTATAAAATAAAGAAAACAAATAGGATGTTGCTTTCTGCCATTTGAGTTTCCTTTCTGTGAACAAATTAAGCCTGTCACAAAAATGAACTGAAACTGAGCATACATAGGCTGTATGTCGCACTGTTTTTCCCCTTGTTTATCTGTTAACTAAATCAAATATATTTCAAGAATTTATTCCTTGTATGTATATATGTACTGCAGATTATATATACGTATATACCAGGTGCTGGTCATATAATTAGAATATCATCAAAAAGTTGATTTATTTCACTAATTCCATTCAAAAAGTGAAACTTGTATAATGTATACATTCATTCCATCACAGACTGATATATTCCGATCAATCCGTGTTTATTTCTTTTAAGTCCTATTATGATCGGATTATAGGGTCCATGTAAACGCAGCTAGTGACAACTAATGAAAACCCCAAATTCAGTATCTCAGAAAATTAGAATATTGTGAAAAGGTTCAATATTGAAGACACCTGGTGCCACACTCTAATCAGCTAATTAACTCAAAACACCTGCAAAGGCCTTTACATGGTCTCTCAGTCTAGTTCTGTAGGCTACACAATCATGGGGAAGACTGCTGACTTGACAGTTGTCCAAAAGACGACCATTGACACCTTGCACAAGGAGGGCAAGACACAAAAGGTCATTGCAAAAGAGGCTGGCTGTTCACAGAGCTCTGTGTCCAAGCACATTAATAGAGAGGCGAAGGGAAGGAAAAGATGTGGTAGAAAAAAGTGTACAAGCAATAGGGATAACCGCACCCTGGAGAGGATTGCGAAACAAAACCCATTCAAAAATGTGGGGAAGATTCACAAAGAGTGGACTGCAGCTGGAGTCAGTGCTTCAAGAACCACTACGCACAGACGTATGCAAGACATGGGTTTCAGCTGTCGCATTCCTTGTGTCAAGCCACTCTTGAACAACAGACAGCGTCAGAAGCGTCTCGCCTGGGCTAAAGACAAAAAGGACTGGACTGCTGCTGAGTGGTCCAAAGTTATGTTCTCTGATGAAAGTAAATTTTGCATTTCCTTTGGAAATCAGGGTCCCAGAGTCTGGAGGAAGAGAGGAGAGGCACAGAATCCACGTTGCTTGAGGTCCAGTGTAAAGTTTCCACAGTCAGTGATTGTTTGGGGTGCCATGTCATCTGCTGGTGTTGGTCCACTGTGTTTTCTGAGGTCCAAGGTCAACACAGCCATATACCAGGAAGTTTTAGAGCACTTCTGCTTCCTGCTGCTGACCAACTTTATGGAGATGCAGATTTCATTTTCCAACAGGACTTGGCACCTGCACACAGTGCCAAAGCTACCAGTACCTGGTTTAAGGACCATGGTATCCCTGTTCTTAATTGGCCAGCAAACTCGCCTGACCTTAACCCCATAGAAAATCTATGGGGTATTGTGAAGAGGAAGATGCGATATGCCAGACCCAACAATGCAGAAGAGCTGAAGGCCACTATCAGAGCAACCTGGGCAGTTCCACAGACTGATCGACTCCATGCCACGCCGCATTGCTGCAGTAATTCAGGCAAAAGGAGCCCCAACTAAGTATTGAGTGCTGTACATGCTCATACTTTTCATGTTCATACTTTTCAGTTGGCCAAGATTTCTAAAAATCCTTTCTTTGTATTGGTCTTAAGTAATATTCTAATTTTCTGAGATACTGAATTTGGGGTTTTCATTAGTTGTCAGTTATAATCATCAAAATTAAAAGAAATAAACACTTGAAATATATCAGTCTGTGTGGAATGAATGTATACATTATACAAGTTTCACTTTTTGAATGGAATTAGTGAAATAAATCAACTTTTTCATGATATTCTAATTATATGATCAGCACCTGTGTGTGTGTGTATATATATATATATATATATATATATATATATATATATATATATATATATATATATATATATATATATATATTAGGGGTGTAACGGTTCACAAAATTCACGGTTCGATACGACACGGTGGTGTCACGGTTCGGTACGTTTTCGATACGGGGGGGTTGGGGTAATTGGTTACGTCACAATGTTGGAAATATTTCTGTTTTAAACCATGAAGGTAAGCCAATTGATATCACACAAGCACGTGTTTGCACGCGTTTGCACACGTGCAAACTTTGCGCAATATTTATGCCGGTGAACATCTTAATCTCAGTCAATTCACTATGCAGAAAGTGAAAGTAAAAATGGAATGATGGAGTAATGACGGAGCATCTGATGCCGCTTATTCTCTCAGAGACGACGAGAGACTAATCTACTTCAACATATGCTGATAACGATATAGCTGTTTTCATTTATTCCCTTAATATTTCTCTTGTGGCCCGTACATAGTGGAATTTTTTTTTAGAAGAAACGTATTTCGTGTTAAACAGGTTGTTTTTGAAAGTCAGTGCTTGAAATAAAAGCTTTTTATTTCATTGATTTTTATTGATGACTGCAGTGTTAATATTTTAATTATATGACTATAATTTATTGTATAGCCTAATATACCTGTTTTAAAAGACCTTTTTTAAAAAACATTTTAATTCCATCTATTCTTGCTCTGTCTGCAATAGTGTGATGGAACGCGCTGATGACGTATCATGTCTGCATGAACGGGGGATGTGAAGTGATTTTCAACCAGCATAGCATAAAATGTTTTTGAACCAAATCACCTTCCCTGCCTTTAAAGTGCATGACTGTTATTTCTCTATAAATTTTGAGTAACTTTTGAGTTACATATACCTTTCTGTCTGTCTCAGTTTGATTTAAGGCCTTTCAATATAAAGAAATGAGATGAGGATCGTGGAAGATTCTTTGGCTGTGAGCAGTATGTATCGTTCTGTCTCACTCTCAGGGTCCACAGCCCTCACTCTTTTCTCACATCCTCACTTTCCTCACTTTGCCTTCTTTTTCTGTCTTACCCCTCCTTTCCTGTTTCACAGCCTGAGCAGATGACTGTCAGAGCGAGAAACACCAGGTATTGACATGCTCTCCCTCTGCTTATATATAAATGTGTATATACTGTATGTATGTATGTATATATATATATATATATGTATACATATACACATATATCTATACACATATAGCATAAAATAAAAACTTGAAGGCAAAACTGAAGCCTCTGACCAAAATTGGACTGTTGTGGCTTTTAGTTTATGTCTATTAGCTTTGAGGCCTTCTGTATGCTAGTGTACTACTAAATGTTGTCAAAATTCAAGTTTAGCGGTTTAGTAGGTCATTGGAGTCATTGAAGTTAGTCAAAATCTGTCATCATCAAAAATGACAGTGATGACATTTATAATGTTACAATAGATTTATATGTAAAGAAATGCTATTCTTTTGAACTTTCTATGCAGACTTTATCTTCTGTTTTACTAAAAGCATGAGATAAAAATGTAGCCTATACAAATAAGAGAGGCATGTTGCAGTGATAGTTCATTTACTCACCCTCAAGCCATCCTAGTTGTATATGACTTTCTTCTTTCTGACGAATACAATCTGAGTTGTATTAAAAAATGTCCTGGTTCTTCCAAGCTTTATAACGGTGTTGAGATTTTGTCCAATAAAGTGCATTCATCCATCATAAAAAGTGCTCCACACAGCTCCGGGGGTGAATAAATGCCACCCATTCACTGCCATTATAAAGCTTGGAAGAGCCCGGACATTTTTTTTATATAACTTCGACTGTATTCATCTGAAAGAAGAAAGTCAAATACACCTAGGATGGCTTGAGGGTAAGTAAATCATGGGGTAATTTTCATTTTTGGGTGAACTATCCCTTTAAATGTCTTGTTTGGTAAAGCCTTTATGTTAAATGTTTGGGTAAATTCCTTAATTCATAAAGGACCCATATAAGATTCTTTGTAAGTAGCTTAAGTCAGCGCTCAGTGCAACAATGTGTGTGTGTGCATGAAAGAGAAAGAAAAAATTAATCTTCTGGAATAAAGCAGCTGTATTATCTTGAGTCATCGTTGCACATTTGTTTTAAGATATAATTTGCCAAAATGTTATTTACCAAACCCCATGTACATCATTTAGGGCATCTATAAGTCTAAATGGCCCTCAGTGCCAGGTTTTTTTATTCAGCTATTAAAGGATGGCATAAATATCGCAGTGCACCCTTGTGTTGGCTAAGCAAAAGCTGAGAGCTGCGCTGTCATTCCAGTGTGGAACATGTGGGCGATTATGATATAATATGCCCCAAATAGATAGTGGATACCTTTAGGGTTAGTTTCAGGAATGCTGGAGGCTTATTGTGTGGGAGGATTTGGACTCAAATAGAAGTTTGAATAGTTGTGAAACTTTCAAAGTAAAATAAATGTTACCAAAATTGCTTATCACTTCTTTCCTCAAACATTTCTAAACCAAGGATGGGCGGCCCAAGAATTCCTCCTAGCATGTTGTTGATTTTGCAGGCGACGGGCACAGAGGTACGTTAGGGATCTGAATGTTGGATATCGGAATCTAAATGTCTTGAACTGTCGATCTTGTGACAATGCTTGAAAAATCAACAAGTGCTTTGCATCTTTTTTTCTCCTTCGCCCACCAGAGAGCAAGGGAGAGAAAGAGGTGACTTCACTTTTCCACCCACATCACACTCTCAGTGGTGCTCAGCTGTGAGGTTTGTTAACATGCATCTTTACTCATGTTCAGTTGAATGCCTGGGGCTTTTCTAAACCCAACACTCATTTCTGTAAAATGGGGCTTGTTTATGTCTTGTATTAGTTATTAATTTGAATAATTGTAGTTCTTGCAAGCAATTTTTTATATACTCTGTAGTTTTCTAAGAAATTTTGAAGTAGTGAAATCTCTCACTGACTGAATGGCATTTAATATCAAACTGCCAGAGATTGTCAATGTAAAATTTGCATATTGAATTGTGATTGGTTTCTATCAAAAAATTGGAGAGTCTCAGTCTCTCTCTCTCTCTCTCTCTCGCTTGCTCTCTTTATGTCCCTCCTTCTCTCTATATTTGAGTTTTCAACTTGTAAATAGCAAAATTGTGGATATAAAAATAATGAATAATGAAATAATGAACAACTCATAAGATGCTTCAATAAGAATAAGATTTCTTAAAATGAGTTATTCAAGATAGATTCTCTGAAAATGTGGCAGCTTTTGTTTCTAAAAATTTGTTTTAATGATATTTAGATGTTTGGTCAAAAAGTGGACATAAATATTATATGAAAACCATTACAAAAAACTTTTTTTTTTCAGTTTTATTTTTTTTTTGACTTTATGATTATAGGACAGTTTAGAGATGACAGGAAGTGAAGTGGGAGAGAGAGAGGGGGGTGGAATTGGGAAAGGTCCTCGAGCCGGGATTCGAACTCGGGACGCCCATAGCGCAACGCGATGTATGTCGGCACACTGCCCACAAGGCTATCGACGCTGACCAAAAAACATATTTTGTTGGTTTCCACACAAACTGGCTTTAAAAATGATGTAAAAAGGATTGTTGCTCAAAAGCAATTCACTTAGCATGATGATTTGATGTTTGCAGTGATCATTTTTGTCTTGTAATTTGTGTATGCAGTGATTATGATGACTCAGGGATTTTTCAGCCACAGCCTCCTGAGTGTCACACCCAAACTAATTCACCAGGGACTGTCAGTTTATTCTCCTCAGGCACAGCTTAGCACTTCCTGTTGATGTTTTTTGGACTTAAAATGGTAGAGAATCCAAATCTAACCATCATTTAGTTCAAATCCTAAAAATAGCTAGAATCTGTGATTATGCAGTAGCTAAGAAATGTCAAAGAAATGATGGTGGACTTGTGCAATTTGCCATTTTGTTCTCTTACAAATATATTTCATGTTTCTGATATAATGGTTAGGATTTGTGATTCGATTCCAAATCACAGTTAATATCTCACTATGGCTTTCTGTAATTGGGCTATACATCAATTACGCTGTAGTCTGTCTTTGTTTCCACTCCAGTGTCAACTTATGATTTGTTCAGTATAATAAAGTCAGCTCTGTCCTCCAACCACTGGCAACACGCATCATAGCACCACAGCCAATGAAGTTTCTCCCTGGCACATCTCAGCCAATAAGATTCCTGAGCTCATCAGCTCAGTTTAATGTGAAAGCTTTTATTCATTCATTTATTCATCTATTATTTAACACAAATCTGTCCAGAAAGTCCTACTGACCTCCTTTCTGGAGGATGCATTATTATTTCATCCCATATTGGCCATCTATTGACCTTTGGAGAGTTTATTGGATTATAATCCAATTCTTGAGCCTACAAATGAAAATGGATTTGTGGGATAACGTTGCTCAGTCAGTATACTGCTGGACAGTTTTAACTACAAGTACAGTATTTGTAAGACATTATAGTTTTGCATGAACTGTACCTACCATTTTATAAATAATTCATTAACAGCCATTGCAGCAGACTATGTGTACCAGGAACAAACCATGTGAACCTTGTTTACTCTTAAGAAAGGCTATATGACAAAGTAAACTCATTAAGAAGCTCACACCTTCTAACAAGATGCATGATCTTCTTTAAAGTTGTCTCTGTCATGCAGTGTAGGTGGGTCATCACTAACGAGCACAGCATGTACTGTCTGTGTGCCATATGTGTTGTTAATGTATAGCATCTGTGTTTACCATGTGTTTACATGGTCTGGATAAGGTCATCAGTCTCAGAGCTGAAGCTCAGTTCATGGTTTTCCTAGAAATGTAAATTCCTTAGTAATGTATTGTAATTACTTATGCAAACACTTATATTTTAGCTTAATATAATATAATGTAATATAAATAATTATACATTTTTATGCCAATTTTTTGCATTACGCAATTGAGGCTGCATTCGTAATTCACTATATAGTTTATTTTGCCGTATAAGATTCAATAACATGTCTGGAATTAGCTAAGTAGCATTAGGAATGAGACTAAATTCAGAGCCTGCAGGCCTGCTGTTTATGTACTTTCATGCTTATGAACTAAACATTAACAGGCTTGATCTTCTATCCTCTGTAGAGATGATTTCCTATGGGGTGAAGCTACTGGATTGCTGATTATTTGCCATTGATTCATTTTTTGCCTTCATATTGATGTGGCCGTCTCAGGATTGGGTCTGTAAATTAATCTATTAGTCCCCCGTCCCTTTACACCTCTGCTGACCTTGACTACACTATGTTCTATAGAGATGTTGTACAGCAAGGAAGCACACACACACACACACACACACACACACACACATACACATACACACTCCGGATTTTCGTGTTTAGCGGCTGTAAGGATTTTCAGACAAAGCTCTGTGTTGGTGAGTTGACCCTGAGGGGCTTAAATGAGAAAAATAAGAGGCTCTGTGTGCTGGGTAAAAGTCGAGAAAATGGAGGAGGGGTGTTTGTATATATGTGTTCGTTTGATTGGATCTACGGCTCTGATTGGCTGTCTTCAAACTGAGCTGCTTGTCTGTCATCATGCATGAAGGAGCCAGCTGTCATTGTCATGAAATCTGCTCCGAGCATGATGGCAGGGATGGGTGGAAAGGGATTCCTAAGTCCTGACAAGGGCATTTTGACTGAAGAGGTGAGGAAGGCAGTGCATCCTCAAAAAAAAAACTGGAAAAGAAAATCATTTACAGTGCAGAAAGAAAACTAATAATATTTTATTATATTTATTTTATTAAAATATATTTGAATATGAGATCAAATATAATTTAATATTTTCTTCTAGAATAACACTGTCAAACAGTGACACCAGTAAATAATATTTGTTTGCAAATAGTTAACTTGGTTTTAATAATAAATAAATAAATACATTTATAATTAGGAATTTGGATTATTATATTTATAAATAATTTATTTCTAATAAATAATTATTTATTTGTAAATGTTATTTGTATTTTCTATTTACTTTTTATCCATCCATCCATCCATCCAGATTTACTTATTACATTAAATTATTTATGTAAAAGTATTCTTCTTGATAATAAAAGGTAATTATTTTTGTACATTATGACTTTAAAACTTTTAAACTTGGAAATCCAAAATTTAACCTGGAAAAGCATGATTTTTTTCATGAATTTTTCCTTTTTTTCCTTCCACCGCATGCCACTGATGTCCTAACGAGTTTCTCTCTGAAATGATGCATGGCAGGGTATATAGTATGTAACTGGAAGACACAATATTGCAATCAGAATGATGGGCAGCCCACTTTAGTTTTGGACAGGAAGGAGGCAAGAAGGTAAGGAGTCTGAGAAGGACAGTGAAATTGGCATGAGCGGAGGGTAGAAAAGAGAAAACGGTGAAGATGAGAGAGAAGTTTAGTAAGAGAGCAGAGCGCCTCAGTTATTATGTTGTCATTGTCTGAGTGTGTAAATACGGAGCGTTCGCCTGAAGTGCAGACGGTGCGTTCATCACCGCTCAGAGCTACACACCACCACGAGCTCTCCAATCCATATTCAGTAGCTCTCAATGGAAATGTGCAAATAAACAAAAAGACTGATGAGCAATCATAGCAATATTTGACCCCCTATGAGAAATGAATGAATAGAATAGAATAAATTTACATTTACTCAATTAGCAGATGCTCTTATCCAAAGCAACACAACAAGCAAGGAAAATCACCTGGGTCAGTAGTTTAGAGATGTTTACTTTCCCTCTAACTTTTTCTCTAGCTTCACTACTATTTAGTAATTTCCTTTTGTTCATATTTCATTAAATTCTTCTTTGAAACCACAAATCATTCTCGCAATTTTGACAACCTCATATGTGTTAAGATAGATAACACTAGTTGCTAGTTGCAAGCTAGATAATGAATAACGAATAGAATAAAATTAATAGAATTGAGATGTGGTTTCAGGGGTAATGAATATGGCCTAAAACGTATCCAGGAGCAAATATCCCGAGTTTACATCCCAGCTTCCTTCTCCCTTATTATTTACTATCACTATGTGTGAGCAGGTTTACTGTACTGTAGGAATCATATTTACTGTGGAGTTTCAAGCACCCACCTTGTTTGAGAAATGGGATTTTTATATGACAATTCTGTTTTGTGTTGTAGAAGTATTGGATTTCTGTAGTTAAGTGTTATATATGAGCAAAGACCTCACAAGCTTCTGATCCTCCAGGAAAGGTTAGTAGCAGTGATTTCTGATATAGCAGCATCCACAAAAAAACAAAAAGCCCTTTCTGGAAGTGATTTGTCAGTGTTTCACATGATGAAATCCACAATCGTGATAGAAGCCATTGTTTATTCACAGGACAGTGTGCTGTAGTCAGATTACAAATAAAGTATTTACAGTAGATGCTACCTCATACTCTAGATAGGCTTTTTGTTTGTTGTGTTTGAGAATAAAAATAATAGATCAATAATCATATTTGTGAATGCATAATGCTCTTTGAAGATCGGCATGTCAGCTTTCTTTTTCATGTCAGAGAACTGAACCTCTGGTATTAGTGTCCACAGTTGGATATTTAAAGATTTCAAGGGGATCCGTAATCTCTGTAGGATTACTGTTCCTGAATGGCTGACATCAGCAGTCTTGACTTTATGCTGCGTTGAAGTCGCAAGTAAAAGTTAAGTGAGTGTGCAGCGTGTTCGTAATCTCCCATAATGCATTGCTCCGTATTTTATATTGGCTCAGTCTCTGGTGGAAGTTGCCCTACAGTTAATCCTCTTTTTTAAAGCACTGACACAAACTGTTCCTCCACCCTTCCTCTGCGCATCCGGCCCCTCTCGTTAAAACGATCCTTTAAAAGTGTGTCATCTTTCTCTCTCTGCCGCAGATAAAAGCTCTTTTCTGTTACAATCCAATTGAATCTCATCACACTGCCTATATGATGATGTCATTACGGAAGAGACAGTCAGGCTGTTCCATGTTCCGTGACATCATCGCATCATTCCATTCCTCCTTTTCCCTCTGTTTCTCCGAGCTTACGCTCACTTACGTAACCATTGATCCACAGATGGTACAGCTGACCTGCTGCCTGCCTGTTAATGCGTTTGTGTGACCTTCTGACACTCAATGGCTGGAAAATGGTTTATCTGAATGACTCTACATGTTTGACAGGTTAAAATATGAAATATGGCGAATGATCATTGTTAAACAGACCAGACTCAGACCAAAAATAGACCCTCCTAGACCAGTGCCAAATGACTAGATAAGACTAGCCCCTTAAGACCCCTTGAGGCCTGGATCCAGACCAATATCTAACCTCAAGACCATGTTGAACCATTTTTTTATATATATATTTTAAATGTATAATTTATTATATAATTTATAATGTATAATAATTGATAATTTTAATATATTATTTAATTAAAGTATAATATAATTAAACATATCTTTTATAAATATAATTATAATTAAAATATATTTTATAAATACAAATTGTAATTAATAAATGATTAAAAATTAAAAGTATTTAAATGTATAATTTTTTACAATTCTTATTTTAAAAAGAATAATTTTACACATTATTTAATATTTATAAAATGTTTTATTATATGTATTATTATACATTTTTCACAGAGAAACATTTATTAGTTTCATTTTTATTAATTTGTTTTATAATAAGTTTATTACATTATTTTTATTAAGATGGAAAATATACAGAATTATAATTACAGAAATATATTAATTATAATTAATTAATTATTATAATTACAGAAATAATAATAGTAATAATAATAATAATAACAATAATTATATATTATTATTATTATACCAACAAATCAACAAACAAACAAATAAATAATTTTTTTTTTTTTTTGTAGGTTTATTATTTCTAGGTTTATTTATTGTATGCTAATATGCTATATATATATATATATATATATATATATATATATATATATATATATATATATATATATATATATATATATATATATATATATATATATTATAGACCATTTAGAAAAAAAGGTTCTTCTATAGCATCATGAAGCACCTTTATTTTTAAGAGTGTATGATGTATGATGCATATGCATTTGGACAGGTATGATGCTGGCCTCTGACCTTCCTTTCTTTCTTTCTTTCTACATGCTCTCATGTTAAATCCGGCTGAACTTTTCGTCATCTCACATGTGTCAGACCTCGACTAGTATTAACCGAAATGACCTCAGTCAGTTGTGTAAAACAGCATAGTGTGGAATGTTTTCCTTCGGAGCGGTTGTTAGGCTAATTGGCTTGTTGTCTGAGGATGGATGTCTTCGTAAAAGCTTTTAAAGTGACCACCTCCTCCCCCTCTTCAAACTGTTTAATTTGGAGGAGTGCCCAGGATAAAAGGAGAATATTTCAGTCATCTTGTGTATGTGTGTGTTTGTGAACGGGTAGTTTGAAGTTCCTAGACACCATCTGCTCATCTGCATCAAACATATTGAACACGCACATAATGTTTTCCTCATATCCCCCGATGAATATTAATCTAAGACTAAAAATTGCACAACACTACAAATGTACCAACTCATTTGACGTCTTCAGAGCTTGATTATCTGGAAAGCTACAAAGAAACAGAGTTCTGTTGTCTCTGGTTCTTAAATGCCCAATAAAAATGGCCTGTTGAGAACAGTTTTCTTTTTTGTGTTATTGTATTTCCTGTTGAAACTGGTTTGAGCAGGTCGTATTGAAGGGTTTGTTCCTCTTTTTTTTATATAAAATAGCCAACAGGCGTGAATCATGATTTGCTACTTGCTATTGCGTTTAAAAAAGGTCACTTTAGTTAACATTTAGTTGTACACTAGCATAAAGATGACTTCAAAAATAATAGGCATTGACAATAAGTCAATTAATGAATTTGTTCTTTTGAATAATCATCCTGTCAGTCAAAGCGAACATGGGATTTTGCTTCACATTTTCTTCAATGCCAGCTCTGGCCAATTCGCTTCATTTTGACCAGCATGAAACATTTGTCAGGCGTCACGATTCGATTATGCAGACACATGTGTTTGATAAATACATCTGACAGGCTGCTCAGAATGATTGTGGTATCAGGATTCAGTGTGTGGTCGGACTCAGACAGGAAGTGTGACTGTGAGAGAGAAAACATGGAAGACAGTGACATCATCATCATCATACTTTGGAGTGTTTTGACTTTCAAACTGTTATTGAACTGTGATATTATTGAACATTCAAGATAGGATTTGTTCTAAACCATCAAGTATTAAACTTCCACTGCTAAAAGAGTTTACCAATCATGTTTTAATTTAATATCGCCCAGCACCAAATATAATTTGTGTATTTAAAAAAAATTTTTTTTTTTATAAATTACAATTGAAAAATGCATTTAAATTTATTATATGTACTTTTATACTCCACATTGAGTTTGTTGATTTTAGTATGCCAACCTGTTTTTAAACAACTTTTTTAACATTTTAAAATGATTTTTTTCTTTCCATTTTATTTGTGGTGCTATAAATAAATAAATATATTTTTTTGAATCTTTAAGCAACATTACAGAAGTAAAATTGCTTGAATTGGTGCATAAATGATGAGCCAATTTTAATAGTTGATGTGCTGAGTAATTAATTATTCATTAGGCCACATGTTTGTACTGTATTTGTTCCCTGGCCTTGTTTTAAATGAGAGAAAAACTGTTTGAATAGCTCAAATGCATGTTTGTTTTAACCACAAGATGATGTTTGAGCTCATCTGCTCAATGACTGATCCACACACATTCAATTTAATTTCAGTGATGCATCACTCGGTCGTAATGGAAAACCATTAGAGCTGTACAAACCCTTAGCCGCTGTCTGTCTACATACCAGTCACAAGACCTTCCATTAACACCTTTATTTACATGAAAATAGTACGCTCACTCTGCACACACTGCTAAACCAGACCAATCAGACCGGAGAGGTTGATTCCATGTAGAGAGGCACATAAACAGAACTGAATTAAGGCCTAATGGCTGTGCATTGAGTTTGCCTTTAGGTCACAGTTTACATTGTCCAGATCAATAATTCTTTATTTTTTCGAAGTCCTGTTAAACTGGCAAATCATTTTGTTGTCAGATGGCAACACTGAAATGCATTGGCTCCAGCACACGAAGTACGGCTGGCAGCACTGGACATAATGTGCTCTTTCTCATTGGAAAAATTCCTGGCATCGTTTTCAAATCTGCGTCAAACTCTTGCCATTTCTATTTGTCATATTAAATGTCTGACTCATGCTGAAGGTCGCGTCTTCCTTTTATAGATACTGTGGAATGCAATAATTGCTTCAGTGAACTGACAATAAACTAACATCTGAAAGGACAGGAAGTGGATGCAGGAATGTCGTGTGGTGATGCTGAAGTCGGCTCTTTGAGCTGGAGCAGCGGTGGAGGTGAAAGTCCTCAGATAAACTGAGTTTCCTGAGTGGGGCTGGACTCTGATAAAGCCACCCATCCTGAGGAGAGAGAGAGATGGAGGAAGGGAGAGACATTCTCATTGTTGTGGTATTTGGGAAATGATTTCACAACATCCAAAGTATTGCAACATCAGCCAGTCAAGGAGAGAAATCAAGGTTCTGTAGAGGACAGAAAGAACAGGTGAAAGAGAGATTTAAGAGAACGATAAAGATGTCTAATATTCAGGATTTATGGTTCCAAAGGTATCATCAGTGGAGAAAATGTTGAACTCTGATCTCTGATATGCACGCCTGTGTGTAAATGTATGGTAATATATGTATGCAATGAAGTAAGGCCATATTTTACACATTTTTCTGCCAATTTTTTTGTTTTAACCCCCTACAAATTTGTCTCTTGCACCAAACAGTAGGAATGCAAACTTGGGGTTGGTAAGATTTTTTTTTTTTTTTTAAAGTAATTTAAGCTTACCAGGCTGAATTTATGTGATTAAAAAAAAAAAAAAAAAAAAAGTATATATATATATATATAACATTTACATTTATGCATTTAGCAGACGCTTTTATCCAAAGCGACTTACATTGCATTCAAGTTACAGTTTTACATTTCATCAGCTCTTGCTTTCCCTGGGAATCGAACCCATGATCTTGGCATTGCTAGCGTCATGCTCTACCATTTGAGCTACAGGAAATTATATATATATATATATATAATTTCTGTTTTATCACAATTGTACAACCATCATTTATTATTATTATTATTATTATTTAACTAAATAATTTAATCCTGTGATGGCAAAGCTGAAATTTTCAGCAGGTAATGCTCTAATATTCTAGTCTTCAGTGCCACGTGGTCCTTCAGAAATCATTTGCTGATTTGATGCTCAATAAATATTTCTTTGTATTGTCAGGTGAAAACAGTGATAACATTTTTTTCCCAGTACACTTTGATAAATAGAAAGTTTGAAAGAACAGCACTGATTTGAAATAGAAGCCTTTTGTAATATTATAAATGTCTTTACTGTCATTTTTGATCAGTTTAATGCGTCCTTGCATTCTGAATATGATTAATTTCTTTTTTTAAAAATACATGAAAGAAATCCTACCAACCCTCAAATTTTGAATGGTAAATTGTTCTTCTGTTGATGTGCCAATCGTGCTTTTTTTCTATTACATTTCCCCTTTAAATAATAATACAGCCTACTAGTCACTGTTAAAGTTTAAATTTCCTGGCCTTTCCCATAATCTCACAAAAGAATTAATCATTTTTTATCTTTGCTATACGTCAATCTCTGAATCCTAAAATATAGCTTCACCTGCACGATTTTCCTTTCCTGACTCTCCTTGCTGCACAGGGTTTAATAATAGCACCAAGTCCCCACAGAGCCAGAGAACCAGGCCAATGCAGTCCAAAGAGTCAGCTCCGCCCTCTTGTGGCAGGTGCATGTTATAACAAGTGTCTACAAGTGAGGGCATCAACCTGCAGGGGTCCTCGTGAAACAAGAAGAGAGAGAAAACAGAACTGGAACAAGTTAAAAAAAATCCTTTAAACATCCAGTAGAGCTAAACTGAGCATGCTCAGTGCCGCTGTGCTTTTCAGATGTGTGTGCATGCAGGCAGAGGGAGACAGAGGGGTGTGTGATGTTTGCTACTGAGCGGGAGTGGGAACGAGTCAGTGGGGACTAGAAACACGGGCTGAGCTCCAGTGGCATGGCAGGAAGAATGGAAGAGGGACAGTGAAGTGGATCCAGGCACCACCAGCCCATATAGGGATGCTTCTAACACTACTATTCTATCTGCGAGTGAAAGGTACCGTTGTACACCATACACGGAGACAGAGAGCGAAAAATTGAATGAAAAGATCAAATGGACGAAGAAATAAGACAGAATGGCTAAAGAGATGGGAAATAATTGCACTGTTTTGTTTTATATAATGGATTTTGTTCCTTAAAGGGATAGTTCACAGAAAAATTACAGTTCTACCTCATGTCGTTTCTGTGTGAAACAAAAAAAGGAGATGTTTAGCAGAATGTCCAAGCTTCTCTTTTTTCAATGACATGATTGGATACCATTACTGTTAATGGCCATTCTCCTGTATTGTGCTGAAAATCTTTCAGGATTGCAATGGGGGTGAGTAAACAGAAAGAAACGCCATTTTGGGTAAACTATCCCTTTATTGGTACTGTAATGGTTGTGTATATTGGATGAAAGGGTTCTTTCACTCTTATCTTGCCCTCTCAGTCCTCTTTCCTTGTCTTTCTCTCTCTCTCTCTCATTTGGTACTTTATTTAACTGTCCTCTTTGCAGAGAGTTTTCAGTTAGCTCATGGTCTGCTTTCACTGACGTAACAGACCTTTAACAGTGACACTGTTTCTACATGACTGCAATATCAATTTTTGTAATTTCAGGTCTTGGATCTTTCACTCAGGTTGACAGGATCTATTTAATGCATCAATTATTTTGTATTTCTTCCCACTGTGAGAGTTTAATAAGGGTTTCTGGTTGAGTTTACCTTTATTTATCACCAAATTCTATGTGATCTGAAAGCTGTATTGACATGTAGTGACTTATTGACATGTAGTATCGTAACATGTCCTCCATTGCACCATTTGAGAGTGAGTTCCTTTGCATTAAAATGTATTTATGGATTTGGTGTCTATTTTTAGCGCATAGCTCAATAATAGTTCCTCAGGGCTATGTGTGCTGTCCTTTTTGTTTCAAAGCAAAATGACGCTTACAGATTGTTAGTGTGTGCTGGAAGCTTAGCGCATTGTGTTTAGAAAAGATTGCTAAGGGTTGTGTACTGTAGTGCTTAAAGCTCAAGGTTAGTAATTAGAAAACCATAAGCCATCACTATTATACTCTTGAATGCAGCACTTAACCACAGTTTACTTGCCCATGCAAACCGTGACGCCGCAATGCTAGGGTGGTTGTTAGAGTTTTGATGTGTGGTTGCTAAGGTGTTCAAATGCCAGTGGTTTTAGTGTTTTTATTTGCTATGCACAGAGTTATAAAAATGATCTGAAAAGTTGGTGTTCAGTCTGTCAATGCACACGATTGACTGAGGTTTCTGCTTGGTTATAAAAGCTGCCGTTTTATGTGTCTGTCTGCAGTTTTGTTCTATATACCATGTACAAGCAAACAAAGCTCTTCAAATATAATGATTAACCTGTTTCCCCCCAAAATGGAACATTTTTCCAAACCTTTTTCTTTCTTTTCACAAAAGAAGATATTTTGAAGAATGTTGGTAAACAGGTGCTGGTAGCCATTGACTTCCAAATTATTTTTCCATACTATGGAAGTCAGTGGCGAACCAGTTTGGTTTACCAACATTCTTCAAAATAACTTCTTTTGTGAAAGAAACTCGTACAGGTGGAACAATGTGAGAGTGAGAAAATGATGACAAGATTATATTTTTGGAATCTATCCCTTAATATTTTTGAGGAAACAGTGATAACTTTTTTCAGGATGTTTTGATGAATAGAAAGTTTAATAGAACAGCATTTATTTGAAATCTAATTTTGTAAAAATCAGTCAGTAACATGATTTGAGGTGTCATTTACATTTGTAGCATAGGAAAATTCAAGCACTACAACATAATACTTAAGGTCAAGGTCAAGTTCATAATGTTTTTTGAAGGCGACTTTGTGTGAAAGCTCTGGCAAAACATAAATATTCTAGGTTGAGGAATTAGTTCCAGATTTGCACGTTTTCTTTTTTCTGAGTCTGTTTAACATTTCAAAGACTATATTGTGTGTACACTCAGCAGTGGGGTCTCATGGGAGTGTTGTTCTCTCAAGAGTGAAGCTTTTTTGTTTGCTTAATTACCTAAAACTGCTTTATTCTGTGAACCTCACATTTATACTTATGTAATACCAGACTTTTACTAATGCAGCGCACATGGCCGCAGGCACATTTCTGGTCTCAGGGTCATCTCAACAGTGACGACACAAGAGACTCACTTTTGGGGAACAGTGACATTATAAACCTTTGAAGCTCTGAATGGGGTATTTTTAAAGTTTTAAAAACATCCCGAGGAGCCAAAAGCTCATTATTGATGAAGAATATGTGTTCATTTCATGCATAAGGGAATAAGAAAGAGATTGGCAGACCAGTGAAGGAGAGGCTCAAAATGAGGCGACTAAAATCAAAGAGCTGCCCGCAAGCTCTGCCGTTTCATCCCGGATAACTCTGACGAGCTTGAAGCAAAGGCTGCCACTCTGATGTCAAAATTTTTAGGCTTTTCTATCAGCAAAAATTTCAGGAGTCACAAAAAGTGTCTCCTAAGAGAGATTTTCCCCCATAAGGTGAAATATAAGCTAGGCAGTTATGAAGACTGTTGCTGAAGTCTGTTTAGCCTGTATATCTTGGATTCATGACTGGTCTGACACACAGACACAAGATAACTGTCTACGTAACTCCTACAGCATTTCATAAAGCATCACAAAAGTTAAAAGAAGTTTCAGGGAAAGAAGAGGATGAAAGATGAAATTTTAGAGAAAGACAAGGGTGACAGATGAAAGGTGATATGATAGATAGAACTATGAGTCTATGAGTCTTTGTGTTATACAGTGTGTATGTGTTTGCTTGAGGCTTTGCAGACACATTGTGACCTTAAATAGCTCAGAAACTGTGATTCATTCTCGACTGTGGAGTTTATTTGCACTGTATGGATCAGTAGAAGTATCAGCCAGAGACTAAAAGACCCATGAAATTGCTTGACAGGCACCGTTTTCTTTGACATTTCCTGTTGAAACAGGAAGATTGTTTTGTTTTATTTTATTTCATTTTATTTTTATTTTATTTTACACTAACATATATATGGCCTCAAAGCTAAAACTGTACACATAAAAAAAGTTCTGGTTTATTCATCTCATAATTATTTGTTTCACTTTCTCTTTTTTTCTCCCCTTTTTCTTTATCATAATCTTTTACATGGTGTTGTATTTCTTACTTTTTTTGAATCCCTGTGGTACACAGGTAATAATAACTGATTTAAGAGGGATTTAACTAGTCAGCATTTTCCCAGTTGCATTCGGAGTAGTTTTAAGTGTTTGATAGAGTTTATCTCATTTCTTTTTTTGTATCTATTCTATAATGTGTTGGTTGCGCACAGAGTCAAATATACTGTATTATGTTTATGCAAATATGTTGTGTAGGTGCCAGTTGTCACAATGTTCTTTAAGGCTTGACTCACTGATTGTCTACAGTGAAGCCGTGTGTGTGTGTTTGTCTTTGGTCCAGCTAAACCCACACACTCTGTGTGAAATGTACAGATACACTCCCGTCCCACGCAAGAGCAGAACATAGGGGTTACATCACAGCGAAATGTGGCAGCAGTCAAGGAGGAAGCGTATGAGTGAAAATGTGTTGTGATCTGATTGCTGTGACATTGTGGGAGACTTCAAAACAGCGTTAAGACAATACGATTGCATACTTAGTGCGCTCTACAGGAATTAGAGACGTGTTTGGGGTGAATGGGAAGTCTTGTGCCGCTCACTTGCTCCCAAAGTAATCAAATTTTGTCTAATCTTCTGGATTATGACACGGCTGATAAATTAACTTCCTTTTAATTTAAGTTCAAACTTCAAAGCAGCCTATTCACAGTAATGTTATTTGCCTTGCAGCGGTTTATGAAACTCCTCCCTGTCAATTAACACAATACGTTAATGTCTGCTGCTGAAATGAGCATCTCCTCTCGGTGGGCTACCGCTAACATGCTCTTTGTCATTTTCTCAGCTGCTATTGTCCCCATTATATGCTAAAATATTATTTTTAACTTTTATAGCATTGTTTTTCTTCTAAATCCCACTAATAATGCTAGTCAGGGTTTCTTGCACCATATTCAGTCTTTCTGACAAGCTTTAAAAGTACAGTAGCAAAATCTGTCAGTTCTCTAATTTGTGTAAATGACCCCCCTGCCGTGATTGGATAAACAGTTTGCATGGGAAATGAGTAACAACTCTTATTTACTTATCTCAGAACAGCTTCTTAGCAAGTTCACAAAGCAGTCTGGCATGAAATGTGCCATACAACTGTGATTGTCATTGAAAGAGCGAGGAAAATCCTGTTTTCCATGATATGGCCACTTTAGATTGTTTTACTTGAGGGCGCTATAAGTCAAGTAAAGGTCATCTTAAGTCCTGATCTTCTCAGGAAGCTCTAAAGTGGTGGGTGTAAATGTTGCCAGATTTTGTTAATAACTGACTTCATATTGCTGTTAGAGATTTTAAATTTGTTTCTGGATTTATTTGTCGAGGGCATGTTTATGCAAAGACTTCCAGGGTTGCAAACATTTTGTTTTTGTTGATAAAAACTAATTATGTCCTTATCACTGCAATTTTATCATTTATGTATTCACTCACTGAAATATTTATTTATAATATTAATATTGAATTGAACTGATTTTTTTTTTTTTTTCATTGGAGAGTAGTTTTCCTGTTTTAAACATAAACCTTAACTAAATTTATTTAGGTTTTTGCTCAATACAAGGAACAATTTTCCAGGTAAGAAAACTAAATTACTGTAACTAACTAACATAAAAATATGAATATCACAAAAAAAGATATTTTGAAGAATGTTGATAACAAAACATTTTTACTGCTGATTGACTACCACTGTATTTTTTGTCTATACATTGGAAGTCAATGGGAACCAAAACTGCTTAGGGACCAATTTTTTTTTTTTAATATATCTTTTTTTTTTATGTACCACAGAAAAAAGAAAGTCATACAGGTTTGAAACAACATAAAAGAGTGAGTTAATGATGACAGAGTTTTAATTTTTGGTTGAACTATCCATTTAATATACATTTCCATTTTACATTACATCCTTTTCTATTTATGCATTTGGCAGACACTTTTATACAAAACTATATATTTTACATTTAAGGTACACATTTACTTTTTATTGGTTCATCTTTTCAGTTAATTTTATAGTTAACCTGTAATTTATAATTAAATGTATAATTTTGCAGTATATTTCTAATTAATTTATTTTGCTTGAAGGTTTTTCAATAAAATTGTATTTAAAAACAAGACAAAACACTGATGAAAACTTCATTTTTGCAGTAAAGCCTCTCTGAGAAGAGTGATTCTGAGTTGGCCAAGAACAGAGGAGTCAGTGTTTCACTGTCCATGTTCAGGTCTCGGTGGCCGAATATAAGGGCCCTTATACAGAGAGCGCTGAAATGTTGTGTTCCTGCTGCGTTCCAGTCGTGCGCTACAGTCCTGGCTGTTCATTCAGCTCCAATCCCACTGCATGCTTTGATCCTACACACCCTCAGCACAGCAAAGGAAAGCCCCCTTTATCATCTTCCTGCCTGCCCAACCAACAATGTGTGGAAGTGAGTCAAACCCATTTTAACTGGTCCTGCTCTCTGCGCCTCCTGCCTTTACACGCTCACCAGACAAAGACCCTCACAGAGGACGTTCAGTCCTGGCTGGAGCTTTCTGGGGTCAGCGTGGCTCACCATGGCAGGCTTCTGCGTGTCTATCCAGGACTCGCACGGTGCAACTCTACCGCTCGTGCCGTTGTGTTCCCTCGTTGTGGTTCCTCTGACCGGAAGAGGAGGTGGAGGAAGAATGTGGGGTGACGCAACACTGGTGTGCTCTCCGACTGTCGAAGGAGGTATCCACATCGCTTATCTTAGCGGGGGAAGGGGATGTGAAATGGAAATTAAAATAACAGTTTTTAAAAAGAAAACTTTTTGTTTTCCTCTGTTGCAAAACTGCCTGGCTGCCTAACTAAAATGAAGACCTCACAAGTGATTGATTTGAAACGATTTGGAATGCACTACATATGCAGCAAATCATATGAGAGATGATGCGATAATCTTGTAAGCTGATCTACACTGCAAAAGATCTGCAGTATTTTGTCTTATTTTACTGTTGAAATATCTTAAAATCTTTGAAACAAAATAAATTGACTTGAGAAGCGAGACTGGGTAAGATATTACTTCTTGTTTGCAGAGAATGCATCTTTAATATGAGTGTTTTTTGCCTTAATGCACTGGCAGATTTTTTTTCTCCACTTGTTTTTAACTTATTTCTACTTCAGACAAGTGAAAAAAAATCTGCCAGTGCAGTGAGAAAATTAATTCATATGCAATATGCAGTCTTTGAAAAAAGTCTTAATTTCTAATGCAGCATTGCTTATAAACAAAATTAATCTTCTTTAAAGGATGTTTACGTATTTAAGCTGGAAAACAAGTAAAAAATTTCTAATTAATTAAATTTAGAAGTCTTTTTTTTTCATAGCACAATTTTTTTTGGTAAAATAAGTGTTATTTTCAACTGTTTCATTTATTAATTTCAGTAATGTGTGACATACTGTGTAAATTTATATGCAAGTCAATATTACCCTTGCTTTGTTTGTTACCTATAAACATACATATTTTATATTTTATTTTTTATTTAACCAGGGCAATGGACAGTCAAAACTGGCTCAGAATTAGCTACAGAACTAAATATATATATATATATATGCAGTATACACACACACACCTGTGTGTGTTGTGTGTGTGTGTGTGTATATATGTATATACAAGTAATTACCAGCAACCTTTTATTTTACATTGTTACCAAAAAATATATTTTAAACAAATGCTGTTCTTTTGAACTTTATATTAAAAAAAAAAAAAAATTATATCTATATATGCGCTATATAAGTTGGTGACATTAGGAACAGCCTTTGCAACAGAAAAACGCCTGACATGACTGGGTTTTGGGATAGTAACAGTCTCATTGTGGATTCAGCAGAGATCGACAAAAGAAGAGAAAACAATCAACTAGATTTAAGATAACGTATTTAGTTGCAAATTAAATTTAATCCTGTCTTCTTTTCATGTTGTTTATCTACGAACGTGAGATGGGTTCTGATGTGTAGATGAAGTTTGATTATTCCATAACTCCAGTTCTTACTCTCTTTTCATCGCCAGAAGCAGATATTCAATGCAATCCAGTGCAGACTTTCCGGCTCCAAAGCCATTGTTCAATTTAAGGTCAGAGATCTGGATCACTGCCATGATACCTGCAGTCTCACTGGAGCTGCATCAATTCTTTTAACTTTCGCCTACCATTAATGGTGCATTTGTCTCGTATTTCATCAAGTGAAACGTTCACAATTGTCTTGGAAAGTTCTCTGATGCATTATTGCCATTAGTGTTAAAGATGTACAGAATAATTGTTAAGTTTGCTTTATTATTATTATACAACAGAGGTATTAGACTTTATTCTGAGAGTTCTGACACTTAATCTTGAGATGCAAAAACTCTAATGAAAAAGCTCTAATGATTTGCTTGAGATTTTTTCTTTTAAATTAGCATTTTTATTTTTATGTTTAGGATCAGTAATTTCACTTTAATGGCAATGAAAAGGTTAGTAGCCAGTTACTGAATGCCTTATTTTCAAAAATGTCCAATGTTATTTTAATAAGAGCCTGATAACAATGTTCATTTAAAAGAAAAATCTCAAGAGTTTTTTTTTTGCATCTGAAGCCTTCATATATTTACTTATAATTAAATAAATTTTATATGTACACTACCATTCAAATATTTGGGGCCAGTAATATTTTTATTTTATTTTTTGAAAGAAACCACTTCATCCAGGCTGCATGTATTTCATCAAAAATAATTAAAAACACTATTATGAAATATTATTAGTTAAGTTAAAATAACTATTTTCTATATAAATGTCTTTTTAAAATTGTAATTTATTATTGTGATGGCAAAGCTGAATTTTCAGCATCGGTACTCCAGTCTCCAGTGTCACATGATCCTTCAGAAATCATTCGAATATGCTGATTTGGTGCTTAAGAAACATTTCTTATCATCATTTCTTATCATTAAGTTGAAAACCATTCATATTATTATTATTTTTATTTATTTAATAGAAAATTATTTAAAATAGATTTTTCTTGTCATGCTGTTTGTAACACCTGTCCTTCTCATTATAGTCATAATCAGAGAACATATGATCTGTACGGCAGTCCTGTCATCTGTCTTCTGACATCACAGATGAAAGATGACTGTGTGTGATTGAGTAAAGAACGGTCTGGCATGATTCCAGCTCTGATTAACAAGGTCAAATGTATATGTTAAGTGCAACGCGTGTGTGTCTGCGGTCACAATGATGACTGATAACAACTGACTTGACTAAGTAGCGTCGTGTGATCACATCTCAGCTGTGCTAATTCAGTTCAGTGTGGAGAATGCCAGCATAGACTCTATTCCAGTCCTGCTCATACCCTCGGGTGCAGCGTCGCCCTCCATCCACTGGAGCAAGGGCAGATTTATAATGACGAGCGTGCTCTGACTGAGCAGTTGGTGTCACCGGTTAAGTGCAGTCGTTAAAGAGACAGGGGCAATTAAGGACAGCAGGGATGGAGAATGAGAGCACGGTTATGATTAGAGTCATTCACAAGTGCAAAAGATCACAGTCATTTTCCTTACTAAACCGTCATATTGTATGTACAGTAAGTGCTGATGTCTGTGATGAATGTTTTCATCGTGATGATTTTTCCATACATTTAACTTCCACAGTTGTAATGCATTTCCAGGTGAAATAGAATTTCAGTGGGAAATAATGTTTGGATATAACTTAGTTTTACCCATCAGGGTTTGATTTAATCATGAAATGTACTGTAGGCCATGATGTTATTGGTTAATATTATTTGTCCCCGCCGGTGTGACCTTGAATTCGTCTTTAGAAAAGAAAAATATTTTCCGAGGTGGAGAAATTGATTAAATGTCCAAGGAAGTAAAAGTATTTAATTTTATGATACAATGTTTCATAGTAACTTCTCAAGAACATGTTCATTATTGTTATATACTTGAAAAAATTGTTGTAAGTTAGAAAAAATATTGAATAGTTTTTACACTTGAGGTGTGGTATGGTGTTTTACACTTTTTACAATTGTTGTGGTTTCCTTATATTAATATCATAATTAGTGATGTTTGAGGATCAAACTTAGATTTTCTAATTGTATTTAACATTTTCACAAACTGTGAGTACAGTAATTAAAACTTTTCACATTTTATGTTTATGCTTTTTGGAAACTGATCTTTTCTATCCCTAATCAGGCTTATTATTTTGCATTTTAGGCTTATTGTGACCACAAAATATATGTGCAACTGATTAGTTTATTTTTTTTATATTTTTCATTTTGGAGTTGTGATGACAGAAGTTTCAGGAATGTTTAATATTGTGTGCAAAACAATCCCGCCACCTTATCATGCCTTGTTATACAGTGCACACAAATTTTGTTGTTAACATGTATAGTTAGTATGTAACTACCTTGAAACCAATAACGGTCTCTCTTTTGATAATTGATGATAATAGCGCTCTGTTCTCGTCCAAGTTCTTCATGGCTAAAGTAGTGGCGTGCAATCAAGTAATCAGTATAGCTCACAGCGCCCTCTGCTGATGAAAATAATCACAATCTTACGATTCCAAGTTTGGCTATATTGGTCGGCCTTTTACAGTGTATTTGTGGGTTGTTTTGAATGTGCTGTAAAGCAGGGACATTTCCGGGGACAGGACACCAAAAACCGGGACTGTCCCCAAAAAATGGGGAAGTCTGGTCACTCTACTAGGTCACCCTACTATTAAGGCCCTGATATACTCATGGCGAAGTTCGTTTTCGTTCTTCATTTTGAAATACCTGAGCAGCGGTTTACTGTTAGCGAACATCCTGAACCAGCTGGGAGCTGCGTTTAGATGAATACGTAAATATGTAGTTTACTTTTCTGGAAAGTTTGCTTTGGCAAGCTGTTTTGAACTCCTGAAACAAACTCCAAACAAACTTTGTTTTGGCCTGATTTTCTTTGAAATGACATCAAAACAGTTTTTCAATTCCAAACCATTCTTCAATTTTGCTATATATTGGAGCCTTAAAAGAGGTCTTGTGCACTATATTTAAGTTGTCAGAAGCCATACAATAGCTTGATAAAAAGAGAAATCTGTGAAATATTTATTTTCATGGCTGTTTTTTGGCTGTTACTCTTACCTCGGGAAGAAGCAGTAAATGCGCAGCTGAAATGGTCACATGATGTCTACTGCCTGAGAGATGCTGGTTGTGGACATGGAGTACTCTTTTCTCTCTCTCTCTCTCTCTCTCTCTCTCTGCGGTCAAATGTTAGAAATAATGACAAAAATAGTGCAGGGTAACTATGGCAACAGCACAGTGTGATTTCTATTGGTCTATCCCTGTAGGGGTGAAGTTAATAAGATTAGGGATAGATCTCAGGGATGACAGCACTAAACACCTCGGCTCTCTCTTTTTAATTAGCCCCTCACTTTCTCTCACACACATGGACACATAAAGCAAAGGTGTTGCTGTGTAATTGTGTGTTGTCACATCAACATCATCTGGTGTTCTTCAGTCATGAGAAAAAAACGAACGGAGAAAAACAACAGCTCTCCAGAAGGGGGAAATCATTTATAGTTTCTTAACTCTGAAATAAATAAATCAGTTGTTAACAAAGCAGTTTATTTTCTTGCTAATACTGAATGTATGTGTATATAGGGGTGGGTGATGCATGATTAACCGGTAGAAATCTTTGTCAACCGGTAGAGATTTTGTGCTGTCGTCTCTATCGTGATTACATTGCTGTGCTACGAGGTCATGAAAACGTATCATTAGCACGCATTTTTTAAGCATTGCTGCTTAAAAACAAGTGCTTTTAAAGCCATTAAAACGCAATCAGCAGCGAAAGAGAACTCGCTAAATGCGCGTGCTGAGAGACTGTTTCTGAGCGCTGTCAGAGAGGTGCGCATACGTGAAGATGGCGTTTATAGAGCGCGGGAGTATTGAACAGAGTCTTTGCAAGCATCCTCATGAACACAGCTGCGAAACAGCTGAGAAAGAAAATACATGTGTTACAGTATATTGGATCCAGGCAGCTCTTAAAGTGACAGCAGTCTAATATTCCTGCTGTCCGTCATTCATGTTAATCAAACAACAAAAGAGAGAAAATCTCTCACTGCTCTTGACTAAATCACTTTTATATCTTTAATAAGAAGCAATATATATTTAATTTACACAGTGATGAATATGCAGTGTTTTTATACATTTGATTACTTTATACAATGTTTGCAGTGTTTCTTATTTATTTGTTCTACTGTAGTTTTCTGTCCTATTGCTTGTATTTAGTTTCTTATTCTTATTTAATTGCTGACTTGTCTTCGGTGAGCTTGAGTTTTTTATTTATTTATTTTTTTAATTTAGGCTAGTATTAGTTTTATTGTGATATTGATTCTGGTGACAAGAATTATGAAATTTCTATGGTACCAAAAATGTTGATATCATAAAGACCTTATTTAAAGCAAAAATAACTATATTGTGATATATATTGTTACTGTGAAATAAAATTACTCACTGTGATATAATATTTTCATATCACGCACCCCTATGTGTATATAATATATACACATATATACAGTATATGCAAGTAACAGATATTTACAGCTATATACAGTACGTATGTATGCACACACACACTGTATGTGTAGCTGTAAACTTATCTGTTACTTTCTAATCTGGCAAATACTTATACATTATTTAGCCCAGTGTTTGCACTTCTGAAATTATTTATAAATTTGCAAAATTGTCAGTTGTGTCATATCAATAATTTAGCATATTGGCAAAAAGCAGTTTATCATAGTATAAATAAAAAATAATAATAACATTTGATGACATTTTTTGTTTACTTTTGGTCAATAAACTGATTTGGTACTGTAGTATGTTCAGTTTGCAATAATGCAGTCTATTCAGAACAGTTGTCTAGTGTTTGTTTTTGATGATTGGATGCTGTCTGAGGCCTGCGAATGTTTTGCAAGATCAAACACTTTCAGATTTGAGGAGACGTGCGTAGATCCAGGTCTTTGTGTACAGAAAGAGAGGAGAGAATGATCAGCTATACAGCTTTTGTGTTTTTCCATCACATTCTACTGGAGAATTATTTCTGTATCTGGCAGATGCTTTTATCCCAAGCGACTTTCACAGCAAACCTTGTCGATTTATGTGTTCTCTGCAACTCGAACGATGACCTTGGCATTGTTAGCGGCGTGCTTTACCAAGCTACGGGGAATGAAAAAATGTGCACTTATGCAAATATCTAAAAAACCAACCCGCTTGTATAACAGACACTGTTCAGATTTAATGGAGCTCAGAGCAGCATCTAGTTTTAAAACTATTGTTTCTACTTCTTATTTTTGATGTTCCTCCTTTGATGCCTGTTTTTGCACTTCACAGTGTTGTCAGCGATGCATTTTGTTGCACAACATTTGGCAAACCACTTTGTTTTTGTTGTAGACATTGCTGGATGTTCAGTTTATTATTGCATGTAGTGTGTTTGTCTGAGCGTCGACTCTCACGGCCGGATCCTCGTCCACCAGAGCTGTTGGCATCTGCCACACGTGGCACAGGAGAGAGTGTTTGTTGCCATGGCGATGATGGAAAAATTTAATTTGTGCCTGCCGCACCCTCACCAGGCCGTTTCCAAGCGATTGGTATCAGCTCCACTCCACTCAAGCGGGAAAGAGGCTTTAAAAGCATTTCCTTCATGAGTGAATCACTTGAATGCATCATTGTGACTCAAAATCACTAACATGTCATGAAAGATGTGGCAACCCTGCCAAGTTTTCCAGTGCAAGTCAGAGCCAAGTTTACGTTTACAGTTGCTTTGGTTTTATAGGATTTTATGAGGCCATTTCCGACTGCGACAATTGTGGGATTGAGAGGAAAGACTTCACTGAGGTAGATCATAAGAAAATACATGATTTCATCTCTGACTTTCAGAAATGAAGCATTGTTGTGTGGCCAGTTTCTGAGCAAAGATGTCGAGCTGGGCTTCAGACATATACAGGTCGAAGAACAGGTGTTTCTGTGGCCATCTGGATGATTATGATAGCAAACACGTAGCTGTTTCCTGAGCAGCTGTTCTTGAGTTGCTGCAGCACTGTGCTCTGTGAGGGGGATGATCGTTTGTAGTTCTGCTGAGGTCTGTCACTGCTTTGTTGAAGGAGAGGAACATTGTGAATTGTTTTGTTTGCTGGAAAAAGGTAGAGTATAATGTAGAGTCTGGCTGTTTCAAACATTTGTTGGAGAAAATCAGCTAAGAAATATATAAATTTTAAATGTGCCATGCTATGTTTCTGTAGCATTTTTTTTTTTTTTACTTAAGTCCACTTTTAATGGTGAAAAAGTCATAAAGTAGTCTTACACTACAAGTTAACAGGGTGTTATTGCTATTATATTTAAGATCTGTAATATGATACACAATATGTACTTTACCATTCAAAAATTTAGGGTCAGTAAAAAAGTAATTGAAAATAATTAAATTATTTATAAGTCACATTAAATACATGTATAATGTTACAAAACGTGTATTTCAAATAAATGCTGTTCTTTTGAACTTCCTGTTCAACAAAAAATCCTGGAAAAAAATGTATGATGATTGTATGACAAATATTAAGCAGCACAACTGTTTTCAGCATTGATAATCATAAGAAGAAATCCGCTTTGTCATCACAGGAATAAATTATATTTCAACATATTACAACAGAAAACCGTTATTTTAAATCATAAAAATATTTCACAATATTACTGTATTTATTGATAAAATAAATGCAGCCTTGAGAATAAGAGAAAATCTTACCAACCCCTAAATTTTAAATGTTAGTGATCTTTATGATTGAATGCATTAAACTTTTTGCATGTGAAAACTAACATCAAGGTGATGTTATGCAAGGTGATATATATCGGTCGGGCTCTAATACCGATGGACATTTTAGTATTTTATTGTACCTATAACTTGGCATGTCACTTCCAAAAATGACATTTGTAATTTTATATGCAGACAAAACTATAATTAAGTTATTAATTATAGGTTGATGCAGGTATCAAAACCGTTGGCTCTGTGGCTCTATCAGAAGTAACTCCACTTGTTTAACCAGCCTGACAGACAACACTAATTTTAGTTCAACCAATGAAATGAGTTTGGGGCTGGGCTATCTGTTTTTCTGACCAATGACAAGAACATGGTTCTTTAGGAACAAGATTCTGATTTGTTTCCATGTGTTCTTTGATTTCTTTGTATTATATAATCCACCCAATGTCTGGCCCATATAAAACAATGACAGTAATGACAGTTTTTCCCAAGTCAGCCTCATATGGTTTGATGTTAAAGTTTAAAACTCTGCTTCTCTCTTCATGTTTAACTGCTTTGTTGGGGCATCAGTTATTCCTCTGAAACACTGTGTGAGTTTCAGCTTTATTATGTTCTATTAATAAATCATTCATGTTGTGTAGTTTAGATGCAAGACACTTTGAATGCCTGAATGTGTGTGTGTGTGGTGTGTATATGTGATGAGTGTTGTTTTACACTTACATTTTAGGTTTAGTACACTCCAAAGCTGAATGTATATTATTATTGGAGTTATGTTTTAATATTCAAGCACTACTTTATGCCACACATTAGTTTCTGAAGGCTTAATGCAGACTTTCATTTTCTTATTTTGCTTAGATCTCTCTCTCTCTCATACACACAAGTGTCCCAGGCCTTTGAATCTCCTCCGGTGCTCATTAGTGGCTGACACTTGAAAGTTTCGACAATATTTCAATTTTTATCGGTTTTACGTAACTGAGCTGGAGTCGAGGGCAGAAACATAACAACGGCAGCAGACACAGCAAATCTCCAGGGCTCGAGCACAATTCTCAGCCTCTCCCTTATGCTCGAAAATGACGATGGTCTGCCATCTTAACTGGAACATTAGATAAGAGTATAATAACAGAGAGAAATAGGGCTACCTGAGGTGCCTGTGGGTCACCAGTGAGGACGATGTTTGTCTGACTCTTTCAAAAGAGTTTAAATAACATTATTTATTTAACATTGGGATATCTTGGTGAAGGTGACACAGGAAAATAATACACATTTGCTTATAATACTGACATAGTAACAATGCAAAGCTGGTTGAAAATCAGCGAAGTTCTTTTTTTAAGGTGATACTTAACGTAAAGGGATCATGAAAAGGAAAATTCTGTCATCATTTGCTCTCATGTTGTTCTAAACCTGCATGACTTTTGTCAAAAAGACTGAAAAGTGTCCATACAATGTTGTTTTGGACCACATTGACTTTCATTGTGACAAAAACATTGTTCATAATATCTTGTTCCACAGAAAGTCATATAGGTTTAGACTGACATGAGAACCTTGGCATACTATTTCAACGCTCTATTTTGGACACATGAATCCTAATTTAGCATAATATTTAGGGTAATAATATTTACAGTGTGTGAATTCAGATGCAGTCAGTATTTTGGTCAATTAGGTCTGCTCAAAAACCTCCCAAAAAGGTCATCGTTCATGCTGTCAAGGTGGTGAGACATAAAGACAAACCCCTAGGTAGCAGATCAAAATCTCATTCTAGTTAAATCAATTTAGGTCAATGTAGATGCTTGTCACTTTTTGCATTAGCCAGCTGACATGTGACCAAAATGATGCTGCAGGGAATAACAGAACGACAAGAGAAAAGAAATGAGAGAGTGAGAAGAGGAGGGTGGGTCAGATGGAGACAGGGATGCAACGAAAGAGAGCAAGAGAGAGGGAGGGATTGATAGCTTTCTTCCGTGGCTTTTGAGTGGGACATGTTTTCATCCAGTCGCAGTTCAGGGTCAAGACCAACCATACCTCTGTCCATCTCCCTTATTCTGTCACTCCTCTTTGAATCCACTTCCCTCATTCCGTGTTGGGATTGATTTTTTTCATTCCTCGGGTCTTCATGCTGCTCCTATACAACCGTTTCCTCTGTCTCCTAGAATCGATCTACCGCCGTGGAGCTAGACGATGGAGGAAGCTGTACCGGGTGAACGGACACCTCTTCCAGGCCAAGCGCTTTAACAGGGTAAGTTAAAGTCCTCTAGTCTTCTCCAACATGAATAATGACATCTGATTGGATACTTCGTTTTTTTCCCACTTTGTTTAGATGTAGGTTTGTTGTGTGTTGATAGGTCTTGTTTATGGCAAATATCATCCATATAAAACGAGAAGTGTCCTGTTATAGTTGACAAATTTCCTAGTCATGTTTACATACAATCTACCTATTTTTTATTATAATACAGATAGTATACATTACACTACTGTTCAAACGTTTGAGGTCAGTAAGATTTTATTTTTGCATACTTTTATTCAGCAAGGATGCATTAAATTGCTGAAAAGGGACAGTAAAAAAAGGATAATGTTAAAAAGGTTTTTATTTCAAATAAATGCTGTTATTTTTAACTTTATTCATCCAAAAAATCCTGAAAAAAAGTATTTCAGTTTCCACAAAAATATTTAGCAACTGTTTTCAACACTGATAACAGAATGATTTCTGAAGGATCATGTGACACTGAAGACTGGAGGAATGCTGCGAATTCATCTTTGTCATCACAGGAATAAATTACATTTTAAAATATATTTAAGGCTAGGCGAGGCAAGGCAAGTTTATTTATATAGCACATTTCATACACATTGGTAATTCAAAGTGCTTTACATAAAAAGAAAGTTAAATAGTCATTCACAGCAATAAAAACAAGGAATTAAAAATATTAAAAACAAGGAATTTTAAAATGATATAGAAATTGATTTCAAATGAAATTTAAAACAGTTAAAATAGAAAATGATTATACATCATTTTCTATTTTAATTCTGATTAAAGACAAGATGTATACATTAATACATCTGTTTAAATGTATAAATGATTATACATTTAAACAGAAAACAGTTATTTTAAATTGTAATAATATTTCACAATTTTCTGTTTTTACAGTATTTTTAAACAAATAAATTCAGCCTTGGTGAGCATAAGAGAATAAAAAAATGTACCAACCTGGTACTTGTGAACAGTATTTTTATTTGTTTCATATGATTATATATATTTCTGTTGTCTAACCCTTACCTTTAAATGACATTTTGTGTCATTTATTTCAGTAAATGATTAAGTAGCTGTAGTAGCGACTGTTAGCATGTTTAGCTGTTGTAGTGACTGTTTTGCTAAATATCTGCAGCTGTTAGTGTCTGTTTTGAGTTGCTGTTGTAGTAACTGTAAGCACATTTGGATGTAGTAGTGACTGTTATGGTGAATATCTATAGGTATTTTAAGTTGTAATAATATCTAGTGAATATCTGACTGTTACTGTACAGGTCTGTATATTGAGTAGATGTTAGCAACTGTTAGCATAACTGTTAGCATATTTAGCTGTAGTAGCAAGTGTTAGATTATTACAAAAACAACTGACTCTTTTACTCTCAATCATTATCTGTTGAGCTGTTGACTAGGAGAAAGCATTTGATGTAGTTTTTGGTGAGACAGTGGTCTGCTTGAGCAGTGTTTGGTTTTAGCCCCAGTTCTTCAACTCCTTATCTAGTGCTTGAGTAAATCACATCATACTGACTATTAGAAATCCTGTACAAAAGGCTAGGAGTGAGGCTCTCGAGTGCAATGTCTCTGTTATGCAGCGATGCCCTGCCTTTAATCAGATCTCATCCCTGGAGGGATTGTTATGTTAATGCAGACTTCTTCCTGCAGCAGTCTTCATTCTGAGCAGAACATGTGCCAGACAAAGAAGAACACCAAACACAACATAAGAGAGAGTGATCGAAGCGAGATCGGGTGGAACAAAGATAGCAGAGAGAGACGGAGAGGGAAATAGCCTGTGCTATTTTTGCGAATGCTGAAATGTCCCTTTTCTTGGAGAAGTTGCAATGCTTCTCAGAGATAGAGGATAAGAAGAAAACAGAGAGAGAAAGAGAGACACATTATGAGCACAGCGCCCTCAGATAGCTCCCACTCACAGCAGGTGTGTGACATGTTAATGTGCGTAAATTACTCTTCTCATAACTCTCGTTTTAACAAGGTGATCGATGTATGACCACATTATGAACAACATGGCAGAACTGCAGGATGACATCATCAAGCTAAGCAGAAACATGGCTCCAAAATCATATAAAGTTATGTCTAGAGAGTCTCCTTTTAGATCAGATTTCTTGAAAAGCTCTAATGCTCATGTCAGGCTGCTGCAGGGCAAAACTCTGCTTAACCCAGACATCCATTTGAGTCTGTGATTGTAAAACACATATAACCAAGCTAAAGGTGTATGAGAGACTGTTTCTGAGCACTGAGTATTGAACAGTTATTTTTGCCGCTTTATAAGCCTTGAACGGTTAAATACACACATGTATGTGTCAAAAGCAAAGTAATTTAGGTCTTAAATGAAAGCAAACAGCTGAGAAAAAAAACACATAAGAGGCAGCTCTTAAAGTGACAGCAGTCTAATATTCCTGCTGTCTGTCGTTCATGTTAATCAAACAACAAAAGAGAGAAAATTTCTCACTGCTCTTGACTAAATCACTTTTGTAACTTTAATAAGAAGAAATACATATTTAATTTACACAGTGATGAATATGCACCGTTTTTATACATTTGATTACTTTACACAGTGTGTGTAGCATTTATTTATTTGATCTGACTGTAGTTGACAGTAGTTTTTGTTCTATTGCTTGTATTTAGTTTCTCATTCTTTTTTTAGTTGCTGACTGTTTACTTGTCTTAATTTTTTTTTTAGTTTAGGCTAATAAATATATATTTTTTGTGATATTGACATTGGTGACAAGAATTATGAAATTTCTATGGTATCAAATTTTTTTATATCATAAAGACCTTGTTTGAAGCAAAAATATTGTGATATATATTGTTAGCGAGAAATAAAATTACTTGTATCGTGATATAAGATTTTGGTCATATCACCCACCCCTGATTAATATAAAATTTAGAATTTTGATTTATATTTCAGGATTTTATATTTTATTTATTTATATTATTTTTTATAGTTATTTTTTGTTATGTATTATTATTTTTATAGTGTTTTTATATGTTATTGTTATTTATTTTTTAAATATGATTAATATTTGATAAGCTATTTGATTGTTTGATATAGACATGGTTAGAATATATATATGATAACTATATGCCACTCACATGCATTGTAAATTCAGGCGACAACAATGTAGCATACTGCATTTTAATACATTTAAACTTTGCATAATACCCACAATAAATACATAAAATAAGTTATTAGCTAGTACTCTGTCTGAGAAAACATTCTGCACCCCTGCTACTTTTCCACTTCTCTCTCCTCTCGTTCTCCATAGAAACAAGGGATGGAACAGAAGCAGGTCATGTTTTTTCCTCCCTCTGTCCTTCCTTTAAGGATCTGACTCGTTCCCTCCCTCCCATCAGCACCTCTGGATCTCTGTCTCTCTGTTTCTCTCTGTGTTCTCAGCCCTCGGAGACAGACAGTGCATGTACTGTACAGTCACTGTAACAAATCAATTCAAAGGCTACAAAATATTCACTTTTACCTTTCACATCCTTTCCTCGCTGTTTCCATCATATGTGTTTGACATCCTTTCTGCTCTATTGAATCATCATGACATCCTTCTCACAAACAATACAGATGCATTTCAAAGTCTCTTGAGACTTCTAGAAGTTTATTTTCCAGTAATGTGACGGAACGACACAAGACTTGTGCTGTTTACTGAGATTATTTCCGCTCGTCTGTGTTGTTTTTGATGGCATGTGTTGTGTCTGAAAGTGAAAAGAGGAGCAGATTTTCTTCAAATTTGAGTCCGGAGTTCACAGAGATTAATTTATGATGTCATAAATAAGGAAATTGGCATCTGTTGCTGTGGCGATAGGTAGCAGGTGTGGCATCTGTGGTGTATCAGACAGAACGTTGGAGCTTTTGAGCGTAATTAAACATCAGGCACCAGTAATATAAGAAACAGCCGCTAAAACAGCAAACTGCAATTCAGTGGTTACTGCAATTCAGTGGTTACATGCTATGAAGGACTGACCTTTTCTAAACTCTGAACTCTGCTGTTAGTATGTCCTTCCTTAACAGTTAACACGCAAGAAAACAAAGTGGAGGTTTCAAATGACTTACATTAAGTGATGGATATTGACATGCGCAAACTCTAGACAGTCATAGCACTGTTTTAATGGTAAGTGTTTTAATAGTGTGTGTGTGTGTGTGTGTGTGTGTGTGTGTGTGTGTGTGGTAATGCGCTGAGATCATTTCCAGGCACTTCACTCATCTCGGCTCTTCTGAAGACGCGGTCGATAAAAACCGAGCCCAGGTTTCTCTCATCTCTTAGCCGACTGACCTGTATTTTCAACATCATTGGCAAAGATAACAAACACTTAACACTTCACCTTCACCTTCAGATATCAATGATAACAATTTAAAGGGGTCATAATCTACATTTTTCTGTAATTTTATTTGTATCTACTTATGTTTTATTGTTATTGATTATATTGTTAATAGATGAAATTTAGTTTTTCATGACTATTTTCTATATGTATATATACAGAGCTGGGTAGTAACTGATTACACGTATTCATCTGGATGATTACGTAATCAGATTCCAAAAATTAAGTACTTGTAATTAGATTAAATTAAATTAATTTTAAAATCTCATAATCAGATTACAGTTACATTTTTATTGATTACATGAATACATTTTATTCACACAATAGCAATAAATGATTCATGATTTACTGACAAAAATCATTTTTAAGAAGATTTAACATCAGATTTAAGAAGTGTTTCAACACTGCATCAACTACTGATGAATGCATTACATTTTATTTGAATTATCACTTGGTAGGTAGAGTGTGTGTACGCTTATTATTATTACATTAAGCAGCTCAACAGTTTTCAACATTGATAATAATGACAAATGTTTCATGAGCACCAAATTAATATGTTAGAATGATTTCTGAAGAATCATGTGACGCTGAAGACTGGAGTAATGATGCTGAAAATTCAGCTTTGCATCACAGAAATAAATTAAAAAAATATATATATTAAAATAGAAAACAGTTGTTTTAATTGCAATTCGATACATTTCAGAACACAAAAATGTGCAAAATCAAGCTTGCATAGGATAAAGTGTCTAGTAAAGCGACTTAACTATTAAAACTATACAGACAACTTCAGTGTTCAGTCTCTTCATTAGTTAAAGGCATGTTCTGTTTCATAGGACAGATTGTGCTTTTTGCCTCCGTTGCACTCTGTGTGCAGTCGTTTAAGAGCTCCTGGCCAAAATCCCTATCAAATTAACATCATGGAGCACAGCGTAAATGGAAGTCTATTTCATCCAGCACTGTAATCCATCCCGGCTGTATCATTTGTGAGGCATCTCGGGTGAATCCTCATGATGAGTCTAATCCAGCGCTGCAGTGCTGTAAGGGTGCGTCGAGCGTTTGCCAAGTCGTGAGGGAACAGAATGAAAGCACCTCTCATGCTTTCTCTATCAGTTTTTTTTTTTCTAACATTTTTCCCGTTGAAGCAGTAACATGGTGTTCTACTGTGTGAGCAAAAAGACTGGCTTGTGTGTTTGTTTTCTGTCACCGTTTTTTCGATTAAAATGTCTTTCGCAGCATTTTTCCTTTTTCAGCCTTTCTGTGCTAGTTCTGCCAAGCATGCTTTGCCTTCCTTTCAAAGTGAACTCTGTTTGCTGAACCCTGTTTGTTTGAAATCTGAGAGATCATGTATCTAAGAATGTGATTGGTGTGTGTGATCTGAACGTGTGTGTGGTTTTTGGGCTGATGGGACTGCGGGCAGCACTCTGATGCGGACGATCACTCCCATTCTTCAGAGATTCACAGATGATGTCTCGCAGAAGAGCCTCAGGTCCTTGTAATTATCATCAGTGTCCCACTTATGGCTCAGTAGTGTGTGTGTGTGCGTGTGTGTTTTAAAAACGGCTGAATGACATGGATGGCTTTGAATTAGACATGTTTTATTCTCTCTTTACAAAAGAGACAGAGGAGGGAGGATTAGGAGGAGAGGAAGTGAAAAATACAGAAGCAGGCAAGGAGGATTGTGTGTGTGTGTGTGTTTGCGCATGTGAAAGTGTCTGACATAAACATTTGATCCTCTCTTGTTGCTTTTCCATAAAAAAAAAATAGTGAGTTGCAAAAAGGAGACAGATTCTCTTCTGGGTTAAAAGTTTTGCATTAACTTTTTAAGTCTTGTCTCTGGTCATTTTCGACCACTGTTTGTCTCCAGTTCTGTGTAATGAGAAGGGATTCAGATTAGAGCTGTCAATTTAATGCATTAATTTAGTATAATTAATTAATGAATATGGAAACAATATTTACTACACTGTAAAAAGTGATAAGTTGACTTAACTTAAAAAAAATTGAGGAAACCCGTTGCCTTAAAATTATTAAGTAAATAATAATTAAAAAAAAAAAGTTAAGTGAACAACTTTTTTTTTTTTATTATTGTTTACTTAATAATTTTAAGGCAACGGGTTTCCTCAATTTTTTTAAGTTAAGTCAACTTATCACTTTTTACAGTGTACTTTTTGTCTTTGGAATGATCTTTTTATTCTTTCTTCTTTCTTTCTTTCTTTCTTTCTTTCTTTCTTTCTTTCTTTCTTTTTATATACACTGCAAAATGATTTGATCAGTATGTCATGGCAACATTACATTACTTATCAAAATAAATTGGGCAATTTAATCTTTAAGTTATGAAATTCAACTTGATTTTGAAGTCGATTTAATGTAAGTCACGTTGAAATTACTTGTAAAACCAAGTTGATTATACTTTAAATTTAAGGCAGCAACTGAACTAAAGTTTTTAATGTGAAATAAGTCGATTTTTTTTTTTTACAGTGTATGGATTTTTGGACACAAATATGAATATTTGTGATTTAAATGCAATTTATTAAATTAATCTGCACATCATGTGATTAATGTGAAATAAGTGGATTTTTTTTTAAGTATACGGATATTTGGATACAAATATGAATATTTGTGATTTAATTTAATTTATTAAAGAAATCTGCACATCCTGTGATTAATTCATCAATTGAGCTGTCAATTTAATGTTATTCTAATATAATTAAGTAATTAATTAATATGGAAATTATATATTGACCACTTTTTGTCTGTTTGCTCATTTATGCTTTAATCATCTGCCAATTATCTGGAGAATTTTTATTTATTTATTTATTTTTGGCAAATATTAATATTTGTGTTTTAATTGCAATTAATTCACTAAATTAATCTGCATATCATGTAATAAATTAAAGTACAGTTTTTAATTGACTGATTGACAGTTTGATTGATTGATTAAGGTAAAATTGTAAATGGATAAAGGCTAGAGATGAGCTGCTCTCTTGTCTGAATTTGGGACATCACTCTATCCCACCCACTGATACTTCAGATTTCAAGAGGCCAATTTCATAACAATCCTCTTTTCTTTTCTGAAGTCCAATTATAATTTTAATCAAGGGCTTTTGCACCAAGAACAGTCATAATTTATTTTGAAAGATTGAAAATTTTCCACCCTTTCTCTGACATTGAGATTTAAACAGGTTGTTTTTTCTACCTAATATATGTAAATCACTTCTGTTGTGATTGGCTAACCTCTTTGCATAAAGAGATTAAAAAGTATCAACACCCACATGAAGGCACACATTACTATATAAGGTGGATATGTGGTGATCATATGTTAATGGTCTTTTGCTGCTTACAGTATAGAAGCCCAGAAATGCCAAGTGACTAAATATGCCTTTCTGAGTCTGTTCTTACACCGCTTTTTTTTTCTCCACAGTCACAACACAGACAAAGGCTTATTTAGATGTTTCAGTTGCTGCATTTATAGATCAGGGGCAGTAGTAGTAATTTCAAGTTTTTCGAGTGTAGAGGGTCTTTCCTTACATTCCCATGTTATTCCTGCTGTATCTGGGATACGTGGGGCGCATGCTCGGCCCTGAAGGCCCCATTCGCTCAGCTGTGCTAAATGTTTGCTATTTGTTGGGGACAATTGGTTGAGTTTAAAGTTTAATCCACTCTCCTGAATGGAAGCCCGATATGTGCAGACTTGATGTGTTTTAAATGGGTGCAGAAACACATTATTTCCCTGGCATTGCATTTGCTTAGCAGCGCTGGCTCAATATGTTAAAAAAAGTCCAGGGGGTGGAAGCTGTGCTGGGATTCAGATGCGAGAGGAGGAGAGATGAAGAAAGAGACTGTTTATATGAAAGATTGCACACATTTCTAAGAATAACGACACAGAATCGTTGCATATAGCTTCAGGTGTCTCCGTGATGTTCTTCTTTGATCGTTTCCCACTGATGGGTGATCTAATGCTGCCTTCTAGTCGTCCTTGAGGAGGATCTTGAGATTTGTTGGTGGGAAACAAAACAGACATTTTGGGATATTTAATACTTCACAAAGAAACAGAGGATGATTTTAGTGCTAGTTCAACAAAATAAACTCTGAAAGAATGACTCTGAACCAGTTCTTTTTAGTGCGTTAAATACATACAGCACAACCAGTGTAGTGTATTCTGATTTCTGAACGAATGACAGTTCTGAGCCGTTTTGTTTTTTAGTGAATCATACAGTACAATGCAAACTGAATAGGGCAACCAGAGTAGTCCAATTCCCAAACAAATGATATTTTGAGCCTTTTTTTCTTAAATCAAACACATACTGTGCAGCATGAGCAGTGTAGTCCAATTCCTGAATGAATTACTCTTATGAGCCGGTTCTTTTTAGTGAATCAAACACTGACCAGTGTAATCCGGTTCCAAAACAACATTTTTGAGTCTTTTTTTTTTTTGTAAACTCAAACACATATGGTGCAACCAGTGTAGTCCACTTCCTGAACGAATGGATGACTTCCTGAATGAACGAACAAATGAATGAAAGTGAAGTAAACAGCGCAACCAGTGTAGTCTGATTTCTGAATGAATGACTCTTATGAGCCGGTTCTTTTTAGTGAATCAAATGCATTTATGGCAACCAGAGTAATCAGATTCCTGAACGAATGACTATTATGAACCAGTTATTCTTTTGAGCTTTTTTTTTTTAATCGAACACATGCAGTTTACAACTGACTATAAGACTTAAATTAGTGTACTTGTTCACTTGACAATGTGTAAAGATACATACCGTAAACGTTAGTATTTCATAAAAATATCTATTAAATATTACTTATTTTTGCTTTTGTTTTGTTGATTTTATATATATATATATATATATATATATTGTTAACTATATAGTTATAGTTATTAAGTAACATTTATGTTACCACTGAAAAGTCATTAAATTATGTAATCAACAAAAATGTTTTAAATGTATTGATTATTAAAATAATATCATCATTAAAGTGTATTATTTTTTTTCTGATTCTGATTAAGTTTTTATCGAGCACTAAAATAATTAATTTAGCCATTAAGAAACCGGAATAATTACAATTCTTTACTCTTCACATCCCTAATCATAAGGAACATGTTTATTTCTTTCCCAGTTTCAAGCTTTAGATATAACGTGTGCTACTTTCAAGCCCTGATTTCTCAGTGTTTAACCCCAGTTACATAAATTGAGCACCTGATGGAAAGCGGCAAGTAAATGTAGGTCATTCATCAGGGCTGGAGGCTTCAGAGATACAGAGAAATCACTGCGGCAGGTGAACATCTCCTTAGATGGTGAGGAAGTGCCGTCTAAAAACTCACCAGCAGCACAGGGATCATGACATGCTCACAGAGCTGTGAAATAGAGTCGGGGAACACGGAGGAAACGTCAAGCACCGACGAGAAGAGCATCTTGTATCCAGAGAGTCCTTCTCTGAGGGTTTGTTGAAGGTCTGTTAAACAGATGATGCTCAGCTATCTGCTATGACAGAGAGGGGAAACTGTCAGAGGAAGTGCATGTCCGATAATGAAAGATTAGCATATTTTAATAGGATTATGCTACATGATGCACCGAAGTCCTGCTTTTAGAGAGCCCCCTGGTGGACAACTTGACTGAAGACTTCTGCTTGGTTTGTAATGTGATCTTTTGGCTTCTTTCTTGGTCTTGCCCATGTTCGCCTGTGCTGTATTTATTTTGTTGATTATTCCACAGTTTTGACTAGAATTATTTTCTATATTTCTATCATGCATTCATGTAGCACTTTTTACTGTGAACAGATGGAGAACCTCACAACAAACTGAGCTTAGGATATTTTCATATTTTTATGACTCACAGTGTTTGTGCTAGAGCAGGTGTGTGTGTGTGTGTGCATTTGAAACCTTAATGTTGGTTACAGCGCTGTCAGCAGAGTCCTCTGATCGTGCCTGGATTTTAAACAAAATCTGTTGAAAGCATTAGCTAGGCCTTAAATATGTACAGGTGCTGAGTGTGTGCGGTACACAGATAGCTTGCAATTTTAGCAACACATATAATAAATATAGTACATTAAGTATGATGCATGATATTTATCTTGCCAGTGTTCCTGTCAAAATTGTTTATTTTTTTCCCTTACAGTTTAAATGCTTATTTTTATTTTATTTGCCGTTCAAATGTTTAAGATTGGTATGATTTTTCTAATATCTTTGAAATGTTAATGTTTACATTTCTTATGCTTATTAAGTCTGCATTTATTAGAGCAAAAAAATACAGTAGAAACAGTAATATTATGAAATATTTTTACCATGTAAAATATTCTATTTTAATATAATTTTTGGAAAATGTAATTTATTCCTGTGATGCAAAGCTAAATTTTCAGCAGCAATTACTCCAGTCTTCAGTGTCACATGATCCTTCAGCAATCATAATAATATGCTGATTTGATGAAACATTTCTAATTGTTATCAATGTTTAAAGTAGCTGTGCTACATCTTTTATTGGGATTCATTGATGAATAGAAATAAAAAACAGCAAATAGAAATCTTTTCAAACATTATAAATGTATTTACTGTCACTTTTGATCAATTTAATGCATACCTGCTAAATTAAAGTATTAATTTATTTGAAAAATAAACAAAATTTGAACGGTAGTTCAAAAACTTTACTAATTTTGAATGGTAGTTTATATATATATATATATATATATATATATAGAAAGATATATATATACAGTATATATAATATAATATTTTTTCTCATTTCTAGTTTTATGCTTGTTTAGAATCCAGAATGCATTACTCATCTGCTGTGTGCTATCTGCTCATGTGATATCTGTAGGACATCCCTTTTTTCTTTCGTAGTTTGTTGATTTACTCATTCATTGAAGTGTTTCGACTTGTTAAATGGATCATAGATAAGGCTAGTCTAACTTCAGTAATCATGTCTGTCTGTGTCTCTCAGAAAGCGTACTGTGGCCACTGCAGCGAGAGGATATGGGGACTGGGGCGTCAGGGCTACAAGTGTATCAACTGCAAGCTACTGGTCCATAAACGCTGTCACAAGCTCGTCCCACTGACCTGTCAAAGGCATATGGTGAGTCTTTCAGTCAGCTCTAAATAGATTCATCCTCTGTCTGTTGTGACTGAGATTCTCAAATCAAAGTCACCTCATAGACTTGAAAGCATAAAAAACAGAAACTGAACTTAGAAAATAATTTGTCATTTCATTCAAATAAGCTAATCGTTTTTGTTTTCTTGTTTTTGAGCTGTTACGACTGTTTTCCTCTCTTCTCACTTCTCAAGAGTGTTGTTGGGATTTCTAACAATGTTTCAGAGATCGACCTTGTGAAATCTGTCAGATGATAACAGTGTCTTGTCAGTATTGAATTGACCTGATTCTGAGCTTACACAGAATGTTGAAATCACAGACTGGAAACTGTCAGATTGAAATATCTTCAATGCACTACAGTTGTTTCATATGTCAGAAATTCAATATTCAGCAATGCACTTCTAACAGATTCCAAAGCTGATGAGCTTTATTCATTTTGACTTTATCCTCATTTTGTGAATTCTGTCATTCTCCTGCTGGCTACCTCCTTTCATTGTAGATCTTTTTGTCTATCTCACTTTCTCACAAGTGTTTGTCCTCATTTTGTAGTTATGCATTTATGGTCTTGAATACTTATATCTAAGAATACTTATCTATAACTGACTCCCATATCTTCAGAGAGGCACACATATAGAAATGATATAGTATTATAGTGTTAGTAGTGCCACTATGGCCAGATAATATTGAAATACAGTAGAATTGTTTGTTTTTACTTATAACCCGTTTAAAAAATGTTCTTAGTACTAGAATTGGAAACATTATTTTATTATATTAAATTGATATATTAATAATCTGTTAATAGTAATATTATTGTTATATAGCTATATATTATATTAATTTATAACTTAATATCATAATTAATTATTTTAATATGTTCATAATGTGAATAGTATATTAATATTTTTTTGTGGTCAAGAAAGTTTGAAAAGTTTCAGAAGCATTTCAAAATATGACATTTTGTATTATTTATTTTTTTCAATAATTATTTGTAATAATTATTATTTTCATTGTTTTATAATTAATAAGGCACACATTATACACATTATATAGAAATTATATAGTATTGTAGTATATATTGATATTAATAATCTGTTAATAGTAATGTTATTGTTATTTTTAATTATTATTATTATTATATAGCTATATATTATATTAATGTATAACTATATATTATAATAATTAATTATTTTAATATATTCATAATGTGATTATTATAATAATATTTGTTTTGTGTGGTCAAGAAAGTTTGAAAAGTTTCAGAAGCATTTCAAAACATGACATTTTGTTATTTTAAAATATATTTTTGTTATTTTCAATAATTATTGTTAATAATTATTATTATTATCATTGTTTTATAATTAAGGCACACATTATACACATTATATAGAAATTATATAGTATTATAGTATATATTGATATATTAATAATCTGTTAATAGTAATATTATTGTTATTATTATTATTATTGTATAACTATATATTATAATAATTAATTATTTTAATATATTCATAATGTGATTATTATAATAATTTTTTTTTGTGTGTGGTCAAGAAAGTTTGAAACATTTCAGATGCATTTCAAAATATGACATTTTGTGAAATATGTATTCAGTGGGAAGTAATGTAATAATTTTATCCACTGAGATTTAACACGTTGGATTGTGGAAAGCAAACTGTGATATCGTTGGTAATTTTTTCCTGTGGTGTTAGTTACGTCGTCAACAGATAAGAAAATTCATTTCAAAGGTAGTGAAAGTTATTCAATTTTGATGAAAGATTATGAAAATAAACCACTTTTCTTTAGAAAAATATATCTCGCATTAGAGACCTTATTAAGAAGGTAAATAGGGTCAGTTTTGATTTCATGTTTGGGTAACTAAGTGAAATATTTATTTAGAGAGGGAAAGAGGTGAAGGAAAAGAGCGCATTAAAAATAGCTTGCCTGTATCATCTCTGTGTTTTCTGCAGGATCCAGTCATGCCATCACAGGAGCCGTTGGTAGACGATGATAAAAGTGGAGAGGAAGTGGAGCTCCCCCCTGAGGACCCTGAGGAAACAGACACAAGTAGGTCTCCATCTCCGCTGTGTGTGTTTAAAAGCTGTTTTTGTATGGGTATTGGGGTCATTCTGTCCTCTATCTGTCAGAGGGCACTGCTGACTGTGGAAGGATACTGTAGTACGTCAGGTGTGAGTAATGTCACATTGACCCAGTTGAGAGAGAAAGACATGCTCATCGTTCAGAGACAGTCCAGTCTGTGGCTCCCTCTGCTGGGGTCTGATAGCATTACACATTTCTCTTAAGCTGGGGACACACTACACAACTCGCTGAAACATTCTGACTGAACTCAACACACTTTAGTGATTTGTGGAAGCAAATTTTTCTTTTGAATTGATTATTTGTAATGATTTAAATGAACCGATTTCAAAGCATTTGTAAATCACTCAACTGTAAGGGAGAACATAGTTTGAGGGTTAAACTGTGTGGTAGGTGACATTTCAAAACATTTGATCTTATTGATGTTAATCTAATTAATGTAAGTGTAAAATGATTTCTGGGAATATTTCTGAGTGATTTTTTTTTTTCTGTTGTGGAAGAATGTTTTTTTTTTTATATATACATGTTATTTATACTTTCTCCTGTCTTCTCTTAATAATAATAATAATTATTATTATTGTTGTTGTTATTATTATTATTATTATTATTATTATGTTAAATGTTAATGTTAAAATAATTTCTCCTATCCTATCCTAATATGTAAATTAATATTTTATTATTATAATTATAATTATTATTGCTGATAATTATTTTTTCTGGGTGATACATTAAACTAACATATCCCAATACAACTGCTGTTACACTTAAGGGAAATAATGCGAATATTTTCAAATTTCAATGTTAAAATACTTTCTCCTATCCTCTCTTCTAATTTGTAGATGAAATATATTATTAATAATAAAAACTCTCTTTCTCTGTCTCTCAGTTCCAGTCCCTTTTTTAGCACACAACCGGAAAGTGGAGAAAGCTGAAGATGACGCAGAGGTAAGACGCAGATCCAATAATAATCGTGTACAAATGCTCTTATTCACATTCTTCATATCCATACTGTTTGTACAGGAAGTCAGGAACACGTAACATGAAACCTCACTGTATTTATGCACCTTTTTGAGTGTGTTTGATATAAATTGTTTCCACTGTGTGCACACAGGATCTGAAGGCAGTGGTGGACGGTATCGAGGGGATTCAGATCTCTCAGGGGCTCGGTCTGGGGGACTTTGACCTGATCCGGATCATTGGGAGGGGCAGTTATGCTAAGGTGCTGCTGGTCCGACTCAAGAAGAACGAACAGATTTACGCCATGAAGGTGGTGAAGAAAGAGCTGGTCCATGATGATGAGGTAACAGACTGTTTTCGTGGTGATGATGCTTGAGGGTGGGGCTGTTTCAGTTTCATCACAATTACGCTTTATAGGTATATGTTGCAATTTTTTTCTGTTTGTCAAATTGCAAAAATGAGATAGGAGATTATATTGTATGCAGTTCGTTTGCTGTGATGCCATTTGTTTGTTTGTGTGGCTAAAAACGTGGTGTATGTGTTGCACCTTACAGATCTGTGAAAATACAGAAAGTTGACTATAGTTTGGAAGTGTGAGTGTAAGTGTCACCTGTAGATGGTGCTGTGGGATTGTGCTCCTTTTTAAATAGTTAAATCCTCATTCATACTAAAGATGAAGACACTTCGGTCACTGTTTAGCAAACTGTTTGCCCTTCCATTATATATTTTTCCATTTCTCTTGTGTCCTCATAACATTTTTAGGAGCCAAATGAAGCCCAAAATCGTTTGTATTAATGTTTTCCTGAGCATGGCATCAAAGAACAACAACAACCATCAAAAAAAGACAAACATCTGCAGATAATAATAGAAATAAATGAATCATTTTGGAATGATGGCCAATTGATAGATGGAGTTGTAGATGCAGAATACACAGATTGTTTTTTATTATAACTTAAAACCATCATAAGAGTTCAATTACTCCCTTTGTCACAACATAATTTTCATGCGTCAAGCGGTATTAAAAACAGCCTGGTTAACGCCCACATTCAAACTGTCAAAGTAAAGATTTTTATTTTTTGCTTAATAATTTCCCTTGGAAAAACTGAAAGAATTGAAAGTTTTTATATTATTGTATTGTTTTAAGGAGTTTATATATATATATATATATACACACACACACACACACACACACACAATCATGTGAAAAGTTAGGACAACCTATTGAATTCCATGGTTTTCTGTATCAGGACATAATAAAAAAATATCTGGTCCTTGACGGGTATTAAAATTTGGAAAATAAAACCTCAGCTGAACAACATCACACTTTGTCATTATTTATTTAACAAAAATAAAGCCAAGATGGAAAAGCCATGAGTGACAAAGTTAGGACATCCTATGATTCAGTTGCCTGTAGTTCCACTTTTAGCAGCAATAACTTTAAGTAATAATTTTCTGTATGACTTAATCAGTCCCTCACATCGATCTAGAGGAATTCTGTCCCACTCTTTTTTACAACGTTGCTCCAGTTTATTGAGGTTTGTGGGCATTTGTTTATGCGCTGCTTTCACCACAGCATTTCAGTCAGGATGAGGTCTGGACTTTGACTGGACTGTTGCAACACCTTGATTCTTTTCTTTTCAGCCACTCTGTTTTAGATTTGCTGGTGTGCTTAGGATCATTGTCCTGTTGCATGACCCAGTTTTGGCCAAGCTTTAGCTGTCGGATGGATGGTCTCATCATGTTTGATTGTAGAATACTTTGGTATAACAGAGGAGTTCATGGTCGGCTCAATGACTGTGAGGTGCCCAGGTCCTGTGGCTACAAAACAAGCCCAAAATCATCAGCCCTCCACCAGCATGTGTGACTTTTGATATGAGGTGTTTGTGCTGATATGCTCTTTAGGTTTTCACCAAATGTGCTGCTGTGCATTATGGCCAAACATCTCCACTTTGGTCTCATCTGTTCAAAGGACGTTGTTCTAGAAGTCTTATGGATTGTTCAGATGCAACTTTGCAAACCTAAATTGTGCTGCCATGTTTTTTTTAGACAGAAGAGGCTTTCTTCTGGCAAGCCTTCCAAACATGCCATACTTGTCCCAGAATTTTTCTAATTGTACTCTCGTGAACTTTGTAATTTAACATGTTAACTGAGGCCTGTAGAGTCTGCGGTGAAGTTCTTGGGTTGTCTGCCATTTCTCTGAGCGTTACATGATCTGATCTTGGGGTGAATTTGCTTCTGGGGGGATTTGGTGTCTCTTTTGAATGTCTTCCATTTGTGAATAAACTTCCTCACAGTAGAATGATGGACTTTAAATTGTTGGGAAATGGCCGTTGTACTCTTGCCAGACTGATGGCAGCAACAATTGTTTCTCTAAGATCTTTGCTGATGATGTCTTGCCTCCTTGGCACTGTGTTAACACACACCTGAAGGCTCCAGACCAGCAAACTGCCAAAACTTCTGCTTTTATGGAGGTGCTCACGCTTGTTGATGATCAGTTAATCAAAGGCATTTGATTAGCAGTACCTGACCGTTATTTACCCTCTTAATTCCTATGTTAACAGTAAGGGTGTCTTAACTTTGTCACACATGGATTTTCCATTTTGGCTTTATTTTTGTTAAATAAATAATGATACAGTGCAATATGTCATGTGTTGTTGCTCTTCTGAGGTTTTATTTTCTAAATTTTAAGACCTGCCAAGGACCAGATATTTTTTTATTATGTCCTGAAATTGAAAACCAATTCTAGAAATATATATACAAGTGCATCTCAATAAATTAGAATGTCGTGAAAAAGTTCATTTTTCTTGTAACTTATTTCAAAAAGTGAAACTTTCATATATTTTAGATTCATTACATGTAAAGTAAAACATTTCAAAAGTTTATTTTGTTTTAATTTTGAGGATTAGAGCTTACAGCTCATGAAAGTCAAAAATCAGTATCTCAAAATATTACAATATTTACATTTGAGTTTCAATAAATGACCATCCATACAGTATAAATTCTGGGTATCTCTTGTTCTTTGAAACTACAATATTGGGGAAGACTGCTGACTTGGCAATGATCCAGAAGACGAACATTGACACCCTCCACAAAGAGGGTAAGTCACAGAGGGTCATTACTGAAAGGTGTGGCTGTTTACAGAGTGCTGTATCAAAGCATATTAAATGCAAAGTTGACTGGAAGGAAGAATTTGGGTAGGAAAAGGTGCACAAGCAACAGGGATGACCGCAAGCTTGAGAATACTGTAAAGCAAAGGCCGATTCAAACACTTGGCTTCACAAGGAGTGGACTGAAGCTGGAGTCAGTGCATCAAGAGTCACCACGCTCAGACGTCTTCAGGAAAAGGGCTACCAAGCCACTTCTGAACAAGAGACAATGTCAGAAGCATCTTACCTGGGCTGTGGAGAAAAATAACTGGACTGTTGCTCAGTGGTCCAAAGTCCTCTTTTCAGATGAAAGTAAATTTTGCATTTCATTTGGAAATCAAGATCCCAGAGTCTGGAGGAAGAGTGGAGAGGCACAGAATCCATGTTGCTTGAAGTCCAGTGTGAAGTTTCCACAGTCAGTGATGATTTGGGCTGCCATGTTGGTCCACTGTGTTTTCTGAAGTCCACAGTCAACGCAGCCATCTACCAGGAAATTTTAGAGCACTTCATGCTTCCTTCTGCTGACAAGCTTTATGGAGATGCTGATTTCATTTTCCAGTAGGACTTGGCACCTGCCCACACTGCCAAAGGTACCAAAAGCTGGTTCAATGACCATGGTGTTACTGTGCTTGATTGGCCAGCAAACTCGCCTGACCTGAACCCCATAGAGAATCTATGGGGTATTGTCAAGAGGAAGATGAGAGACACCAGACCCAACAATGCAGATGAGCTGAAGGCCACTGTCAAAGAAACCTGGGCTTCCATACCACCTCAGCAGTGCCACAAAAACTGATCACCTCCATGCCACGCCGAATTGAGGCAGTAATTAAAGCAAAAGGAGCCCCTACCAAGTATTGAGTACATATACAGTAAATGAACATACTTTCCTATTCACTAACAATTCACTAAAAATGTATTTTTTATTGGTCTTATGAAGTATTCTAGTTTGTTGAGATAGTGAATTGGTGGGTTTTTGTTAAATGTGAGCCTAAATCATCACAATTAAAATAACCAAAGACTTAAACTACTTCAGTCTGTGTGCATTTAATTTATTTAATACACGAGTTTCACAGTTTAAGTTGAATTACTGAAATAAATGAACTTTTCCACGACATTCTAATTTATTGAGATGCACCTGTGTGTATATATATATAAATTCAAAAGTTTGGGGTCAGAAAGCTTTTTTTTTTTTTTTTCAAAAGAAATTAATACTTATATTGAGCAAGGACATATTAAATTGATCAAAAGTGACAGTAAAAATATTTATAATGTTACAGACGATTTCGATTTCAAATAAATGCTGTTCTTTTGAACTTTTGTTTATCAAAGAATCCTGCAAAAATGCATCACAGTGTCTGTAAAAATGTTAAGCACCACAGCTGTTTTCTTATGTTTTCTTAAGCACCGAATCATTATATTAGCATTATATTGCTGAAGACTGGAGTAATGGCTGCTGAAAATTCAGCTTTGCATTTATTAAAACAGTTATTTTAAATTTTAATAATATTAGAAAGTATTACTGTTCTTACTATATTTTTGATTAAAAAAATGCAGTCATGGTCAGCATAAGAGACCCCAAACCTTTGAACGGTAGTTTATTTATTGCAGTGAGATTTGAATTTATGATAAACACTAATACAACATTAAAAGTAATTATTCTGTTATCTTTGATTGTCAAATAAAATAGAAACCGAGTTTCTATGCACTGTAGCATTAGCCATCTCTCTTTCTTCCCTTCTCTCTCTCAGTAAGGAAACCTGATATGTGTGAACAGGCATCAAATAGAAAGAAAAACCAAACTCTGCAGCTATTCATCACAAAGTAAACTCTGTACAGTCAAAGCTATTGTGTCTTTGTAAACTTGGCTCGCTCAGGAACATAAAGCCACATGGCTGTCAGCTAACACATGAATGAAGTTCATGAAGAGCAGAGGTCCTTCCAGAAAGACAGAGACATGCAGTTGACCTCTGAATAAGCACAAACAATGTAATGGCTTCCTGGAAAGCAGGCGTTTCTTCAGGGAATGTGTTCTCCGTCTGTTTCACTGTACAGTACATGTGTGTATGTACTGTATGTTGTACACGCACCATTCACTCTCATTAAGGTTTAATGAACCTAAAAATTTAATGATGCATTCAGTTTGGCATTTCATGCAACAAATTGCAGTTTGACATGCTGTATTTAAGCAATAAGGTACAAAACGCGGTGCTGTATATAGTCACATTGTAGTCAGACTGCATTCACAATGTGTGACTGGCTTGAGTCCCTTATTTCTTCCATAAAATGGTCACAGCAAAATAAAATATTACTTAAATATTGAGATATTTAATACTTAATATAAAAATATATATATTTAAATAGGACACTTTTTATCTTCACTTAATAAATTTGCTAAGTAAATTAAGTATTGAGATATTTAGATAATATATATTTTTTATTTGTGTGGATACTGTGCAGTGATAAACACCTTAACTATTAGTCAAAATTAGATTGGATAAAAAAATCATTTTAGACAACACTTAAAAAAAAATCTTGCCTGATTATCATATATGCATTTATGCACCTCATATGCATCAAGAGAGAGCGATTTGGGCATGAATAAACTGCAGACTGTTAACGTGGTTAAAAATGAAAAATGCTGGAAAACTTCAAAGAAATGCTGACTAGTCTCAGCACCTAAAATATACACTTTCCCTTTATAGATTCATATTCATTTTAGCTTTAAATCCTGATGATGAATTAATAAATGCCCATGTTATTTGTCTACTACAGTCAGGGTTATTATAGTTAACTAAAACTAAAAGTTTCTTGAAATAAAAAAGCAGCGGCTTATAGCAGAACGATTGACTATTCAGTTGGTGGGGGAGGACAACAAGGAAGGAAAGAAACATAGAGAAACGTAGGAAGAGAGAAAATAATATATATAAAAAATAAAAAAAGATCATCTGTTTCTCTTCATTTCTTTATGCTGAGACTGCTTTCCTGTAATCTGCTTTCTACTCGTCCAGGAAATTAAATTGCTCTGATTTTGGAAATCAAGCTGTGTGAGTGTGGGTCAGGTTTTGCCTGCATCGTGGAGCTGAATGTCCCATGAGGAAAACAACTTAATAAACATGCTAATTAAAATCTAAAAACCCATAAAGGTTTCTGTAAGTGTCAGACGAAAGACCTTAGTGTAGCTCGATTTAAAAACGATATTCGCCAATAGAAAGTTCCAGACATGATAGAAAAACAAGCGTGTTTGTTTGGGCTGAGATCTCTCATTTCACCCTTAGCCTCCAAAAAGATGTTCATTGTCATTTTTCAGCTTTAGTTCTTGGCTAAGAGATGTTCTCTTGAATTCTTTGAGCTGATTATAAGTGTTGCTTAATGTTAAAGTGTTGACAGAACAAAAATAGGCCTACTTGACTTTATCAACACATCTCTGGGCCGTGTCTTCACACCAGAGGCATTCTCAATACAGATGTTTTGTAACATTTTGTGAAATTAAAACTTCTGACAGATAAAAAAAAGTGTTAGGTGTTTATTTGAAAGATGCTGTATATTATATACCTTTATTGACTGATCTTGTGATTTATTTACATGTCTGTTTCTCTTTTCTCTGTTCCTTTCTGCACTGTACATGTCTTTTTAAAGAAGAAGAGAAAGGTGCTTTTCTTATTAAAACATTTTTAATTCCGAGATTTGACTCCCCAAAGTGACAGCATGCAATAGTGCCAAGTGTTTTCCACTGTTAAACGATCAATAGATCAGGTTTTTCTCAGAAAACACAGGCTTGTTTTTTTTTGTCCTACAATAGTCCCCCAATAGAGGTGGTGAAACTTCATGTCCTCTCCTCTAGTTCTTAGAAAGCACTGCAACATCTTGCTGTCATGCTCCTTTGCAGTTCATTATTCTTAAGTCAAACGTCTCTCTCTCTCTTTTTTTCTGCTGTAGGACATTGACTGGGTCCAGACAGAGAAACATGTTTTTGAACAAGCATCAACCAATCCATTCTTGGTGGGACTTCACTCTTGCTTTCAGACAGAGAGCCGGTGAGAGGAGAACGTATTTCATTCAGCAAACCTCTTTTCAGTTGCACATTCAAAAATAAGAAACCTTTGCCACAAGAAAAGCAACCATAAATGTCTTATTTCGGGTTATGGAACAAGGTTGTCTCTTTCATGACTAAATGTGAAAGTAGCCATTATACTGTATCTCTCACATACAGCACATATGAAACAAAACTAAAAAGAAAAAACAAAACATAAGTTTAATGAGTGTCTCCTGCTCTCCATTCAGGCTGTTTCTAGTGATCGATTATGTGAATGGAGGAGATCTCATGTTCCATATGCAGAGGCAGCGGAAGCTTCCAGAGGAACATGCCAGGTGCGTGAAAATAAAAAAACTTTACTTTTTTTTTTTTTTACTTAGTTTCAATATGGTAGGTCATTTAAATTAGGCATCTTTTTATGTGAGATAGGATACTGATGGGTGATTGAATGGATGGAATGTGTGGATGAAGGAGAAAGGAGCAAAGTGATCAGAAGTAGTAGTTTACTTAAATTCTTTATCTGGGTAAAATACAATAAAAACAACAGCATTGTGAAATATTAATTCAAGTGCTGTCAAATCGATTACTCGCATCCAAAATAAAAGTTTGTGTTTACATAATTTATGTGTGTGTATTATGTATAGTTATATGTATTTATATATCTTCACACAAATACATGTATATATTTATGAAATATTTATATGTATACATATATTCATTTTCACATATGATTTATATTATATATAAATATATATTACATATATTTCTTAAATATATACATGTATGTGTTTATTTATATATATACATATAAAAGTACACAGTACACACACATATATTATGTAAACACTAACTTGTATTTTGGATGCGATTAATCGATTTGACAGCACTAACTGTTTTCTATTTTAATATATTTAAAAATGTAATTTATTCCAGTGATGCAAAGCTGAATTTTCAGCATCATTACTCCCGTCTTCAGTGTCACACGATCCTTCATAAATCATTATAATATGCTGATTTGCTGTTCAAGAAACATTTCTTATTATTATCAGTGTTGAAAACACAGTTGTGCAGCTGAATACTTTTATGAAAAAAGTGGTTTATTTTGTTCAGGATTCTTTGATGAATAGAAAGTTCAAAAGAACAGCATTTATTTGAAATAGAAATCTTTTGTAACATTATAAATTTTTCACTGCCACATTTAATCAATTTAATGTGTCCTTGCTGAATACAAATCTAAAATAAACCTTCACAGATGCCAGTCTTCAAAAAACATGACTCATCTGGGTAGTTTTATCAACTTAAAATCGTCCATCATAATGTTTGAACTAAACCCACACCTTTATTTGAATGCAGATCTCATAGACTTCTGTTAGGCTTTATTACTCTGTCTATGAGGCAGGACGGTCTGTTAGATGATGATGACTCCTCACTGAATCCTGTTACAGCGACTGATCAGAGCGCTTCTGTAATGCCCCTTTCACACGTCTGATAAACTGAGATCAAACACGGGCTAATTAGGTGAGTCAAGCACACCCCGACCAGCCCCATCAATATGCATCCTGCACACCACACATATGCAAATACACATGCTAATTACGGCTAATGAGCCTAAATATTCATGAGTTGCTCCTAAAGGTCTCATGAGCCCTTGCTGCGTGCCGACATGAAGCGAACACTGCGGAGTGCCAGACGTGAAACCTGATCGGAAATGTCACCGTTCATTTTTCCGTCTTTGAACACCTTCTTTCTTTTTATCTTTGTTTTTTCTAACTTTAGATAGGCAAATGCTGACAGTTGGAAGCACAGCTCCCGCTTGGGGAAATCTGGAAAAATTGTGTATATACATATTTATCTAATGTCCTGTGTTGATTTCACATATATATATTGACTTTTCAGCATATTGACAATTGCTTGGTTTCCTTGATTGCAGCATTGTGCTGAGTAGCCCCGCCCACTGTGAAATCTCATTGGTCCACAATTCCACTCCTCTTCACTGAACACTAAACTTAGAAAGTTCTGATTGGGTCTGTTTATATCATGTCATTTCACTGTTTTTGTTAGTGTACAATGCTAATTTCATCTAATTGCTTGTAACTGGACACTCGTCACATCAATAATGGTTAGGACAGATTATTATACAATACCTCAATAGTTAAATGCTTGATTTTGATTGGTTGATACATGGTGTCAAAATGTAGATAAACTTTTTTTTTTTTCTGTAAGGACATGTTAAATTAATCAAAAGTGACAGTAAAGGCATTTATAATTTTATTAAATATTTATATTTCTAATAAATGTTTGTACATTTTAAACATTATCCAGCACAACTGTTTTAACATTGAAAATAATAGGAAATATTTTTTGAGCACCAAATCGGTTGATTTCTGAAGGATCATGTGACCCTGAAGACTGGCGTAATGGCTGCTGAAAATTCATTTGCCATCAGAAATATATTAACATAGAACAGCTGTTTTAAATGATAATAATTTTTCACAATATTACAATGTTTTGCTGTATTTTTGATCAAATAAATAGAGCTTCGGTGAGACTTATTTCATAAAAACCTATAAAACCTTACCGACCCTAAATGTTTGAATGGTAGCATATTTGTTAAATGTGTAATTCATCAATTCATCTTCAGTTATTCCTCATCTGTATGTTTGATAATGAATCTTACCAATGACTTATTTTTTCCTGTTTCCTGCAGATTTTATGCTGCTGAAATTTGCATCGCTCTTAATTTTCTGCATGAGAAGGGCATTATTTACCGGGATTTAAAACTGGACAATGTACTATTAGACCAGGATGGCCATATCAAAATTACAGACTATGGCATGTGCAAGGTAAAACCTATTGCTAATAGAAATAGTGTTAGAAGTATCTCTGATTAAGTAAAAAACATAACACAGGGTAGAACTCATAACAGATTTTTTTTAACTGTTACAGGAGGGAATCAGACCAGGTGACACCACCAGCACATTCTGTGGGACGCCCAACTACATCGCCCCAGAGATCCTGAGAGGAGAGGATTACGGTTGGTGTGACTGCATGAATACTCACTATCAGTACTGTATAATCCTGAGTTAAACAGAGCCCAGTGTTTAATATAATTAGATTTTAGGAATTCAAATAAAAACCAGTAAGACTAAGTCATTAAAGTTACTGAAAGAATAATAAAATCTAGATATTTTTTGTATTTGTTAAGAACTGTTAAGTCAATCACACTGATAAAGATTGAACACACACACTCACTTTTTTTTGGCATTTTTGCTATGTCTGTCTCTCTCAGGGTTCAGTGTAGACTGGTGGGCTCTGGGCGTGCTCATGTTTGAAATGATGGCAGGCCGGTCTCCCTTCGACATCATCACTGACAATCCTGATATGAACACAGAGGAATATCTCTTCCAGGGTGAGTTCTTGTGAATTCGACTGAAACTATGTATTATGTATTTAAGTTCCTAAAAAAAATTAAGATTTTTTACTTGCATTTGGCACTTGTCAGGTGTTCATTTTGAACATACTCAATTTTTTTACAGTGATGCTGTCCTTCTGACTGATATATATATTAATCTCTGCATCTTTTTCCACTGTCTTAACTTCAAGTTTTAGATTATAGTATGTTCAGTTGTGGTAGATGGTTACTCTGGTCACTTTTACCTTGTGATGGCCTATCACTTATCAAAATTGTTATTTTGACAAAATTATGATAAATTAATTTAAATTGTTTAATGAATAATCTTTTTCCATCTCGTCTTCATTGTTGACAAAAAACCTGTCAAGAATTCTTGCGATTAAAAAAACAAACATAATTAGGTTTACATTAATATTTTTCACCCCCTCTTAAATCTTCACAAAAGAAAAGAAAAAGATTCACTTTTTAGTTTTATCACTAATTTGTTGGTTAAAAGTTAAAAACATGAATTAAATTTGTTATCAGACTTTCTGTGCAGTCACACAAGTTTGATTTCATTAATTAAAACATTTATGACTGAACTGAAAGACTTAATTTGTTTTGAACATGATTTCATTAGGATATCTAGTTGAAGGTTAATATTAATCTTTAATTAATTAATTAAAGAATACAGTTCATTTTAAATAATTAGAACATGCCTGCATTATAATTACTTAAAATGAATTAAACGTGTACTTTATGTGAAAATGATTCATGGCATTGTTTGACTATTCAAGATATTAAAGCAGTGATATTATGACTTGGATATGTGCTCTTATTAGAGCACATTTATATGCTCTAATATAAATGTTTATATGGTTTATTGTAGTAATAACACTCTTGACATGTTGTATGAAATTTAATTGTATGGTCTACACTGGTTATGGTTCAGTAACTTTGCCAATACCAATACATTAAATTGTTTTTTATTTTATTTGCATGCAGAATTTATTTGATCAAAAGTACAGTAAATAGTACTATTGTGAAATATCATTACAATTTAAAATAGCAGTTTTTTAAAATATATTTTCTAAATAATATAATAAATAATAGTATATTGATATATTTTAAAATGCAATTTATTCCTGTGATGACGAAGCTGAATTTTTTAGCGGCCATTACTAATGTCTTCAGTCACATGATCCTTCAGAAATCATTCTAATATGCTGATTTGATGCTCCAGTATCATTTCTTCTTGTTATTAGTGTTAAAATAAAAATTGTGCTGCTTAATATTTTTGTGAAAATTATATTTTTTAAGGATCGTTTGCTAAATCAAAAAAATGAAAGTAATTGTAATTGTTCCAATTTTTTTGTAACATAAATTGTCTTACTGTCACTTTTGATCAATTTAATGCATCTTTGCTGAATAGAAGCATACATTTATAAAAAAAAAAACAAAAAAAAAACTTTTGAATGGTAGTGTAGATTTGCAGTCTTCTGTTGTGTGTATATATATATATATATATATATATAATTTAATATTTGTGAGCCCTTCCTGGCATTTTTTTTTAGTCATTCCTTTATGAGACATTCTTTCATCCCCCCTTTCCTCACCTCCCGTCCATCTCCAGAGCAGAGACTGTGTGGTCATCTGCTTCCCTGTCTGTTCTCTGGTGCTCCAGCCGAGAGGGCAGCGTGCTCCTGGATCACTCTCATTCATACAGACACACACGACATGAACCTGGATCTCTCTCCACAACCGGAACTCCCTTCCCCCCATCCAAACCTCAGTTCGTCCATATGCTGCAGCGCCGTCCCGGTCCAACCTCCCCCCGGCCCTACACAGCCTCCCCCTGCCGGCGCTCCGCCGCCCACCCAGGACCAGGGCAGATGCTGCCGCCGCCAAGCCAACACTTTAGCCACTTTCGGGCCGCCGTCCAAACCGCGTCACAGCAGCAGGGCAGAACCCCAGCAAGCCCTAAATCCCTTTAGCTTTTCATTCGGAAAAGAAAACAAACAGGGGATGTGGCATTCGGAGAGGGGAAAGATAAACGCTTGTCTGCACTCCGTCTTTGAGAGAGATGAAATTTAACAGGCTTTGCTTCTGGACGGTCGCCCGAGATGCGCAACTATAAAAGAAATCCAAAAATGCAGGGATGAGACGTATTAAAAAGACACGTTTTTTTTTTAACTTTTTGTGGGGTGTTTTAAATCCACTTAACACCGCAACAGAATTTTATGAATTTACAGAAATAAACACGGAGCAGGGAGGAATCTTTTGAGTCTTTGATTGAATATTGAAGGGTTTATTCAGGCGTCTGTAGTGCGTGGGTGTACGAGTGAGAGATTTTGTGCGTGTGGGTTAAAGCCTGTCTCTCTCTAACACCGCCGCACAACATGACGGCCATACTCTGCAAGAATGACTCATACGCTTTTATCCTCTGTCTCTCTTTTTTCCCCTTTCTCTTTCAGTCATTTTGGAGAAGCCGATACGGATTCCCAGGTCATTGTCTGTTAAGGCTGCGAGTGTGCTGAAAGGCTTTCTGAACAAGGTGAGAACAGGGTGTACTTGGTACGTGAATGAACGCTGCAGAGTACGATACAACTGTCGTGTTTTTGCAAAACGCAAGAAGACAAGAAAAAGTGAACAAAAACGAGATTGTAAAGAGTTAAGAAGTAAAAAGCTGTTGTATAGACTAGTGTTGCTGTATATCAAGTAGTAGTTCATGTAGCACACAAGGTTAAGGGTTTCCCAATACCTTGAATGTACTGTAAGGTGCTTTAATAAGTGTTCTGGAAAAACATTTCAAAACAGTCATAACATCTTCAAGGTCATGCTTCTATTAAAACCATACTGTAAGACTGTGAATTTCAACTTTGTTTGAAAAAAATAAAAAAAGTTTATGTGCTGAATTCAATGAATTTCTACTACCCACAACCCTGAAATGAAATGCACCAATCAAAGAAGTCTCTGTTACCATGGAAACATGATTCACGGTAATCTACACAGCAGTTAGTTTTTGCAGGCTAGAGGCAGGTAAAATTAGCTAATGTCAGCTATGGCGATAGGACTAGTCATTTGTTGTTTCAGTGTTGCTTTATTTTGCCTATTCTGATTTATATTTTTAGCAAAATATTTACAGTATATGTTAGGGGTGTAATGGTACACAAAGATAATGGTTCGTACCTCAGTTTTTACGTCACGGTTCGGTATGGTTTCGGTACAGCAGGGGAAAAAAACTAAATATAAAATTGCTTTTTTTATTAAACAGTGGTTTACTGAACAAATTCCTCTTTCTTTAAATAAATTCAAAATGCAGACCTTGAGCCAAAAACTCATCACCAAACACCAATGACTTGTACATACACTATATAGACAAAAGTATTGGGACACCCCCTTCTTTAGAACAGAAAAATGCACTTCCAAATCTGTGGCAACAACGATGGGAACATAATTCATGTATTTAAAAATTGTATTTCCATCTCTGTTGCAACAGTTTTGAAAGTGTCTAAAATGACTGAACCCATATGTACCACTTACTGGTGTTTGGTGATGAGTTTTTGGCTCAAGGTCTGCATTTACAGTCACACCAGAGGTGTTAAACTGGGATTAGGACTTGGTTTTATGCAGACCAGTCAAGTTCTTCCACACTGACTGAATCAATCATTTTCTTTTTGAACCTTGCCTTATACACAGAGGCATTGTCATGTTAGAATAGAAAAGGGTCCTGTCCAAACTGTTGATATAATATTAGAAGCACACAATTTCCTAGAATATCATTATATGCTTTAACATTAAGATTTGTACTCATAGAAATTACTAAAGTAGTCAAACCTGTTCATTAGAAGGGGGAGACCCAATACTTTTGGCAATATAGTGTATATATATATATATATATATATATTTATAATTGTTATTGGATGATTATATATTAAAATATACATTAAAATATATTTTAATATATTATCCAATAACAATCCTTTATAATAACAACTGTAAAAGAGTTGTATTTTGTTGTATAACAAGTTTTATAACAGTAGTTGTATTTTATGATAAGCAAACCCAGACTGTTTCAATTACAACATGTATAATTCTTTACGTAATGCGTAGTTTATTCTTTGTTCTCTGAAACCTTGATCACCATTGCGCTCCATTACACAAACAACATGGACGAGAAACAAATATGCTCTGAGGGAGGAAAAAACGTCATAATTTCTGAACATTGCACACTGAGGTTTATAAATGAGGGTCTTAACTCGCCATAAATGTGCACACAGTTTGCCTTTGATTGAACAAATATATGTGCTATAATAAGGAAGGTCATCATCCTCCAGATGAAACCGATCTCTTGAGTGTGTGCATGCTTCTTTTCGTGTGCGTGTCGGCTTGATTAAATCTGTGAATAATGAAGCGTTTTCCTTTAATCGTCGAGACAAATTGCATTTATTGAAGCTCTGGGGTTCCTCAAACTCAACAGCAGCCTATAATCAGTGTTATCAGCCCTCTTAGCCACTGCCTGATTCATTGGGATTAAATGAGCGTAGATCAGCTCAGCGAGTCACTTCCAGATCCCTGAATCCTCATCTAACGTTTCAGGGCACAAGATAACGTCAGCGACATATGCTAGAGTGAATGTGTTAAACTACATTCTCCTGAAATAAAGAGTACATGAATTGAATAAGTTCCATGTTTTTGAAATTCTCTACACCAGATCTGGCTTTTGTTAGGTGTGTTATTAATAGAGTGTGTTCTGTTTAGGACCCAAAAGAGAGGCTGGGATGCCAAGTTCAGACCGGATTCACAGACATCAAGTCTCATACGTTCTTCAGAAGCATAGACTGGGACCAGGTAGGCAAGCGTGTTTTTTTTTGTCACTTTTTGATATATGGAAACCATAAAAGGTCTATAACACAGCCCCAATGAAGCATCTTGAAAAAAAAAAAAAGCTAATTTGCAAAAAATACCTAATATCATTTACCTGATGATGCGGAGTTCAAAAATAGCAATAAAATCTTTCCATCACGTACATTTTTTTTCACAAAAAAAAAGAATGTTTTTCCAAATTATATATATATGTATCAGCTTTAATGCACTTGTCAAAATAACAAAAGCAGTCAAATGCCAAAAGCTTAGGTTTTAATGACAAAAGCAAGTATTCAAAATATCATTGAACTTAAAATCTGCACAGGAGAGGAAATCAGGATCAGACATAAAATAATGCCTTCAGAGTCATAAATGTAAAAAAATCGGCTGCGAAGGAGATAGGATTCATGTTTTTGTGGCAGTTTGATTACAGTATAATACAAAAACTTATTACCTTATAAATGGTTCTCAGAAGCAAAATCTTATTTAGAGACTTATGTTAGCAATAATGGCAGTTGCTTGGCTGGATCTGATATTTGAACTTTTTTTCTTCCTTAAAATTAGTGTCATCAAACATAGTGTCAGTCTTTTACAGCATGAAAGTTTGAAGTGTTTTTTTGTTTTGTTTTTCTTTAAAATAAAAGTTGCAATTAAGGAGATTCAAGATGATCTGGTTTAAAGTATTGACTCAAACCCAGGGATTAAGAAGCTACTATGAACAGGAGTAGAAAATACTACTTTTTTTTGAATATTTAAGCCAGGATTACAGCAGCTCTTTCAGAGTTGTTTATGAAGTACACTTTGGGAAGAGAGGATGTAGTGTGTGGCCATTGATAGTTGGGCGTTATCCTCTGTACCAACAGCAGAAATGAAAGAGAATATCAAATGAGATTCAGCCTTTGCTGAAGCGGCACAAGGTTTAAGGGGGATGTTAATTGGTCTGGTATAAATGATGCACACAATGCTGAAACATGAAAGTCAGTGAGAGAGCATACAATATTCAGGAGCTGCAAAATAGCGGTGTGTGTGAGTGTGTAATGAGTGTATTAGTACGTGTAAGAGAACTTTGGATGCAGTGCGGAGAGGTAGAGATAGACAGATGGGTAGACGGAGAAATAAAGAGAGAACGATGAAAAGGAGGGAATAAGTTTAGTTAATAGACTGTTGGTCATGCTGTAATTTAAGCCTCGTTCAGATTGTCAGCCCAAATCCGATTTTGTGCATATCCGGATTGAATCTGATTTGAATAACTGGCTGTCCACACAGCATATCGCAACTGTTCATATCCGATTTGTGTATCCATAAGCGCTCTTTCGTTTTTACTGAATGTGCATTGGTTTCTATGGTAATGCCGTTGCGTTGTTATGGATATGCTAAAAACAACAGTAACAGCAATACAGTTTGCAATACAGATGTTGTCTTACCGTCGCGGTTGCGCTGTAGTATTATATTTCGTCTTGTGAGGCAGCGGCAGAAACGCAGGAAGCTTGAATGTGCGGCTTTATTCCGTGCTGCCGTCTCCGCTACTTTTCTTTTTTTTTTTTGTCTCCGCTACTTTCAAAACACAAAGAGGTACGTATACTAGCAGAATATTGTTTTTTTTCCGCTTTACTTGCACTTCGCAACGACGCAAGCTTGTTTCTGCAAAGATGTTCAGCATGTTTTCTGCAAAAACGTCTGACGTGTTTATGTTTTACGTGGCGTGAAGACGTGAAAAAGCAACGCTAAATCCGATCTGACCGGTCAGACTGAAACGGATTTCCAGAAATGCGATTTGACTAGGATTCCAAACCACATACGAATGTAGCTCGAAACGGATTTGCACAAATCAGATTTCATGTAGTTCGTTGCCATTCAGACTATTTAAATATGATCGGATTTCAATCGGATTTGACAAAAATCGGATTTGGGCTGACAGTCTGAACGAGGCTATAGTCTCACACAGAATCTGCACCTGTTGAATTCCGAAGAGAATTTTGAAGATTTCCATAGAATTTACAGTCCTATCATTCATAGAATTATGATGTTCTTTAAACATTTAGTTAAAAATAGAATTATTTAGGTAAATTAGGTAATATTCTTTTTAATCATATTAAAAAATTTTGTCAACATGATATTAAAATTGATCCCGTTTCTTAATGCGTGTGCATGCTATTCCAAAGAGAAAAAAATGCTTGCCTTTGTAATATTTCTACACCTGGATCCATTCTGGTCTGTAACGCACACTTTTCAAGATTCAATCCTTTTTTAATGAATAAAATCAAGTTCTGCCAACATTTTTTTTCTCAGAAATGTCAATCAAAAACTAGACTGATTATATTACATAAAATGTATAATGTAATGGATGGAAATGAGCCATATCTATTTTCTAAATGCAGGTTAATGCAGATTCAATGATTCTTCCATGTATATGCTTAATTTTTTTATTTTATTTTTTACCTTAGAATTTTTACCTTTCTGCATTTTTTTTCTTTTCTATAATTCATTTTATTCAGACATACATCACAATATAGAATAAACGATATATCACTACCTGTGTTACATTGTGATATTTGACATCTGTCTTATCTTCACAATCAGTGCAGAGAGTGTGAAAACAGCATGCAGATTCAAAACTGCAGAGACGGCAAATTAGCCTTTTTTCCACAATATAATCTCATACTTGACTCAGAGGCTCTGTACTTGTACTGTACATCTTCACATAACTGAGTCCTCAGCCAGGTGTTCAGCTGCGATCTGTTGCGTTTTATTAGCTGTAATTGCGGTTAGCGTTGGCTGGTCGTGTCCATCGTGTATTTCCCGATGTGCATTCAGAAGGTCTGCATCGTGGAAAGGAAATTATACGCTCTAGAGTTCTGTCACTAACGCACCATGCTCAGATGCTGGGATTTTCCGCCACTTTACTAGCGCAATGGATGAGTTTGGACACACAGTCTCATGCGCATGCACACACACACACACACACACACACACGTAGCTACTGTTCTATACGTGGAATCAACCCCCTGAGCTCCTCTAATGAACAGGGTTGCGCTACACTTGTTGTTAATTGCTCATGAATGAATGAAGACATTGATTTGATGCTCAACTGAAAGCACGTAGCCTGTCTAAACTATTACCACGTCTACCCTGATATACATGTTTCAAGTGGATATTTTCGCTGCATGTCTTCTATAAGAGTTTCTTTGCAGCATGATATTTCTTTCAGCTTGACCTTTTCAGTAGAAGCTATAATTGCCATTTCAGAAATATTTATTTTTACCAGATGTCAAAGAAGTTTCTTTAACATACTAATACGCACATATGGGTGTTTCTTAAAATATACTATTAACACACACACAGTTTGTCTGCAGTGGATGTACATGTATCATAGGAAAATTTTAATTTTTGTAATTTTTCTGAACCTACAAATTTCAAGTCATGTATTTTATGTACCTTCTGTGGTGGAAATCATATTTTTGTATTTTAATAAAATAGCCAATCAATTTTGTCATGTTAAGGATAACTTTAATAGCTAGCATTTTATGTATCCTACATTCTATGATATTTTTTACATTTTGTTTGCACAATTTTACAAAATCACAGCATGACTGGATATGACAAGCAATAATAAAATATTCTATATCTTAATTTTTCTTTATCATGTCATGTTTCATTTCAAATATGCTTAACTAACACTGTTATTTTTTTATAAAAAAATATTATTTTTTAATGTTATTTTTTTATTAAAGTTCAATCATTATTATTAATCATTTTATTAAATAATTTAGATATATAGTTTATTTAAATTTGTTAATTATTAATAAAGTTATAATTTATTTTAATGTTATTGTTTAAAAGAAAATAGTAATGAATATTTTATGGATTTTCATGTTTTAGGATTAAAAAATTATGTTAATGCTTTATATTAATATAATATTAATTATATATTAATTAAATAAATATAAAACTGTAATTTTTTTTATAAAACGTTTTGTTTTTTGTTTTACAAAAAAAAGCTATTTATTTTAAGCTACTTTTCAAAGAATGAAGGACAATTTCCAAGACCGTTTTAATGTGACCTTCATAAAACAAAAAGCAGAGAAAAAGTTCAAATCTTTCAGTTTCGATAAAAATAAGGTGACATAAAAGTGCCTGTCATTGAAGTATCACCTATAGCTAAATATTTTATGAAGCGTGTTGTGGCTATTTTGAAAATGTTATGGCAGAGTGGAAGAAGGTGGAAATAGGAAACACAGAAAAAGTCACGGAGTGAAGATTAGTGCAATGAGAGAAGCTTCAGTGTTCCTTTAGGGACTGTGATTTAGACAGTGAGAGATAGAGGGGTGAAAGAGTGGGAGAGCGAGGCCGATTTTGACAGTGTGAGGCAGATTGCAAAAGATAGAGTGAGAAAGGCTTGAATGAGGAGAGGGAAATGATTTTAGACAGTGAGAGACAAAGTGGGAGAGAGTGAGAAAAGGAGAGACGAATGAGAAGAGGGAGGTGGACTGAGACGGTGAGAGACAAAGTGATAGAGAGCGAGCTGAATGAGAAAGCAGGGGGTAGACTGAGAGACAGAATGGTACGGCTGGTGTAAAAGCTTCTCTCCGCTCAGACAGATCCTCTTCACACCGTCTGCAGTGTGGGCCCTGGAGGGGAGACGCAGCACAACTCTCACTCTCAGTGACGGCAGCTTGTAAAGACAGATTTAGCAGGGGAGGCTGCACAGGAAGTCTGCATCTGAAATCAGTCCTGAGACCCAAGAGGCTAGTTTTGGAACTGGTGCATGTAGATCCTCACGTGGGGAGAAATTAGTAACAATGCTCTCTCTAATTTGTCTTCTAATTTTGAATTTGGAAACTTATTCGGCAACAAAAAAAAACAGTAAAATGGGGTCCAAAAGCCTGAGACCACTTTGAAAGTGTGTGATTTAAAACACCGATACAATGAATAAAAAATATTTAATATTATTAATTGTTGTTCTAATATAACATAATAATAGCTAATTTTTAACTCTCAGACTTTTGGACCACACTAGCTTTGTTACTTGCAAAAAAACAAAAACATTTGAATGTTTTTTTGTAACCTGATGTTGTAGTTACAACATCTACCTGTCTGGCTAACTGGACTATGCTAACCATCTGAAGGAGCACTTGATAAAACTACACTCAGACATCTCAAGTCAAGTTTAGAACCTGACCTGGAGTCAGTCTCACTCCTCACAAATGGAAATCAGAGGGTTCTCAGCCCATGTCCACATGCACAATAAGAGGACAATTAGCTTGCGTCTTAATCAAGTGGAAAAAAGAAAATACTAAAGACGTCACGGGCTATTTGAGATTGTGTGAGAGCATGATGAATGCATTAACATGCTTTACGCCTCATAGTCTCTGGATCATTGTGTGTGTAACAGAGCAATTGTGATTATATAAACAAAGAATTACTGCATCTTCTTTGTGGATCTTGCACAGAATCATATATATGTATATATATTTGACTACCTTACTGTCTTTAAAAACACTAATAATATTGTAACACTTAAAAATCTTTAAATCGACACATAAAATATCTTTTTTTTAGAATTCACATTATAATTCATAAATTCAGTGTAATGCATAAAGCCATCAATTATGGATAAATTCACTTGTAGCATTTAAAACAAATTATTTTTAATATATTTAGATAAAATGTAAATGTAAAACAGTGTTTTGTGTTAATTAGTGTGTGTGTGTGTGTGTGTGTGCGTGTGTGTGCGTGTGTGTGTGTGTGTGTGTGTGTATGTATATGTGTATATATATATATATATATAAAAGTAACACATTGAATTAAATGTAAGTTTAAGTACAAAAACTGAAATTGTAATGTCTTGTGAAACATACTCCAGTAATCTTTGTTTTATTTACAACTTTGACATTTTTTTACAGTGTAGCTAATCCTATTGTTTGTGGATTTCCTGTTTTTCTTATCCACAGCTGCTGTTAAATCAATGTCTTTTCTAATGTTTATGGAAAGACGCAACTGTAAATCAGAGTCATTGTTTGGTCTTAAAAGATTAAGTCTTAAAAGCATTTTATTCAAATTGGCTCAATTAAATGAATCATTGTAATTCAAACCTTGGTTTGCTTTTTTTAAGTGGTGAATAGAAAGAAACAAGCTTTTCTCTTTTATTCTAGAACAGTCAGAACAGCCGTGACATGCTGTCATGGGGATCAGACAATGAATGTGCACGCCTGTGGGATTTTGATTTCAGCCAGCTTTACAACTGCTGTTGTATGAATGTATTATTTAATAATAATAATCCATTCCTGTGACAGCAGATATCTGTGTATGTGTGAGAGAAGGCTAGTTTGAACACTGATTTTCTTTTGCTCTCTACTGGAACATACTTTAGGAAAAAATGGTAAAAAGATGTTATTTATTAAAGATGTCTTTCACATGACCACAGATGGTCTTAAAGTGATAGGTCACCCAAAAAATGTAAATTCTGCCAATATATACTCAACCTCATGTCATTCCAAACATTGTTGTTGTTGTTGTTTTGTCTTCTGCTGACACAAAAGTATTTATGAATGAATGAATTAAGTAATTAATTAATTAATATTGAATGGCCAAAACCTTTTTCAAAATATTTTATTTAGTGTTCTACAGAAGAAAAAAAACTCAGATACACAAATACAGAAATACAGATCTGGAAAAATATGGTGACAGAATTTAAATTTTTAGGTGATCTATACCTTTAAGAGACATTGGTCCTGCATGACTGATATTAATATCTGCATCTGTTGACCTCATCCAGAGTCAGGACAGATTAGCATTTACATTACAAATCCAATATGGTCACATGCATTTCCAATGTGCATTTACTGTGATCAATCGCTATCCATCTGTGATGCAATCACCAATAACACATTAATGGCAGGTGTAAAGGGAGCCATAGCATCCCACAGCAATCAGCACCGTGTCATCCTAGCAGATTACTAGTGAGTTTACGATCATTTAGTCACTGAGAGGATGATGCCGGACCCCGACAGAGAGACTGAGAGAGCGGCGGGAAGCGAGAACTAGCGAAGGAGCTGTGTGGGAATAATCCACTCCCACACATCAGTGTGAAGAGTCTCTGTGCATCTGGATGGGTGTGTGCGTGTGTAATTGGTTTTCTGCTACACAGACGAGCGTTAGCATGTACCGCCAGGCAGGTTGCAGCCAACTGCGTCATGCCTGACTCTCTGGAGTCACTGGCCTCGGGAATAAAAAACACGCACACATGGTGGCTGGGCACCAATTAACATCTCTTTTTCCCCAGTGCACCGTCTTTAACTCTCTGTTATGTCTCTCTCCGTTATGTCTCTATTTTAATACGTTATAATATTGTTATAGCCATTACGCCATTTTTCAGGGTCACATGATCCTTCAAAAATCATTCTGATTGGGTGCTCAATAAGCATTTCTTATTGTTATTGATGGTGAAATCACTTGTGCTGCTTAATATTTAGTATTTTTGTAAACCATAATACATTTTTTCAGGATTTTTGATTAATAGAAAATTCAAAAGAACAGAAATTTACTTGAAAGGTAAATCTTTTGTTACATTGTAAATGTCTTTTCTGTCAATTTCGATCAATTTAATGCATCCATGCTGAATAAAAGTTAAAAAGAAATCTGACTGACACCAAAGTTTTGAAGTGTAGTGTATACAGTACATTAAAAAAAATTGATTTGGAAAATAAGAGAAAGGGGAAATTGAGACCTAGCAGGCTTTTTGACTTTGGCCACACTTAAGCATCCACCTAGCAATGGCCTAGTAACTGCATAGAAACACATAAAAAACACCCAGAACATTTTGCCAACCACATATCGGCGCGATTTGCACAATAACCACTCAGAGTTTTTTTAATAAATGTAAAAGCCTTTTGACAGACCAATACAAGAGACATTAAGCTGGACTCATGAATTAGACTAAATAGAGAGAGTGAGATAGTTCTGAAAGGAGAGAAGAGAGGCCATCTGTTCCAGTTTGTGCAGATCGGCGTGGAGTGGAACACAGCAGGATCATGTCCTCAAAACACACAGAGAATGTTAGAGAGGCAAAAAGAGTCCAAACGTGAAAACAAACCTTATCTGACCTGTAGTGTTGACGTCCACAGAATCTGTCCATTCTGACAAGTGCTAACCATCAAACCGCAACAATACAAGTCTCTTTCTTTCTTCTTTCTGCCCTCCATTACTTCTCTCCTTGTCCCTCTCTCCTTTATTATCTTTTATTAAAAACACTTTGAAGTACTTCAAGACTCAAACAAACTAAAGTGTCCCTCACACAAGGGCCATTCACCCTATTTCAGTTCATTTCAGAGTGTTTTTAATGCAGTGATTAATGGAATATTATTCATTAGTGGCTTTGAGTGAAAATCAAAAATGCCTTGCTTTCTTTTTGTCATTTTTTGTGTGTGTGGTTTTATTTGAAAGCGGATGTCATGCTGAGTCAATCATTTATGAAATATCATAAACATTAGTATATATGATATATGAAATTTATGTTTTTACATATGAACTTCCTACCTAAATGTTATCAAAATGATGCTTCCTTCCACGATAGAGTTGAAAGAAATGTTGATTATGAATTGCATTTCTTCTATTGCATTCCATACCAAAAGTACCAATAAAAACATATCATTCTAATTTACTGTGTGCTTGTTTACCCAGGAAGTTGCAGTGGGCACCAAAGCTAAATTTGAAAGGAGTCATGCATAGAGTCCAGTAGGGTACCATGTGGTTAGCTTAGCAACATGATAACAATAGAATCTGTTGGAATCAATTGTAGTTGTAATCACCTGCATTGACTGCTATTTGTGTCGCTGAAAGGCCTAAAAAAAGAAAAAGGCCTATATAGGGCTCAACTAAAATGATTTATTTATTTTGGCTCAATCATGCCAGTAGTTTAGATTTTTAGTTGCCCTAGATGGCAACATTTTTCTTTCCTTAGCTTTTCCACATTCTGGCAACACTATTTCTATTCACTCATAAAAAGAAAGGTGCCAAAAGGAGGTTTTCACAGTGATGCCATAGAATAACCATTTTTGGTTTCTCACAGAACCTGTAAGTGAACATTTTTTTCTTAGTGTGAAGAACATTTTTTTTAAAATCTAAAGAACATTTCTCCACTTTGAAGAATGTTTTGTGGAATGGAAAGGTTCCATGGATGCTAAAAGTTCTCCATGGAACCATAGATGCAATCGTTGCTTTTAAGAATGTTGTTGAACTCTAGACAGTGTAGCCAGCAAGGTTTTGGAAACAAGAGCTTAAAAAAAGCATAGAAGTTAATCAAATAAGCTTTTCTGATCAGGGGTCTTGATATTGTAATGTTGGATTGGATTGTGTTCTAATCAGTCATTTTCTCACTTTTCTCCTCTAGCTGGAACAGAAGCAGATGACGCCACCATTCAAACCTCAGATCACAGACGACTACGGTTTAGACAACTTTGACACGCAGTTCACCAACGAACCCGTGCAGCTAACACCAGACGACGAGTAAGTATTGGAAAATGTTATGCTTGGCCAAAAGGCATTTCATTACCACAGATGATCAGTAAAGATCTCTGTCAGAAGAATCACTCCACCTGTTTTCCAACGACCTGTTCAGTTGCTAAAAAGCGCTAATACGACTGGACTCGTGGTGTTTGGTAAAATGTGTCCAGATTTGAATTATGAAAAGACAAACTGGCATCTCCTTGCACACCGTAACATCTTCCAAATGTTTAAATGAAAATTAAAGTCAGTCGTCACTTCTGCGGAATCCATCTCGAGAGCGATTATGTAATAATTTAACGACTTCAAATTTACATGACTGCACCAGCAGAAGATTTAGGCGTTTAATAACGGGGGTTTCCACTTGATTCTGCTGGTCAGGATGGTGAGGTTTATGTCTAAGATTCCCCTTCAGAAGTGAGAGCGAGATGAAGTGAAATGGTTTACCCATCTGGAGGCTATCGTCAAGAGGTGGTGATGTCATATGGAAACATCCCCTCTGGAGTTTCTGATTGCTTTACAGTATGAGGTGCACCGAAAAGGGCCACATTGAAAGGGAGGACAAAGAACAGCTCTTAAACGGCGAAAACCTGATGCCGAGAGGCATTAAAAACCAGAGATTCACGTGGAAACAGGCTTTAATCAGTGTGAAGTGAGTTTCTAGGGGGGATTTTATGCATTCAAGTCTTTTCTTTGCTCGCTCATTCATAAACTCGGTCCTTTTGAATACCGCAGTGATTAACACAAGTGCTAAAATAAGAGAAGGCTAGTCAACTCAATGCAAAAAATGTGCATTTATTTGATGGTGGAGGATTGTAGGTTGACTCATGGCATGTCTGAATACATTTGGGTCAGTTGTTGAGGTCTCGCCCCATTTCTCTCAAGAGATTCTTCAGACATTCCAGTCATTCTGCGTGGAGAACAATCACGCCGCGCTTTGAGACGTATTGTTCTGTAGAGGTGCATTTCTCTGGAGAGGGACTCCAGTCTTCACAATGACTTTTATATCCTGGCTGAATTTGTTATTCTGATTTGATCCATAGAGACAGGCATTCCTTAAGCTTCTAAAAAGGATTCCTGTTTTCAATTTACATTAAATGTAGCTCCAAAAATGCAGCTCCGAGAGAGGACGGCATCTTTGATTAACAATGTGATTTGGTACCATGACTGAAATGCATTCCGTTATCGACAAAATCTGAGAGCTGTGCATTTAAAACGTACAATTTTTACCAGGGTTAGAAGCATTAGCTTCTTTCAGTTGAATTGGATTGGATTGTCTATCATTCTGTATTGTTTGTTCCATCATCTATCTATCTATCTATCTATCTATCTATCATCTATCTATCTATCTATCTATCTATCTGTCTTTCTGTCTGTCTGTCGTACTATGATTCTATCTATCTGTTGGTCTGTCTGTCTATATATCTATCTGTCTGTCTGTCTATCGTTCTATGATGCTATTTCTTTCTATGATTATATCTATCTGTCCATCCATCTATCTATCATTCTTTCTATTGTTCTATCTATCGTACTATTGTTTTATCTTTAGTTCCATCTATCTATCTATCTGTCTGTCTATCGTTCTATGATTCTATCTGTCGATCGATCAATCTATCTATCTGTCTGTCTGTCTGTCTCTCTCTATCTTATCTGTCTGTCTATCATTCTATGATGCTATCTCTTTCTATGATTCTATCTTTCCATCCATCCATCCATCCATCCATCCATCCATCCTTGTTCTATCATTCTATCTACTGTTCCATTCATTCATTCATCCATCCATCCATCCATCCTTGTTCTATCATTCTATCTACTGTTCCATTCATTCATCCATCCATCCATCCTTGTCCTATCATTCTGTCCACTGTTCCATTCATTCATTCATTCATCCTTCCATCCATCTGAATTTCAATACATTTTAATTCTACTTCCTTAAATTCAAATTCAAGTTTGATGCAATTCTGCATCCTATTTACTACCTCGATTCAAATTTAATTCGAATTCAGGAATTCAGGCATTCTCAGTTCAATTCTGAATGAATGCAACCCAAGTGCTTACGAATGAGGTCATCCAGTATCTTTAGGCGATTTAATATTTTCACTCTCCACGAGAAGCTCAAGATGCACTTCATTGATTGAACTATGAACACTAACTGTTCAGCACACAATCATTGAAGTCTACAAGCCGATTGAAGTCAATTTGTTGGTAAACCTGTCACTCATAATTAGCAGAACGCAAGTGGGCTGCAGTCAGACGAACTGACAGACAGTAATCTATAGAGCCACGGCGGGTTCTTAGTTCAATACGAGATTTTCCAAGCAGGCTTCAAAGGAACGCAGCAGCCAGACTTCAAAAGCAGAGCGAGCTCTGGAAGAGCCTGACGTCCCACACGGTGGAGGAGAGGAGGAGGGGGAGGAAGTGATGGAAGCCTTTTTTGTTTGACGGATCTGGCAGACGAAAAAAGAGGGTGGGGGGTGAAATCCTTCCTTGTAAGAGATTTAGTCTTTTGGATTAAAGGAAAGTGCGTCCAGAGTGGGATGTGTCTCAGAGCGCAGCGGAAAAGGATGAACTGGAATCCATTGCGACTAGAGACATGATTCCCTTTTACATGCTCACACTAACGGCTTATAAAGGAACTTGGATTCCCAATGCATTATTATCTAGCTTTGTTGACTTCACAAAATTTACACAAAGCTACCGGTCAAAAGTTTAAGGTCAGTAAGATCATTCAAAAACATTTAAAATATCACAAAATATTGTTTTTCAAATAATACTTTAAATTTCTGTAAGAGTCTTGAAAAAAAATGTTCTGCAAAAATTTAAAAGAGCACAAATGTTTTAAACACCAAATCAGTATATCAGAATGATTTCTGAAGGATCGTGTGACACTGAAGACTGGAGTAATGGCTGCTTAAAATGTAGATTTGCCATCACTTGAATAAGTTACAGTTTAAAATATATTCAAATTATAAGGTTACTTTAAATTGTAGTACTATTTCCGAATATTACTGTATTTTTCATAAATCCTCCTGACCCCAAATTTTTTCTAGTGTGCATTTTTAATGGCCCCTAATAAGTGTATTATCTACACATACCTTTCATTTAAAGTCATTCCCTTTTGTAAAAAAAATTCGCATTACTAATCTTATGTTTTTAAACAGGTTGTGTGAAAGGAAATGCTGGTAGTGTTAGATGTGTTAGAAGTGTTATCAGTGGACTTGGAAAGTTTTGAAAATGTAAAAATAGTACCAAAGCGTGCTTGCTTTCTGTCTTTCAAATAAGTTCCACCTTGTAATTCTTTCCTGAAGAAACATTTGTGCTGTAAAGAGGCTTGTTTATTTTGGTAAGCGCCCAGAATGTCCGTCTTTCAGTGTTTCTTCCTCTGCGGCATCACACATTTCCCCCCTGCACTCCCTTTGAAACCTGAGCCTGATATTACGGCAGAGGTGTCATTCGTGTTATTTTAGGTTTCACTCTTGCTGGAGGCATTTTGACCCCACATACAGTCAAGTGGCCCTCTGGGGACTTTATTCAAACAGACACAGCACAAACACAATTCGGCACTGATCCCGGATCTGGTGAAATATCAGCTCTTACAGAGCTTGTTATAGAGGAGAATTGTCCTCCACGGACCGTGTTTGACAGAACGTGATAAACGAGTTTTGAATCGGTTCAGCATTACGCCATAGAAGAGGTGGAGCATTATAGCAGTGCAGTATCCTCAACAGGCTGATAAAATAGATCAATGGATTCCTGAGGTTTTGAAGAGCAAGAGGTCTGATTTCAGCAAGAATGTTACCATCTCTTTAGACATGTAAAGGATCACTGCCAGTGCAGAAAATAGCCAAGAGGAGCAAGACGCCGCTGAATTTCTCAATTGTACTCCAATGAAATTCTGTCTGCCCACTGGTGTAGTTAGAGCCCCCTTTGTGGTTAACCAGCCCCTCGACGCAGATGAAGAAAGGTTGTTGTTTCTGGTGGGCAGTCTGCATTTACAGATGTGCTCATAAATTTATATATCCCCTGCAGAATCTGTAAAATGTGTGGCTATTTAAAAAAAATAAAGCAATCTCAAAAAATAAAATAAAAATAAATGAAAAATAATTACTCAGTACTTCCCTGAAGAAGTAACGTAACATACCAGACATGTATACACTATTTCGAATGTTTAGGGATAGTAAGATTTGTTTAATGTTTTTGTTCACCAAGGCTACATTTATTTGATCAAGAATACAGTAAAACAGCAATATTGTGAAATATCATTACAATTTAAAATAACTATTTTCTATTAATACATTTTAGAAGTGCTGTCAAATCGATTAATCGCATAAAAAAATGTGTTTACATAATATATGTGTGTGTACTGTGTATATTTATATGTATATATAAATACGCACACATGCATGTATATTTTTAAGAAAAATTATATACTTCATAAATATATACAATCATATACTTCTTAAATATATACATATATGTCTGTGTATTTATATATATTTGTACATATTTATACGTATAGTATAAATATAAATATATATTACATATATTTCTTAAATATATACATGTATGTGTGTGTATTTATACAAATATACACAGGACACACACACATTATGTAAACACAAACTTTTATTTTGGATGCGATTAATCGATTTGACAACACTACAGTTACTTTAGCCATTACTCCAGTCTTCAGTGTCACATCATGATCCTTCAGAAATCATTCTATATGCTGATTTGGTGCTCAAGAAATATTTCTTATTATTGTCAATGTTGAAAACAGTTGTGCTGCTTAATATTTTTGTGGAAACCGATTTTTTTTTTCAGGATTCTTTGATGAATAGAAAATTAAAAAGAATAGTTTGTTTTGAAATAGAAATATGTTGTCACATTATAAATATATTTACTGTCACTTTAATTTCTCTCTTTAAAAAACTACTGACCCACACTTTTAAACAAGCATGTATTCCCCAAGAAAATAGATACTGTGCATTTTTTATTTAATTTTGTGGAAAAATGTCTTAATTTTCCCAGTCAACCAAGTAGCGAATGAAAAGAAATATTAAAAATATCAGCTGTATTTAATCAGACTGGAAATAAAATGTCAAATTGAGCATACTCTTCTTGACAGTGTTTGCGACTGTTATCTGTTCGCACATTGTTGCGTCCTTAGGTTAAATCTCTATATTCCTCACTTGAATAAACATGTCAGTTAAATGAATAAATGTAGATGTGATGCCAGCAACTATTTTTTTTCTCTGCAATGTCTTTTTAGCAAGTAAACAGAAATTAAATTCATCAAACTACACCTCCTTCACTTTTCCCCTAATTTTTGCTTTAAGCCACAGGGACATGTAGAGTTGAATTGTAGCTCTTCTATTAATAATGTTGGTTTCTCTCCTCAGGGATGTGATAAAGAGAATAGACCAGTCTGAGTTTGAGGGATTCGAGTACATTAATCCTCTGCTGCTCTCCAATGAAGAAACCGTATGAGGGAAGAACAATACGGCTGATGTTTCTCTGCCTGCGGCTCCACAAGACTACTACAGCTGAGTTTAACTCAGCCTCAGACATGTCACAGAGAAGAACTTTCCTTAAAACTGTTAAAGACAAAAAGCAACACTAAGACTTCAAGTCTCGGACCCTGCTTGAGTTATTTTGGGGTTACACTGGAAGAAGAAACGACTGGAGGATCTTCAGAAAACAAACTCAGAACTATTCCCCAAATTTCAGCTGTTGATTGTCTTCCTGCTTCCCAGCATCCTCTTTAATTTTCACACCCATGTTTGTGTGTGTGCGCGCACTGTTGCCTGGGACTGAAGTTAGTTCCTTCGATGTGTGCCTGCGTCCATCAGAGACTACATTTCCCATCAACCCTAGCTAAATATGACAGTTCTAACTTAATGTGCACTTTTATTTTGTTCGATTTTTTTATTTTTTGGATTCTCTTTAATCTTGTATGAGGCGCGTCCTCAAGCGAAACAAGAATGTACAATGTTTAAAGGTAAAAAAAAAAAGTTGTATTATAGTGTAGGTAGCCAATCGAAGAATTTATGATGCCTTCTATGATGCAAAGTGGCACATTTTAATTCATGACCATGATGGTTTCATCCACAGTGGGTAGCTGTGCTTCAAACCGCAAGCTTTTAACCATCCATGTTGGTTTTACAGAGTAAATGGGAGATAAAATGTGTTTTTTGAAGAAGTGCCTCAAAGATCCAAAATTCACCATGCTCCAAACTGCTCTGAACTCCACATTAGATTGGAGTTGGTTGCACCATCCAATGAGAAAGTAGGCTGCAGGTGTTATTATTATTATTATTATAATTTTTTTTACGTAACACACTGATACATATGTTGAAACAAAACATTAAAGTTAGACACTGAATGATCACAGAGCCCAAATACATCAGACCAGCAGCAATATAACCAACCTAGGTTTATTGGAAAAACTTTCCTCTATCCATGTTTTTGTGCAAATTATTTTTATTGGGCAGATTACTAATTAATAAGGACTTTTTTTTCACAGTTCCTTGCACAATACTATGTTATGACCTCAAAACACTTGAATGGTGCATGATTTGTAATACATTTTAAAATTTGCACCACATAATCTGCTCCATATGTATGGTTTTTCCCACATAGTAAACTTGCTCGGTAGCTCACCCGGTACAGCATTGCACAAGTCACAATAAAAGAGCTTAAAGACTTGTAGAAGCTAGCTAAAATCACTCACATATGCTTCAATTAGGTTTAGGGTCAGTATGTTATTTTCAAATGTGATGGAGCATTAACCTCACCGGAAATTTCATTTCCGAACCACCACATTACGAAAAGCAACCAACATGAAACGCTGCCAGATTTACATTTATCTATCTCAGATAAAACTGAATGTGTTGAAAGTGTTATGAAACATTCAAAAAACATAATGTAATTTTGCATAAATGTTGCCATAGGCACGTTTTTTCCAATGAGCCTGGGTTTAATATTACAGTAGAATTCAATACAACCGCACACTATATTACTAAAATGGCTGCTCCTCACTCTGATAAGAGGGTTTTGTGTTGTTGTACTCATGTGATCTGTCAATAACGTGCTGTTGAGACGTTGTGGAGAGCGAGAGAACACAAACAAGGGTTTGTATGTCATGTCGCTGGTGTTGTGTGGTGGTAAAATTGTGCAACAGTGATGTGACTGAATCTCAGATGACCTAAACGCATGGTGGAACTGCCTTTGCAGTCGCAGTCAGATGCCTAAATTTAAATTTTAAACCCATTGCAACACATAATATCAAACACAGTTAGTGCAGAATGCTAATCTTATATCATTCAGTGACAGGTTGTATCCGGAACGGAGTTCTAGCCTACTACTGTACTTGTAGAATATACTGTATTGTCTACTATTTTTATTAATAGTAGGTGAAATGAGTGTCAATATTCCACGATAAACACTTTTCTGACATTAGTAAGCTACACTGTCAACGTTACCTTGTGATGTTGCATATAAGCAACTAATAATGACTATTTTGTATTTTAAAATCAATTTTGTGTAAAAATGCTGCGAGTGTTTACACTTAGGCAAAATAGTGAACCAAAAAAAGAGATGGAAATGGAAGATCAAGTTGTGTGTATTGCATTATGGGATATGTTATTCTGCGCTGTGTGTGTCTTGGCAAATGTAGTAGGTCATCTGGGTATCCCATGCATACTGTGCACAGTATACATACTGCAGAGATCGTGAGAGTAGCATGTTAATAGCCGTACACTCCTACACGCAACTAAACCATCATGTCTATTTAAATTCCAGGCCACACAAAAAAAAGCTCTTAAAAATTAACTTCAAAATCCGTAATTTCCCTTTAAAGAGAAAAACAGCCAATCACAGGCTAGCTTGACTGATTAATCCCTCACAGTGATAAGGTATTGTGTTAAGCAACTAGATGTTTTCTATCTTCCATTGCATTTAATCTCCAAGTTTTTTATTTTTTTATTTCCCTCTTTTCCTGAAGAGCGAAGACAACACTCTTAGATGTGAACGCTTTGATGAAATCAGACCTGTATGAAGAATTGCTGCCATGTTAACAGGATTAATTAGCTGCTTTTGTGTCAGACAGTAGCGAGATTAGCAGACGGGCTAAGAACAAAGAGCAGCCCGGGAGATAACAAGCGTGACGAACGTAACGATAACAAGGCAGAGAGCAAAGCCACATTTCCCCACCGTGTTTTCAGCTCTCTAATGAAAAGTTGGTACAAAAACAGGCACAAAATTTGGATGAACTCCACTATTTATGAATGATTGTTTGTGACAGGAACTTCAGGTGAATGCAAACTGCCAACAAGTGGCATTCCAGTATAGTTTGACAGGGCCATTGCTAGTGCAGATTTTCAGGTTTTTAAGGTAAAGTTGGTCCTACACAAAATTTGCTTCATTTTCATTCCTGTACACCAATGATTATTTTTACAAACTGTATGAGAAACAGGTACTATGGTATATTACAAAGGACCAAGTAATAAATCATCTTCATCCGACCAACAACTTAATTTTCCACCAGCTTAAGCTAATGTACAGAACCCATGTGAAATGGTGTCAGATTTATGATCGTCCTTTGTTGGGGTTTTATTCATGTTTATATTTGAACTGGAATGAGTTTGGCATAATTGTAAATATCTGTAATTTAACCCTTCAAATTTTCAGGAAAAAAAAGAAATAAATCTGTTTCTGCATCATTATAAGAGATATCTCAATCCAGTGTCCCAGCCGCTAGTCTCAAACTTAGAGCCCAAGACTGCAATAAAATAAAAGTTCCTGTCCCTGAAAACATTAATATCCATTATTTATCAAATTGCCAAATACAAAAGCTGTCACGAGCTGTTTTCTGCTTTTATTTCTTTTTTCGGTTCTTTCTTTATGTTGAGTCCACAGCAAATGACACTCTTATCAATGTGCTACAGGGGAATACTTTTATATTTGAAGTGTTTGTTTTATAAATTATTGTAAATGAAAGCTCTAGTAGAGTTTCTGTGGGCTGAGGGTGGGAGAGAGAGATGTGAACATGTCTTTGGTTTTATGAAGTTAAGTCTTAAGCATCTTAGATAACAACTGTAAATCAGTAAATGTTCATTGTACTGACTTCACATTTCCTGTCTCATGATTTCTGGGTGTGGAGAAAAAAGAAAAGAAAAACACTGGTCTGTGAGAGAGCACTGTCTTTATTGCACAATGCATATTTATCAATCATATTTTATAAGTATTTAAAGGAATAGTTCACCCAAAAGTGAAAAGTTGCTGAAAACTCACCTTCAGGCCATCCCAGTTTGTTTCTTCATCTCAACAGATTTGGAGAAATTTAGCATTACATCACTTGCTTACTATTTTCTTCAGTGAATGGGTGCCGTCAGAAGGAGTGTTTAAACAGCTGATAAAAACATAAACAAAAATCCACAAGTAATGCGAGTAATCCACAAGTTGTGTTTGTAATAAACAAATCCATATTTAAGACGTTTTTCATTTCAAACCAGGCTGAAATATGAGTCCTCTATCCATATTATTGCTTTCTCCAGAGAAAAAGTAAGCTCCTCTGAATCAGGAGAGAAATATGCACAGATCAAATACAGTTTGACAAGGGAAAACCGTCCAAAACAGTTCTAAATAAGTATGTCAGTGGGGTTTTGATGTGAGAGGACAACAGGGGATGGACTTTTTGACTGGAGGAAGTGTTATTGTGGATTATGGACCAGAAGCGACAGTTTAAAGTTAAAAGACTGTAATGACGGGTTTGTTTATTACAAACATGCAGCTTTTCACTTTACAAGACATTAATTGATGGACTTGAATTGTGTGGATTACTTGTGGATTATTGTGATGTTTTTATCAGTTGTTTGGGCTCTCACTCTGACGGCACCCATTCACTGCAGAGGATCTATTGGTGAGCAAATGATGTATGGCTAAATTTCTACAAATCTGTTCCAATGAAGAAACAAAATCCTCTACATCTTGGATGGCCTGTGGGCGAGTACATTTTCAGCAAATCTTCCTTTTTGGGTAAACTATTCCTTTCCAGGTCTTCTGGTTAAAGTAATCAAAACATTAAAGTAATACTTTGCAAGCTTGTAAAGGAAAACACAAGTATCTAAAATAAAATAACAGAATTCCCTTCTCATCACCAAATAATATCGTCATTCATCTCTGATAAACATTGTGCAAGATGACCATCACATTGCATTTGGGTGAACCTGAAAAAAAAAACAGGGAAAAAAAGTTTTTAACAATAGTGAGCAACACACACACAATCCAATACACCATAACTTAAGAGAAATCAGTGTTTGTTCCAGTAACATGTGGTTTGTAAACCCAAACACAAGGGTGCTACAGCAAGACCGTTTCGCTCTTGCACAATGAGCAGTTTTGGAAACAAAAGATTTTTGAGTCATGATAAGTTATTGATCCCTCACGTCTCAAAAAAAAAAACAATTTGGGAATAATGCATGTTGATGTAAGTTTTGGACTGTGGAGAAGCTGTTTACAATGTAGCTGATCCCCTGATATCACTCAAAAAGCATTTATCTGGAAATGCTTCAATAATTTATGCTTCTCATATCAGATTTTCTCTTGGTATCCAACTATTCTTAACATGCATTTGCTAAAACTTCACTGTTAGAATTCATGCACTTTTTTCTAGGATTGAAGATTTGATGAATAGTTGGTTGCTTTTTTGTAGTATTTTATAGTAGCAGATACAGAAAAGTGAATAACTCCATTTATAGTAATTTATTTATGTGTGCACAAAAATAAACCACTGAGGAATAGTTTGTTGTAGTAAGCCGTCGTCTAACAAGCACACATAAACTGTAAGGTCACCAGATTTGACGTTCCAATGACCGACAGATCATTCCTCCTCCCCAAACTCCACTCATTTCTAGGTGCATTCATTTGTTTGTGTTCCCTTTCCCTTCAAGACTCCTTCCTTTCCTCTCTAATCCCTTTTCCAATCCAGACGGCTTGATGCTTCCCAGCAGCAAACCTCAAAACCATTCTGCGAATCTACGCGTGCCAACCCACCCCTGATTCCCTCCATCAAGATTTCCATCTCTTCACCGAGTCTTGCCCTCGGCTCGTATCGACGCCCTCGGAAACTTGCTCTCTATATCTGCCTGTTTCTCTATCTGTCCTAGACAAGAGCGCTCATTGTGTCTCTCTCACGGGGCCGCCTGTGTTCTGCTGTGCTCTGCAGTCTGGCCAATGTACACACGGCGGGCAGAGAGCGGGCAGCGGCGCACGCCAGCCCTGCGCTCGCAACAAAGTGCTGCCTTGTTCTGCGAGGTTCGCCACTGCCCACCACGCTGAAGGAGCGCTGCTCTCAGACCTCGCAAGAATCTGGTGACTTTTTGACCCGTTTTGATGAATAACTGTCCTTCTTAGAGTTTCTCTTCCTTCTCTCTTTAAGTACACTCACAGTCGCCGTGTTTCAACATAGTGTTTCCTCTTTCTGAGAAGTGCTCCAAAGTTCACGGGCAGAAAGGTTCATAAACCTTTTTGGAGAGTTGGCATTGGGTAAAGTTTCTGTGGCTCAGTGGTAGAGCATTGTGTTAGCAGCGCAAACGGTTGTGGGTTCAATTCCCAAGGAACACATACTGATAAAAAAAATGTATAGCCTGAATGCACTGTAAGTCGCTTTGGATAAAAGCGGCTGCTAAATGCATAAATGTAAATGTAAAGATGACAGCAAGGTGAAAATGACACCTATAAAAGCCTGTAGCACTGGTATATGAATTTACAGGATATATAACAGTTCCATTGAGTTTTTTAATTCAACATCAAGATTTTAGCTTAAAAAGTATATGAATCTGCAAGGAAAATTTGATAACACTTTACAATTAAGTTCAATTTGTTTTCATAGGTCAAGTATTAACTATCATGAACTGACAAAAAATATCAAATTTTTTACAACAATTATTAAAGTAGGTTCAAGTTAATTTCTCCATATACTAATACATTTTTAACATTTCAAGTTGTATAAATTAACAGTAAGGTTTCAGTTGTGAACATTAGTTAACATGAACTAACAATGGACAAACAATAATTCTACAGCATTTATTAGTCAATGTTAATTTCAACATTTACAAATAAAATTTAAAACGAAAAGGGTATTTTTTAACATGCTTAATGCACTTTGAACTAACATGAACAAACAATGAACTATTGCATTTCTAGTTACTAACATTGACAAAGATTATTAAATGTTGGAAAAAATATTGCTCACTGCAAGTTCATGTTAGCTAATACATTAACCAATGTTAACAAGTAAGACCTAAAGCCCAATTTATACTTCTGCGTCGGACCTACGCCGTAGCCTCTACGCCGTAAGCTGTGCGTCAGTTTTCATTTATACTTCTGCGTCATCTTCCGCGTCGACGTGCAGTACACATGCGGACCGCTAGTCTGCAGTGTCCACGGGCATGTTGCAGGTGTAACCCGCAGTACCACGGCAAAAGCCGAAGAAGAAGCGGCTCGTCGGAGAAGCCGTGATGGCGGCAAATAAATATAATTAAATCATTATTTAAGACTATTAAAAGGAGACAACAACGGAACAGGAGAAGATGGCATTCTTTCAATCTCCACAAGGACACGTACCACGGCAGATCAACATTGTTTGTCGCGGACTCGCGGACAACTAGTGATGTATAATGATATGTAGTATAATAAATGATAAGACACTTGTTCTTTGCTTTGTTTTATTTTAAATAAGAAGGTGTAACATTAAACTATATTACAGTGCTCATAAATGCACACAAAACTCAAGTACATACGGAGGGAGGGGTTCTAGCAGACCAATCACAGCGCTTGCGGTCCGCGTAGAATTGACGTGCTGTTAGATTTTTGGAGAGGTGCACGTCAGGTACAGCGCAGGCCTGTGTGTCTCGGCGTAGGTTCGACGCAGAAATATAAATTGGGCTTTACTGTGTTACAAAATTAACATTAGTTTATGTATTACGAATAAGCGTGAATTAACAATGAACATTAAACACTTTTAACTTAAATTTGTAAATGTCTAAAATAACATTAAACTAGATTATACTGCAAGTGGATCTGCAAAGTGTGAAAAACAATTTTTTGTACTTTATCTTTATATAAATAATTTATATAAAAAGATTAAAGTGCCCCTATTATGGGTTATGAAAGGTTCATATTTTGGTTTTGGGAGTCCCCAACAACAGGTTGACATGGATGCAATGTCAAAAAACACTTTCATTGTCTTATAATATGCATTTATTTTTACCTTATTTGCTCAACAACTCCCAAAGTATTCACTGAACGATTAATTTTTTAAACCCCTCATTTGCGTGACGCTAATCTGCGGTGATTGGTCCAATTGTTCGATTTCATTTCCATTTCATCATGCCTGTAATGCCTGATAAAGCAGTGTTTGTGAGCTCAGTGCTGCTTTGTGTACAGCCGTTACCGGGGAAATGGCAAAAGCTGCACCTAGTGGCAAAGAATGAATTAGCATTTTCATTCAGACCAACGCGAAAAAGTTTTCCCAGGTCTGCGTGCGCAACAAGTGGGCGGGAAATATGCAAATGTTTCATGTTGACATCAACATGAAAGGCTTGGGACTCGTTTTAAAAATGACTAATTTCAATGATTCAGAGTCGACTCTTTCTTTTGAGAGACAATAACTTTATATACGGTGCACTTTCAGATTTAAAACTTTGCAGGATGTTTTCAATCACTTAGAGCTGTGTTACACACTGCATGAAAGGTCATTTTCAAAAATCCATAATAGGGGCACTTTAAAAGAACAAATATTCCATGTAGTCTCTCAATTAATTAGAACTAAAAAAAAGAAAAAAAAGATACTTGTAATTATATAAGACAAAGAAAAATGCATTTTAAATCATGTTACATTGCAAGATGTCAACATTGCCCGATTTAGATAAACTTTCCAAAAGTAATTCTATTTAAACAACCCAAATAACAAAACTCAGAAATTCTCAAAATGCACACTGATTTTTAAATGGTTTGCCATAAAGTAACGGGGTATTTCCATCTGAAACAAACACTGTACTACCAGAATTCAGTGTCATGTGTTGTGTAATACTTTGCATACTTCATACTATAATACAACAACAATAACAGCTGCTAAACGTTGCTATGTTCATCAATCAAAATAAAGAATCAAGTGTTCATAAAGCATCAAATAAATATAAATCCCGTCTGAATTGGATCCTCAGGTCTACATCTGCAGCGATGACATCACATCCAGGAGTGAGTTACATAAGCGTGGCTGCAATATCCATCTCGCAGCGCTCCACCAGCACCCAAGGCGCAAACACTCAAATCCATTTAATTTAGGGAAAATAAAATGTCTTTCTCCAGCAAATGACTAATTTTATTTTGGCCGTTTGAAAGAGGTGATAGAATGCATGATTCTATCCACCAACACTTCATCTTACAGCCTAGTGAAGCTGTTTTGCCAAGGGGTTCATGAAAGTGAGCGCATGTATGTTCTGGCTTTACCTAAAGAGCCAGCTAAACATCTCTAGTGCCAAAGCTGATCTCAGGCTTCTACTCTCTGCTCTTCCAGAACATGCATCTATTCTACGGTGAGAGAAGATCACATCTCCTGCATCCTCATTTGAGTTGCTGTTCTTGAAACAAAACACCTGAATTCTGAGACTTTTCAATGAGCTTCTGAGAAATCAGAACTTGAGTGAAGAAGAAAAAAGAACTTTTGTAATACAAGTGTAATTTTATTCACAACGATTTCTAATTGGATTATTTGCAAAAACTTCTCTGGACATTCAGCTGCCAAAAGCAATGCCAAATTGAAGAATGTTGGTATATTGTAGATTTTATGCATTGGATATTTCGTGGCAGTTACCCAATGTGACATTCTGGGTTGTTGAAGCATTACATGCTATTGATATTGTTGTCATCTTTGGTTCTGCATTGTGAAATCAATCAACTTTGTGGATTTTTTTTACCTATTTATAAGAAATTTTCACTCACCCTGCAGGAAACGGCATCAGACACATTGGGCAGCACTCCAGTCCTGATCCAGATGATGCTCCAGATCCTTCTGTTCCTGATGTTGTCCCCAGTTCTGATCCAGATGCTGCTCTAGATCCTTCTGCTCCTGATTTTTTTCCCAGTCCTGATCCAGTTGCTGTTCCCGTTCCTTCTGCTACTAATTTTGTCCCCAGTCCTGATCCAGATGCTGCTCCAGATTCTTCTGTCCCAGATTTGTTCCCCAAATTCAATCCAGATTTTGTTCCCTGCCCCAATCCAGACCCACTTTCTCTTGAATTTGTTCCCAGCCCTGACTCAAATCCTCCTAGCCCTGATTTTGCTCTCTGCCCTGATCCAGATCCACTTGCTCCATGTTTTGTTCCCATGCTTGAAACTGCTTCAGATATTGTTCTTAGCCGTGATCCAGATCCTCCTGCACCTGTTTTTATCCCCTTCCCTGGTCCAGATTCTGCATCCAATCCCACTCCAGGTTTTGATCCCAGCACCAATCCAGATCCTCTTACTCCTAATTTTGCTCGCTGACCTGATCCAGATTTTGCTTTCTGCCCTGATCCAGATCCCATGCCTGATACTGAACCTTCTGCTTCAGACATTGTTCTTAACCATGATCCAGATCCTCCTGCACCTGTTTTTGCCCCCTTCCCTGCTCCAGATTCCACATCCAATCCTGCTGCAGATCCTCTTGTGACTTCTTGTGTTTTAGAGACTTTCCCCACTTGGTCAAATTTGTCACCCCGTTTATCTGACAATTCACGATACTCAACGCAATTGACTTTGTCTTCTAGGTGGCGCTGCTGAGCAGTTTGTACGTCACATACTGACACACTCTCCTGATCAGGTGAAGATGCATGATTCTCTTGATCAGCGATGGCTGGTGGACTACATTCTCCCATGTTCTCTGCAGCTGGAGGTTGTAAAGGGTTCTTGACCTCATTCACTGGTGGTAGGTTGTTGAGGAAAGACGGAGCGGGCAAATCCGGAGGGGGATTAACATCATCTTCATCTGCACTGCACCACCTCCAATCACTTACTTTTTGTACAGGAGCTTTCTAAAGAAATAGAGAGGAAATCACACTGTATTACACAAATTATCGCACTTGTGAATTAGACCCCTCTGTTAGCAACATAATTAAGACATTTTACACAAAATGTGCTGTTTGGATACCAGCTTTGTTAGTGGTTCTGAAGAACAGCCAAATAAAAGTATGAAGTCATGACAGCAGACACATCTAAACCCAAACAGACATGTGACAGAGATCCAAAGAAAAAACAACTGATGCCAGAAAACCATTATATTTGCATATTTTTCAACAAAAAAAAAACAAAGAGACATTCATTTGCTTTTTTTAACATTGCATATTTTTTAAAGATAAACGCTATGGAAATTGTTTATTTGGCACTTTAAAAGGAAACAAATTATTACATATAATTACTAAAGAAATAATATTAAAAAGGTCAATGACAGGAGGTGATTATTTACCTTCAGAAAATGTTGATTGTCCCTCTCAGGAGATTAAACTACATATTATATATTTTATATGGAAACTGAATATAAAATATAATTTTTGTAAACGTGATACCAAAAAAGTCCAATTTAAAACTAAGTAATTTCTAGTAAATATGTTTTCCATAAAATAAAATTTACAATTAAAACTTTATTTTATTTATATATAAATAACTTATATATATTAAATATATATAACTTATATATTTAATAAAATTAAATACAATCAACAGAATTAATTAAACAGATTTTAAACTAAGATTCTGATATTGCTTTATGATTTTAACTGTTTGGGATTTGTACCTCAAATGTTATTTGTTGTATGTTTTTAAGTAATGAGACACCAAAGTGGACCCATTTCATGGAAAATGTCATTTATTAAATAAACATGTTGCCCAGGACAACACACCACAGCCTTGTTGCCAATTCTGGAAAGGACAATTCAGTACTGTCCATCCTCTCATCTCCATGGAAAATAACATTGAGCCTACTTTTCCCATGTACAGAGGAAAATCTGAGATTCAAGGTCTCACAGTTAGAGGGTGGGTCCTGCTTTTAAAGACAGTGATATATTATTGGTAATTCATAAGTGACATATTGGTGAAGGGAATGAAGTGTTTATGATGTGATGGTATAAGGTCATCTCTAGACCTTACAGTGTTGATTTGCATCTAACATCCATTTCAGGACAAAATGCAGGAATTATTCATACTATATGAAATAGGGTCATGCAATAGTATGGGACTCAATAAATACTACAATGTATATTAATACTGCATGTATATTAATACCTCCAACTACTCCAAACAGATCTAAACACAGAGCCCCTCCCTATTCCATGATAACACTGATGATAAGCTGATGTTTTACCGTGGATGAAGGTGGGGGGAGCTGTGGAATACATTCTTCCTGATCAGACTGCAGGGTTGGGCAAAAAGCTCTCAAAGTAAGAGCCCAGAGTCTCTCCACATCATTTAATTCAGAACTCTCCCACCATCTCGCCCTGCAGAATTGAACAGAACATAATATTAAGTCAAAATATCGTTACAGAAATGTATATTATATTATATTATGACGAGAGATTTATTTGCTGAGTTAGTATTAACTACCGTGACATTAGACTTCGTACCTGCCTGTAGATGTTTTGCTGCAGCTGCTGTCCTGTTCTGCACTCAGACTGCCATTTGACTTTTTGAGCGTCGTCTGCTGCTCGCATCTACTCTCCTCAATCGCTGATTTCTTCCTCTTTAGTTTAGACATCGCAGTCATTCGGTTGTAGACACTGCATCTCCATCAAACGCACATGGCTTAGCCAAACAATGAAAACTACGCGGGAGTTTCTTTGAACTACTTCCGTGTTCGGTCACAAGTTTTTTTTGCGTTAAAGCTGCGCACTGATTGCGCAGTTCGAATGCAATTGCATACAAATGTAAATATAAAAATGCAAATAATTATTAGTATTGTGTGTGTTGCTTAAAAAATATTATATGTAAAGTAGTCATGTCAACAAAATGATAAAAATTATCAAGTGAGAAGGTTGCACATAGTCAACAGTTAGACTAACTTCCGTTTTTTGTTGTTAATTGTGTGCTCTAGGAATCTTCTCTCTGTGAGAATAAAATAATCTATCCTGGTTGACAAATTTATCAGATTCAAATTGATAGTAATGGGATGATATTGGGATCTTAAGGATAAAAAAATACACACACTATAACTGGAATGGGCTATAACTGGAAATGATTATGCAGAGATGGAAGAAACCCATGAATGCATACTATCAACTTCACTGCATTATGAAGGAACATATGGAGGGAAAAAAACTAAGAGGTGGTTTCTGGTGGCCACCACTGAAATAAATGATCCATACGAGGTGCCTCAGCTCTGAGCTCTGGAGAGGCTGAGGCAAGGTTTGGAACCGTCTCTCTCTCTCCTCTGGATGAGAATTCCAGAAGGTTCTAATGCTGACACTGATGGTTCCATAGCCACACAGTGAGAGAGTACAATAGCAGATGAGTTTTGAGTAAGTCTGTTCAGGGATGGAGCCGGGGAGACGGCATCCAGGAAAGAGCGCTTATGTCATTAGGACTTGTGTGAGGCAATGTTGTGAGCCGTAGCCATGGTTGCCTGATGAATGATGAAAAATGTAAAAATAGCGGGCGCTGCCCAAGTCCCTCCAAAAGCTTCTCAATACACTGTGGAAGAAGTGTGAGGTGGCAAAAGGAGAAAAGGAAAGAGAGTGGGGAGATTAAAGAATGGCTAATGTGCAGGAGAAGATGTTTAATTCAGCCTTGACAAATCCATGGTGTGTTAGAAAACTGAAATTCCCTGAATGTCACTCAAGTTCCCCTGAAAATCTAATTTAGGAATTTTCAGAGGTCTCTTTTTCAATATCTTTTAGTTGATATGACAACTCTGCAAATAAGTATGTGATGTTTGCAGGGCGATGTATAGGCTATGCCTTTTTTAAAATGTGATTTTATGCCATGCAAAGTAATTGTCTCAATTTTCATTTGTGAGAATGCCCATTTGCATCATACATGAATTTGTATTGCTGTGTGGCTATTTTCACACCGTTTATCACTACTGTGAAATTATTATATTGATCTGAATAGAGCTGCAGTGGTTGTTTTTTGTAGATCAACCTGGAAGTTCCCTGACAAAAACCCAATAGAATTTTTCCTTTGGCTTTTGGATTATGCAGAAAATAAGCTCTGTGACCAATAAAGATTTGATTCATACACATTTTGGTCATTATGATAATCTTCAGAAACATCACCACCATTAAGCTTTCAACAACACTGTCAGTCTTTATTAAAAAAATCCCTGAAAGTTAGAATATTTAGAATGGTTTTCAAGAGTGTGATTATAAACACAATGAGGGGGTGAAAGCAGACTAGTGAGTACTGTAGATGAATTTGTTTGGCATGCTGAATTTTAAACTTAATTTATCCATTTGTTAGCAACCGTCTTTTTCAAGAAGAGTAAAAGCTATTAAAAAAACACAAGGAGGAATTACTGATTTATTTTATGTCATAGACTAAAATGTGAAAATATCTTGAGCTTGTGTTTACCACAGACGTTATTTCAGGCATTTAAACAAGAACCTTTTCAAAAAACCCATGACTTTAGGATGGTGGAATTGGAAATGCTAAAATGCCAACTCATTTCCAGATTTTGGCCTATAAAACTGTCATCCCTGCAGCACTTCCAAGTTTAAATGGACAGAATTGTGGTGCTTTTGTAGAGTGTACTATAACAGAATTTTCATTTTTGGGTGAAATTTAAAAGGGAAGTGTATATTTTTTGCATCACTAATGCCTCCAAATGGAATTTCACAATTAATAACAGGTTTCCAGAACACTCCCCTTTTCTGCTATAGACATCAAATCACTTTTTATTGTCACATCATCACAGCACATGTGCCTTGGTGAGTGAAATTCTTGAGAGCGTGCTCCATACAGTGCAGAAACAATTAACATATAGACAGTACCATTACATACTTACACAGATGACAATGTGCAATATACACATACATATACTCAGTACACACAGTGTACTGTTAGACATACTTAGTTATCAATACACATTATACACCGTATGTACACATTCTACATTATGTACACATATATACACACACAGTAATATTCAAAGGTGCAGTAGATTATACATAAGGTGGATACGCAAAATGTCATGGATGTGCATTGGATGGCATCCAGTGGTAGCAGATAGATTGTTGTATGCAGTGTGTACGTGTAGTCCAGTTTGAATTGTGGAGTTAAAGTGCAGTGCGTGGCATATCGTAAAGTGGGAGTGTGCTGTAGGGTGTATTAGTTCTGGCTGTTCATTAGCCTGATAGCATGAGGGAAAAAGCTATCCCTCAGTCGGCTAGTGCGGGATCGGATGCTGCAGAGACGTCTTCCTGAGGGCAGCAGAGAGAACAGTCTGTGGGATGGGTGGCTGGAGTCATTGGTGATCCTCCGGGCTTTCCTTATACACCGCCTGGTGTAGATATCCTGGAGGGAGGGAAGCTCACCTGTGGCGGGCAGTTCGCACAACCCTTTGCAGAGCTTTGCTGTTGTCAGCGGTGCTGTTTCCAAACCAGGCGGTGATGCAGCCGGTCAGGATGCTCTCCACAGTGCAGGTGTAGAATGATCTGAGGATGCTGGGGCTCATTCCAAACTTCCTCAGCCGTCTCAGGAAGAAGAGGCATTGATGTGACTTCTTCAGCACTGCATCTGTGTGAGCGGACCATGTGAAATCCTCAGTGATGTGAACGCCGAGGAACTTAAAGCTGTTTACCCGCTCCACAGGTGTCTTGTCGATGGTGAACATACCAATTGTTGCTTTAATAGACAAAATTCCATAACAGTTTTGGAAATTGTAAGCTGTGAAAATTATATGATCAATGACCTTTATACAGTGCTTGTCATTGTAAAGACTGTAGGTCTATCCCCACAGCCTCATTTTCATCCACGTTATATGCAATATGGCATCTAACCTGACTAAAGTCTATTGGTTCGCTAAATCGATAGCTCAGCTGTTATTTGTGCCTTGTTGTTGTGGCAGACGGCTCAAAATAGCGATGAGAAGTCTGCATCATTGCGGCGAATTGGCTGTTTTGAATTATTTGTTTCAATGAATCATCTCAAATAGCAGATTCATTGGTTCTTTTTACGTCATCACTTATGGTGACATCATTACGTAATTTTTCACACCACCAACCTCTGCATTGGTGGCGTTAGCAATTTGAGCAATGTTTTGACAGTGCCACAAAGCCACATAATTTGCTTACCTGAAGTTGCATATTAAGCTGAGTTAGAAGGAAGTATTATCTAACTTTTACAAAAATGACAGACATCACCTAAGACACAGTTTACAAAATGAGTCTGACAGAGATCTTCTCAGCCAGTATCTGTTACCAAACCTCTGCCCTGCCAAGCTGCCAGTATGTAACCGGAGGAGTTGCATCTCCGGCTCCGGGGAGAGATGTGGGCACAGCCTCTCACCAGAATGATTAAGCCGCAGGACTGCCCTTTCTCAAAAAGGTCATGGCTCTGATGGGTTTGACATGTCAGACAGCTGGCACAGGTTGCACTGGCAGTGCTGAGAAAGAGAGACTTATGCCCATCACTAATCTGTGTTTTTACAAAACATCAGCATGTATCTCTGCATATAATTCTGCTTCTTAAAAGCTGAATAAATGGCAGTAATGCAGCACTTATCTTTGGTTTCTTCTTATCTGAGTCTAGCAGATATATGTTGATCCTGTTTGTTAAGAGGGTGGTGGCGTAGCTTGGGCAGAGAAAACTGGCTGTCAACAACAACCACACACCAAATCTCTCTTAAACCAATCTCAGTGCAGTTCATAACCTTTTAATTGCAACCTACCAAATCAAATATTATTATTCACACCTTTTTGTCCATCTCTTTCGGAGTAAACAAGTGTGTTGGATTTTTATTTTAAATAAAATGAATGAATTAGCAAGTCTGATTCACTGATTCCCACACTGTTACAGTGCATGAAAGCAAACATTCGTAATGCGTCTGCCATTTAAATTGTCGCTGCATAAATTTAAATAGGTAATTGACTCTTCTTCAATGTAATTACTGCAGACATGTCATGACGCCTACACAAAAGACAACTAATCCCAATGCATTTGCATTTTAGGGGTCTGGTTTATACAAACCTGTTGTTATAGTCACAAAATGGATTTCTATCTCAGCTTCATAAATAGGTTTTTTTTCTACTCTTCTGCTATTTACGGCTGACTAAATAAAGCTTGTATGTGCTGCTCTGACTCTAACTAGTGTTGGTTGCCAACAGAAAGGTCAGAAATACTGAAATGTCTAAAGCGAGCAGCCTTAATGGGATAAAAAGAGTTTGTTTGTGATGTTATTCATTTTTTGATTGTGCCTCCATTATGATGGATGAGTAATATTTGGCATTTTGAAACAGGCCGCACAAAAAAAATAAAAAAAAAATCACCCAAAAAGAGTTTCAGTCAGCAGTTCGTGTTCACACCACTCATTTGAATATATTTCCATATATGTGCAAAAATGTGAGAGACAGCAGAGACTTAATGATCATATTTTGGTCAAGCTTGCAGGGCTTTTCCAAAATCCATGACGCAAATCCAAATAAAACTTTTGAAAGAAGGAATCTAAGGCACTGTTAAAAAGAAATTCCCTTCTCTCATCACATTATCATGATGTAAGATCAGATCACTTAAAGACTTTTGTGGAAAAACTAAAGTTACAATGCAAAAATATATATTTTGAAGTTGTAAATAAAACATTTAACCTTAATGTGCAGTAGGAGATCTTAGAAAATGCTAACTTTAGCCTAATAGCACTGAAAGCCAATGTCCCACCCTCCCTGCAAATCACTGTCCAAAGCCACGCCTCCTGAACGCATGAAGGAGAACAGACCAGACGACCAGAGACAACATTACTACAATACATCATGTCATTCACCGGTGAAAAAACTTTATAGTACAGTTAGTAAAAGTACTACAATACCAGGAAGGTAGGTCAGGTTGTTGATGTTTGCCTGCCATTCTCGCTCTGTCTGCGTAGAGTATGTGAACGCGCTGATGACTTATACTGTCTGCGTGAACCGGGTGCGCAGAGGTATGCAAATGCATGTTGACAGACAGGTAGGAAAGTCAATGGACGAACATTTGTTGGTCCTACGCCTTCCACAGAATATATATATTTAGACCACATTAATTAATGATTGCTATCGGGATGTGAAGAGACTTTCAACCAGCATAACACAAAATGTTTCTGAAGACAATCACCTATTGCACCTTTAACATAAAAAGATCACTGGAGTATGTTTTACAAGAAATACTATTTCAGTGCTGTTTTTGTAATTAATTGTGAATTTTAATAACACTTTCTGAGTGAAAATTGTTTCTACACCGATCTGTTTTCAGTGTATAGAAATAAGAACTGGTAACACATTTGGCTCAAAGTGAATGCAGATAAAATGTTATTTATACACATTATACAGTTTTATTGAATCTTGTTTTCATAGCGGGACATGTGAAATTAATTTTACACTGAAGACTGAAGTATCTTGACCTGTGCATTATTATATTTGAGAGACTGAAATGTATTCTCTCTCTCTCTCTCTCTCTCTCTCTCTCCATTTGTCCCATTGTGATCTACCTGCAGTAACATCCTCTTGGAGCTAGAGGGTACTACTGCAACAGATTACATTGACCTCATGCTTGCGTTGGACTCAATCTAAAGAGAATTATTAATAAATCATTGGCATATGTCACTGTAGTAATATGACACTGTAGTGTGACAGGAAATGTGAATGAAATATGTCCCATTACCATTTACAAACAGACATAACATCCATACATGTACTGATTTAAAAATAAGAGGTGAATATATAGGTCACGGTATTATTCACATAAATTAGCGGATTAATAGTGCTGAATGTCTGCGTGACATAAACCCAAGATGTTGTAATAGTGGCACTGAATATTGCCTTAGATAATTAACATTAATTTACAATGAAAACATAATTGAGGAGAATGATGATGTAATGAGTGATGTTATTATTGCTTGATGTGCTTGACCCAGTTGAACAACATGTGTGTGTTTATTAGTCATGTAGTCCCAGTACTTTCCCAGTTCAGTCTGCTGTTCTCATTTCAGTCTAGATGTCTCAGGAAAACCAAAGCTTACAAACTCAGACCGCAGTCAGTCTAAATTAGAGTGTTTCAGACTCCACCCATCAACCACTGATTCAACACACTGCCCTGCCTGCCTGAAAATACAGACTTTCATTTAAAATGTTCATGGTGCAAATGTACAGTTTTACAAACTGTTTGAGGCTTAATTGCAGGCTTATTTTAAGTAAAATATAAGTGGTGCCATTGTGACAACATGTGATGTGTTCAAATTTAATTATTGACGAAGAAAAATTAGCTGAAATAGAATTGAAATGGTTTATGTTAAATTGATGGAAACAAAAATGCTGAAATACCATAATGATGATCTTAATTTTCAATTTAATATACTTTGGGCAAAACTTTACATCTGCATTATTATTATTCAAAATGTCAATAAAAGTAAACTAGCAATATTGCAAATTGAGAAGACAAGTAATTTAATATTATACAATAACAGCAGATTAAACTGTTTTGTTTTATTATTCCCATCATTTCATATAGCCTATTTGTTTATTTACCTCGCCTATTTATTTTTTGTGTTGTCTGTTTTAATATTTTAAGAACTGTGTAGGCTTTGACAGTATTGAAAATTATGACAATCATGCCAGTAAATCTGTGTCCATAAATTAAATGAATAAAATCTAATAAATCAAAGTATAATTACATAAATAAATCTAACGAACTATTTAAATAACAGAATAATGGGATAAATTACTATGAATAAATAAAGTTTACAAATAAAACACTAATAATAAAAAGATCAGGTGTTTACAAATATAAATAGCAATATTATAAGTACAGTGACTGTCTCTCTACAGCAGTGGGGAGTGAAGGCTGGTTCTTGGAAGAGCCACAGCCTGCGGAGTCAGTCACATTCTTGGCTGGGATTCAATGACTGAGCCAGACACACACAAACACTGAGCGAGAGAGAGAGGGAGAGCGAGAGAGGCTGTGCTCACTGACTCAGTCATACTGAACTGCAGGGGAAGAGCAGCGGAGGCGACGCGCCGTGTCTGGCTGCAGCTATCTTTACTCGCAGGGAAAAATACGGATTTAAAGTTGGCGGATTGTGTATTCGACTCCTGAATTTGACGTGGGACAAGTTCGGCTCCCCCGTGGGATAGTTTTGCTGCAACTTGCGCGCTTTTGCTTGTGTTACTCTTGAGTTTTCAGTACGCGTCTGTCTGTGGATATGGACAGAAGAGAGCCCGCTGCAGGGGAAGAAGACGCGCCGGTGGAAACCTTCGTCTGAGCGGGGATTTGATGAAGCCCTATCGGCCTTCTTGTGCTTGTTTTCACAGACTTGGATTTCGAGACGCGGAACCAGGACCTTTGAGTCGTATTTCTCTCCAGACGCTCGGTTTCAACGACAACGCGGTGCGCGAAACATGGAAACATTAGCGAGACAGAGTTTCCAGCCTCACCCGGGACTGCAACAAACTCTCAAACAGTTTCACCTGAGCTCCATGAGCTCTCTCGGCGGACCGGCCGCGTTCTCGGCCAGATGGCAACACGACCTGCTCTTCAAGAAGGACTGCAAAGACGTCCCGGAGCCCGTGCTGCACCTCCCCCCCATGCAGCCTCCTCCGGTGATGCCCGGGCCGCTCTTCATCCCGTCTGACCGCTCCACCGAGAGGTGCGAGACGGTCCTGGAGGGCGAGACGATCTCGTGCTTCGTGGTGGGCGGCGAGAAGCGCCTGTGCCTGCCGCAGATCCTCAACACGGTGCTGAGGGATTTCTCGCTCCAGCAGATCAACTCGGTGTGCGACGACTTACACATCTACTGCTCGCGCTGCACCGCCGACCAGCTGGAGATCCTGAAGGTGATGGGCATCCTGCCGTTCTCCGCGCCGTCCTGCGGACTCATCACCAAGACGGACTCGGAGCGCCTGTGCAACGCGCTCATCTACGGGGGGACGTACCCGCCGCACTCCAAGAAGGAGCTGTACGGCTCCATCGAGCTGGAGCTCACCGAGAAGAGCTTCAAGATCTATCACGAGTGCTTCGGGAAGTGTAAGGGTCTGCTGGTCCCGGAGCTCTACACGAGTCCCAACGCGCCCTGCATCCAGTGCATGGACTGCAGGCTCATGTACCCGACCCAGAAATTCGTAGTGCACAGTCACAAATCGCTGGAGAACAGGACTTGCCATTGGGGCTTTGACTCGGCCAACTGGAGGGCGTATGTCCTCCTGAGCCCGGATTACACGGGGAAAGAGGAGAAAGCGCGTCTGGAGCAGCTCCTGGATGACATTAAGGAGAAATTTGACTTCGCCAATAAATACAAGCGGAAAGCATCACGGGTGAGCCAGTTTGTTGCATTTTGCGCTGCATCATTCAGGGTGAAATAAGTTTTCTTCTAGTGTAGTTACTGCAAGTGTCAGATGTCCATGACAAGTCATTTCATCTCTTTAACTAATGTCTGTGTTACTAGCTGCTGCCCTAAGCCATTAACGACTACCATCTTTTCCAATTTCATTAAAAACTTTTCATTCGATTCATATATTGTAATAGTGCCTATTATATCAGGTATTTCATTGCAAACTAGTACTTCTCGGCAGTGGCAAGTATTTTTGCTTCAGATGCCAACTATTCCTTTTCCCATTTCTACTGGTTTTACTAACTATGTATCAATATTAATTTCGGCTTACTAGAAATAGTTCAGCTACTAGTATCTGTGACAATTTTCATAGAATTAATTGGATCATACTCATTTACTAGACATTCTGACTAGTCATTGCATCTTGCAAGTAAAAAAGAAACCGAAACTAGTGATGTAAGGAATTAGAGAAATTGAAAATATTCTACTCCCTTTTGAATTACTTATTAGTAATCCAAAAATAAGTATCAGAAGCATAAAAATAGATATTGTTAAAATGGCTTGCCATAGTCGTCTTCAGATGAATGCTTGGAGAAAGGCCAAGGGTGTCAGTTCTTTGGTGACACAAACTTCAGACTCAACAGTAAGTAGTTATTTGGCAGACACAGTGCACTTCTTATAGGGACAGTCCCCTTGGCACAACCTGAGGTTAAGTGCTCTGGGGCACTGTGGCGATGTCCATGAATCACCTCTGCTAGTATTAAAGCAACAATCTTAAAGTTGGCAGACTAGAGGTTTAAAGCGCTAAGCCACACCACCAAGGTGAAATTTGTATGTCTTAGGTTTTGCGTTGGCATATTCCAAGTAGTGTCAGCTTCCCTCCTTAGATGAGTGCTTGGAAGGGGGCCAAGAGTGTCAGTTCTTTGGTGACCCAGTCTTCAGACTCCAGAGACTATCATGATATTGGTTTCCCAGTCCAAATGTTACAACCTGATATCCAGGAGAGGGGTGAGATGTGGATTCTGCGGGCGGACGTTGAGATAGAGTAGCCGTCACAGTGGCCTAAATTTAATGGCATGAAATATTTAACTTGAGCAGACCAATGCAAAAAAATCACAGATAGCATTTAATTGACCAGTAACTAACCCTCAGTGTCATGACCTCTGTCCCATTGGCCTTTACTGTAGATACAGTGCTGAGTGTGTAAACAAACAATCATTAAGAGCCATTAAAGGCCAGGGAGCTTAGTTTTCAGCTCTCTCTCTCTCTCTCTGTCTAGTGCTTGTTTTTATCATCTCGTTCCTCCATCTGTCTCTCTCGAGCCCAGCATGACTTCCACATGTCCCACGGCAATGGTGTCATGTTATGGTAATTCCGAAATGGGTGGTTTAGCTATCACAGGTACTTGACAGTGGATGTGTTTTTAATGATCAGGCCATTGAGGGTTTAATCATGGGACTGCTGAGGGAAAACATCATGCTCTCTGAGCTCCACTCCAACCAAGTTTGCTGCTTAAATATGCATCATAAAGTTCCTTTCGGGGTATTTTTAGAAGGAATAATCTGATAAAGCAGTCTCAGGCTGATTGTTTTATGTTTATCTGCTTTGGGTTGTCTCCAGTCTCGGGTTACTCGCATGTGTGGCGGCTCTTCTTACCCTTGGGGCTCTAATGCTTGACTCTTGCAGCAGACAGGGTCCTGTTTGTGAGGTAGAGGATTAGAGGAAAAGTTTTTTTAGTAGTGTGCCCCCCTCCAATACACACACACACACACACACACACACAAACACTCAATGAATGGCAGGCCTGGTCATTTGCATGAACTGTTTTCCTTGAATGGAGCTGATGATGCAGGGATTGGAGTATTGTGGTGGAAACGGAATATGAACCAACAAAGAGGTGCATTCACCAACATCTCCTCCCTCCCATCTCTCTGTGATCAGCCCTCCACCACCTCCCCCACCCACCAGCTCTCACCCAGTTACATTCCCTGTATGAGTGGAGTGAGAGAATGTAAACCTAGGCCCGCACTCCAGCGTGTTTACACACATTTGCCATTTACTGTCTCTTTTTGCACCGACGATGTGTGTCATGAGTGCTTTGCCGATTGAATGGGCCCTTACGGTGAATGACGTTGCCTCGTTAACATCGAGCTGTTTCCCTCGGTCTCAAGTGAGACCAAAATGTCCCGGAGCTCTCTGCATTATCATATTATCAGACCCCCCACAGCAGGCTTTTATTCCTCTCAAGAGCTTTCCTGCCTCTCACCACACACAAGAGGGAACACTCTCAAACCGTCTGGAAACGGAAGTGGAATATATCTGTATATCCATCTAGAGAGAGGGAGATTCGGTGTATTTTTACATTCGCCCGCCTGCCTGGTCACTCCTTTGCCAGGAAGAGTCGGCGATTTGATATCGATGACTTCATAATTGCATCCACACAATTTCATTTGCCACTAAGATGTTTGTAGAATAAGACTGAGGGCTGAAATGTAATCGATCCAACTCTATGCAAATACTTGGAGATATGTACGTTTTGTGTCAAGGGGGTCAGTAAGAACTTTGAATGGTTTTGAAATGTCTCTTATGCTCAAGTAAAAACAGTAATATTCTGAAAAATGTTTACAATTTCAAATAACTGTTTACTTGTATATATTGTAAAATGCAATTAATTCCTGTGATGGCAAAGCCAAATATTTAGCAGCCATTACTCCAATCTTCAGTGTCACGTGATCCTTCAGAAATCAATCTAATATGCTGATTAGGTGCTTTAGAAACATTTCTTATTATTATCAATGTTGAAAAAAGTTGTGCTGCTTATTTTTTGTGGACATTGTGATAATTTTTTTTCAGGATTCTTTGATAATTAAAAGTCTAAAAAAAAAAACATTTATTTAAAATAGATTTTTGGTTGTTTTACTGTCACTTTGGGTCAGTTTAATGCATTCTTACTCAATAAAAGTATTAATTTATTTAAAATATATAGATATGCAACCTTGCATAACAAGCATGTATCTGGCCTAAGGATTCCACATGCAAGTGATGTAGTCATAACAGTTTGTTTTACGTTTATATACTGTGTGTTGCTGTCTGGGATGCATATTCTGTGTGATTGTGACTGAGCTGTTTTGTTTTTTTGCTGAGTTATTTACAGATATTACTGTTCCTCATCTGTGAAAAGTAGTCTGGCAGTCTCTCTCTCACTCTCTCTGTCTCTGGGTGGGGTGAAGGAACTTCCTCTTTCTCTGCTGCTTGCTGAGGGAAGGTCACAGACTGTGTAGTTACTCAACCTCCCTCGACATATATATATATGTGTGTGTGTAAGTGTTTGTGAGTGTGTGTCTGTCTGGTGCTTTCAGTCAGCAGCCGGAAGATGCAGAAAGACAGGATGTTCTGTGTCCCCCGCTCAGACACACTCATAATTAAGCGTAAAATGTACCTAGCCATTATGTTCTGTCAAGCTGTCTCAGGTCCACACGCACTGTCTTTTAATACTCTGTGGGGGGAAAAAATACTGTTACGCTCTGAGATCTTGTTCAGAGGGTTCAAAAGAGTTTGGCTGCTTGGTAAACAAGGCTTGAGTTTGCTGATCTGTAGTATACAGGTTCAAAGTGTAAGCTTAGGTGTTGAGTTGGCTTCATGAGCTATCATGATTACTTACAGTATATACTGATAAAAATGTCTGGACCTAATTGTCAGGAGTGGCGCTGAATGATTGGGTGGATTAAGGATGAAATAGCTTAGTATTGTAAACAAGTAAATGCCTTTAAATAGACTCAGCATTTGAGCTTTCAATTGATTAAAAATTAATTGTTACATGATGCACTGATGAATAAATCAAATGAATTACAAATAATCAATATTTGATGAGAAAACACCCAAATGAAGATCACTTTTATGTTAATATGGCAGATGAAAATGGCTTTAGAGTCAATATGTTGCTTGATTTATTTCCGTTATATTAAACACAAGCCTATCGTTGACATACAGACCACAAAAATCTATTTTACAATCAACTTTGTCTATCCGTCTGAGATAGACTTCACACAGGATGCGTTTTTGCAGTACATCTCCACTATTTTTAAATTGTTGGTCAATGTAAATATGTGCTAGATGTTAATTTATATTGCTACTTATTTGTACTAAATGTAGCTATTTTAAATTTATAGCCCTAGTATGATTGTTCGTTTTCAAAGCGTATTCACATTGACAGATTTACTTGACAAAATAGTTGGCATTTTCATTTTTTTTAGAGCAGTAAGCACGAGAAAGCCCATATCATGAGCATTTCCCACTTAGTCATGCATTTGATTTCCCCCTCTGAGTTTCCTGTTAAATGTGGAGGCGTTTTATCAGGGGTTATTTAGAGAGTTTTGGCAGACGGCGCATTCTTGCCGCCAGTGCAGGAAAACCGCAGCTCAGTGACGGGAAGGGAGAGTTGCGACAGCCGCATTCCAGGACCGCCACTCCCAAAGTGCAGCGAGAGACTGATTATGCAAATGGGAGTATGAATGGGCATGAATGAAGCATGCCCGCTCACTCTCTCTTTCGCATTCGCTGCGTGTCTGCCGGCACACTTAAATGCGCACACGCACACCTGCTCAGTATCAGAACTCTTCCCCTGCTGACTTCTCGTCTCCTCCACAATCAAGTGTTTTTTTTTCTTTCTCTCGATCTTTAATTCCCCCCAGGTGCTGGAAGTGGGTAGTAAACCTCTCTAATCATGCAGTCTTTAAAGCAGAATTTAACCGCACTCAGCTTTTGAAGCCGTTTTCTCACTTAATTGTTCACTCTTTGGAAACAAAGCTACGTAATTTAGTCTAAATCACGCCCTTGAAAACGCTTTTGATGAACATCTTGCGTGTTCATTTTCTTTCTTCCATCCTCCACGTTCGGTTCGGCTGACTTGTGATTTTTATTTCGGAGAGAGCGTGGCAGCTTTCCAACCACAACAACCCCCTCCCCCCAATCGCCTCAGAGAATTCTGGGATATCTGATGGAGAACTGAGAGGGTGCAAGAGCTTTGGGAGAGGAAGCCAGTTCCCTAAGGGGATATTAGGTATGTCCTGTCTCATTCGCCAGGCATATCGCTCTTAAGCCACACACACACACACACACACACACACACTTACTCACAGCGGACGGCTCAACTCGACTCGGCTCAGCAGCAGCTGGCCCCTGGTATGCATATCAATGGCCGCAGCACGAAAAGCTGCATTTGCGCATTTCTCTGCCTCCCCTTCAGAATGCGAGGGGCTCCACGGGCACCGATAGTCCTGCAGCTGCCGACGATATAAACCAGAGGATCCGTCTGAGAACAGAGTCGAACGGCTGTTCTGAGACCTCACGGGTCAAAGTCTTCATAAGTATGTTCCAGAACTTGGACTCGTGAGGTCAAAGACCTGCAAGGCAGAGAAACGGACCCTGTGTTGTTCAGTCAGTTACTGATATGAACAGGCTTTTGTTTGGATATCCGCAAGGGTCATTTTTATTGTTGCGCAAGAGTGCCAGACGAGAAACCCGAACAGTTTTACTCAGTATGAAACTCGGCGAAAAAAACATGGTAATCTGTTGCTTTCATAACAAAGCTTATTCTTCCCACTGATCCTGAATAAAAAAATCCCTCGTGTAGTCCTGGGTGGTTATTAAATTCAACGTTTTTTTCAGGAGTGATCAGCAGCTGAGAGTTCTAACGAGACTCCTTTAGGTGCTAATTAAGATTTTTCAAATAGTCTGTCACTGACAAGCCCGAACTGATGGATCATAACTGTGATTAACTGGGCAAAGAGAGAAAATATGTGGCTTTGTTTTAGAGATAAGACACGAACATCTCCCTGGAACAATTCAAACCCTAATTGCTTTTGTGGCTCCAATAGAATGCAAATGCAAGTCAATTCATTAGTTTTTTTACATTAACAGTTCAGTTCATGTGTGCAGATTCACGCTTGGCTTATTTGCCACATTCTTGCTAATTTGATCAGTTTTTCACCTCTTGAGTTGAATTTTCAAATCAAAATGGCACTTATTCAGCTTTGCTGTTCAATGCTATTTAGCAACCTCAGCGGGAACTATGACTTTCACTGTTTTTTCCATCAGTGACTTAAAAATATGCATGAGAGATCAAATATACTTAAGTAATAGACTTCATTCACCCTAGGTGCCCTATTTAAGGTGATGCAAACGATTCAAAGCGAGGCTGTGAGGGGCGGAAGTACAATATGTTTCACAACATTTCACAACACTTTTTTCCCACTGGAAATATATAGGCCTAGGCCAAGTTCCAATGTTTTGTCATTTGAAAAATTGACCTCCATGTACGTAATAGTTCAACTCAGTGAAAAGACTTTACTTCAATCCCAAAGAGCCTCATTTTAATTTGCATCAAATTAAATATTAAATATGTTCTGTATTCTTTCACTCTGCTCCAAAACCCAGCTGTCTTTTTAGGGAGTATAATAATAATAAATGTATGTATTTATTTATTTATTTACATTAAATAAACAACAATTTGATACATGTAAAATAATTTTTAATCAATAATAATATAGTAGTTGTTGTTGTTGTTATTAACAACTTTAAATAAACAAATACCCTAATATAATAGTTTTGCTTCCTCCTTAGACTAATTTTGGTCAAATCCAGTTACAGAAAAATTCAAATATAAATAATTTTTAATATCGAAATTATCAGTACAATACTTGTGTGTGCTATGTGCATATTGTATATAATATTCCAAATTAGTCAGTTGTGAAGTACCAATGTAGTTAGTATGTTGCCTAGTAGGCAGCTCACTAGATTTTGGAACTCAAAGCATTGTAACTCAAGAGAGCTAACCTGAAGCCCTTACTGCCTACACAGTTACAGAGCTTCTTAGTGAACGAAGAAACATTCGGATTTCAGTTATAAGGCAATCGAAAACAAGACTGTACATATTGAATAATTGTTCCCTCTTACATAATTTCCCCTCGTCATAGCTTAAGCTGTGTTGTGACATTATATCACACCCTCTCACACACAGGCCGCTAAGCCTCCTAGGCTGTCCACCCCCTCCCCCAGGATGCAATAGCTAAAATCTCATTAATGTCAGATGGAGATAAACACAGATAAAAGAGAGAGGTTCATCACGGGGCATCCTCTCTTTTCACACTCCTTCCACCCAGCCCCCACACATCAGTCAGCCCTGTCTCTCTCTCTGTGTGTGTGTTTGTATTGGCTGGCCTTTGGGAAAGCATTCATATACCTGCCTGATAGGGGTGGCTGGGGGAGGTGGAGGAGGATGCGATGGGGGGCTGGCAGACAGATGAGTGTGGGATGGAGGAGGGAGCTTTTTCTGTGTCTGGCATTAAGAGGGAGGAGGGGTGGGAAAATAGATGCGTTTCGGGGGTTTCCTCGGTTACTGTGATTGTCAATGCGAGACTGGATGTGCTGATACCTAAGGTGTGAGGTAAATATTTGATTTATTGAAAGACATTGTGAACATTTAATGTCAGGCAGACTGTTATGTGCTGCTCCTTTGTCCTAGTCACACCAGAATAACAAGTCAAAGCCAATGAATGAATTAACTAAACAAGTAGGAAAGAAAAAGAACTGGATCCAATGTTCTGTCTAGCAGTTTATTTCTGTGTCATGCGCTCCGTTTTAAATAAATAAATCCTCATTCATTGCTGCTTTTTTGCATTCATTCATTCACGGAGCTGTAGATATGCATTATTAATGACAGTTAAGCACGAATAGAACAAAACACATTTTCCTGGATGAGTTTAGCTTTGAAAAATTCATTTCTGAACTGAATCACCTTCCGTTTCAGCCTCTTTTTGCACTTTAACATAATGATGGTAAGATTTTTATTGATTTATTTTCTGTTTTTTTAAAGAACAATGTTTTTTAAAAGTCGACATGACTTCAAATTTGACTGTTTATTTTTGTTTATTATCTTGAATGTATTGCTCTGAAATGATTTTTGTTTTCTGCTGATGTAGCCAAGGCTGTGGGGGTAGGGAGAAATTATATTAACCAATAATATCATGGTCTACTTTTCATGATCCAATCGTATGCAGATTGATGGATTCAAGTCCCATCCTATGTTATTCATCACTAAGAATTCTGTTTCTCTGAGTTCTGTAACTCAAATTACAGAAGTGAACAGTTTTATGATGTCTTTAAAGCTCACTTTTTGTACAATTTGTGTGGGATTTCCAGCTGTATAGTTATATTACACTCCTCTCTGGAATACTTGGTTCTGATTGGCTACTTCTCTTCTACACATAATGCATTCTGTATGAAATTTAAGTCTGAAATTTGCAGCACAGTTCTTTTGACTGCCACTGATTAAAGATTGCCGAGCAAAACAGGTGTTTTTGGTGTGTGCATGGGGATTTTCTGCTATGTCAGCTGAGCCCTATTGTCTTTGTGTGACGGAGTGAGTCAACCTTTAGCTGGCAGTTTGTGTTTGTGTGTCTAAGAGCAGTCCGACACATGACCCTTCCCATCAAACCCCTCTCTATTCAGACACACTGACCAATCGGATCCCTCCATACAGCTCCCATCGGACAGATGGCTGTCTGACAGAGGCAACGTGACATACACATGCACATTGAGAGACAGTGACACTTCCTCAAACTGAATGACTATGAAAAAATAAGATATTTTTGGAGTCACACTGCCCTTTTAGCAGCTATCTATAAATCTGCTTGAGGGAATGTTCATAACACAGTAGATGTGAATGAAGAACCTAAATAAACATAGTGATAAAACATGTATAGCCTGAATGCACTGTAAGTCGCTTTGGATAAAAGCGTCTGCTAAATGCATAAATGTAAATGTAAACATCCCAAGTTACTCGAGCATATCCAAGTGAATATATATATTGCATAAAATATTTTGTGTAAATAAACTGAAAACTCATTTTATATTTTTAATTATTTGTGCATTACATCATTTTCATGACAATGACTTTTAGTACATTAAAAACCTCCCTTCAAAATTGTCATTAACCTGCTTGCAGAAAATATAATGTTGTATTTACACTACCATTCAAAAGTTGGGGGTCAGTAATTGTCAGAAATTAATATTTTTTTCAAGAAGGGTGCATTGAATTGATTAAAAGTGACAGTAAAATACTTTGTTCAAAAACATTTTGAACGGTGTAAATTGTAAAGTACAAACATTTCTGTAAAGTAAGTATACAACATCATACTATTTGTTGTTTAAAATGAGATATTTTTCTTTAGAATGTTATATTCATTCTTTAAGTTGATCGTCTTGTATTTAGCATATGCACGTGTACCATGCAAGTTCTTAAAGACTTTTTACAGGCATGTAAAGCCTTGTAGACTCAGCATCTGAAAGAAAGACATAGACATACGACATCCTTCCTCACCCCGTTCTAAATGAAGCGCTCGTCTGGGCCCAGTGGCACTGGTTTGAGATGCACCATAATTTGGTTTGGTTAGTCAGACTTATATAACTGGTGTTCTTTGAAGCGTGCCCCGCACAGAAGGAGCCTACTTCATAATGTGTAATTTGACATTGAAATGAGTAGCCAGACGTACTATTACAGTACATGGCTAGAAAAAATGCAACTCAAATCCTCTAGTTATGTTTGCTGAGAATGGAATCGCAGGGTAGCATGAAACGCTGCTGTCTGGGCTCTTGGCTACATCTATTGAGGAGAGAGAGGGAGAGACAGATGATGGGTTTGCTATCGTGACTGCTGTTCTGATGTCTGTTCCAGACCGGCAGCAGGGTATGATGATATTAATCGTACAATTCAGCGTCAATGTGCGTAAAGAGGTAAATACATTTACTCACTCATAACTCCATCTGTCTGACACCCACCAAATGCTTCATCATTGAATCAGAACTTCCACACATTCACACATACCCTTTTTCTTCTAAATGGTGATGGTGCCGGAGCCAGTGTTTCCACTGTCTTGAGAGCAGAGCAATGACGTAATTCACTAGCCTACATAACCTGCCCACAAAAACATGACACAATTTTGAAAGGATAGGCCTATATTCAAGTGTCTTTATGTAATCATGAATCAGAAGTGATGATAAATAAAACTCATAGCAATCAATTCACACACGATATTTGTAAATAAAATGTGTGAAAATGTAGCACAACATTGAGCATTTCAAGTGTAGCTTTGTTTGCTGAAATAAGAAATGTTTCACAGTTTTGTACCACCTCATTTTGTTTCACTTTGGTTGGTTTAGAGTTTTCTTGTTTGGAAAACTTTGTGGTGCAGCTAGTTTTTCAGATCCAAAACCACTTTTTCCTTTGGTAAATACGTATCAAAGAGGTCTGGCATCAGCAGCCTTGTTTCGTATTTGTTTCACAGGAATGTTTTGGAGTTTTACATCGTCTCGTTCACTTTGGTCATTTTAATTTAGACTGAGTTATTCTTGTTTGGACAACTTTATGTGGTTGTAGCAATTTTTTTAGACCCAAAACCGTGTTTTCTTTGGTAAAAACGTATCGCCAGCTATGCTTTGGTTTACTAAAAGGTGAGAAGCATCTAAGTTAGCAGACGTGTAGGTTCCACCATGACATCACTCAGGTGAAACCCTGACCGCAGAACACACAGTAATCTTGTTTCAAAGTTGACCTTTTACAGGACACAGGCCAAGAATTACAAGATTACAGGCCACACAACTGGGGCAGAGGGTGAGTGTGTGCTTGTGTGTGCGGACGTTAGTCAGTCTAACCACACAAAGGCCTGCGCTCACACCCCGTCTAAATGAACAATCACACCGCTGCGGTCTGAAACACAGCACGGCTCTGCCATTGATGTATCCTGCGTGTTTGCATTCCGTCAGGAGGCAAATCAGAGTCTTTTTGTCTCGTTTTGTGCATGTGTGAGTGTGTTGTGGTGAATGTTAAATAAAGCGAGGGTGCAGAATGTCAAGGGACGCTTGTGGTCACGAGAGGAGTTTTGTGTTTGGGGTGATGGAGAGCACGCCAAAGGTCCCATCTCTCATCCTGAGGTTCGACTGGGCTTCTTTTGTCCTTCAGATATTTAAAAAGGATCAGCTGGGGCTCAGGAACAAGACTAAGACTAGAGACAAAGCCTAGGCAAGAGACTATTGTCTTGGTTGTGGTCTTCACGAGCCATGCTTCATTTTCCTATTTTCTCCAGCCTAAAGGACCATTCACATTAAGAATGATAACTATAACGATAACTATGATGTTTTAATAATTGTTCTAATTCTATGAGAATAGGAAGGTCCAGACCACAACTATAATGAACGACACAGAGGAAAGATATCATTGGAATTGATTTCCAGCCGATGAACGATTAAAACAGTGGCAGATGATATAACTGCAGCGTGTGCTTATTGTTTTGGTGTCAATACTAATTTAGTTATCTTTATAGTTATTGTTCTTGGTGTGAACAAAACCGTAAGGCTACAATAGCTAATTGTTTGATGCGTTAAGATGTATCATCTAGCACAGAGAGAGAAACGCAACGTACAGAACCAGTAGACACATATACGTTGGCAAGATGTCTGCGAAATTATTCATCTAGACAGCATTTTGCACTGTTTTAAGGGTCATTTTTACATAAAAACATAAAAAGAGCAGCTGTATGTATATTTTGAATCATAAATGTTGTGTAAACATTCAATCAACATCTGCACGTGAAAGTTTTTCAAGCAAAAACTGACTTTATGTCGATGTATGTGTGCTGTCAGGAGAATATCTAGTGTAGTTCAGTACTTAGGCTAATGCTAACACTTTATTTTTTTTATTACTCTGTACAGATTTTCCAGTTATTTTTTTATTTGAAGAATAGAGCCTTTGCTGTTTTACCAGACACAATAATATAATCACTTCATCACTTCCTGGTTTGCGGTTGGTAAAGATGGCTGCCAGTTAAAGCCCTGCGGCTGTAGTGGAGAGGCAGCGCTAGGCGTGACAGAAAGCTTCTCATTTTGTTCTTTGATTAAGGGACGCGGTGTATCAGTTCCAGCCTTAAAGCCCGCGGGCTATTTTGGTTTTGCTGAACAGGTAACAAAAGAATGTCTGTCTCTGTTCAACAGCACCCTTCCCCCGCGCTTTCTCTCACCGGAGCCTCTGCTGTCAAACGCTAACAATGGCTCGCTACTCGGTGGCCCACATGAATCAAGTTGTGGTTTTCAAATCATTTCACATTGTGGTTAGCAAATTACTTTGCATTTTTTAATTCATAATTAGTTGAATTGATTTATGAGACAGATGCTGGTGGGGTGCAGGACCAAGGAGTTCTGACGGAGTCAGAGGAGTTCTGACGGAATTAGGCCTACATTTTTCTGCAATGTGAAATAAATTCATTGGTAAGATAGCTTTAAAGTACAGGTCTGTTGCTTATTTCTAATTATATTAGACACACTTTCATGTTAATGTTTTAGCTATTTTAGACTTTAGTTTAGCAAATGTGTTATTTAAATTAAATGGACCAGTTTTTGGATGCAACTTTGTCAGTCCAATACATCGGGTGTCAGTTTCAATTCAGTTCAATTCAATTTGGTAAATCGCTATTGAGGCATTGTTTTAGCAAATTCCAGATGGACAAAATCATTAAATATATTGAGTCACATTACAGATATGAAAGCAGTTATGAATTTAATTATGTTGACTTTAATAGAGGAATCCCTGAGAAGAGATTGGACGAATGCAAGTCTGGTCACACCTCTTACCCAATCAGAAGAAGTTCAGAAAGGCCATGAGGTTTATGGGTGTATTTGTGTACACGAATGTGCTCTCGGCTTACTCCAGTTGAATTAAAAGTGTTGGAAACAATGGCATTTAATACCATTAGCATCCGGGCTAGTGTGGTGCCTCAGGTTAGCAATCGTAGGTCATCGATCCCTCGCAGTTAATACTATTCCAACCCGGTACCACTCCTCCAAATGAGCTGACAGCGGACATGCTAAATAAAACAATGTGTGTGAAACCAGAGCTGCGTGTGTGTGCCCGTGACGGGAGGTAAAGGCTCAGGTTAAAGCCACATGGCTCCCCCTGCGCTCGGCGCTAACCTGTAGACGTTCTACTCCACCACTACAGTGGAGTCCATTGATTTACTGTCTGAAACCACTCCTCGCCTGCCCACGCATGTAATCTCGCCCTGAAAAGGACTGTCACACACGCTCACATGCAAACACGAGCACACACAGACATGGAATCGGAGAGAAAGCCGAACACAATCTCTGCCGGCTCTTTTTTTTTTTCCAAGAGGAAATTGAAGATAATTGTACCCTCCAACTAGCCTGCCCGGTTTTAAAGGGACATCCTATATCTGACAATACTTCATTGTTTGCTCTCTATAAGGATGTCTCGATGAAGTACAATGTCTGACATAAATCACACCAGTAGAGGGATCTAATTACTGGTTACTACTATTTACATTTGCGCTGTGCAGACTTTTGTAGTACTGGTCTGATGTATCGTCCCCCTCTCTTTTTCTCTTTCTCTCTTCACTTTGACCTTTATCTCACTATTAGGCCTATCAGTCTGTTTAATTACCTCTTTACCTTGGCTTCTAACAATTCGTCCTATCAGTAGGTCAAGGTTGACACTGTTTTCTGCAGCTCTGTGCCAACAACATTGTGCTTCTAAGTACTGCGGTCAAAACTATATACTATTAATCTGCAATCGCACTGAATTAATTGGACTTATTTGCATAGAAGGAACCCGACAAACATGCTTTTTTCCCCAAGTAGTAACATCGCCTCAAAGAGCTTTAGTTTCAAGAAAATGTCAGTGTTGTGTAGGTTTCCCTTGTCTTTTAACTGTATGTTCTCACTCTGAAATTCGAAATTCAGAATTGAACAATTGGTTCCCTTTCAGTTCATGAGATGAATTCAAATTTGAATTAAATAGTTGAATCAGAATTACAGGGAAAGAAAGATACTTTCTTTGAATTTCTTTGAATAATGTTTTTAAAAAATCTGAATATGTAACTGGTAGCTGACATTATGTGAAATCAGATAAATCAGCTAAAGATGAAAACAAATAGTTACCCACGGAATAGTCTAACAGTTAGCATATGCTTTTTTTTGGTACATTTTCTTTATTCCATACAAATCTGTCCAGAACTGTTGGATACGGTAAATGGTGTCTCCCGGTCTCATCCGTCTTGCTCGTTCCCCTTTCCATATCGCCATCCATTGCTCTATCCATCTCTTCTCGGACGCTAATGGACACATTAGCCTATGTTAGCTTCAAGCGAGCTTATTATGCAGCCCAGGCTTTATCAATTCACTTCTGTCTCAATTATCATCAACTTCACGCTGCCTCTCTTCGGCCGCAAGGAGCTTCATCGATCTACGACTCAATGGATCTCCTGAACGATTTCACACAGACCTGGCCAACACTTCAAAAGTATTCATATTCAATGTATGAGCATATTTAAACACTTTATATTTATAATGACCATGAATATGATGGCTATCAAAGATATATAGTTGAGGTGTCTTTTAGAGCTGGTAATATTTCAGTTTGACTGCAGTTTGGCTCGGGCTTAGCGTAAGTGGTTCGGTCGATTGCAGAGTGGCTTTTAAAGCAAAACTAGAGCGAAATAGCGAAGCCATTCAAGCAGCGATTACATAAATTTTGCAAAAGGCTTGTTGTTTCCCTCGAAGTCTGATTAAAGTGCAAGGGCAATTTGTTTATCCACTCACGCCCTTGTTAAAGTCTGTGCATGTGTGGGGGAGTATGGCCCTGAGATCTATTGATTGCTGCAGGAAGCACATTCTGATGTTACACTGGGCTTCCTGAATTTGATGCCGTCTCCTTAGACATCGTATGTGAAGGCATTTTGACAATGTGTGTGTGTGAGAGAGAGAGAGAGTGTGTATTCTTACCTCCCCTCAGACACAGAGATAAAACAGCTCAGCCTCTGTTCTTCCTTAAAGACACAACAGCTCTCCAATGACACAGACTCGCTTGCCCACAATAATAGGCTACAGCTATAAAAACAGTTCTTGTTTTTCTCAAGAACAGCCACAAAGCTGCCACATTCTGCAAAATGGCCTTTCAACAACTTGCACTTTTTGTTCCATACTGTGTCATGTGCCATTCATAAATGAATTGAAAATGAAAATTCCAATTTATTTCCTGAATTTTAATTGCATTGGGATAGGAAAGAGGTTGCAGAATTACAATTCAAATTTCAATGTAAGAAAGCAGAATTAAAGTGGATTAAATTCAAACAAATTCATGTAACTTTTATGTAATTTTTAACTAAGATAGATAGATAGATAGATAGATATATAGTCATGAGTCTAAAGACAGGGAGAAGTAAAGTAAAGAAGAGGATCTAAGCCAGCAGGTTCTATTCTTGAGTGTGTAGTTTTTGGCAGCAATGACAAAAGAACACACACTCTCTACGTCCCCTGTGCAGGGACCTTATTCCAGCTCTGCCTGCTTATCGGATGAAATCGGACCCGTCTCTTTTCTGCTGCTCAAACTGTCTCCTGAGGAGGCCCAGATCACTCCTCTGCCTGGGTGTAGTCGCTCTCGCTGGGCCTCAGCCAGTTCTTCCACTTCCTGGGGCTCTCCATTTACCTAAGGTCTATTCAGTTTGTCAGACCTGCGCTAGATGAACTACACAGTGACCTGAAACAAGGATCTTGAATGTTGTCATTGCAGGCTAATTTGGCACTGGCTCAAGCCAATGGTTTTTACAGCATTGTGATGTTTCCAGTGATCTAACATTTGACTGCTGAGTTGTACCCGCGCAAAGTATTGTTTTAAAGCTTTGAAAAAAAAAGTTAAAAAGCCTAAAGTTTAAAGGTAGGTAGGTAGGCAGATAGATGGGCACGTAGATTGGTATATGGGTAGCTAGATGGACGATAGATGGATGGGTAGGTTGGTATGTGGGTAGATGGATAGGTAAGTAGGTTAGGTTAGTAGGTGTGCAGATGAATGGGTTGGTAGGTAGGTTGGTAGGTGGGTATATAGAGGGGTAGGTAGGCAGGTAGATATGTGGGTAGGTAAGTAAGTAGATACATAGGTAGGTAGTTTGGTAGATGGATAGGTAGGTAGGTGGGTAGATGGATGAGTGGGTAGGTAGTTTGAAATTAATTTTGCCTGTGTTGAATTTCTTTGAATTACAGTTCAGTCGATTCCTTCCTGACATTCTAATTCCTGTGGACAGTTCAATTCATATTTACTCTCATGAATTGAAAGGGAGTCAGTTCTTAAATTTTGCTTGTCAGTGTCTTAAGCTACCTTCTGATGCAAAACCTCAGAACAAGTGCAGTGATGTTAAATGTTACAAAATATCATCGCTCACTTCCTCTTTGCCTCTCATTCCCTAATTCTCATTCTGGATGGAGCTCTCCTGTCCCCATTCACAGGTCCCATCCCCCTCGCCCCTCTTTTATGCCTGTAACAGTAAGCCTTGTGATTGTGCCCCAGAGCGAAGGCTCTCCCCGAGCTGAACTCATTTGGAACAGAATGCTGGCGGCTTCGAGGGAAAGAGCCAGCATGTTCTAGTCAACCTGCTGAGCGTTCAGCGAGGCCAACACCACTCTGAGACTCATGGGCGCACACATACACACACAGACACACAGATGTCAACACAACTCGAACAAACACACACTCCAATCAAAGCTCCTTTGTACTGTCCTCTTCCAAAGACAAGGGCTGCCAAACAACATCAGCAGCACCAACAAGCGCAACAATTTGCCATCCACAAAAGCCCTCACCAAGCAGGAACTGTTGAATTTGCTCAGGAGCCAGTTGTTGGAGCATTTCGACACTGTTAACCAACTTGAAAGGAATCAAAAGAGCAGATTGTAAAGCAAACTCATTCAGTCAAAGGCACGCACTTGTGTCTTGCTTCTCCGTTCGCATTTCATAAGGCCCGGCGAAGAAAAAGCCAGCATGAAAAGTGTTTCATTTCACATTGACGCTTGTGTAAACAAACGATCCTCTCAGCCAAAGGTGATGACTCTTGTGAAATCATTGTGTGAAAACCGACAAACGATAGTGACCAAACCCCACCGCGTACCGGCTCATTGTGCGTGATTGACTGAGGCCGATCACAGCCGTTCGCTCACGCTCGTATTTAAAAGCAACCCAGTTTTTAGGATTTGTTTGGCAAGTAAATTGTGCAGCTGAACTTTGAAACCTGAGTTGGGGCCCCAGATGCGGAGACGGGGAAGTGATTGGGCCGAGCAGAGCATGCACGCTGATAAATGTTTATTTAGTTTTCGATAACATATCGGCCAGCCTCTTCAGCTTCTGTTGAGTGGAACTGGCTCGACTTCCTGTCTCTCTCTCGTTAATCTCCTTCGGCCCGTGATAGAAACAATCTATCAGAGTCAAGCTATCAGTCGATCGCAGTCAAAGACCCCATAGATTGGCTGTGGGAGCTACAGAGCGACATTCTCATGGCCGAGCGCCTTCGAAATTGGGTTCAATCTGAGCTTTGATTGGCTGTCTGTGTATATGTAAATAAAAATACAGTCCTGAATGGAATTTACTGAAGGGAAAGTACCAGGTTTGTGCACAGCACCGCTCAGACCTTTTCCTGCTGAGCGTCTCAGGAGTGGTATTTCCTCTGTGAGTTCAAATATCAGGAAAACGCATGTCTATGTGTGTGTGTGCCTGCCTGTGCACGCCTGGCTGTCACTAAATAGGTATAATTCCAAATACCTCAGTGATAGGAGAGTTAATGTGGTTGCTAAGCAAATCTGCACTTCCTGTGTTAAATAATAGTTCTACTGACTGCTTCCTGGCTGGTAGGCTGGAAACACATGCTCACACACACTCCAGCCCTGCTGCAGACATGCAGTGGTAAATGGGGCTTTGCTAGTGTGCTCACGTAGAGAATAATTGCATTACTGAGGGGGGGTTGCCCAACTCATTGATTTCATGCTGCATCCATTCGACAGGAAATGAGCATTTTCCAGATTAAATGATCACTGCAATTATATAAGATTGTGTTGTATGTTAATTCACTTCTTTTCTGTTAGATTTGTTTAAATTTGGACCCTTTGACCTTTTACTACTCTAGCCAATGCTAAAAATGACACTAGCCATTACAGCATGGGGTTACGTAGGCATGTGTAACCCTGTAAGGTACCATTACAGTTCTACCGTGCAGCCATGCAGACATGTAAACCACATGTGTGTAACGGTCTCCCACACTCAAGACGGCTAGCCAGTCGTTCCGTGAAAGCCAATCCTGATGGCGTGGGTCAACTGTCCATCATGCTGGAGTGAGATTTCATAGCGTCCAAGTTCTTTAATTACAGAAGTGAAGCAGTGGAGCCAGACCAAAGATCAGGGTGTAGTATGCTGCAGGGTATTAGCATTTTATCAGGTGATCTGAGCTAGCTGGCTAAGTAATAAAAGTCATGAATTAGAACTCTTATTTTATTTATTTATTGCAACAGCCGTGTAACTGATACTTGATTTCCTTTTTGATACTTTGTTTTGATAATGATTTCTTGATTTATATTTTAACCAAAAACCAAATAAAAAATATTCAATTATATTTTGTTTATATACAATAAAGCCTAATTTGTTTTTATATATTTTTTATATTATAATTTATATAATTTATATTATAATTTATATTATTTATATTATTAATTCACCTATATTTCCAATATTTCTTTTTTTTTTTTTTTTTTTTTTTGAAGTCTTGTCTTTTGTCATATTTATGGCATCTGTTATCATATTTATGGCATCATATTTTTAGATCAAGAGAAAATACTGAAGTATTCTCCAAGGGTTTGAAGAATTTGAATATTCAGATTTTTTTAAGGTTATTTAGTGTTTAAGAGTGAAAGTGTCATCAATTAATATATGTGTGTGTCTTTGCGTAGGTGGAGTTTTGAGTCTGCATCTGTGTGCTTGCTAGTGTGTGACCTGATTCAGCTAAGTGTGGGAACTCTCTCTCGCTCTACTATGGATCAGACTGCATTACAGTGCGCCTGACAGGCTCTGCAGTGCCACGCAGAGTAGCCGTGCCTAGGTTAGCGTAATGCTTTTACGCATGGCTGCATTTACTCTTCACTCCTCATGGTGACTGGCCCGAGAAGGGTGGCCCTGTAGAGGGCAGATCCAGGACCTTTTAAAGACTGATATAATCTGTGATATTTATGGGCAGATGTGGTGAGATTACACTGGATCCGAGGAGGAGCGAAAGAGAGAGGTAGGTTATTCCCAACAGGAGGGATCTGCGATGCACTGGTGGCTTTGATCACAGGTCACCTCTAAAAGGCTGCTCTCTCTTGGCAACCTTAGAAGATGTTTTTCCCCCTTTTTTTACTGAACATGGAAGGTTTGAAAAGTAAAGCTCAACCCCTTTTCTTTTGTATCTTTCTCTCTCTCATTTCTGTCCATATATTACTCACTCAACCCTGTTGTTTGAAGGCCTGACACACCACCACAGGTTTGTCACTCCCAATTACTCAACCCTCTTTCTTTTAATCCCTCTATTCTTTGGCTCTCTCTCATTTTTTTCTTTCTCTCTCTGGCTTTTTTAGCCTTTTAGTCTTGTTCCCTTGCTCATGCCAGTTTTGAACAGGCAGGACTCATTTCTCTGCCTCCAAGTACCTTCAGCAGTGTGACATTAGCCATATCAGCTAGCGAGAGATCTCTTCTGAGAAGAGGATGACATGAGAGAAGGAGGGCTGGGAGGGGGAAGCGGAGAGGCCTCTGTGGTCATTGAGAGGGCCAAAACTGTTTTCTTCAGCTTCAGAAAGAGGCCCTCGCTGCTAGTCTTAGCTTATCGCTCTGTTAGCAAAGCACCTTTGGCCTCTGTGGTGATGTTTGTGCCTGTGTGGCTGCTCGAGTCGTGGGAGTGGTAGTTAAGGAAGTCTGACACTATTTTTAAAGCAGCCACTTTATTCTTCTCAGTGTTTGATAGGGAATGATAGAAAATTGTTGTATTTAATCATGAAAGTATAACTTTTAAATTCAACCTAGGCTTATTGGAAAAACGTGCCTCTATCTACATTTTTGCAAATTTCCAAAAACGCACCAATACATTAAATTCACTGCAGTGTCCAGCTGAAATGAACACTAGTGGCAGTAAAACACCAAAAACATATTCCTTTTCACACAAATTAAGATTACAAGGTCTTAATAAAGACATTTTCACTTTGCACAATTCTGTGTTATGACTATGGTAAACAATGTTGCCACATGTACACATTTCCAGTGAGCCTCTTACAAAAATTAACCATGGTTTTATTATAGTAAAAGTGTAGTAACCATGTTTTCCTTGGCGGATTGATTACCATTTGAAAAACCACAGTTTTACTACAAATACCATGGTCAAACTTTGGGTAGTGTAGTAAAACCATAGTTACACTGTGGTTACCATGGTTTAACTACAATAACAATGTTTTTTTATTTTTAGTAAAACCATGGTAAACTTTCATAAGGGAAATTACATATCACATTATGTTACCAGAGCTAAAACATTTCTGTGTCTTTGTGTTTTCGCTTAGCCTTCTGTTAGCTTAGCATAGTGCTAACTGTTTAAGAAAAGCTCATTTAATTAACTAGAACAAAATGCACAATGCGGCACCAAATTTAGTCTTAACATCACCAACCCATTTGCATTTGATGTATTAGCATCTAGCTAAAGTCAAAATGTATTTAAAACTGATGTGGCAGCTTCCGCTTCACATTCCCTGCCATTTTATTAAACCACAGAAACATTGAACGGTCACAAACCACTTCTCTTCCACAGCACGAGAGGGTTGTGGGTAATATCACCCCAATGCATGCATTCACACTTTGAAAACCCAGTTTAAATAACACACAATCTGGGCACCTTTAGTATAGGCTAGTTATTTTAACCTACTGTGCTTTGGCATAATATTTATGATGGATAGTATGCAAATCGAGAAGTAGCCAGACTCTCCACAACACCGTGATCATCATGTAAGGGGTGTTTGTTTTAAGAAGACGAGAGTTAAAATTACAATCAGAACAGGATTAGATAATCAATAGGTTTAATCAATTCTATCTAATCCATCTCAGTTGTGGCCTACCCGTGATATCACCTCCAGTCAGAGAGACCTTTCTCCAGGTCGTGGCAGCAGCCGGTTCTCCGCATCTCTAAACCCCCTAAAGCCGCTTTTCAGATTATCGTCAACAACAGGTAATCAGCACCTCGTCTTGGCACGAAAGGCTTATCAACAGCAAAGTGCACACTATTCACTTTAACTACCTTTTCTATAGAAACATTCACTTCTCGTGCATTGAATGAGCATCCGTCTTAACGTTCAACCACAGCCCCGTGAGGCTCACCTTAGCTTAGCGTGGTAGCATTATCATCAAAGATTTATTTATGTTTCCATGAGTCATACAAATGACATCAAGATTTAGTTTTGGCAGCTCAGCCTGCATTCGATGGGTTAAACACACTGGCCTGCGTTGCAGACCTCAGGGATGTTTTTGTGTTTCATTACGCAGGCTTATCTGACTAGCGTGTAATGATTTCACCCCCCCACCACCACCACCACCACCTTAATATCCTAAACTAATAGCATTAGCCAGCTGTTACATGCCATCTAAAGATCCGGCGAAGAGATTGAGAGGCGTCCTCAGACAATTCACAGCGAATACTTTTGATACAAAAAATATGGAGTGCTTGTCCATTCAGAACACCCACAATCATTGATTTGAGAGAAAGAGATCCCATCATCTGAACTCACTGTAGTATTACCATACAAAATGATCTATGGTAGTGTAAAGCTGAGTGTATAGTTTTGGGTATGGATGGTAGGAACAAAAAGTCAACAATAATATTTTGCATTGCAATTATCATATAATATGTAATAGTAATAGAAGTATTGTAGAGTTTATTGTTTATTCTTACTTTTACTAAGCCTTCTTCTCTTGCTTGCTGCATTTGTTATAGTGCAAACCACTGCAAATGTCATGCAAATCTCAGGGGTGATATTGAAACGTCAGAGAAAATTTATTTTTTATTAATAACATAATGCATTAATAATATTTTTTTCAAATAATATGCATTATAAATGTATTTGTTTGTACAAATTTACATGTTTTCATCTATAAATAATTAATAATTTTAAGAAGCGTACAAAAGGCAGACAAATATACAAAAAAACTGATCAGCTGTAATACGCAATTTTTGTTTGTGGATGAAAACATGATTTATCTATTAGTTAATTTAAACTTTTGCAGTAAATGTATAAAAATGTATATATGTTAACTTGGAGTCACTTTAAAAGTGGATGGCAAGATAGAGCATCTTTAGCCACAATAGCTGAACCTCAGGGCTGAGATTGATTTTCCTCGTAACAAAACCCACAGCTCACCCTCTGAAGTTCTCAAAGTGCGAACGCCCTAAAATCGCCCCCAACTCAGTATCTCTTTCTTACCCCTTTTCTCAATTTCCTTTAAATATGAAATCCTGACTCATATTCTTTTGTGATGAAGGGCATAAGGACATGGTGGCGAAGAAGCTTTTCCTCAGGCAGGTGTCTGCGCATGGGTCTGTGTGCAAAGGGAGGGGAGGAGAGGAGAAGAGAAGAGCCGTCCCACAAAAATGAGGACAGACACTGTAATTGGTGATAATGGCTGAGGTAGAGAGAGTGATTCTCGCTTGGGGACAAAGCGGCCTTTATTGCCTGTGTGCATCTGACCCTTTCACACGCTGCAGAAACTAGAGCTGGAAACTGCAGATCTTACTAAAGATTTTACTAAAATGTCATTTTGTTTTATAATGATATCAGGGGTTATGTGTAAGTGATTCAATTTGAAAGTATATTTTATAGCTGTTTCAAATATTTATTTAGTTTTCAAGATAATTAGAAAAAAATATATATAATTTAAAATATTTCATAATTTAATATTTATATTCATTGTGTGTTTTTACAGGGTTCATGGAAAACCTGGCAATGTCAGTGTTAATTAATTAAATCTTAAAACATTATAGCAGAAGTATGGAAATTTCTACAATGAATTTTCTATTTCTAAAACTAACCTGTTAGAAATAGCTTTTTGCAAAGACATAAAAAATATTCCTTCTTTTGTAGGTTTCTGTATTGCATTTCCACTGTAATACTTTTGTTTAACTATAATTGTGAGGACTGAGACCTGCAGAGAAGTTAGGCTCTAGAGTCTAGCTGATAAGTGGGCTTTCTGGTGGAAAATAGTTACATATCCATCTCCAATCCCCCCCATCTCCATCAACTGAACCCTCATGTGCTATTAATCAGCCCAGAGAACGAAGGTGACGTCAGTAGAGAGTGAGAGAAACAGAGATTGAGGGGGTGGCTTCCCTGTTCTCCAGATGTGTAATAGAACTAGAGAGGGGAATAAAACCGTGCAGTAAAAAGGATCTTGTAAAACAAAATGGACGCCTCTTTCCTCTCCCGCTCTTAACAATCTCAAATTCCTCTTTTCTCTCGAACGGAGGAGAGGCCTCCTTATCAAGAGTGCGAAAATGCTTACGGTTACAATTTCACTGAATGCCCTGCTTTTGTCATGATGAATTATGGGATTGCAGAAAGCTTACCCCAATTTGTACCACATCACACCACATTTTCTTTTAATATTTTGAACATGTGGTAGCTTAGCAGACTGGTCTCTATGTATTAGCTCTAATAGTATCAGTAGAGTATTATTTAGTAGGGTTGCACAATATGTATGATACCATATTGGCTTGACATTGTTAGATGTGATCTTTAGCATATGTCAAAATAAATATCCATTTTTCATACTGCAAATTATAATGCTGTGATTCCTAAATTCCCTTGATTTTACCGTTTTGGTTTTACTTTTAATGTTTTATAGTTAAAGGGGTCATATGATGCGAATTCAAGTTTCCCTTTCTCTTTGGAGTGTTACAAGCTGATTGTGCATAGATAAGATCCCTGAAGTTGCAAAGACTAAAGTCTCAAAACCAAAGAGATATTCTTTATCAAAGTTAAGACCCTGCCACGCCCCCCTAAAACAGCTCATTCAAACACGCACCCACATGTCTACGTCACAATGTGGAAATATTTGCGTAAGGCGTGGTTTCAGTAACCGCAGTAGTGTTGATGCAGCCATGTCAGGGAGAAGCTGTGTGTTTCTAGGTGAAAGCAAAAGCACTTTATTTGGCTTTCCGAATGTAGATGCAATTAGGAATCATTAAGATTACTTACAACAGAACAGAAACGCATTTTATGGATGACCGTTTCGTGAACCTTGGAGAGGAGGTAATTCTGACTTTACTATGACAATCTGGCACTTCTGAATCAGCTACTGTAAGTATGTTTTATTATTAGTTTAAGTATTTGCTATTGACTGTTCAAATGCAGAGTTTTGCGCGTCGTGTGTGTGTGTGTGTGCGCCCACGCGCGTGCGTGTGAGAGAGAGAGAGAGAGAGAGAGAGAGAGAGAGGGTCACATCACAGCGGAGTGTATAGTCCGTCAGAAATCGTCTTAATCACGGCTTGTTTGCAAACACATACGAAAATCATCACTGTGTCTGTTCCCCTCTCGGGCTTGAACTGATGGTAAAACTAATGTTTTTGAACATTAAAGCATGTCGACATATTCTGTTACACCAAATACACAAAATAATGATCTTTAAAAAAGCATCATATGACCCCTTTAATATATTTAGACAAAATGCTAAACAATTTTACTATAATATATGTGGGTGTGTGTATAATTTGTTTGATTGATTTATTCAAACGTGAACTGTCAAAACTCCTTTTGTGTTCTTCAAACAACCTTTGCCCTTTGACGGTCCAGAAAACTTCTAAAAAGACACTCGCGGATTTTCTGGTTCTCCTTCATTCTTCTTTCAAATCATCCATGCACTATTTCCACTTTACCTTTCATTCAGTCCCTCTGCAGTTCCCAGGGTTGGAAGGTCTAAAGTTGACGCCCTGTGTTTCAACCTGACCTGAGACTGACCCAGGCTAGGGGCCGTTGGCAAGCCTGCACTCATTAGGCTGTATTTGGTGTCATTAAGCTGATTTGTCTTTGCTGATCACTTTTCAAGATAGCACTTAAAGTGCCTGGCTGTTATTCTTAAAAGAGCTCCAGACTGCCCCTCCTAAACTTTACAGTGCGAAGGGTTATAAACCCAAACGGGTGTGAGCCGTTACGTGGAACGGTCGTGGGTTCACGACCTCACCAAAACAAGCACAGGTCTGTCTCAGCTGCACTGGTTGGATGTTAGCTTCTCTAATGAAGGAATGAAGAAGTTTCATCACCTTTAGTTCAACTGTGTTTAAGATAAAACTCGAAGTGCAAGAATTTAATCAGATGCAAAATGCAACCAGATACATCCTCACTTTTGCTCACGGTTTTTATGTAGCACTCTTCCATGATGCTGTGCCAATACCGGTGCCTTGAGGTCTTGAACGCCAGGTTTATGTGACCAGGGTCAAGCGGTCACTCTTAAAAGAGGCTCAGGCTAGTTCACAGGCATAATGTGGGCTTCCATAACATCTGGCAACCATAAAGTGGCATGGCCGCCTAAAGTCTTAAGTCTTTAGTCTTAATAGGGGTGAAGGGGGTCCTTCTAAATGTATGACTGTCATCTCAAGGTCACAGGTCCATTGTGTGTAATACAATTCAACATTGTGGTGTTTATATCTGAGCTTGTATATGCAAGGGGTTGTCAAAGCAGAGCTCACAGGGGGAGCCTGAAGAAAATTTGAGTGAAAATCAGAGACAAAAAAATACAAAATCTGAATAAAAAACTAAGGGGATAATCATATTTAGGCGTCAACATTTAAAAAAACAAAACACTGCCATAGGCTGTTTCTGATGTTTATGCTAAGAGCAATTGGTAAAAGTGTGAAAAATGACAGTTATTGCTAAAATTGCTAATCACAAATAAAACACTTCCTCCAAAGGCCTTGTATGTTTCAGAGTGAATGTTCTCAGTTCTAGTGAGAGTTTTGCTGGTTGACACTTTCGACAGATGCTTCACAAAAGCAGCGTTCTGGGCCTAATGCATGCACTCGCATCTTCCTCTTTCCATTCTCAGTTCTTAGTCGTCTCATTTTTGTGTCTTTTCTCTCCTCTGAACATTGTGCTTGTACAGAACTAGAGTCAGATCGGGCTTTCAGATGCGGCCCGGCCGATAAGGTAGTGAGAAAGGAAATGTGCTCGCTTTCTCAGACAGACTCTAGTTAAGCCGGGCGTTCACAGTTAGCGACTGGGGTTTAAAGGTTAAAGAAAGATAAACACAACAGAGCCCCCTATCACCACTCATGTATGCGGGCAACGTGTCCCACCAGGGATAGTGAGACTACATTTTATACAGTGATAAGTTCTTGGAGCTATGAGGAAGAAAGGGAGGAATAAACTTGGGAAGTTTACACACAAAGAAAGAGAGAAGAATGCGTAGCCCCCCTGCTAGCACCAAGGCTTCTTGGTGGGCAACTTGGCCTGCTGAGAAACAGAAAGAAGAACACAGGGAAAAGAGAAGGTGAAAGAGAAAAATAAGTCAAGAACTATAATCTCTCACTCTGTCTCTTGGGTCGATCCCTTTTCAGATGAAAACGTGCCACTTTTCAGTCAGTCTGGGATATGTTAAATAAGGAACATTAGCCAAAGCAATCCTGTTAACAGCATCAGTATTGAAAAAGAGGGGAAGACAATCTTCTTAAGTGATTAAGAAGTTATTAATCTCCATGAGAAAGTGGCGTCTTTGAAGAGAGTCATCCACCTTAAAATTTCAGCTGATCTGTGTGCGACTCATCCGTCGACTGATATTCGCTGTTTATCCCTCAAAGAGGGTAAAGCGTTTCTTTTCTGGCTACTGAAGCAAACATCTCTGTCATTTGAGGACGTAAAATAAAAATTGATAAACTGTAATTCTTTCATGACCCATTTCAATTTGTAGGGATTTAGCTTCCACCAGCGTGAGTTGAGGAATTGGCTGCGAAATACCTCAGAATTCAGATTAGTGAGATACAATTATTTAGACAATTTTACAACTCAAACCCCCGGTTTCACAGACAAGGCTTAAGCCTAGTCCCAGACTAAAATGTAAATCTGAGCTATTTCAACTGAAAGAAACTTGCACTGACTGATATTAAAATATATCAGTGTCTCACGATACACACCAATAATTAATTTTTCTAAGGCATGTTTATAAAAATTACCTAAATGTCCTAATTGAACTATGGCATAATCCTGGTTTAGTCTGAGCCCTGTCTGTGAAACCAGGCCAAAATGTATAAACCGGGCTAATGTACATTTTAAGAGTGCTCCAATTGTTGTTTTTGCTTAAAAAAGAAACTGAGGATGAGTCAAAATCATTTTCTGTTACATATAGTACATAATTCTTAATTCTTTTTGTTGTGCTGATTAAGTGTAATTTACATTGCGTTTTTACAATTAGGCCTCCTTGCTCATGTGTCACAAACCCATAGCCTAATTATTAATGTCCATTGTAAAGTCCGACTAGTCAAGATGATCACCAGCTGAAATCCTGTTTTTTTTCACCCTTTCTTTGCCAAAAGTCATTCAAAAGAAACTCAGGATTTAAGAACTAGCCCACTTTTTCTCTCTCCCCTTTCTCCTTTCTCTCTCTCTCTCTATTTCTGTTGAATAACGGTGAATGATGATCGTTTGTGGGTGTCTGAAGTAGGACGTAATGAGGGGGTGAGGTGAGAAAAGCAAACAGATTTGCTAAGGCTTCACCTCATTAGCAGAACAAGTGTGTGTGCGCGCATGCATTTCTTATGTGAGCTTGCAAGTGTGTCTGTTTGTAAAGCAAAAGGTCCCACTTGAGTTCCACTCAAGCCATGAGGTTCTCGTTAGCTTAGCGTTAGTGTTAGCGCAGTATTTGCCTTCAGCACAAATAAAACGTGCACGGTCACTCAAAGAACAGCTTAGTTAGGCAAGGTTTGGTTTTGCACTTTGAAGATTAGTAAAGCGGTTTTGCTATCAGTGCTATTTTCGCTCTTATCTGACCACACTAAATGCACATCAGTCATGCGGCTAACTAGCTTAGCCTTGTAGAACGATTCAATTATGGTCTTCTGCGGATTTGTAGAACTGGAAATTAGATACTAAGACATAAAATTTCTAATAAAAAAATGGGATGTCTTTCAAAAAACTCTCTAAAAGACAAGCTGTGTGCCTCTTTGTGTGCAACGAGTCTTCGAATAAACGTGTGTGTCTGTGTGTAATTGGTGGTTTTCTGAGGCAGAGGGGGGAACAGACGGCGGGTTTTATGGGCTGAAATTCTCTCAGCTATAACTACCTCTAATGAGCTCCACTGCATCGCTCTCCACCACTTACATGGAGGTTAGAGAAAACAGAGAGAGCGCGACAAAGAGAGAGACAGAAAGAAAGATCGAGCGAGATCAGCAAATAGGTGCAGAAAGACTTGCAGAGGTCTTCCTTTTCACAAGCTCTGTGTGTTTTGCGTGTGTTTATGTGGCGGTACGCAGCCTTGTGGTTTTGTGTGGGTGGAATTTGTTTTCTTTTTTTGTTGCAAACTAAAATGTACATGCTTAACAGAGTCAGGCTTGAGGCTGTCTTCCTTCCCTTGAACTTCAGAGATACTGTTTTTCCGTAAAACATGCACGGGATAAGTAAAATTGTATGTGTTTCAATTTTGGGGGGTTGTACTTTCTTGAACGAACTAACTAACCTTTTTTTTTTTCTTTCTTTTTCATGTTTCTGGACCTGCTTTCTACCATTTCTAGGTAAGTGTCACTCGACTTTTCTGATATACACTATCTGGTATGTTGTGAATATGGAGTTGCATGTGGGTGTGTGTTAGACCCAAGCAAGGGAGGATCTGGGTAAAATGGTTTTGCGGTAGCGGCTTTTTGCAGTGCACATACACGTGCACACGTGAACACACAGGAACATGAACTTAAAAAACATAGTGAAACTGCAGCGTAGGCCAGCGTGGGTTTTAGATAGACCGAGACACACACCACACTGATTGCTACAGCGGCCGAGACGGTTTACCACCCGACTCTAGCACACAACGCACTTCTTATCGGAAGCGTACATAGCAGAACACCTCTCTATGGTTTGGTTTTTGAAATCTTTGTGGGGCGAAACCAAACCAAAAAAACTTCTTTTTTTTTTTTACAAAGCAAATGACATCCAAATCCAAGTTTTGTGAGGTGAGGAGACATACATACGACCAAGTATGGTGACCCATACTTGGAATTTGTGCTCTGCATTTGACCCATCCAAAGTGAACACACACAGCAGTGAACACACACACCGTGAACACACACCAGGAGCAGTGGGCAGCCATTTATGCCGCGGTGCCCGGGAAGCAGTTGGGGGTTCGGTGCCTTGCTCAAGGGCACCTCAGTCGTGGTATTGAGGGTGGAGAGAGCGCTGTACATTCACTCCCCCCACCTACAATTCCTGCCGGACCTGAGACTCGAACTCGCAACCTTTGGATTACGAGTCCGACTCTCTAACCATTACGCCACAACTTCCAAATGGCAAATTGATATGGCAAAAGTATGAAAGTAAGGAATGTTCTGAGGTAAATGGTATCATCAGCGTTTGCCTCTTGAGGTGAATTACCACAGAAACTAATTGTGCTTACTCACCTTGTCTGAAAGTTATATCCAGTCTTTCAACTTACAATGTTACTCCACCCAAAATGAATACATTGGCAAATGCAAAAAGATAAATTGTAATAATAATGATGATGAAGATGATGTTAATGTTAATAACAAATCTGAAAAAGGAAAATCTTGTCATGTTACTCAACACACAATAATTACAAAGGTAAATGTATAAACAAATAAATAAATAATAAAAAATATTTTTAATAAATTAATAATTTAATATAATATGATTACATTTATTAAATGCACTACTATTATTAAATTGTATTAATATAACAATAAAAAAAAACAAGTCTAATAATTTTTATGAAATATTTTAGAAAGGAGGTCCCTTACAAGGACATCAGTATATTTGGACATCTGTGGTGTCAAAAGCCTGATTTAGACAACTTTTGTTGTCTTTTGTATTTTATATTTTGTCTTTTAAACACACTGCAACAGTAGTTTACTTCCATCTAAAGTATGTTACAATTGTGTGAAAATATTTTTCTGTATCAATCAACAGTAACACTTTAGAATAGGGACCAATGCTCACTATTAACTAGTTGCTTATTAGCATGCCTGATATTAACACATTGGCTGTTTATTAGTACATATAAAGCACATATTCTGCATAACCATATTCTACATCCCTAATCCTACCCAATACCTAAACTTAACAACTACCTTACTAACTATTAATAAGCATCAAATTAGGAGTTTATTAAAGCAGAATCATAGTTAATGGTTTGTTAATAGCAAGAATTGGACCTTAAAGTGGGATCCAATCAACATTACGTCATTAATGCTGGTGCTAGACATTCCTTAAATGTCTTAAACCTTTAAGGAAATAAAGGTTAAACATTCCTCCAAAGGAACATTAAACATTCCTTTAAAGGTCAAGTTGATATGTAAGGTTGACATAAGTCATAACAGAAAGGGAAGTGAACCTGTTTAGTTGCACAGTATCGCACTACATGCTGAGCATTTTCATTAAAAAGCAGGGCTAAAACATGAATGATGGAAAGAGAGAGGAGAGCGAACACACTACTAAGTGGACATCTGACAAGGCCACTCTTCCTTCTGTAAATCCATTTACCCTTGAAAGTCTGTGGGCTTAATGTTTGGGGCTAAATCATGTGAATCATCATCATTGCATGTAGGTCAGGAAGAGCCACACATTCTCTTACTACAACATCACACAATCACTTCCTCTCTATCCTTGACTTTTTCTCCTTCATCACCATTCAGCAAGTGTACAGTTGAGCTGACTTCTGTTGTGATGGTGATGTGAGGAATGTCAAGGAATAAAAAAAGAGCTGACGGTAGTTTGTGGAAGTGTGTGTGTGTGTGTGTGAAGGAGGCAGGCACAGCCTTGCGGGTTTCTGTATCTCTCAGCTCTCATTAAACTTTAATGGCTTCCTCTCCTGGCTAGCACGAGGCTCCACTTTTCACTCAGCGAGCAGGAAAAAAGCCTGAAAGAGCGAGCGAGTGAGAGAGATGCAAGTGTGCATACTGAGCAGGTAGATCAGAGCGAAGGACAGGAAGGACTAATGCTGACAGTCTCAGCACAGCTCAGCGAGACGCATGCTAGCGTCTGGCTGCGGAGAGCAGCGTCTGCTTCTGCAGAGCGAGACACCGCCGATTCAGCTGTGGTGACGCTTTTCAACAGACAGCTCGTGTAGTTTTGCACTTTCATGAGTGATGTGTGCAACTATGCTCAATTCATAGAAGCCATTCAAAGCTGCACTGGTTAGTGTAAGTGCTTTAAACCAAGTTGCTCATTTCAGATTTGGAGGTTTAAATCCAACACTCATAACATCTTATTGATTTGTTTTCTTTTTAAAGTTGAAATATGTGTCAGGGTAGTGGCCTTTTTAGTCAGTTTGAGCAGTTGTGGGAGATTTGGGTTCGAGTCTGACTGTTCATTTTCCCTTTTTTTCTCTCTACCTTTGATTTACTATCTTGAAATATATATATAAAAAAAAGAAAAATAATAAAAGTATGCAATCATTTGCGACACCAAATAGAATTACAAAAATAGTGGCTGTTTTCAAACAGATTTTAAACACTCATCCTATTGGTCAGACAAACAATCAGTCACGCCCCCAAAATCACACAATTGGTTGAGCCATTTTTTGCTGCTTTGGGCTAGTTGGGTGATCAAACCAGTTTTGTTACTAATACTATTAAAATATTTTTCGGTAATTGAAATAAAACAGATATAAAATCAAATAAAATATGTATATTAGATGAAAAACTTAAACTTGAAAATCTTAAACTTAATATAAACAAGTAACAAAAATTTACAAATAACAAAATTACTAAAACAAAATAAAATTAAAATGAAAACTGAAAATATAAAAAAAGCTAATTAATAACATGTATACATACTATTCTAGTGAATAAATAATACTAAAATAAATAAATAGGCCTAAATATTTTTTTAAAGGTATTTGCTTTATTTATATATATATATATATATATATAAATATAAATGAACATATTTAGTATTGAAGAAAGTAAAAACGTAAATGTTGGAGAAAATATGACACTTCACCTTTAAGAAAAAAAGCATATACTGTCATTTTTTTCCTCATAAAGAAAGCCATGCTGCTGTGATTCCATCTTTATAGCAGAACTTTACAAGCCTTCTTGGCTTCTGTGATAGCGTCACCTGAAAGACCCACAGTTTTTCTGCCCGGCTCTCGTCAGCCTTATATCCTCTCCGGCCAGTCATTCTGTTTAAAGAGAGAGGGGAATGAGGGGAAACCATGGAGAAAAAGAGGGAGAGAAGAATGGTGCTCTGTTTTCCTGGTTAAAAGCAGCCATAACTGATGTGAACTGAGACCAGAAAAACTGTGTCTGTCACTTTAAGATCCAAAACAGGCTTGCCTGCAGTAACTCTGCAGAGAGAAAAAGAGAAGATGGAACATCTGTAGTCTGGGCCTGTAGCCTTCTGGCTAGACTGCTAAAACTTATTGACTTCCTGTGTGAGAGAGAGAGACAGTAAGGTAATGTTGGCTTAATTCCATGTCCTTTTTTTCAATGACCTTGCTTGCAAATTGCATAGAGACCTTTGTAAGTGAAAATTTGACAGAAAAAGGCAATTTTACATTGTTAGAAACACTCCATTTTAATATACCACACATGAGATTGATGAATTTGTGTTACAGCTGCGTCAAGCCAATGTTACTGATATTACATGCAGACTTTCTTCCATCATATCTGTCTTCTTTTCTCCATGTTTTACACACATGCTCACATTTACCTATCTACATATAACATATCTACATATACCTATCTTCATAACTATCTACATGAAAATATAGGCTTCTCATTGCTGATACTGTATGTAAAAACTAAGGTTTTTGACCGAAACATTATTTAATAGTTTTGCAGTGTACCAATTGTTTTTTTTTTTTCAATGATATAGGTATTTGACTATTTTGCACTTAAATTACATTTTATTTTTTATTATTTTTTTATTTCTATACCTTTGATGACATTTGTATGTTTTTGTAAACCCATACACTCAAACTTAATTACATTAAATTAAGCTTTGTATTAAAATAAAGTCATTCTCATTATATATATATTAAATTTTATATGTAACTATTTTGAGCTTTTTATTTTTTAGGTTATTTAATTATTAATTTATTCATTTTCATTATTATTATTTATTAATTGTTTTCAAATCATTTTAAATGGATGACATCTAGGCATATTGGTAAACCCCTACACAATTCACCACTTGTTTTTTCTATTATATATAGCTAATTAAATGACTGTTTCTTTAAATTATGAGTTAATTAATTATTATTATCCATTTACTTTTACTTCTTACAAATTGTTTTGCCTTTGATGACATTCTCAACATGTCTGGGGCCATTTTTGTAAACATAAATGCATAAATTTACATCCACCCCTGTAAACCGTGTCAGGACTTTAGGCTTTGTTTAAAAATATTTACATAATTGTGATTTATAACAGATCCTTGTTACCTTTCTCATAATCCACTATGTCATCGTTCATTGACTAAACAACCTCCATTAAGTAACTTGTAGTTGAATCAGCGCTCCCATCACTCTCAAGTGCACATTGACTGTTGTGAGCTGTTGTCTTGAGCATGTGTCCAATGAGATAATTAGACCTGATTGCTCAGTGTTTATTCAGGGACTCCGCAGAGAATGACTATGTTGTCAGGAGCTGTTTTGCCATGCATGCGTACACACATACACAACGATTTAGTCGTACGGACCCTGATGACTGCTAAACAGATCTGATAGTATGTGAGGGGCCGTTCATACACCAGCTGAGCTTGTTCGTTTGCACAAAGCTTCAGCGCAGCATTTGTGCATGGCTTATTACTGTTCAACCCAGCTCAGACTGTAAAATGTATGTTAAAAAGATTGGGCTTTTTGAAAACACACAATACTTTAGGCTCACAAGAACACAGTAACTGGTGGAGGGTTGCGTTTGTTTGAAGCATGTGCAGTATGAAGGCATGTGGAGCGTAAAGGGCAGAGAAGTCTGGCATTACCCACAGTCCCCCACACCCCACACTCACCCCCACCTGAGCGCCACCTGCTCATCTGTCTGTCCTCACACTGCAGTCAAAATGCGCAGGGACCCCCCGCTGCATGGCTGGCATTTGCTCTCTCCCACACACACAAACGCACTTTCCTCCTCCTCTGCAGTCACAACACATTGTGACCCCCTGCACTTCCCTTGGCATGGGGATATACACACACACACACACACACATACCAAGTAAGAAAAGCACATACTCGACCTTTGCTGTCTCTGACACAAATTAAGTACAATGAGATCCAAATGCACATTCAATAATTATTTATTGAATGTAACTTTACATCAGTTTACAGTCAGATTGGACCCATGAAGCCCATACCTTGATGGGACACCCATATTTATATTTTAGAAATTGTGAGTAAATTATAATAGTATAGAAACATGTCTACACAGCCTAAATGGGAATAAACTAAGTAAAATAAAATATAAGTATTGCATGAGACATTAAAATAAATGTTAAAAAAGCTAAATAATTAAATTCAAATTCAAATAATATTTATTAATTATATATAATATTAATATGCACATTTTATAAACATATATCTATATAAAATATTTTTGAAATATTTACATACATATATTTTTGATAAGTTCAAATTTCCTCATATATTTTGGGCGTCTATCTTAATATATTTATATTTTAAGTTTTGCATTTTCCCAAAATGGATTTTAAAATGAGATTTTTTTCCCCCTAAAGTACATTTTGAAATATACATTTTGAAGTTTACATGACATATATTTTCAATTAAAAAAATATAATAATAATTAATTAATTAATTAATTAATTAAGCTGTGCTATATTTTGAAATATATATTTGAAATATATTTAGTTTTTTTTTCGGAAATGTGCTTGTTGAATACTGACCCAAAATGTCGATTTGGATCAGTATTCCTCCTTATCTAAACTGTTGGCTGTTTTTCCTTGCCACGTAACTCCAGTTTGTTTCCAGTATTAAAGTAGCAAAGTCGGAAAACATCCCTTTAAAGCGAAGGCCAAGTTAATTGAAATGCTGTTTACCGAGAGAGAACTTGTAAAAAAAATAGAGGCGACTCTGTTAAAGAGTAAAGAACTCATCAGGAAAGCTTTACAGGCTCTTATCCTTTCACATCCTACTTTAAACAGGAAATGGCTCAGACAAAATGGCTTGATGTTTCTCTCGCTGCCATATTGGGTGTTGATATATGTTTCACTTTTTCTGCTGATCTCAAGCCAGTTTTCCCAGAAGAATGTTTAATGTGATGCAAGTGAATGGATGGAAAAATAAAAACAGGACTGCACAAACAAAAAACAAACAAAAAAAAATTACATAGCAGGGCAATTTTACGCACATCAAATCACTATTCCACTGCTGACGTATGATTGAAAGGTGTTAAATCATGTATATTATCAAAACAAAGCATTACAATTGAGAACGGCCTTGGTTTGTAGAGCTCTAGCACGAGTTCAGGCTGAATGAGTGCTGTATTTGGGAGCAGATGCAAAAGAATGAGCTCATTGTTTATGGTTGAAACCTGGTGCAAATCTTCCCCCTAAAATGCTCACAGCTGCCCAACTGCTGTTCAGAGAACTGCTGGCATGAGAAATGCTCCAGCCAATGCCTCGAGAGATTCAGATGTATGCCATCAGGGCCCAGGCAATCTCTTGCACTATAGCATGTGGTCATGTAGGGCACAGCTTTGGCTGGTTGACTTCAGCAGCAGTGTGCTCATGTGTTTGCTTTTGTTGGGTTAGACTCTAGGGCTTTGTTCACACTGCACATAAATCAGATTTGGGTTTCAAATCCGATCTTTAGCGCTGACTATTCGCTCATATTGGAAGTGATAAAATCTGATCTGTTTGTTCTGTGCACTCAGTATATATCTACATTGGTCGCTAGCGATGTAATCATCAGGAAATTTGCTCTGCTTTGGAACGTTCACACTGAAAATCAGAATTAACTACATATGAATGTGATTTTTCTACTAGGTTTGTAAACATTCAGGGTCTGAAATTGATTACATGCTCTGTCAACAGATTTCATAGGTTTTTCAACAGAATTATATAAAATGTTATATGTAGAGAGAGAATTATTTATCTTTTATTTTTATATTTTCAGTTTTGTTATTTTTATTTGTTTTTATTTTATAACATTTCAGCTTTCATTTATTTTTATTTCGGTTTTAGTTAAATTTTATAACTTCAACTTATTCATTTCATTTAGCTGACAAAATTCTAATTTTCATTTAAGATTTTTAAGTTTTTCATGTAATATTTGTATTTTATTTTACTTCAGCTTTATTTCAATACTGAAAATGATTTTTAATAGTTTAGTCTTAGTTAACACTTTTTTGTTGCAGTTCAGACTTAAAACAACAAAACAGGTTTGACTCCAAAAAAAATTGAGCAAAACCAAAGCATGTTGGTCCATGCCTGTGTGAAGAAGACAAAGGTGTTGTAGTAACTGAATGAGCCTGTGCAGACTCTGTGTTACCAAAACACACACCACAGAGACCAAAACATCCTGTCGATCAAGGTTGCTAGAATGCAACCCTGCAGATGAAAAATGCATACGTTTGAAAGCTTGAAATCGTAAAGCCAGTGTGTGCGCTGAAGGCTGAAAATGAGAAGAGAATAATATATTAATTTCAATTAATAACTACCAACAACGAGAGCTCTGTTCCTATACTCTGAAACACAATTGACATTGTGGCTACTAAGTTTTATTGAAATACAGAGTTCTGGCATGAAACTCTAGATGGCGCAGTCCGATAGGCCTAACTCAATCTGACCTAATGACATCATCACATGGCACAGCTGATTGGTTCTCTCCTGTATCGGTAGCCAATGAGCAAGCTCACTGCTCAACATTCAAATATATGACTAGTGTTTGCTGTAGCCGTTGCAGCGTGCTTCAGAAACCCTCCACCTTCCCCAGCTCCACCTGTATAGATCTGCTACGAGGTGATTCATGTATACAGTACTATATGGGGATTATTTCATGTATGTTATATTTGCAGCAGCAGTATTTCTTACATGCTCACAGCAGCATGTTGTTTCAACCATGAATCTGAAAATGCTTAATTCTGCAGAATCTGGTTATGGTTAGTTAAAGTTTGTACTGTCACAGGCATGTACAGTCACAGGAAATCAAAAGTTGGATATTTTTAAAATTGTAAATGGGCTCTCTTAAGATCATAGTTGAATCCATTTTGTGTCCATTTTCTTTCCTTAAACCTCCCAACCTCTTCTGTCCCTTTCCACCATCTCTTTTCCTGGTGTGGAAAACACACTCCTTCATTGGCGAGCCAAGATACAGGCGATGAGAACAGCAGGAAACACGCCCCTCTCCCCTGCTCGTAGTCCGCGAACACCGTCCCACTCAGAGGAAGGGAGAAAGTGAGGGTGTCTGAGAGTGGAAGAGACAGGGGAACCTTAGGGGAGGCATGTCAGTGGAAAATCCTTGGTCTTGCCAACTCATGCTGGTACATCCTTCTCCTCATCCACACACCCCCGACCCCGCTGTAACTTCCCCCTCTCTCGCTCTTTCTCTGCGCTGAGAAGCAGCTGCCTTCTTCCGCTATTTTCTCACTCAGGATTTTACTGAGCACAAACTGCATCACAGGCTGACTGGGGAAATATAAAAGCGGAAGCCTCAGCCAAGCCAAGGAACGCACTCTTGAGTCAATGTGGAAAAATTATGCAAAGCTTCTTTTTTTTTTTTTTTTTTTTTTTCTTATGCATGATTGTGAATGGCAGTTTATGTTGGAGTAAGCCTTTCTGTCATTGAAAAGTTGTGATTGTGTTGCTTTAAGAAGCACTTCTGAATCAGAACGAGTAGCTACATTAATGATACTGCCTTGTCTATCATTTCCATACATTTCCTGTTGAAAGAAAGAGTTAGGAAGTGAACTAAATGTATTCCTCTCTATTCTGTATCTTTAAACACATAGTAACATTGCCACAGACAAAACACGATGGCACAGAGCATGATTTGTGGCAGGAAAAGCAACACCATTTGCAAAATGTTGTTTTGTAATGTAGCTGTGGACTTGGATCAGTAATACGGTGGTTAGAAATCTCACACGCATGCTTGCAAAGCTCTTAGCATGCGGAAGTTAATATGAAGAAGCCAGTGAGTCAATTGGCTGTATTGGTATTTTTAAGCGTCTTAACGGTGCGTGACCTTTCTCCTCGTAGTCTATGGATTGAACTTAGCCACAGCCACTAGTCCACTCACTCTGTTAAAGATTGATACGTTCCAAGACTAGGCTTTTTTAACTTCAACTTCAAAATGCAACTTTCATTTATGCATTTAGCAGACGCTTTTATCCAAAGCGACTTACATTGCATTCAAGTTTTACATTTTATCAGCTCTTGCTTTCCCTGGGAATCGAACCCATGATCTTGGCGTTGCTAGCGCCATGCTCTACCATTTGAGCTACAGGAAAGCCGTACAGGAAAACTTTCAAATCCAGAAAGAACAATGTGTTTCATTGGGAAAGCCTTTGGAAATGTAGCACCTCTCGACATCCGTCATCTTTTCCGTCTATGGGCTAAACGCTTATGTAACCAAGACAAGTATCCATTTTTGGGGGATTTTGTCATTAAAGTGGGTTTGAAACAGAAAGGCCAGTTTTCTGGTTGAATGCACGCTCAAAATTGTGTTAGCATTCAGGAAGGTTAACCGCACTGTTCGAACTGAATTTAACACCATCGCGTGGCATCAATGATTTCATCTTTTATATTCCTTATATTTCTTGCGCACGCTCTCGTTTCATGCACAACCTCATCATACAAATATTAACGATCCCCAGGAGTTTGGGAATGACGTCTGTGTTCGGAACTGTATCCTTCAGAGCTGGCTGAGCTGAACTAGAGTGAAAAACAGAGAGAGAGAGAGTGCATGGAATAACAGGACTGGATGATAGATTTGATTTGGTTCTGTTTGTAGAGCTGGAGTTTGGCTTAGGCAGACTGTTATGTCGGTTTCCATGGAGAAAAACACTCGCTCTGCCAGACACCGAAGAGTACAAGAACGTAAGAAGGAAACAGAGAGAGAAGGGGTGCGAAAGAAAACGCAAGTCGGAAAAAAAGACGAAAGCCTATCCAAGAATTTCTAGGGTGTGGAGACGGACAGCCTATCTCGCAGTACTGAATGATGAATAATGTAGGCTACAGACACAGGGTTCTCGCGCACATTCTTTTTTTTACGACGCCCCCAAAATATGCTAATATAAAATGATAATGAAACAAGATAAAAGGATAGGAAAGCTCTTCTCTTTGGCTCCTCTCTCATGATGCATATGCTCTGCGTATGACACGCTATCTGTCTCTTTTATGAGCTGAGTTACAACTCGCTCCTGTCTGTCTTCATGAATGAGGGATGAGACCCATTAGCAGAGGGTGAAAGAGAGAGAAAAGGAGAGATAGAGCTCTGAGAGGGATGATTGATGCTTGGAGTTTTATTCGACAGATTGAACTGAGGCAAAGGTCAACTTTTAAAGAGAGCAAGGCTCTAGAACCCAAGGCACTTTCATAATTACTGTGTGTTTTACTGTGTTTGTGTTTGTGTGTGTGTGTGTGTGTGTGTGAGAGAGAGAGAGAGAGAGAGTCACTCGTCTCCTAGTGTAGGAAATTAGTTTTCGTGCAGTTTTTAAAATTTAAGGGGGATTTGGGAGGGTGGATATGAAGATTTGGGTACATATTTGGATGGAAGAGCTTTGCAATATATCAGATGTTCATGCTATATACGTTTAGCTTACAATCTAAAATTAAGCATTATTGTTGATATTGTGTCGATTTTAATACATATTTGTTAAGCATTCTTAAAGGCTTTTTAGTGACAGTCGAGTTCAAGAGGGTTAGATAGAGATGTTAATAGTGATTTTAGGGATTATGGTGGATATTCTGAGTGATGATGCAAATGAATCTTGGAATGAATCATTCTATTAAAAAGGACAGTTTGAACAGATTCATTTCCATAAAACAATTCAAATTGTTCAGTGAATTGATTTCGTTACTCTGATTACACAAATGAATCATGGAAATCGAATCACTGAAATGAATATTTTTTTCATATAGTTAAATATTACAGTTTATTACATTTAGTGGAAAACATGAGAAAAGTATATAAAAATTGCATATAAGATCTTCTGATTGAAAGTTTTGAAAGTTGTTTGCTTTTCTGAAAAAAAAAAACCCATTTCAGAGCATTGAATATCAAGATACATTTTTTTGTGGTGGGTGGGTGCGGGTTGGTGATTTTGTAAGGGTGTCTTTTTTCTCTCTCAGTCACAGTCTAAGCTTTCGTTCTGCCTCACTGAAGACTTTCGAAAGGCAGATTTACATTAAACAAATACGCAGACACGCAGATGTACAGTTGGACACGCCTCACTACTTCAGAGAGAGACTGAGAAATAAAGAATGGCCTGTCTGTTTTTTTTTCTGCTCGGGTTTGTGAACGAGGGAAAGGAATTTCCAGCTTCGTGTCTGTACGTGCACGTCCGCTATCAGATTATCGTCTCAGGGTTCAGGTGTGCTCAGGTATGCAGCGGCCCTGCATAGGACTTGAGCAATGCCAACACGATCATGCCCACCTTTAGAAGCAGGTGCACACAAACAAACACACACACAGCAGACAAGCTCACACACATCTACGAGGCTGGCACTCCCTGGAGCAAACAGGGTATAAATCTCTTGACACACAGACACAAGCATGCACCGATGGTTGCTCTTTGGTTGGCGCTGTGTTGGGCATTGCTATAGTAACGTCAGTGGCATGGTAGAGCTGGCAGGATTTTGTTTGCTCGGACGCATGGGAGAATCGCTCTCATCTGGACCCTTATGTTTTGGCCAGTGGATTAAGATCACATTTTGGATAACGTTGCCATTTTTGGCTTTGCTTGGAAGTTTCGTCTAGTGCATGTTTGTGTGTGCGTGATAGTTTAGTCTGCAAAAGAGGTATGAAAAATATCTTCTTAAGATCAACGAGGAGCCTTTGTTCTGGGAAACATCCTTGAATCTAGGTTACCTTTTTTAGCAAAACTGCCCTCTTTAACATTGTAGTGACGAATACGTTTCCAGGAATTCATCTGTTAACATTAAATGCTAAAAGGCAAATGTAACACAGTCACAGCTATTCAGAACATTTTAGTTTTTAATATGCAGTTATGCTAAGTGGTAGACTGGACCAATGAGATTTCGCTTTGGGCGGGACTAATCTGCGAAACACGACTGACAATATGTTCTATTGTTTACCGAAGTCACAAAACTTCATATTTACATTAAAAACAGCATTTTTGCTTTTTACTCTCTCGTCTAGTCAGGATTCAGTGTAATATGGATCATGTAAATAAAGTATGTTTCAATACAGCCAGTGGATACTGAAGTGCTTCAAACCTTTTCATCTTACTGTTTTTTTTTTGTGCAGATTTTTCCTTATTTCAGCTGTAGAATTTTTCATGTGTGAATAGCAATTTATGCAACCTCAAGCAAATGAAGCGATAAAAGATTACTACGCTTTTAAGCAGACTCATTCTATGTTCGAGGAATGCGAGTGTGGATGGAGTGAATGAATAACTGAAATGTGTTTTCTGATAGGGGTGAGAATGAGGTCAGCGCTTCCCTATTCTGTGCCGTTATAGTGTCAGACAGACTTTCCTGCATTGACACATTCTTCAGCAAAATTGCTCTTTCTGCCACCACTGTTGGCATACACACACCCAAATACACACACACACACACACACGATGAGGAAATTGAGATTGTTCTCGCTGAGGAAATAGTCATCTTCCTGTCTGCGCACTAAACAGTTAGCGGGAAACGTGTGTCTTCAGAATTACGGTCTAGTGGCAGGTTTAATTGACCCGTTCAGGGTTTGTCCTAGACATCATTTAACCAGGTCAGACTTGGGCGTGAAATGAGTAGACGTGAACTGCCGGCGCGACTTTAATTTAAATGATGTGCGTGAGTAATCGTTACCTATCCAGTAATGTCACTCTTATTCATGATGACTTGTTGTCAGTGTCAACGCAACACTTGATTGTTGGTGTCATCATACTAGTCTGAGACTAGTTATAAAAACCCAAGCCTGTCAAACCAGAACCATAATGATAACTTTCTACCTGCTAAAAAGGATTTCTGACCACACTTTGTGGCTTCCCTTACATTTGCCTACCTAAAACATGTACATTCCGTGTCTAAAACCTGCTTTAAACAAAAGGTTAAACAGAACCACCCAGAACGAGAGATGTTCTCTCTCTTTCAGTCTGTCTGAACATGTTTGCAGTAAATTGTCTCTCCCCTCCGGCAGTCACATAAAACCAATCCTTTTTAATTAAGACCAACTCCAGTGAGAAAAGTGCCAAGCTTTTTTCCCTTTCCTATTTTTTTTCTTTTTTCAACCACAACATCCTGTCTTTTTACCCCTCTCTTTCTTTCCTCCTCCTCCTTTTTTTCATTGCTGTTATTTCTTTGACACCTCCCCTCATCAAGGAGGAGAACATTAGTGTCTGTCTCTCACCCTTCATGTTTGTTTTGATATGAACCAGATGGAATCAAGATCTGCTATGACCCCCCGGACCACTCACCGCTTGCTTTTTCTTTACATCTCTTCCTTTTTTCCCTCCTCCTCTATTTTTCTTTTTCTGTTAGCCAAGTCATCAAACTATGAGTGTAGATTTTGGATATGAACGTTGTCCCTATCAAAGTAAAAAAAAACTCCTTAAATATATCTGCCAATATTTCTTGCAATTAATAAAATATATATTGTTATTTGTAAGATAAAGTATTTATTTCCCTGTATAAATTGAATGTACATGTAAAAATCACATTTATAATAAAAATGCATTAAATCCATTTATTTGCTGTCTAAAAGAAACAGAATAAAAAGATAAAAAATAATCAAATATATAGATAGTGTGACTGGTTTTATAATTTCCCTACCCCTAATCCCCCAACCTCAAATCTACAATTTTTTTATTTTATTTTATTTTCATTCAAAATATTCTCATTTACTTGCATATGTTTTGCACAGGGCATCAAAGCATTAAAGATATCCTGAGAATCCAGGAGGACAGTTGAACTCTACATGCCCCCTCTGGCTTGCCCTGACCTGGCTTTGGCGAGCAGTTGTCCCCCTCTCCGCGTGCAGTTTATAGCAGCCTTGCTTTCTTCAGCTTGATTAGGGTTGGGGGGGGGCACAACAACCGGAATGATGGCTGTAAACTTCAGACTGTTTACGACACAGGACTGGTCACTCACCTCTGAGTGAACCCACCTAAACACAGAGAGAGCGTTCGACCCCAACTTCACCCCCGGTCTTTTACAGGCCGTTTTTTTTTACAGCCCTCATAGGCCCTTTGCACTCATCCCTCACACCCCTCAGTTGTTCTTCCCCCTCTCCTTTTACCACTTTATTTCAGTTTTCACTGTTTATCAGTTTAACACCTGGTCCTTCCATCAGCGCTGTGGTCACTGTGTTTTTAAAGAGATGCCATCAGTAAACGGTCTGTTTCCCATGGATGCTCTAAAGGCACCGTCATAAACATGAGCACTGCATTATCTGAATGTTTTATTGTTTTTCTATTTATTTACACATGTCAGAAGGATGCCTTTTGCATCTATTTGTCTTTGTTGTAAAAAAATAAAATAATTTTATTGTAATAATAATCTAACTATCAATATAATTTAATAAAATGTAATTAAATTTAATTATATAATGATTTGATCTTTACAATGGACCAATCAGAAGAAGCTTAGGGCGGGACAAGTAAAATATCATATATCGTCCAATATGATGAATGATAATAATCACTAATATCGGTTGATAGTTGATATGGTACCTACACTGTAAAAAATCATTTAATTCAGAGTGAAAACTATTTCAAAGCAAATCCTACACCATTTTTTTAGCGTATACATCATTCACCCTAAAAAGATCTAGCTGCTTTCAGTTTAAGTGTGAAAATGGGTCTGTGGTGCACGTGTGCCCATGTAAAGTCTCGAGTTGCAGGCCTGTAATGTGCGAGCTTAAGAGCAGCAGGTGCTGGTTTTGACTTTAACCCCATGACTCGGGCAGACCCACACACACATATACACATGCTCAGAGTTGCCTGTGCTGCAATGGACACCAGCCAAGACACACACATACACACACCGCCACCCAGGTCTCATGTGTCCTGCCCTTGCTCTGGCTAGACTGATAATTGATTGCTGGTTTGAAGAGGACCAAAGCGTGAACTCAGCAGTGCAGGACAGAGTGTGTTAAAGTCACAGTCCACTTATAGCGCATGTGTGTGTGTGTGTGTGTGTGTGTGTGTGCTGACTGCTGCTAACAGCTACATGTGACACCACCGGCGCTAACCAAATCCATAAAACACCAGTGCATTGCAGCATGGACAGAACTGTGTTTTTTGAATGTCAGTAATGTCTGATTACTTGTACTGTGATGAATATGATGCAGTGATAATGTAGTTTCGTAGGCCAACCTAAAAGTAAGCATTACCCTGGTTCCCAATTAGATTTTTCCATTGGCTTTTGGAATATTGTCGAAAATAACTGAACCATGGTTTTATGTAGTAGAATAAAACTTGTAGAAAATACTTTTCTATGCTTTTGTTAAAACAGACTTTATTTTAGGCATTTAACAAAAAAGAAAACATAAAAAAAAAACACTGACTTCTGGACAATGGAACAGCAAGTGCAAAAATGCAAACTCATTTCCAGGTTTTGGCCTACAAAAATCCATCATCCTGCAGCACTCTGAGTTATGTGCAAGATTTGCTTGTCCCGCCCCCAGCTTCTTCTAATTGGTCCATTAGGTTTAAACTTAACAAAACTTTACCTATTTTTAACGTAAACATAATTCTCATGATCTGTAATGGTCCAAAGATGACGTACATCGAAACAGCACAGTCTGAAAATAAAAACGCATATGACTAGCACAAGACAGGCATTAGAGCTGCTTGACAGAAGTAGGACAGGGCATTGAGTCATTTTTTCCCATGCCCCCTTTTTGTCACCATCCTCTTTCTGGCACACTTTCCAATCCTGCGTTCAGAGGAGAAAGACCTCCTGCTCTGGGATGCTAATACCACGTGGGCCACCAGCAGTTCTTTGTATTTCTGTGCGTGTGGCCGTCAGCAAAAATTCGGATGCAACTAAGATTATCAGTGCTCCATCATAACTGGCCTAGGTAGCAATTTGTGCATGCTTGTTTGTAAAGAACTGTGATGACAGTGGTTATTATATTTCCATACAACAATTTTTTTTCCTCATTTCTGCAAAGGTTTGCATTATGTTTTAGTCCTTTGGGTATTGGTAAGGGTCTGGATTATGGTTTTAAGATACTCATTTAAAAGTCTTGTCTGTTTGGGTTGGGACGACTAATACGAGTGGATTATAATCCCATCTGCCCGTCGATGGATAACGTACCTCGCGGATTAAGAGCCGAGCCGGCAACACACATGCAATCCACCCAGCACAGTGCGTCTGTCTGTTTTCCTCTAGGAAATCGGTGGAATCTTTGGATTGGCCTGGTTTTTGTTGTCTCTTCTAACCCACACATCAACATAAAGATAGAATCAATGCCAACGACTTGTCTCCGATCAATTAGGATCGGTTTGTTTAGTAGGCAGAGACACTCTTTATTGATTCGTCACACACACCGGTACAACTGCAGACACACCTCCAAAAAATGCTTCGTTTGAAGGGAAGAAAGGGAATGGGAAAGAAGGTTTTCATTCTCCTACTGTAATACATACCCTATGTAGTTTTTACTACAGTGGAGAATAGCACTTTTATTCATCAGATTTTTTTGTCGCCTTTTTGCTTAAGCAATGCATTTTCTCCATGACTACCCCAAGGCCAGTTCTCTAGGAATTGAGAGGTTTCTATGTTCTTGTCTGAATTAGGCACAGCACATTACACTGCATTCCAGAAATTATATTTTAATTGTGAATTTCCAGTCTGAATTGAATAAGATGGGATCAAAAGACTGTACGACAAATAGACATCTATAGTTCAGTTCACAAATCGACTCGCATGAGTTGATTCTTTTAATGAAAGATTCACAAGTTGGAATCGGTCTGATGAATCTTTCATTGAATACATTCAGCAGTTACTAAATCAACATCTGACTCCCTGAACCCCATGTCGTAAATCAGTATCACTGGTGACTGGTTCATATGACATGATATGGCCCATTTTTGGTATAAAAGATGTTATGAAACTAATAAAAAAACAAATGATAAATTGAAACTTTAGACAGATAGTGGCAGATATTATATAGATATATATTGTTTTATAGACAGATATTTATACAGACAGATATTGTTTCAGATTATACCATATATACTGGTGTTTTTCTCTTTGTGTAACCATCCAAAGGCATGGAATTTTTGCTGTGAAACGATAAGCTTCCTTGTTACTCTACATCTGTGGGAGGCCATTTTCCCATTTCCATCCACAATGATGACGACTCATTTCCTCTCAGATTGGAAAGCTTTTTGTCCGGTCAGTCTGGGCGGCCTGTATATGTGTGTGTGGATTGTTTTCTAGCAGCCACCACCAGACTGTGGTGAGATGAAGCCGTGCTGTGAAAAATCCCTTTAGCATGGCTCTTTTAAAGAGGATTTGTCTGTCTGTTGGAGAGAAGAACACGCCATGATTGTTAGTTAGGGATTTAGAGTTGTAATTTAAGTGCTTACTTCCTTGAAATGGTGATTTTGGTGAGAGGAGAGGTGTGTAGGCTTAGCTCTGTGTTAGCATAAAGATATAATACATTACTGCTGCGCTAAATGTTAACAAAGGCAGAAACCAAAAGCGTGCGTGCAGATATGCATGTGAGGCACGAAGCCAGAGAGCGAGGTCTGCATTAGTGGAGCACTGTCTGGGTCAGCTGTGATTGTGTTAGACTGAGGCCATCTACCATTAATTTGCCACAGACTGGAGCCTGGCTGTAAATGAACCTGGCATTAACATGCTAAATTACACTGGCCTGGTGGTGCCATCTGATTGGTCGTCGTCTCCGCCCCCACATCCCGGTCAGTGTCCCGCGTTCACGCCACCCTGCGACCTCAATCCAGCACTGGCACCTTGTTGACCTCTCAGAGAGTGGGTGTCCGTCCTGTTTTCCCTGTGCATAAATTAATTTCCATAAATTAATAGTATTTAGATGTGATACTCGAAGGAACAATTCACCCAAAAATTATAGAACATTCTGTTTCTATATATATTATACAAAAATATAATTTATTTAATACCAGTACATAATATTCTGATTTTACATTTTATATATTAATATTATTAATATTGTAGTTTTTTAATACTTCATTTTTTATTTGGGGAAGTCTTAAATGCTCACCAAGGCTGCATTTCATTGATCAAATATACAATAAAAACAGTAATATTGTGAAATATTATTACACTTTATTACACTTTAATATAACTGTTTTCTATTTAAATGTATTTTATTCCAGTGATGCAAAGCTGAATTTTAAGCATCTTTACTCCAGTTTTCAGTGGCACACGATTCTTCAGAAATCATTCTAATATGCTAATTTTGGTTCTTAAGAAACATTTCTTATGATTATTACAGTGCATAAAGGTTGTGCTCCTTAATATTTTTGTGAAAACCATTATACATTTTTTCAAGATTATTTGATGTATAGAAAGCTCAAAATAAAATTTATTTGAAAAATAAATCTCATTTATCTAATTACTTTTAAATTGCAAAAGCCTTGTAATGATCCTTTTTAAAAAAATCCAACTTTTGTGTTTCATGGGGGAAAAAATTAATAAATAAATACGTTATTTGGTTGAACTGTTTCTTCATAGGTCTTAAGATACATCTGAATCTCTAGACTTTACTAAGAGCTGTGAGAGAAGGAAAAAGGGAGAAAAGAAAGGAAAGAAGTCTTTGTTCTGTTATTCAGATACAGCTTTGCAGTTGCTATGGGAGACAGTGGAAAAAGAAGAACAGAATATTCTAGTGGAAAGTGCAGCTGCTAAAGGGAGAGAGTTAAGGCTGTTATGGTCAGGAATGGTCATCTCTCTCACTCTCTCTCTCTCTCTCTAACAGCTGTACTTTCCACCAGAAAAGTCGGCTCTGCTTTTTCCGACCCTGTTCAGGAGACTGTTGGGTGCTGGGCAGTAGTGTGGCGGCTCAACGCTGCTATATTCAGGCCTGCCGTTAATAGCTCCTCTCTATTTCAGTCTCTCCTTCCTGCCGCTGCGGAACGAGAGCGCTCGGGCTAATTAAAACCGGCTCACACCCCCGAGCCGCATCCCGTATGTGTGGCGCTCAGGTCCGGGTGGGTCAGCGTCAGGAACAGAGGCCATGCATTGTCCCCAGCGGTCCCCGGTGGTCTCCTGCTTTCCATAATGGTCCCGGGTTTCCATAACACTTCCGAATGCTTTCATGACTCTCAGCCGGTTATGACCGTCGTGTCCCTGTGTGTTCCGACTAGACGGTGCATGCTGGGAAAGCACGCACACGTCCAAATTGCCATGGGAGGTGGGGTCATTTAAGTTCGTCCTGTTGTGTGTCATCCACTATTTATGCTATTTTTAATGGCCCCCTTCCGAATGATTTCTTTATTAATAACGCAATTGTTTCTTCGGGCCACATGCGGGAAACATGGGGCCATTTATTTGTTTTATTTGATTTGGTGTTTACCCAAATCGGATGTAAACGGACCATTGATTTCTCAATTCATGTTGACTGCAAGTATTATGAAGTTACAAAACAGGACAGTGGGGAAAATGGAACATTACGAAACAGATGGAGAGAGACGGCCACTCAGCCGCCGTTTGTCATATTTCTTGTACTTCCTGCTTATAGGAAATGACTAATCACAAATGAGAGTTTAAAAAGATTGCTTGTCTCTCAGAGTTCTCTAAAATGAACTAATTTTGAAGAGAGAAGATAAAAAAATGGATTCCATTTGATATATCATATTCAATAGTTTGGGGTCAGTAAGTTTTTTTTTTTTTTTTTATGTTTTTGAAAGAAATCTCTTATACTCACCAAGTCTTCATTTATTTGATCAAAAATCAGACAATATTAAAACAGTAATATTATGACATTTTATTACAATTTAAAAGTTTTTTATTTAAATTTTTTTAAAGTGTAATTTATTCCTCTGATGTCAAAGCTGAATTTTCAGCATCGTTCCTAATATGCTGAAAGTTTTTTGTTTTTTTTCTCTCTTTCAGGATTCTTTGATGAATGGAAAGTTCCAAAGAACAGCATTTATATGAAATAGAAATCTTTTGTAACATCATAAATGTCTTTACTGTCACTTTTGATTAATTTAAAGCAAACTTGCTGAATATGAAAGTATTAATTTGTTTTTTTGAAAATCTTAACTTACACCAAACTTTTGAACGGTATGTATGTTACATCAGTGTTGCATTAGCATTGTGGCTAAATGTCTGTGAATGTTTGCTTTGAAATACCTCTAATAAAATGTCCAGAAATAAGTGTCATGAAAAATCATATATGTCTTTGTGACAACTGTAAGCTTAGGAAAATTAACCATGGTTTTATTATAGTAAAAGTGTAGTAACCATGGTTTTTTGGCGTATTGATTATACCTTTTGTATAACCAGTTTTACTACAAATACCATGGTTAAACTATGGTTAGTGTAGAAAGACCATGGTTAATTTGTGGTTACTGTGGTTTAACTGTAGTAACAATGTTTTTTTTGGGGGGGGGTTATGTGCAGTAAAACCACGGTTAATTTTCATAAGGGTGTAAACAGAAAAAAAAAAAAAAAAAGATTTTTCCTATAATCAGGAAGCATAGCAAATTTGAAAATCAGCCACAAAATTAGCATTAGAAATGCTCTCTACTTGTGTCTGTGCAGGTTTGCTAACAAAAAAAGTGTCTGTCATATGTTTTTGAAGGCAGGATTTTAACAGAAGTTAACAGAATTATGGAAATTACATCAATTGCTAGAATAGTGTCTTTTCAAATCAACTGCTGAGATGCTCCAGGCCACTCAGAAAAAAAAAGTGATAGAGAAGAGGAGAGAAAGTGATAGAGAATAGTGGGTTTAGCTACAATAATAACTGGATTACCAAGTCAAAAAGACAACCCACACACATTCTTGTCTGAACTGGCTAGTTAAGCATCAGTCAGTGCCACACACACTCGTCCTTATCTCCTGAATCAATCACTCTTTCATTTCCCCTCTCATCTTTTTCCCCTTCCATTTCTTTCAAGAGTTTGTGACCTCTGAATCTCCCTGAATGAGTGTGTGTAGGCCATGTTTCCTATTCTGTGCGAGCGTGTGTTTGTTTTGGCGCTTCTCTCGGTCCGTCACATGTACAGACATGTGTGTTTGACTCTGCAGAGATTACTGAAATACCTCGCACTGTTCCACTGCCCCCAAGTAACACTGAGCACCAATGTGAGTGTGAGACCCCCGTCCCAGGCCAGCTGTCTGGAAACAGGACATGCCTGCACACACATACAGATTCACACACAGTTATTAACATGAGTCCATGCTGGAACTAAAAAACAATGAGTTGTCCAATAACTGACTAGTCATTTTCTGAGTTTGACTAGTTTATCTAGATTTTTTTTCTTGAATATTTATAGATTTTGAAAATATGTCACTATGCACATCGCTTGAATTCAAACAGCCTGTCACCAAGCCTAACCTGCTCCCTCTCTCTTTCTTTCTGTCTGTCTTTCCTCTCTTTTGTATGAGGAATGAGAGAAATCTCTCTCTCCGACTCTTTCTGTCTCGCTATGGTTGACTTTATGAGGTCATAAATGCAGGAATTTTTCGGTGAGGCTCTGAATATTTTTATGAGCACACTCACGACGGCGGCTCCTTTGACAGCGCTGAAAGGCAGTCATTAAAAAGAGAGCGAGAAAAGAAGGCAGAAGGGAAAAAACGAGTCCTGGCTGAAAGAGGCTTCTCTCCTGAGGGGGTTTAAACTGTCACTGCATTTGAACTTTGCTAGAAACGACTGCCATCTGCAAAGCTGGAACGCAAGTTCACCACTGTCTCACACTCTGAGGAAATGTTGTAATCAGTGACAAAATCAGTATTGTCAATATATTTTTAATGTATTAATATTAGTAGTATAAGTGTGATTTGTCCAGAGCATATTTTTTTAATTCAAATTTTATTTTATTGTTTTATTTGAATTGTATAATATTAAAATATTATATAAAGTATATTTTAAATGATTAATATAATGTAATATAATATTTTAAATTATTATCCCCAGATAAAGCCATCAATGTATCTGTAATAATTTTGTTTATCCATAATAAAAATAATTAGCGCTGTTGGGGGAAAAAACATTCTAGAAATTATTTATAAAATATTTATTTATAAAAATATTTCTATTTATTTAATATACAATTCTTGATGTATATTTGATGTATCGTGAATAAAAAAACAACAACAGACAAAACCATTTAGATTTATGATATTGGTTATTTTATTGGTTATCGGCTATCAATCAAAAAAAAAAGCTGCTTCTAACAAGAGATTAGAGATCTGGCTATGAGGTAAGACATGGTAGAAGAAAGCAACATACACACACTCATAGATCAATAAGCGTCCATTAGGGTCCAGCCTCAGCAATTTCAACAACATTTGAAAAACATTGAAATGTGATTATCCTGCTCTTAGATGCTTTTAACTTTGAGAGTAAATGAGTCATAGATTTATGCTTCTCTCTGGATTCTTCTCTTTCCTCCCCATGTCTGCATGCACCCGAGGGCTCTCTTGCTCTCTCTCTCACTCTCTCTCTCTGTCATTCTTTATCTATATGTATATATATATATACGTATCTCCCTCTCTTTCTACTGCCATACATTGTCGGTTAAATTTACAGCTTCTAATTTTGAATAAAGTTTGTTTTGCAGATTGGAAACGTTGAACAGGTTTTTTTTTTTACAACAGTGAGGTGTGTGACGATGACCGTCGTGAAAAAGCAGGGCATGTACAGTCTTTCCTGTACTACAGATTTGCCCCCTGTGTGTCCGAAGGGAACAGGGTCTACTATGTTCCCACACAAGCCGTTGCCAAAGCAAATTTGGAGAGGAAGTGGAACCCTATCCCTCCTCTCTGGTGTGACCAAGTTTAGAAAACACCAGGTTTATGTATGTGTGTGTGTTTTTAGTTGAATATGCAGGCAAGCAGCTGTACAGAACGCCTCACTTTTGATGTGGTTTCGTGTGTGTGGCGGCGTTTGTGTGCTGCTCTGTGGTTTTGAGTCTGGAAATGAAGTCTGTGCTGGACTGTGCATGTGCGATTGCAGGGGATGGTCCTTATTTAGTTGATTTGCCTTATTGTGGTGCACTTGTGAGTGTTGTGCGGCTTTGTTATGTCTGGAGTCACTGGACTCTTCCTGGAAGCCCAACCTCAAAACACACACCATAGACACTAATGACAGGCCTGAGTCCTCTGCCGAGACCTTTGTCCAACAATGTACAGTGAAATATTTCTACCAACATGCAATCTGAATCCTAAAAATAGCCCAGACGTGATGTGTCATTCTGTATTGTGCCTATTGACCATTCAGATTTTTGAATGGATTTTGAATACAGTGTCAAAAAATTAATTAAATAATTTATAAAAAAAATTATAGCAATATTTAAAAAATATATGAATATAAATAACTTATTATAATAATTTATTATAAATGGTAATAATTTATATATATATATATATATATATATATATATATATATACTTTTAGTAATTTTAGTAGCCTACTTCAGCTTAAACTTATTTCAGCCATTTTAGTATTTTCATTTTAGTATTACTTTTTTTTTTCATTTTCATTAGTTTTTATATATATATATATATATATATATATATATATATATTATTATTTTTTTATTCATTTTAGTACTTTAGCTTAAACTTTCTATTTTTCGTTTTTGTTAACAATAACAACACTGATATAGATTGAATCTACAGGTAAACAAACACGATTAAACGCAAAAGTGTCGCAAGAGTCTCACAAACATCTGATAGTCTGGGAAAGTGAGAAAAACTCTGTGAACATCTGTATGTGTTTGCTGGCATAGTTAGGGAGGTGTTTTGTCTAGCAGTGTGGTGTACAGACACAACGTTCCTAATGAGCTGGGTACTCGCCCAGAGAGCAAACGCATGAGAGAGAAAACCACTCATTTCACAGTTTCACTTTACACCTCTACCTCCCCAAAAGCCAGGTTTCTCAGAGAACAACACGTTTACCACCAATCGAACCGTATTCCTTTGGGAAGAATTATTCCCACACGACAGCATCTTTTGCTTTTGCATACGTCTTTGAGTCTTTGCCTGTTGCGAAGAAAGTTCATACCTAGAATTGTTTGTAACTAAAGTTAAATGAGAGATTTCACTTGTGATCATCTCAACGTATGGACAAAAACGCTCTCAAATGCAACATTGTGGACAATGTAGATCATGTTTAGTCTGACACCTGTACGGTTAAGGTTTCTGTGGTCACTGCCTGGTGAGAAATACGACAACCCGTTTGAAGACTGCAAGAGACGGAGGGACTGAGGGAGAGCTGCGCTCTGCTAGTTTTACAGGAAGTTCCTCCCTTCCGGCTGAGGCCTGCAGCTCAGCTCAAGGGGGAGGCCATGTTCAGGTCAGAGAGAGGGTGGAGTCTCGCTTGCACACACTGACGCTCACAAAACAAAAAACTGGTTTGCTTTTTTGGCGTTCACACTTGCGTGGATATACAAGCTTGTCACACGAGCTTCTAAAAAAACCTGTCTCATAGTCTTAACCTGTCTCAGTTAAATAGCAACATTCATCAAATCAAACCTGTCTGTGGAGAACTTCACAGACATGAACAAGCCACGCCGCGGTAGTCACAACTAGATTTCAATTTGTTTTGAAAACTCTAAAAATTCCAAAGCGGATATTTATGAATCTAATCATCTAATCTGATGTTAAAGCATTTTATGTTGATGTATGCAAATAAATGTAAAATTTAATAAATTAAATAGTAAAATGTGTATATTTTTTATAATGAACTATATTACTTGAAAAGTTCAGATCTTTGTTTTAAATATTAATGCTAATATTAGTATTATTAATTATTAAAAATAGTATTTTATTATTTATTTTTAGACACATCATGAGGTAAAGTATTAATATTAATGTCAATATATATTTTTTATATTTTTAAATTTTTCTTAGGCTTCACACAGTGTCTAAAATGATTAATAAAATAGAATTATTAATATTAACTGAAGTTTTTATTTTTATTAAACTATTTTTATTTTTTTGTAAATTACTTGAATAGTTCAGTTGTTTGTTTTGAATGTTAATACTAATATTATTATTAATATAAATTAATTAAAAATCATTTTTAATAATATTATTTTATTACTCATTTTAGACAATGTGAAGCCAATAAAAACATTAACATCAATGTTCCTATTTTTCTTAGGCTTCACACAGTGTCTAAAAATTAATAATAAAAACAAACTATTATTATTAATTGATGTTAATATTATTTTAAATATAAATACATATTATAATTGCTATTAATATAAAAAAATCTTAGGCTTCACATTGTCTTACCTGTGGTAAAACCACTTTCATTCTTTTTGGCTTATTGCTTTATTTAAGCAGTAACACAGAGAGACCACAGGGAGATGTTTACATTGCCAGCGTCACATGGGGAAGTTTATGTCAGTCATGTTTGTTTGGAATGCAATTGCTTGTTTAGGAGGGAAATCCTGCAATCTGTGCCACAGGACACACAGGACTAGACTGGGAGGGGTGGCATTATGAGGACAAGGAGAGACGTTTTAGCAACTCCATTAGTTTTAGTTGGTTAATTGAGTGTAATGTGGCAAGAAGTGAACGTTCGTGTGGGTGTTCAGCCCTTTGAAACACATTTCCTTTGTCATCCGTCAAGCGGGCAACAAAAAACCTTCTAGCAAAAACCTTTCTTCCATTCTCACACCAACGTGCAAGGCAGAATGTGTGTGTGTGTGTGGCACCCCGCCCTTCCTCAGACACCTGCAGTTTTAAACTGCTTTGCAGAAATGTGTCCATCCTGTGTACTCCTGTTTTTAGTGTGCATGTGTCTTATATAGTCAATTTGAAGACATCTATGCACTGTCCTCCCATGCCAGAATTAGCATGATGAAAGCAAGGTGTGAGATTCCTCAGAAAGATAAAAAAAGAGATCATGTATTTGTGCATTTTTCAGAGCTGAGCTCACATGTCTCTCGCATGCTGCTGCGTCCTGGTTCTTATCAAAAGGTGTGATTTCCTGTCTGCATGTCTCACAGTGCTTTGGATGTCTGTCTACAGCATCCTTTCTGTCACACAACACACACAAACACACACACACACATGAAGATGCTGCATGGGTTGGTGCCATTTTTGTACCCGTAAGCACATTGTTTGATGTGAGAATGGAAGCTGGGGACCAGTTTAAAAGGGGGTATTAAAACGGGGCCCCTTTGCTGCTCATCAGATGAAAGAAAGAGGAAACAATGACTGTGAAAACGACAGACTGATAGACAGAGATTCTAATATACAAAGTAGAAGATAGAAATAGAAGCATTATTAAAGATCTCTGTCTTTCCTCGGGCCCCGTCTCAAATGCAGCTCTTCTTCAACTGCACACTTTAGTGTCTGTCAGGTAGTAATCCATTATTAAATCTGAATCTTGGCTTCTCTATTTTGCCTGTTTGGCTTTATCTTTATATAGTCTTTATATACTCGTATATTTATCTGAGTGATGTAACCCCACAGGCTGTCCAGTCAGTGTCTTGAGTTCTGGTGTGGGCTGATGTGTTTTAGAGGGACCTCGAAGGGTACAACTGGAAGACCCAGACTAAGGGAGAGCAAAAAACAGCTACAAGGATGTTATTTATAGGTCATTTCCGCTCTCCTGCAGTGTGGCCTGACTATGGTCATCTGACTGTCTGCAGTTGGCATGGTCTTATAAGGATGCTATTGCATTGATTACAATTATGTAATGTTGTGATATTTTTATATATATATATATATATATATTAATAAAATAATTTAGTATTTTTGTTTTATTGCTAAAAATATAAATTCTATATATCATTAAAAATATATTATAAAGTAAAAAATATAAAAAACTAAACTGAACTATTTTAATATACTAATAATAAGTGAGATATTTTATTTATATTTTTATAATGTGTATATATAGATTTTTATTTTATATAAGAATGTGTGTGTGTGTATAAAAGGTTATAGTTATAGTCTAAATAAGTTAAGAATTCCATCCTTTGACTAATGAAAATATTAGTCATAAAGAATAGCTCTTATGCTTTTCTATCCGGATCTCATTCTTCATCTTGAGTTTTTTTCTAGTATGTAAGCACCCTATGTAAGTGATGTACTAGGACGCCAAAACCTAGTCCAGATCAGGGAAGAACTCCCAGATTTGGTGCCATTATGTCAGAGGTCTAATCCACGAATAAACACAGGCACGTGGCAAGTGACTGTTTTCGGGGTCATATAATCATGCTCTGCTGCTGGAAATTCACCACGCCCAAGCAGATCAGCCTGCCGAATGAGGTCATACGTGATGCAATCATTCATGTATGCAAACAGCACCGGCCCATCAGCGTGTTCTTTTGCGTGAATGATCCTCTTTTCGCTCTGAAAGTAATTGACTCCCCCACTGTGTTTATTCAAAAACAAAACATTTTGCATCTCTTACTGGAATAAAGAGACTTTAACATGAAGCTCTGTGTCAGACATTCCAGACACCGTGCAACCCAGTTGGAAGCATCTTACCCAGAAGCCCCTGCTGCCGGGCCAGTTAGGGCACTAGGCCGGGACGCTGCAGTTTGTCAGCTGGGTTTCTCTCACATTCCCACGAGAAGCCCTGCTCGAAAATAGCTCTCGCAAAGTCCACCAGACAAAGTTGCCACAGATACCACTTGTCCAGTCGTTGTGCATTATTTTAGCGTTTAAACGTCTGCGGTTTGTGTTAATAAGCGAGAAATGTGTGGGTGGCGCACACCGCAGGTTTTCTGGAGTAAATGAGAGTGCAGAAAAGGAAGGTCAGTGTATTTTAGGGATTATACTGCAGTCAGTGAGGAATTCAGCAGGAGTGAGGTCATTAGTGACAGAACTAAACAAATACTGCCTTGACGTATATTTGCACTCGCGTGTTCACGTGGCAACATGAAAGCAGATGGTTCTGTCAAACTATTAAGCATCTGAACAATACATCCGACCTTTTCCTTCCGGCATACACACACGCAGTCTCGCATAGTGTCAACACTCGTACTAAATTTAACGTTCACAGTTTTAGTCCTCAGATACTTTCCCTTTGCACCTGTCTCCAGCAGTTCACAGCTCTGTCTGAAGTGATAGACACCCTCTAGCGCGGCTCTCGTTTAATGTGACCGACTGCTTGCATTGATCCTGCTATTACTGTACTGTAGTTTACCGAGGGCCGTAGGGCATCTGAACGCCTGACTAGACAGCACGATGTGCACTGAGTCGAATGCGTGAAATGTAGCAAATCAGAATGATGATGACTTCATTTTCCTTCATATTGAGCAATGCTCATCGTTTCTCTCTCTTTTTGGCTTTCTTTTCTTCCCTCTCTAGGCGTCTGATCCCATTCCTGCCAAGAAGTCCAAACACGATGACTTTCCAGCACAGTCGCCCTCAGGAGACAAAGACAAGCAACCTGATTGGCTACGATCCCTCTCTGCATCAGCCAATAAGGTTACAAAGCTTTTTTTTTCTTGCTGGTTGATACATGTGATTAGTTGTATGAAAGTACAGAGTTCAGATAATTATATATTTATCTGTGTATTAATATTGTACAAGTCTGTTTACGAAACATGGCCGTTCCTAAGAAGATTTTTGGAGCCAAGCAACTGTTTTCTTGCCACAGAGAATCAGATTCTTCTGAAACAAGATCTCAACCCAAAATAACTGATGATGTTCTTTTGAAAAAATCAATTCTCCTAAAATGAAGAGAGCCTGCAAATAAGCTTGCGTAGTTCTCCGATTTCAAGCAGACACGGTGACCTCGGTGTACTTGTACTGCTGGTCATTCGTCAATCCTTGCTTTATCTGTCTCTCTCTCTTATAAATGTTAAATTCAAGAGACTTTCAGCAAGCAAAAAATAATAATTTCATGCTCTCTGTGCAGATGGTCTCTGTTCTCTGTGTTCATGTTCAAAATGCATTATGATTGTGTTCTCAACTGTGAAAAACTTACATGTAACACAATAGGCGTCTTTTAACATCTCTCTGTCTTGCTGCAGGGGCTCAACTGCATCCAGCCCAGACAGAGACCGTCTGCCTTCAGGCCATGGTCTCCAAACATCTCTGTTGGTGAAAAGGAGGGAGGCGGCAGACCTGCTAGCATGTTACGTGACAGGTAAACAATAAGAATAAATATTATAAGGCACTCTGAAATACTTGATTCTGATTGGTCAATACTCGCATCATATTAGCATATAATAGTTATTTATTTAATTTATAATTTAAATGTTCATTTTCTGATAATAAACCACAACCTGCAGTTAGAAGTCAAATGTACATCACCATCATTTCATTGTGCAATCATCATTTTAATAAAAAGATAATCTAGTGCACAAAGATTGTAAAAGTAACCTTAAGAAAGGGTGTGCATGTGTTCATTAGTGTGAAACCAGCATGTTAGTCATGCTCAGCTGCGGTTTTTCTAAAGCAAATCAGCATAAGATTTGGATCTTCTCTACAGAGGAACATGATGCAAGCCGTTGGCCATTGTTTAGATATATGTGGTTTTAACTTTACCATCATAACTAGAGAGGGTTTGGGTGAGTCATGCATTGAGCCCAGATCGGTTTCTGTGAAACCGCTCGCAACAGTCGTTGTTCTCTCCCCACCCATCGTTTGTGGGTTGCAGAGATGCTTTTTCCTGTCAACCTGCCATTTGGTTTGGATTATTCACTACTAAATCACCCGGACTCTTTAAGATGATGTTAGGTAATGCCATTACACAAGCAGCAGCTTGTAGTGCATCACTTGTGAACTGTTACTAAAAATTAGCATCACTGCATATACATGGTCTGCTCACTCACTCCATATCCTCTTCTGCAGCTTCTACAACTACAAGAGCCTGGAGAGCGCCGTGGCCCCCAACGTAGCTCTGACACCCCTCCAGAAAGGAGGGCAGGCCTCTCCTACCGCCCCGAGCAGTTCACACCCACATGGGGCGGAAAGCGAAGGTGCCAGCCGCGGGAGAAAGAGGAGGCTGACGGGTGAGACCCACCCCAGTCCACAGCCCTGCCCCTCGGCCACTGCCAGCAAGCCCCTGCCGCCCTCTCAGGAGGAGCGAGACTCGGATGTGGAGGTGGAAGTGGAGAGCCGTGAGGAATGTGAGTACATGACGCACCTTTTCAATGTCACTCCACCTCATTAAAGGAGTGTTCCAGGTTCAAAGCATGTTAAGCTTTATTGACAGCAGAAAATGAAGTTAGATGTTCACGCTGTGATACCTACCTTTGATCAATGGTGACAGTTTATACAGTTATTACTTTTATTCAGCAAGACTGCACTGAAAAGATCAAAAGTGATTTTTACATGTCTATTTCAAATGAAGCACAACTTTTTTAAAGATTAATCATAATAATAATAATAAGTGATTCTTGAGCACCAAATCAGCATATTAGAATAATTTCTGAAGGATCATGTGACACTAAAGACTGAAGTAATGGCTATTGAAAATTCACAGGAATAAATTACCTCATTTAAAACTGTTTTTCTATAAATAACAGTACATAATTTATACAAATAAACGCAATTTGAAGTATCACAGAAAATAATTTTGACTCTGGAAAATGATCAGAAATAGTTTTACAGTAATGCAAATACAAAGGAAGTCTATGCAACAAAATACACAGTTTAGACAGTAAAACCAGAACTCTTAACATTTTATATGTTACATTGTAATGAAGGAATGCTACATTCCTTTAACATATTTGAAGAGCAATTTGGGATAATTTTTCTCATTTTAAGAGTGTTTTAACTGTGACCCTCGATTTTGTCGCTGCGTTGTGAAACAAAAGTCCTCATTTAAATACATTAAGATTTCATTCACACTTAATTTGCACACAGTTCATTTTCAGTCAACCTTGAGCGCTCTGGAGAGAGGTGGATTAGAACGGTAACAGCTCTTGTGTGAATGCGGCAGAAAATCAATGAGGGTTCTTTCGTTCCTCATCCTTTAAAAAGCACATCTTGTGTGTTTGACAGGTGCTTGAAAAAAACTGGCTAACATACGAACCAGTGAAGCCCACGTAGTCTGATCCACCAATTAATTATGTCTCTTCTCTATCTTGTTTTTTACAGTCACCTCATCGCTTTCCTCACTCTCCTCCCCATCTTTTACATCCTCGAGCTCTGCTAAGGACTTGAGCTCTCCCTCCGGCCCCGGAGCCACCTTACCAGCAGTTCTGACGCCAGCCAGCGGGCCCCCTGAGGGCCCCCTGGTGTCCGGAGGGGAGGGACATGCCATGACGAACCTGGAGTCGGAGCTGGAGACACTGAGGCAGGCACTTGACAACGGCCTGGACTCAAAAGAGTCGAAGGAAAAGTTTCTACATGAGATAGTGAAGATGAGAGTAAAACAGGAAGAGAAGCTGGGATCCGCCTTACAGGCCAAACGGAGCCTCCAGCAGGTACACACACAGACACTGATTCATGAAACATGATTTAAAAAATAAATAAAAAATAAAATCCATTCTTACGTAAATCGTACCATTGAATTTAATGCAACAGTTTATGTAAGAATGGGTTTACACAACAGCACACTGGAGGTTTCATTTCATCTTTGTGATGACGAATCATACATGTGATGTTGAACTTTTACTGAATATATTTATAAAGCCATGTATTAATTATACAGAATTTTCAAAAAATATTCTGTTTATATATAATAATTTATAAGTTCTTTATTATAATATATTCATTACTTTTATTACTACTTTATTATAAGATATATTAATTATTATTTATTTTATCAACAGCATTGGGAACATAATTTTATAAATATAATTATGATTATATTTTATTTAATTATTGTAATTGTTATTTTATATAAGAAGTTGCACCCTTTTAATTTAATTTACGTTTAATATTTAATTTATGGGTGAAATAGTGTACGAAACAATTTAGTGCTGTGAATGATGGCAATATATATGGGGAAAAAAACCCAAATAATATATAAAATAATATATATATATATATATATATATATATAAGTCAGTAAAGTCAGTGGGAACATTTCATTTATTAACATCACATTTATTAACAGAGTGAGTAATTATCAGTTTATTCCCATGCCTTCCACAGGAGCTTGAGTTTCTCCGTGTTGCTAAGAAGGAGAAGCTCCGTGAAGCAACCGAGGCGAAGAGGAACCTGCGCAAGGAAATTGAGCGTCTGCGTGCTGAAAGCGAGAGGAAAATGAGGGAGGCAAATGAGTCACGTATACGGCTGAAGAGAGAGCTGGAGCAGGCCAGACAGCTACGAGTGTGTGACAAGGGCTGTGAGGCCGGCCGTCTGCGAGCCAAGTACTCTGCACAGGTTAGTTCAAACACATTCATACATTCACTGTTACCAAGATAAGCCTTTAAAGATCTGGGCTAATAACCGAAAGGTCGTGGTTCAAAGGTGCGATTCAGAACTATTATGCCTTTGAGCAAGACACTAAACCACAGATTGTTCCCAGAGTGACTGTCCCTGTGCTATAAATGTCCTGGAAGTGGTTTAGGACAAACACGTGTCTGTTTAATGAAGCGTAATATAAGGAATGCTTAGATTGATGTAACATGACACCCCACCCACACACACTTTCAGATGAACTCTCAGACTGGGTGTAGCCTCACAAGTCTGATGAGATACGTTTAATTTCTCAGAAGGAAACAGGGTAACTTCCTGTCAGAGTTGTGTGTTTCAGACTAAACAAGAGAGAGACATCACTAAGATGTTTGCCTGGCTGTGTTTGTGTGTCAGTGTTTAACTACAATCATGCTAACTTTTTGAAAAAGTAGTTAGCTACACTACAAGCTACTAGCAGAACTTTACTACATTGGTGCTATTTAAATCTAAAACTATCAATATCAGATAATATAAGTTATTTTTACAAGTAGAACAACGCTGCACAATGTTGCACAAAATCAACGAGGTTCTCAGATAAGTTGACAGCATTATACTTAAAAAAAAAAAGGATTTTATATATATATATATACAATGGTGGATCTTCTGCACAGGAACTAATTAACTTACAATATTACAATAGCCATCTGAAATAAAACTATTAAAAATGTTAATTTACATAAATCTTAAAATATAAGTTAAATATTAGATGAAAAACTTTAACAAAAAAATAGATATAAGCAAAAGTGCAAAGGTTACTAAAACTGAAAAAAATAAATATAAAGCTAAAATGAAGCTAATTCAATTATTATTTTTTAAATAATAATTAAATTGTCAAAAGCACATAAAATAACTAAAACTAATGCTTAAATTAAAAAGAAAATAAGAAAATAAAAATAAAGTTTAAAATAAAAGCTTAGTTAAAATATAATTAAATGTTATATATTTATAAATTGTTGTATTACTTATATTCTATATATATATATATATATATATATATATATATATATATATATATTAGCATTTTTATTGTATTCACTAAAATGAATCTTTCCAATGACGGAATACAGACTATAGTACCGTGTAAGCTGCATGTGGAATACAATGTAACTATAGACAGTGCTGTTGAATTTTGTCAAACTACATGATTTTCTGCTAAATTGTGGCCACTTTATTCATTTTTATCATCTTTATATTGTATATTTTCAGATTGAAGACCTGCAAGTAAAGTTGCAGCACGCCGAGGCAGACCGAGAGCAGCTGAGAGCCGATCTGATGCAAGAGCGGGATGCAAGGGAGCACCTGGAGAGAGTGGTCAAGGAGCTACAGGAACAGCTGTGGCCCAAAAGCCCCAGCAAGAACGGCACAGACGCACCACCCCCACCCGCCAAAGACTCCAACTAATCCTCTATCTCTTGACTCCACCCAATCCACATCAACACCGCCCTGATTGACAGCTCCAACCGCCCAATCATGTCAACTAGCATGCGGGTGAGCCCCGCCCACCTGCCTCTTAGCCAGCGCAAACCCGGAGGTATCCTGAACGTTTTTTGATGGACTTCAGACACATTTTCGAAAAAGTTTTACTTCGAGAGCACTGAAATGCACCTAGTCTCCAACAAGATGTAAAAAAAAAAAGGAAGAAGAAAAAAACAAAAGTTCAATCGGAAAGGAAGAAGCCAATAGCACAAAAGCTAACTGTGCCTGAAACTGAATACATTTTGAAATGAAGACTTTTCTATGACAAATAAATTGGTGATAATGACAAAACATTTTACACAGCAATTTTTAAGCATGCTGTCCGCCCCACGTTGTTATCAAAGAGACAAGGACTCATCATCATCCCATCAGAAATTCCTTTCCTTTTTCCTCTCTCTTTCACTTTGAGGAACTAAGATGAAAATCACTTTGTAATAAGCTATTTAAGAGACTTGTTAGTGAGCGTGGATGAGAAAAAAAAACAAACTTCAGCGACTTATCAGAGCCTCAAATTTTCCCCCTTTTACATGTACATACATGTCATGCTGGTTAAAAGAAGCCATGGAGACAAATGGTTACACACACTTTATCTTTAACAATGGTAAAGAGATACTGGTCAGGAGAGCGTTGAAGGGCTTTGGAGAGCTAGAGGTGGAGAAGTTCAGCCCTGTTGAAAGGGAGAGATGTTTGTATTCAAGTAAGTGTTATGATCAAGCCAGAGCACTTTCTTTTAATGGCAAACAAATGCTCCCCTCACAAGCTGTCGTGTGATACGCCACGAGTGCGTTCGAGGGTCAAAACCTGTCGGCGGATCTTAAGATCGTGGTCAGTGTGGAATCGGAGGTTTGCGGCTCCTGCTCTCCGTGAGGGTTTTGGGTTTTCTTCTCGTCACACACGCCGTGTACAGCTTCTCCGTGGGCTGAGGTGCTGACAACTGGCCCGGCTCACAAACGTGGGCGGCCATTTTTGGGAATAAACTAAAAGCATATAAAATACAGCTTCTAGGGCAGGAGGTGTCATGTGATCAAGAACCACAAATTGTTCATTTTAAGTAAATTATAATATGTAAATATGAAAATGTTTCTTTTTTCTTTTCTTTTCGCTTTGTTTTTTTTTTTACTTTACAATAATGAATCGCACTTTGTCATTACAAAATACTGTCTAAATGCATTACGCTCCCACACTCTCCCACACATTTATCTCAGAGAGTTTTTAGTACTCCTAAGTATAAAATTGAAATAAACATTTTGTTAATTATATGCAGTTCTAATAAATGCAATGTAATCATGTGTTTAAGACAAACTATTGTAAATAAAACCGCAAGAATAAAAAAAAAGGTTCTACATGCTTGCTTGCTGAAATGTGGACAGCACACGCAGCCGTTCCCTCAATCTGACTTTAATTCAACATTTATCATAGTTATCGATATATGATTATAATCGTTGCTAAAGTGTTATTGTTTCTGTCCTTGATTTCTACAGGTTTTGAATGGTTCCGAATCAAATTTAAAACCGTTCAGAATGAATAGGACACACAAATTGTCATGCATTGGTAAAAGGGAGTCTAAATATCAATGCAGGTGCTCCTCTCGGCTGTGAGCAAGAGCTTATTACTGTGTACAAAACAAGATGAGGATGGATAAACGAACGAACGAAAGTCTAGATGGTTTAATAAATGCATCTTTAAATGCTCACACACTTAGCTGAGATAGATTTTGTTGAAAATACATATATTTTATAAGTGATTTATATACATTGGGTACAATGCAATCAGAATGTATGTTACGTTTTGGCTCTTTTCATTTTGTTGTTGTTGTTATAACGGATGTTTTTTCAGATTATGTGAATATTTTATTGTTTATGTTCCTTCTTTCAATAGCAAGCTTATGTAATTTCTTTCATATGCATGGAATTTAAAAGAAAAAGATAAAGTCTGCCATTCATATATTCATTATTGGGCATTAAAACTGTATATGTACGTTTTTTATTGTGTTATGCAATATAAAGCAATTTTAATCTTGTTTTTAACTACAAAGGAAAACAAAACCCTCTTAACAATAAATTTCAGCTCTTAACAATCTTAAACGCAACCTTAACGGCATTACTCTTGGGCTAAATACAAACCTTATGTGCATATGCAATGCTGGAGACCCTCAAGTGCCTGTCTTTGGGCCCTTGGGGTTCCAGAAGAGGAACAATTATGGAGCCCGTTTCCACGGTGGCCGACTGTAAGGCGCATTGAACTGCTTCAGACAGCGGTCAGATGGTGAGAGCGGGACGTCCCATTTGCACTGTCATTTGGGGGAGCCTCTTTGGCTTGCCCCATTTTGCCAGAATGAACTTGACTATCATTGCTTAAGAGCAAGCTGCAGCTTATTTGATAGGTTTTAATGCCAGTTTGTCAGTATTCCTTTGATGTTTTTTTTTTCTTCTTCGAAAATCAATGAATAATTAAATAAAAGAAAAATGCATAGCAGAGTTTAATGCTCCAATTGCCACTGGTAAAGAAGAATTTAAATCTTATACTAAGATAGCTTTTAAATATATGTCGGAATAAATAAACACTTTTCTTTCTCTGTTTTTAAGGAATAAAAAAATATATTTAAGAGGTTACTTTTGCTATAGATGTAAAAAGAGCCTTTGAAACTATATGATATACCCTGACCTGTACATTGCAGGCTACGGGGAAGATACTAAACGGGGGTCTAAAGGAAGCTCAGTGTCTTAACAGTAGCAAGAGGCTGTGCGTTTTTATAGACCAAAAAATGAATAAAAATAAAAAAAATCTTTCCGATGAGGTTTTGTAGTTGTTTTTACACGCAAATTGATATGTGTAGTTTACTTTGTTGGCGGTTTTTTATGAAAAAGGGAGAAATTGATCACAGAGGCTCCTTTGCTCCCAATATAATACTAAAAATGTGGATTTTTTTCTAAAAGAGCCATTTTTTGCTAACAAAAAAGTTCTAAAATAGCAATAACGACATATCACTGATAAATGAGCAGGATTAGCCAGTCGGATGAGAAAAGTTCAAATTCACCAATGTATATAGCCGTTTTCTTTTCATTTTACAAAAATTGTATCATAAATGTATATTGTGTTTCTTTCTCTTTTTTTTCAGAATGAGAAAAAAAACCTTACATAATAGTTGTTATATTTTATGTTGTGTTTTTAAAAACAAAAAGAAAGAAAATGTTTTGAAAACTATAATTTTAAAGGTTGTATTCCCAATGCAAGCATATTCAGTCCTTAATCTGCTTTTTTCCCTTTTTTGTGCTACAAAGAATAATAGTAATGTTCAGTAAAATCGTTATGGTAAATGCCTTTTTTTCTGTTATCAATGTTTTGTTACGTTCAGCTAAATATCACATGCATCAGTTCTGGTTGAATCAGACATTCAGATTCTTATTTTAACAATCTGTTCTCCTTTTTTCATGCCGATATATCTTCTTAGCCCTTCACTGCTGCTATAACAATATACTATAAACTTTGCAACTCTTGAAATTATTTTTATGTAAGAGATTAATGTATGCTTTCTTCTCCTACTGATGCCGCTTATACACTTGGATCTGGCCAATTTCTCCCTCTTAGACGTCCCCTTTTCCCCTCACATGGACTATAATGTAAGATAGAGAGCTCTATGAGATTAGAGTTGAAAGTAGTTCGGCTTATATACTGCAGTGTCAGGATGTACAGTGTATAGACCCATAATCAAAAATAAAGTTGTTTGTCCAGAAATCTTTTGTTCTGATTGTTATTTCGGTCTCGGTGGAACAGCATCTTTATTTATTTTCCTTTGAAATAACTACCCTTTTCACTGCACCTTCACTTACAAGTGTCTCTAGACATACCTTAATTTAATGGTATAAATTCAGGAGAAATATTCTTTCTGCTGCATGCAATGTTTTGATTCTTCAAAGAAAATTTGTTTACCTGTTCTCATTTTTTTCTGTCTTGTTGCTCCTGCTTTACAGGTGAAATAAAGATCTAAGGTAGCGCTTTTGTCATTGACTGTAATAGTGGCTCACATAAGCCAATGAATCAGATATATGAAGCTTGCTGATTAATAATTCAGGAAGCACCTTTGTAGTACATTGTCTACCTTTAAGATGAGCTCCTACAGGTGAATAGAGAAACAGAAAATTCCTTTCCTTTTATCTAAATGTAGAAGAAAAACACTTTTTTTATCCAGACTTTTCATATTCAAATGTTCAAAATATGCTAAATATAGGCTATATACTTATGCAAAATTAATCATTAATATGTTTAATATGATGAAATTATTTTGAATGAAAATATTGCAGAAAATCTTTTTAAGAAAAACATTTAGATTGATCTATATCGATGATGATGATGATGATGATGATGATACACTAAAAAAATGCTCTAGAAGCAATTTTCAATCAGAAATTGCTAGTAAATTTCACAAACGATTACAAGAAATGTTAAGTAACACACTGACTTAAATGTGAAATTTTGAAGTAGAAAAATGGAAATAGTATTTTCTTGTAAAACATACTCCAACGATATTTAATTTACAACTTCGAAAAATCATTTTTCACTGTATAATAATAAAGTTTTTTTTGTATCTGGACTTTTCCTATTTAAATGTAACACATAAAATGTGACCATATTATTATATATACAATATAGTTAATATGTCACTAATTATTAATTAATAATTAATGTTTAATACAATGAAATCATTTTCAATTAAAACATTTGTAAAATATTGCAGAAAAGCAACATTTTTAATTAATCTAAAATAATTTATGGCCATAAAACAGACACACCATAATTATTACAAGAAGAACAACAACAGTAAACTGAAAAAATAAATGGTGTAGAAACAATTTTCACTCAGAAAGTGCTAGTACATTTTACAAACAATTCAGAAATGGCAAGTAACACATTGAATTAAACATGAAATTTTGAAGTAGAAAAACTGAAATAGTATTTTCTTCTAAAACATACTCCAATTATTTTAAATTTACAACTTAAAAAATAATAAAAAAAGTTAAAAAAAAATAATTATAATAAAAATAATTAGTAATGTTTAATTTAGTTTAAGTTAGCTAATATGGTTTGTCTTAAATTGTAATTAAACTCTTTTTACGCAGTAAAACACCATGACCAGACGGATGTTTCTTGTTGGAGTGAAAAACTGTGCTGTCGGACAGCTGGGAGAAGTGCTCCGTTTTGAACGTGTCATTGAACAGTGATGGCATTATTGAATCAGCGGCCCTCGAGGGATGAGCGTCAGTCAATTCCAGTTGACCCTGTGTGTGACTGCATGTCTGGCCTGACAGACTCGATTTTGATGAAGACTGAGTGATGTTATGGGAAATGTAGTATTTTAATCTCCCAGGGGAATGACTACAAACATGAAGTTGGATTATTGGTTCTTCTTCTGTCTGTCTGATGCTCCTGGGCCAAAAGACAGTTGAATGATGGTACATAAATACACATATGAAAACAATTAGTGCGGTGTATTTGTTTTACACACAAGTTAGCCTCTTAACATCTGTTGTCTATTCCGATTAAAAGCCTAAAAATTACATGCCCATTTTTTTAATAATTGTTTCATCTGGTCTGTACAAAAGGTCTTATACTGCCAAATATTCACCACTCCTACATTTATAAAGCAATGTGTTGTGGGTGGCATTGGGTTTGAGCTGTGAATTATACCTGTGTGTGCAGTGGTCTGGTCACGGCTGCTCCACAGACTGATGCTTTAATTGTTGTTGTTTGCCAGCCCACTTTAATAATTTAGCCAGCCGGAAAATTATGGGGCAAAAATCCCAGGTGTTCTCTGGTGGTTCCATCACAAGCACCAAGTGTGGACAGACAGCACCCATCAACCAGCTCCTGTTCCTCCTGCTGTGATTGGTCTCTAGAGAGAGATGGAAATTCTTTAAAAATGCATTTATAAGACAAAAAGGGTTATTTCTACTTAGGTCTACAATTTCATATATTTCTTAATATTTTTAATTAAATAAATGTAAAAAAAACCTGTTTGATTTCAAGTTAGTTTTTTTATTATCACAAAATACTAAGTTCTATACTTACTAAAGTGTACAAAACTGTTTGACAATTTCAAGTTAGTTTTCTATTCTCACAAGATACAATTAAGTAAAAATATGGGTGTTTAAAAATTAGCCATATATTTTGAACTAATCTATCTTATTTATTTATTTCGTAGAGATTAAACATAGACAGAAAAACATAAATAAAATCGTTTAAAAAAACTTAATTAATTGGAAATGGAGAATACCTGTGTTTACAATTCCATTATGAAATTCCAAATCATATGTATATTATATATGTATTAGCATCAATCTGCAGTAAGTCTACATTTTCATATATATCTTAATATATTTAATAACAACAAACTGCTTGAAAGATTGAGTTTTCAATTATCATGAATTAATTAAACAACAGTGTATTAAAAAAAAAAAACAACTTATTGGCTTGGATAAAACAAGTGAAAAACAGGCAATTCCAGATGCATCTCCTTTAGAATATGGTGAAAAAGTTATTTTTTTCTTGTAACATTTCAAAAAGTGAAACTTTCATATATTTTAGAGTCATTACATGTAAAGTAAAACACTTCAAAAGTTATTTTGTTTTAATTTTGATGATTAGAGCTTACAGATAATGAAAGTCAAAAATCAGTATCTCAAAATATTAGAATATTTCCTAAGATCAATCAAAAAAAGGATTTGCAAAACAGAAAAGTTCAAGTTCTTTAAAGTATGTTCATTTATGGTTCATTTATCAATACTTGGTTGGGGCTTCTTTAGCACAAACTCCAGCATCAGTGAGGTGTGGCATGGAAGCGATCAGTCCTGTGGCACTGTTGAGGCACTATTGAGCCTTCAGCTCATCTGGATTGTTGGATTGACTGTTTCTCATCTTTCTCTTGAAAATATACCATAGATTCCATATGGGGTTCAGGTCATGCATGTTGGCTGGCCAATCAATCACAGTAATATCATGGTCAGCAAAGCACTTGGAAGTGGTTTTGGCACTGTGTGCAGGTGCTAAAGTCCTGCTGGAAAAGGAAATCAGCATCTCCATAAAGCTTGTCAGCAGATGGAAGCATAAAGTGCTCTAAAATCCCCTGGTAGATGGCTGCATTGACTTTGGACTTGATAAAACACAATGGACCAACACCAGCCGACGTCACAGCACCCCAAATCATCACTGACTGTGTAAACTTCACACTGGACTTCAAGCAACATGGATTCTGTGCCTCTCCACTCTTCCTCCAGACTCCAGACCTTGATTTCCAAATGAAAAACAAAATTTACTTTTAATCTGAAAAGAGGACTTTGGACCACTGAGCAACAGTCCGGTTCTTTTTCTCCTTAGCCCAGGTAAGATGCTTCTGACGTTGTCTCTGGTTCGTTGTTCTGGTTCAGTGTGGTGACTCTTGAGTGACTCCAGCTTGTCCACTCCTTGTAGCCCCAGCTTTGCTTGACTGTATTCTCAAGCTTGCGGTCATCCCTGTTGCTTGTGCACATTTTCCTACCCAATTTCTTCCTTCCAGTCAACTTTGCATTTAATATGCTTTGATACAGCACTCTGTAAACAGCCACACCTTTCAGTAATGACCCTCTGTGACTTACCCTCTTTGTGGAGGGCGTCAATGTTCGTCTTCTGGATCATTGCCAAGTCAGCAGTCTTCTCCATTATTGTGGTTTCAAAGAACAAGAGATACCACAGAATTTATACTGTATGGATGGTCATTTATTGAAACTCAAATGTAAATATTCTAATATTTTGAGATACTGATTTTTGACTTTCATTAGCTGTAAGCTCTAATCATCAAAATTAAAACAAAACTTTTTAGTTTACATGTAATGAATCTAAAATATATGAAAGTTTCACTTTTTGAAATAAGTTACAAGAAAAAATGAACTTTTTCACCATATTCTAATTTTCTGAGATGTACCTGTACATACATATACTATATATATAGTTTATTTTTATTATATTTGTTTTTTTATTTATATTGTTATCTTATTTATATAAAATATATTTTTATAGAAACTGTACATTCAGAGCAATCAGATCACCTTTCTAGTGAACATTTTTTAATTATTCCAAATGGGGGGCAAAATCACTTACAGAACATTAAACAGTTTCCCACAGTTGGTGATTCCCCAGCAGTCATTTCTCTTTCCCGTTGCATCCCACAGTATGCAGGGTGCGGCCCCTCTGGGCTACGTTTAGGAGCCATTAAACTCCCTCTGTGGTTGTGAGCATATGAACGTGTTAGTTGGGAGAACCTGCCTGTTACATATACTGTACTGTGGGGGCTTTACGGAATATACTGCCTAAAAGGATTGTTGGTTTGGAAGTTGGTTTTAAATACTGTAAAAGGGCTGGATTTAGAGCTTTCACACGAATAAAGATAGAGTTTCTCAAGCCTTGGTGAGTAAGCACTCTAAAAGGATTGCTGGTTTGGAAGTTGGTTTTAAATGAAATACCATATATATAGTATATATACACATATATATATATATATATATATATATATATATATACTGAGAATGAGAGCAAGTTCTCCCATGTGTGAAAAAGGTGCAGTCCACTGTGAGAGAGCTGGATTTCACAAATAAGTATTTGAACACACACAGAGCCTTTGTTTGCAATTACAGAGGTCAAAGTTTCCGAAGGTTTGCACAACAGGAGGGATTTTGGCCCACTCCTAGATCTTCCGAAGTCGGAGTTTGAGCGATTGGGTTTAGTGGAGACCGGCTAGGCCACGCCAGCTTGATATGCTTCAAGAGCTTGGTTATCCTGGCTGTGTGCTTTGGGTCATTGTCATGTGGAAGAAGACCCATCTTTGCTGAGGGAAAAGTTGTTCCCCAAAATCTCGCAATACATGGCCCCGGTCATCCTCTCCTTAATACAGTGAGTCGCCCTGTTTGCAGTAAAACACCCCCAAAGCATGATGCTACCACCCCCATGCTTCACAGTAGGGATTGGTTTAGTGGAATTTGATTTTGGTCTCATCTGACCACATGACTTTCTCCCATGACTCCTCTGGATCATCCAAAGTCATTGCAGGAAAAAGGGGAAGTACATCAAAAATGTACAGTAACCTTGGAAAAAGGTCAAAAGGATAGGATTTAAATCTTATGGCAAAATAAGATTTTTTTTGCTCCAAAATCACCAAGCTGCTTGGCAATTTCCCCGTACTCTGTACAAAAGTGTCTTTGGAAGCTCTTTGGTCTTCATGTTAGTAGTTGATTCTTACTGATTGTATGGGGTGGACAGGTGTCTTAACGACCTTTCTAATTTAGGATAATAAATTTGGACATTTTAAAGGCAGATAACAGGTCTTTGAGGGTCAGAATTTTGATAGACAGGTGTTCAAATATATTTGCAGCTGTATCATACAAATAAATATATATATATATAGATTATATATATATGACAATTTCAGACCCCTCCATATTATATAGGGTGTTAATATATTACTGTATATATAAAAACAATTTTACTTAAAAAAATAATTTGAATTTATTTAATATATGTAGGTTTTACACTTAACGTTGATGTTACATTGTTTCTTTTTTTTTGTGGAAACAATAGAGCATAAACAGTAAGAGTTATGTATTTTAGGCGGTCTCTAGACATGACACAGGTCAGATTTGAACCTCTCGATTCTCTCATCTCAATATATCTGGAGCACATGCGCTAGGCCATAACTCTGATTGAATTAGCAGGTTTCTATTGTTTTTCCTGCTAAAGGGTTGGTGACCCAACTTTTTAGTGAGTGAGATGGAGCGAGACAGAGAGAGACATCAGGTGGAGAGGAATAACAGACCGGCTAAAAGAGATGCTAAAATGTCAGCGCCAGGCCGATTATGCCAGGCTGGCACTGCGGTGCCCGCTGGTGAGATGGAGATGAAAGAGCCTCCCACTGGCTTCAGAAACCAAGAGCCGAGCTCACAGGAGGAAGACGCAGCAGGGGGGCCTCGTGGGCGTCAGACGGACTGAGATGGGGGTGGCGTGTCTGTATGTCTGTATTTGTGTATGTGTGTGTGGGAGCTTCTCTCTTTATTTAACAGGCACTGCAAAAGGAAGCAAAAGATTTATTCTAATACGACTAAAATTAAAGGAATCGTTAACTCAAGAATAAACATTTTGCCATTATTTACTCATTTTCACGTTATTCTAAACCTTTCTGTGGGACACAAAAAGAGGATATTTCATGAAAAATTCATTTGTTTACTGATAATCCTACCCTTCAAGCTGTTAACTGTTAGAACATCTGTGAGTCAATGACTCAGAGAGTTGAACTCAAGAACTGAATCAATTAACAAAAATGATTCTTTAAATAATTTGAGCTGTTCATGAATCAGATTGAATGATTCATTCATGAATAAGAGTTCAAGTCACTGATCATGATGATCCTTCAATGAGGGTCAATGAGACAGACTAGTATTGTATTTCAAACCTTTATAGTGAATTAAACACAAAGAGCTTACTGCACTGTGTGGACTCAAAGGGATAGTTCACCCAAAAATGAAAATTCTATCATCATTTGTTCACACTTGTTTCAAAGCTGTATGAGTTTCTTTCTTCCAATGAAAGAATCAATAAAAGTTATTTTAAAGAATGTTGGAAAGCAAACAGCTGCTGGTAGCCAATGACTTCCATATGGAAAAACATACAGTGGAAGTCAATGGGGACCAGAAAATCTTTGATTACCAACATTCTTCAAAATAACTTATTTTACGTTCAATGGAAGAAAGAAACTCATTTAGGTTTATAAGAACTTGAGGGTGAGTAAATGATGACAGAATTTTTATTTTTGGGTGAACTATCCCTTTTAATCAGTCTAGAGAAAATCCATACAAGTTTGGAATGACATGAAGGTGAATAAATAATGACAAAAGTTAGATTTTTGTGTGAACTATGACTTTAAATAACTCCTTTGGCCAGTGCGCCTTAAGTAATTCAAGTTCGTCTCTATCAAATCAATGAAAAACCACCACACCAAACCACATTCGTGCATATTTTTACATCTATTCAGGGTTAGTGGTGTTTTGCTTAGTTTTTAATAAGTAATGCATACAAGCTCCTGTGAAGATACAAAAGATTCATCCCGCAGATTTGAAAAAGGAATCCTGTTGTCTGGCGTTCCAGGCGTCACATGGGACGTACCACACGCTGCGCTCATCTCTCCTCCATCTCAATCTTTATCTCCACGTGTGGGATGCACAGACTCTATGAGTTAGAAAAGTGAACGTGGGCTGCACACTCTCGACAGGGAATATGAAGAGCGAGAGACAGAGAGATGAGATGAGAAACACTCCAAAAATAAAAAGAGGACTAATTGGAAAGGACAAGAATTGAGGGGAGAATCAGTCAGTTTCAGTCAGAGATGAAGAGACCTATTAAAAAATGTATCAAAGTGAGCTGGATGTGTGTAACGCAAATGAAGAGGTTCTTCTCTGCCTGTCTCTCTCTCACACACACACATTAGAGGTAATGAGAGAGGTTATCAGTGGTGTCATGAACCCCCATCATAGTCACACATGCAGTGACACAGTTACCCACTAATTAACCTCGCAGACTCCTTCCCATCTATCAGTAATACTATCCTTCAGCCGTTCATTATTCATCAGATAAAATGCATTTATTTATTTTGTGAATACTGTCACTGTGTTTGCGTTGCAACTCTTTGCATTATAATATAATATAATATATAAAGGCTTTCATTCGACTTTTAATCAAATTATAACATATGTTGATTGATTAATTGAATTACATTTTTTACAGACATTTTTGCACTAATAACAGAACCTTCATGTCTTTTTTTCAAAACTCTATACACATAATTCACAACCGATGATCAAAATGCAAATTTTTCAAAACAACACTTTTTCCAAATGCTTGGATACAATACACATGAACCAAAGATCTTTTGTTCATTGAACTAAAATCACTGATTCAAAATGACACAACTTAACATCAAAGTATTACTATTTCAAAATGCAACTCACGCATTACATCTGAATTGAGTGTTTATTCATTTCATTACAATGATCTAACTATCAATTGATACAACTGCTCAAAATGCTACATAACTGTTGCATAACTCTTGAAGCATAGTTTTTATGGAAAATGATGAACAATATTAAATGTTTAGATTATGAAAGCAACTGAGGACTATGTTCAGGTATGATCAGTTTCAAGATGCCTGTTGTTGGGAGAAAATAAAATTCTATATCATTGTTATCAGTATTTGTTTTTCCTATACAGTAAATGTCTTTTTAGAGGGTGATAGAGCTGGAAGCTGATGAAAACCATTCATATTTTTGGATGAGGCAGGCTTTAACCTGGCCATGACATGGAGGAGAGGTTGAGAGCCCAGCGGTTGAGAGGGACCCAGAACGATGTTCACTGGGGGGCCTGACCACCCCCCACTGAATCTGATTTTGAGGAGGTACCATAGCAAAATCAGTGCAATGGGCCCAGAATTCCTAGTGACGGCACTGAGTGCAATCATGGTTTCAGGCCCATCCACAGTTTATTACCTTGTATTTACCCCCATAGCTTTCCTTACTGTAACCCGACTGAGGAGCTTTTCCTCCACACTGAGGTGAAGGTTCACAATAGGCTCCAATAGGCTCCTCACAAACAAGTCACGCTTCTCCAGGCCATAGATGATGTGTGCAATGACATCACAGGAGGAAACCAATGTCAGGCCTGTATTTGTCATACTAGAAGATTTTTTCCAAGATTTTATGGAATAATGAAAACATCCATTATGATGTGGATGAGAACCTGTGGCCAAATCCACAAGACGGTTGATAAAAAACATAGAAGTGCAGCGAGGAACACTTCAGTTGACATTTTACTGTAGACCTACTGTAGTTTTTCTTATCTATTTTTTTTCTTATTTAAAGTTTTTTGAAAAACCTGCTGAGTTGATTATTTAATCAATAATTTTCAAATTTTGTTTAATGATTCCAGTGTCTGTACTTTTCTCTCTAGTCTATTGCAATGATGCATGAATGTGTAGAACCGTAATGAAAGCTGCATCATGTGTTTTGAACAACTATATTTAATGATTGTACTAACAACTAAACAGTGAAACTATGGGTATCTTGTGTGTGGGTGATCTAAAGTAATGTTCCTATGATATTTCATAATAAATGAGTTTTGTGAACCAATGCTTCTGCAATTGCAAGTCTTCTCTAAAGATATGAACGCAATATGAAAAGTTTTGAATACTGGACAGCCTGTGTTACAAATAATGACTGTTTTGAGTTTTGTGTCTAGAGTTTTGAAAAATGACATGAAGGTTCTGTGCAAAAATGATTGTAAAAAACTGTAATCCAGATTAGTCACAATAGTCACATTAACATTTAAAAGGTTTGGTGTCATAGGATTTTTAAGTTTTTGAAAGAAATATCTTACTGAGGCTGCATTTATTTAATAAAAAAAAAAACTTAATATTGAAAATTATTATTACAGTTTTTCTATTTTAATATATTAAAAATTGTAATTTATTCCTGTGATTGCAAAGCTGAATTTTCAGCAGCCAATACTCCAGTCTTCCTTTGATGCTCAAGAAACATTTTTTTCTTTATCTTATTTTTACATTTTATTTTTTTATTACTATTAATATTCAAAACACCTTTTTATATCAACCAAGATACATTATTCAGGATTCCCTTGTTAACAGAAAGTGCAAAAGAACAGCATTTATTTGAATATATTATCAATATTTGCCAAGCCCTTCAAAAAAAGATCATTTAGAGACATTGCCTGTAATAGCAAAAATAACCGGTGAAAAAAAACTGGTGATAATTCAAGCTTGAACTGCCATTATTCCAAAACGTATATTTCAACTATTGATTGATAATGTATTTTGATCATATTCCATGATATTACCATAGTAAATGTCTAAACAACCAAGGTATTAGCATGAAAAAAACATAGTATTACCATATTACACATTCAAAAACATGGTATTTTCATGGTAAGTGTCCAGACAACCATAGTACTGCAATAGTTCTTGTTAGTATAACCGTAGTTCTTGTTTGTTTGCTTTGAAAATGCAAAATGACTTCTGCAGTATATTATTATAAAAATATATCTTGGTAATGGACTCTGTGGCTGTATTTTTGTATGTCTAAATAATGTGTCTGAATCGCCTCTAGCTGCTGGTGTGATCGATATTTCAGAAAGCAGAACGGATCACCACACAGACTCCAGTATTCTGGAGGACTGCCAATAGAGCTGCATTAACAGAGCAACCCACTCACACACACACACACACACACACACACACACACACACACACATACAACTGTAACCCACTAACCTGCCCTCCCCCACACACCACAACACACACACACATGACCTACACCCACTTGACAGCACATACATGCTCACAAACATGCTCATACACACAATCTGAACCCATTCACACACACACACACACACACACACACACACACACACACACACACACACACACACACACACGACTGTAATGCACTCACAGCCACGCCCACACATACACAGACAAACACTAAACATACATTCGCACTTTCTACAAGCCCTCCTAGCTCTCACTTATTAATTTACAGCATCAGTGGCAAATTGATTGCAACAATCTATGTTAAAAATAGATGTTTACATTTTACAAAGAAAATGTGGGTGGCGCTTGACTGTGCAGAAGGTGTTGCAAGCAGTTGCTAAAAGGTTTCTTACTATTCTTTAGTCATGTATTACAGTTTTGTCAACTGATTACACATAAAATCATTACTTGTCACACAATTTCTAAAACCTGACACTCAAACACCAGATCCACACACCAAATCTGCAAAACCATAAACTAATTCTCGGCCTTTGACTCATTAATATTATGGCAAAGGTATTTGCAAATGTTTGCTTTTGAGATGTGTTTGTGATATTTTGAATTGCAGTGCTTCAGTTTGCAAGAGATGTGAGGCATTTTGCATTTTGTATGTGCAATTCTTGGTTTTGTGTGTAAAGTTTTGAAAAAAAAAACAGGCAAAGTTTTGAAAATGTGTGTAAGCAGTTGAAAAATGCTGCAAAAGTGTTTCGGACTGTATTTACTTAAAGGTTTGAGCATTGAATTGTTCTGTTCACACAACAATTTACAGGCTTGGCTTAAATACCTGTAGCTATAGCTAAACGAATACCACAGTATTTTTATTTTGTAAAACATTCAATTTTATTGCACTACATTCCAAAGCATAATATTGCTTTCATTTTTAACCTACAACATTTCATAAAAATGCATCATTTCTTGTTATTTCAAACTGAAGAAATTGACACCCGCCCTGTGGCGCCATAGCGATGGCCGATTCATTAATGAATCATTCTTTTGAACGGATTGATTATTTTCGAAGAATCTGTTTAATCGGTTCATTAAGCACACTGAACGAACCGGACTGTTTGGAGTCAACAACTCACCGATTCAATGATCCGGTCGGAAAGAGTCTCGACTCGAGTTAACAATTCACCTAAGTCGTCATTTCTGGCTCAAAATGAGCTAAAAACCAGGTTTAATCATCAGAACTCGAAATTGCGGACTGATGGCATGAAAAGTAAGTTACTAATGCCGAATTTTAGTAGTGTCTATTTTTATGAATACTTAAATGTTGACGTCTAGCTGGCGATAGCTATATAATCATTATAATGAGCTCAAACCCATTTCAGCTTTATCCTGGTACACAAACAGTCACGCAGACGAAAATAATTAAATCTATAACTATACATGACTATACTCACATAATGCAAATATATGACATATCTCTCTGTATGTCTTACTGTATTCAGTATACATTACCAATGAGCTCTGCAGCTGTGGGAGCCATAAACAGATCAGGTCAGTTGGTTGCTCGTAGCTGTCAATCATTCAGCAGGTATGCAGTCCTTTCTATTCATTATTCCACATAACACAATCTTGTTTATTTTCCCGTCTCCACAGAATGCCACATATGTGGTAAGCTAACCCTGTGAATAACAGTAACTATCCTGCCAGGCAACCAGGTCAGCATGTGTGCGTACGGTATATTTGAAGACAGGAAGTGTGGTTTCTAATGGATAATGGACTGACAGGACGTATCATTAGCCACAGTACTACAGTGTCTGACAGGAGTTACACATACGTTGTATACCCATTAGTTCTGACTGTCACGTCTGTCTCACTGTCTGCCTGTCGCCCTCTCTTTCTCTCAGGTTGTCTCTGTGTCTCTCTTCCGTACACTTTCCGACCGCTCTTGAGGATGCGCTGTCTGTCTCTCTCTCTCTCACACACACAGCTGCTGGTCTTCTCCTGGCTGGATGAGTGTCAGTAATCATTACCGGTGTCAGTCTGTGCCCTCAACCGCTTCCACAGAAACCATAGAAACCAGCTCTGTTCCTCATTACTGTCACAGTGCCAGGAACACACGCAGTCATGATATACCGACAGGATCTCTCAAATAACATTTGCATTCAGAAAAGGGGTTTCCGGTAAAGTTTACTGTCTGCAACGATTATCAGAATAATCATTCCCATTCATACTGTACATGTCGCCTCAGATTTTTGAGATGAATACATTTTTAATGCAACTACCCCCACAAAAATCTTTCAGTCCTTGACTAAAATTCAAGGCTGCTTGTCTAAAATGCTGTGGCAGAAGTCAAACATTTACTTGTATGAATTCCTGTTGTTTTAAATCAGCAAATCTTGTCATCTACACCCTATCAAAAAAGTGTTTTTTATCCTATAATACAAAGTGTCAACGCTGCTTTTCCATACAATAAAAATCCACTGTCCAAATAAAAAAAACAGAAATCTCTCACACAACCTAAATTAGTAGGAGCATAAGATATCAACCAATAAACAGAAGAAAAATCTTGCACACTACCACATCTTGCAAACATACAATATTCATTATTCGGTCATCCAACCTTCGTCAGACATTCAAAAAAAGTTGTATTTATCCAAGAGCATATACAGTTTGTCATTGTTTATGCTATCCATATACAAAGACATTTGTTATTGTTTATGCTGTTGGATAAATATAACTCTGTTAGGAGTTATTTTGAATTAACTGGATGTGCACATTTTGTTTTGAATGCCTGACAAACTTCAGATGACCAGATGACTGTTTTTTTATTCTATGGTAGTGTGAATGTTTTTCTTCTCTCCTATGTTTATTAAATAGACCTATATGTCACCGTAGCTTGGAATTTGAACTCAACCTAACACAAATGATTCAGAATGGTTCAGTACAGTAGTTAATAAAAGTGTTTTTGTCTTTTGGTCATGTCTTATCTTGCCAATTCACACTTAAAAAATAGTTGCATGAGTCATGACGCCCCTGCCCATTAATGATGCTATAAGAAGAACTTAAGAATGCTTTCTAGTATCAGCCTAAGATGGCATGTAAACAGACTGCCAATGCATCATTCATTGACCATATGATGCATATCTCACACAAAAATGGCAAACGCTGGCTGAAATCCAAGTCAGTTGTCAGTTCTAATCTGAATGGCTGATTTAAATGCAATTTCTTGGATTCAAATCTGTTTTTATCACTCCATCATCGACAAAGTCATGTTTACAAGGTACTAGGTTGATAAAATTAGCACTTCCAAGGAATAACTAATCGCTGCATTTGCCAAATTAGTTCATGGCACTGAAAATGGAATGATATTCAAGAGATCTTCGAGCTTGAACATGCCTTTATAATTTGCTTCGTTCTCAGATGTCTAACTGTGGCTGCACCACACTTTATGCCAAAAGTCTGGTTCTTGGAGATTAAATGCTTTCTAACACAGATACTTCTAGCCGGTTCACACAGAATGCGGTTTTCCATTCCACTGCATTATTTTGCCATTGTTTTTTTATGAAACAATTTCCCCCATTCCACTGCCCGTATCTTTTTTCATGTTCTGTGTGAACGGCCCCAGTTTATTTAAAAAAACTACAATGACTGCTTTGTGTACAATATATGAAACAAAAACATTTGCATAAGTAATTCTCAAGTATACAGTGACAATCTCATTATAACAAAACAAACAGAGCATCCTCCACTACACCTCCTCTTCACAGCATGTGACGGGACGTTTGTTATAAAGCTCGAGTCAGTTAGTCAAAGAACACAATGGATTGGGATCATGGCGACTTTATAACAAACTGATAAATTGGCTCTAGATCCAATGAGTGACATGTATTGATAACCAATAAGCATTGTCTTTCAATCCCAAGAGTTGTTATCAATAGACATATCTATTAATTTACCCCATCCTATGCATAACTGGAGGATATAAATAATGCAGGCTAAGCCAGTCGGTGCCACAGAGTTGTCAGAGAGACATATTTGATCCATGCAGAGTGTTGGGAATTACAATAGATAATGTACCAGCATCGGTTTTCATGATCAATAGAGATATTATGCCCTTTTTGTGCTTAGAGTGTTGTATAGCTGTTTGTCTTGCAAACAACAATTCCAGCTGGATCGAAGTAGTATTTCATATCAAAAATACATCATTAAAATGATTAACTTTTTTTTTTTGATGTAAAGCACATCATATCCTTAATTTAATAATTTTAATTACATATTTTGATGTTAAATATATTGAATCCAACATTTAATTGTATGTGCTTTGTGTGGTGCAAGTAGTTTTAATCTTTATATGCAATATAATATTAATATTTTATAGGCTATTTAATTTTTTATCATCTATCAGTTCATAGAGCAAACATGCTGCGCATCCGGTCACATTCCTGCCTTACATTATTTTTTTTAAAATAAGTAGGAGCACAGCTTAATATACATTCAGAGGTCCCAGAATTCCTAACTTCAGCCCTGCGTGTGGGAGCAAGAGCTATGACATCATCATCACCACACTCCACTCTTGCAACGCAAGGTCTTTAAAGACGTGACTGTCCATCCCACACACGCCCAGAGAACCGTGGAGGAGGGCAGGGGCGAGTCACCACCTCTTTACATTTAAAATTTACTCCAAAATGGCCAAAATTCAACTACACCCACCATATGAGTGGATATAAGTGCCTGTGGGACTTCATGTGCATAAGACAGCGAGGCAGAGAGAGAGAGAGACAGACAGATAGACATCAAAAAGTGTGAGAGAGGGAGAGTGGGTTCTCAAACCGAGTCCCGGCCCTCCCTGCTTTACTGAGAGCAGAAAAGACAGACAAGTCATCCCTCCATCGCGAGCGAGTGGTGCTCTGCTCCTTTCAATGAACACTTGATATTTGAATATGTGAAGTTAAGCACATAGATAACAATGTCATACTCCTACATGAACATGTGGGCATCGATTCAAAAGGTAGACTGCTTCTCTGTGCTTGAGAGAGACGGATGTATAAGTGAATAAATGGCTCAAACAAACACCAAGAGAATGTAACCAAATATTTAAGATTGGGAATAAATAAGAATAATCGCATCCAAAATAAAAGTTTTTGTTTACATAATATATGTGTGTTGTGTATATTTATTTTGTATATATAAATAAACACACATACAGCATGTATTTTGAAAATATGTACATGTATTTACATGTATATATTTATATAATTTATATCATATATAAATATATTTAATGTATAAATGTAACATTTTTTTCTTAAATATATACATACACGTGTGTGTATTTATATACACATAATGAATATACACAGTACACATACATATATTATGTAAACAAAAACTTTTATTTTGGATGTGATTAATCGTATGACAGCACTAATATATATATATATATACATAATGAATATACACACCTTATTTGATTACACATTTTCAGTGCTTCATGGTGTTATTCATTTCTTATATATATTGCCATGCCATTTTTATTAGTTTTATTTTTTATATATATATTTGTGTAACTTTAGTTTTATTTCAGTTTTAGTTATTTTAGTACTTTAGAATAAATGTATATTAACTTTTAAGTTAAATTAAGTTTTTAAGATTTATATTTTATTTTAGCTTTATTTTTAATTTACAAAAACTTAATGAAAATTGCTTTGGAAACAAACAAAAAAATAGTGTTTTTAGTAACAAATAATTCATTACTTTGCACGAGTAAGTCATTAGCATTAGTAAAATGTCATTAGTAAAAATAGCAGTAATGTAATTGGAATATCTTAGCAAAAACATTACCATGTACGCTTCTTTTCTGCCATCTTTTATGCGGATGCCCCTTCAGCATCACAACTCTGCAACTCGAGTATCATTGAGAATTGCCATTGGTAAATATAGGGTTTTGCTTGGTCATTGATGCACGTAAATTGTAATTATGATATTTCTGACTCCACTTGAAGGGAAACTATGGGAACACATCCCCTTCAGTGTCTATGGTGGTTACGGTCCTTGCTCTCACACACACAGTTCTAGTTGGTCCGGGTGTTGAGTGGATTTGATTATAGCTGGGTTGCGTGTGATTATATTGTCAGAAAAAAGCTTGAGGTGAGTGTTGAGTGATTAATATCTCTATTCATAGATGACGTGGTGGGTGAGGAAGAAAACAGAGTGTGTGCTTGTCTGTTTGTACAGTTGAAGGGAAAATATTAGCACACCTCATTAATGGCAGTCTTTTTCATTCCATGATTGCTAACCATAAAAACATCTAATCATATCCATAAACACCTGATCTTATTAAATGATATGATTTTTCTGCCACAGTGATTCATCCACTGAGAGTTTGAAGTGTCTGATGTACCGTCTAATTTCCTGCTGCTCTGAAAAACTGAGCTTGACACTCCTTATGCAAATGAGTTTATGTGACATAAATGAATGAGAATGAAAAGGGGCTGTAAAGTGCACACTAAATAAACACTAAATAAAATATGCATTCAGTACATCATATATACACAACTGTACAGTAACGCACTGAGCTAATCTGGAAAATTAATAAGCTTATGGTTGTGCTGCTGAATAAGTGCCTGCTGTGTCAAAAAAAATAAATATTTAAAAATATAAAGTAAATCTTTAAAAACGCTAATAATTTAATAACACTGTTCAATGTAGGCTTATCTTTGGCAAATCTCTCGATAAATATCCATTTTTCATGCTGTAAAATTTTATGTATAATTTTATGATGGCTAAATTAATTTGGGGCATTTGAAATTTAAAGTTTTTAGAAATAGTTTTTTTTTTTTTTTTACAAAATAGCATACATTTTAATTTCAATATCTGCCATTTATCACTTATAGGCCATTACATGAATATGATTATCACCTTATTGGTATAGGCCATAAGTTTTTTTATAGTTTAGATATTAAGAAAATGTTATTCAAAATAGTACAAAATATTTAATATCTGTTGTTTATCACACTCCAAATAAAAATAAAGCTTAATAAACCATCTTAATATGAGGGAAATTTACGTGTGGATTTTACCTGTATTGTGGTTTAAGGTTGAAGGAAATGTCTGTAAACTTAATGAAAATAATCTGGTAATTTTCATACCAGGACAATATCTGTTTTTCTATGGATTTTGTTCTTTTTCACTTTTCAGCAGTAACATGAAAATAATGATCAGTTTCTCGATATTGGGCATCCCTAACATGGAAAACTGAAAAATGTTGAAGAAAACCAATCTCATATAAGCACCTGTAAATCTTTATTTATAAACGACAAAACTCCCTGTAGAGATGATAGTTATCAAACCTATAGAAATACTGTGTGAGAACTGCTACGTCTCATTTTTGTCCTAAGCATTCATGTTCCTCAGACACACAATCAGAGGATATATAATCACCAAGTTCCTCTCTTTTTTCTGAAATGTTAGATATACAGTGATCTCAGGTCTTTCAAGAGGGTTCATTAATAATGCTCTTTTTTGTATGCATTCAATAGCTGTCTACATACATTACTCAGAAAAGGTAAACGGACTAGGCATTGTGAGAATGTGGGTCAGATATTTGATCAGCGGCGGTGTCTGGTCCATTATTCTTCTCACGGTTCTTAAGGGAGTCATCATCAGATAGAGTTTCAAGCCAGTTCATTCAGATGTGATTCTTAAATCAAATGCTGACTCAGAGATATTTACAGTTGTTTGCTTTAACAGATCTGGATATTTTGGCATTTAAAAGGTGTATTTTTTCACATTATTATTCGTATTGACAGGTCAATTAGTACAGTACAGTGTGATCGATACTAGAGTATAACATATATTCTAATGTGGATATATAAAATCATTTTTCCTTGCAATAGTAGTCAAATATTTGTATCTAAAGCATATTACATTACACTTATTATAGAAACAGTCCCCTTGGAGGAACTTGGGGTTAAGTGTCTTACTTCAATACAACTAGTCGACTCCATGACCGATTGAAATATTTCTCATTCATCACGTCAGTTCTAAAAATGACAGCTGTGAATAATGACCAGACTCCAGACATTTCTCAAATCCTGACCCCACCTCCAAGTCACCCTCAGCCTTAGGGTAGCGCACACACACACCCACCCACCATACATCCAACCCCTACATCTGCCTTTTCCTGCCCTCCTTCTTCCTGAGAGTGTGAGAGACTCAGTCTAATAACCCTCAATCATAAATCAATTTCCACTTGGCTACGAATGCCTCAGCTATGGTGACTGACAGCTGCAGCAGAGGTGCAGATCTGAATCATTCTTTCAGATGGCAGCGTGACGACCATCTGTAAGTGATGACGCCTAAATTATCAGCTGCCTTTAAGTGATAAGCAGAGGCTAGCAGGTTCAGTATGACTGGCTGAGATACTTGGCACAATGACTAGTCCCACAATCATCTACAGCAGCTACGCAATTTTTTTATTGTCACTATTATCTGACAGATATTACTGAAATGTGTCTTGAAAAATCACTTCCCTCCGTGAAAACACTATAGTTTTCGTACTAGATACCTGGATAAAGCTATTCGCTGAAGATATCCATTAGAATTCCCATTCATGTCAATGGCAGTTGCAGTTTTAGATGCTGCCCTGTTTTCCTTTATGGGCACACCCAGTTTCCTTTTTTTTAAAAAAACTAATAACCTTGCAGATTCTTGCAAGTCTTAAGAAAAAAATAAAAACAAATACTCTTTTGGGCAAATAACCCAATTTATTTTAAAATGCACATCCTTAAAAAAAACTTAACAATCAAAAAATATTTGAAACAATCCAATAAATTAATTAAACATCTTACCTTTTGGGATTTAAGGTGCAGGGCTGTTCTAACATTATCAGCTTATTTACAATAAAATTATTTACAATTTAGTAACAATAAAAAAAGAATTGTCAGAAGTCTTGTTAGAAATATCAAACGATATATACCTGTGTGTGTGTGTATACTGTGTGTGTGTATATATATATATATATATATATATTGTAATTTATGTTGCTTGCTAAAATTTAATCAAATGGCTTTTTCTGAATGTCCGATGGTAGCATATCTTGAAGCAAACACCGTGTAATATTTCCTCTTTGATATTTCTTAAGATTTTCCTCTTCTAAACCATTTTTAAAAAGATGACTCATTCTTTTTATATTTTTACATTGAAAATGGCAGCCAGTAAAATAAGAGTGTCCAGAAAAAATAAATGTCTTCGTTTGCGTAATTATTCATGTGCATACCTGATGTTGTCGTCTTGCTTCTCGGCATTGTGAGAAAAAAGCAACAGATTGTTGTTTATTACCATTCTATTAATGGGTCAAAGTACTACATAACCCACCCACTCTTGTTATTTAAGACTACACATCACACTGCTGCAGGTTTCTCATGAGAAAAAAAAGCATGAATCACAGTGACATCAGTTTAAAACATTGATTCATAGCAATCAACCAAAAGCTAAGACTAATTATCAGGAACGGCAACTCATGACTGTCCTAATTGTATCAGAACGCCTAGTCACCCTATATGCCCATTCACACGCACATGCACATGTCACTCCATTAGCTGCTAGTGTAACCATCATGTCTGTCACACCTGGAAATAGAGATCTTGCTGTCTCCACACACACACACAGCATGACAGAAAGTGATTTAATAGCAGTTATGTGCTGCTCTTCAGTTCAGCTGACAGTCTGATGACTGGAGACAGCATAGCTCGGCTTCGTTTACCTTTTCTCGCACCTATCTGTCACACTACACTGTACAATCACATTCAACTCATATTAGATTGAATTCTTGGATCCCAGCAGAGTGCTGTCACAGTCATTGTCCTTTCTCCTCCTCGAGGCAAATGGCTCTCGCAGGACCATGTCCTTCACAAATGAAGGTGTGGTCGGCTGTCAACAATTCAGGCTTCAGATGTGTTCCCATGTGCCTGCCGTTGGGAACTGGCATCTTGCCCGTTTGATTCTCGGGTGAGGCACCGCTGAGGGATTTACTGTTCCCATCACAACATTGTGGGTGTCAGTATTCGTGCCCTTTCACTGAGTGCTGTAATCTTAAGCATTGCAAATAAAAGCAGGTTATAATACCTACACGAAAGCATCTTTTATGAAACAGGATTAGGAAGACTACACCGTCTGCTTTATACATGAAAACAATGTGGTGTATATACTGTATTCTATGGAGCCCCTAAAGCGACATGTTGATGGTAAATAAAAAAAAATGTAATGGGAGGAAAACTTCACTCGCAAAACTTTTTTGGTGGAAATAGTATAAGGTGTGAGGAAAAACTAGATTTTGGTGCAACAGCAAACGAATGCAAAGATTCTCAGGGGAATGCGATAGTTTTGCAAGAGAACGCACTTTTTGCAAACAAACGCAGAGTTTCTCAGGGGAATGCAATATTTTTAATAGAGAACGCACATGTTTTGCTAACGAACACAAAGTTCGAGAGCGCAATGCTTTTGCGAAATGTTTGCATGAGAATGGAAATTTGCTTGGGGAAACGCAATAGTTTTGCAAAAGAATGCATGTGTTTTGTGAACGAATGCAAACTTTCTCGAACAAAACTTTTGTGATGTAAATAATACGAAGTGGGAAGGTGGTGGTGTTTTTGCAAGCGAACACAAAGTTTCTCAGAGGAACGTAGTATTTTTGCAAGAGATTGCAAATGTTTTGCAAACAAACACAAAGTTTATCAAGACAATGCAGTAGTTTTCGAGACAACGTAGTTTTAGTTGCATCTCACACCATGTCCCCTTAGAGCAGGGGTCGGCAAGTAAGTTTGGCATCGGACCAAAAAAAAAATTTGCCACTAGATGGCGGCCCAGAACATAGTCAAAGGATAATTTAAGAAATTAATTGATAAAAAATACAACTACAATTGCCTGACAGACTGTTACAGTGTCTTTTGTAACTGGTAGTGAGCTGTTACTCTGTGTTTAAATCCTGTAGTAGGACAGTCATTAACAAAAAGCCACATTTGTGTGGCGCTGTCCGGCAGAGTAGCCTATGTGAGCGGAGTGGAGCACCAACAATTTCCCCTCCACGCTCCGAGCATTTAATCACTCCGCTCCGCTCCGGGTTCACCATTTCCCGCTCCCGCTCCACTCCTCGCTCACTGATACCAGAGACACCGCTCTGCCTTCGCCATCTCATGAAAAGTATTTCAATAGGTTTGAAATATCACAGTTCTGTTCATAACATATATTAAAAAATAAAATAACAGGAGAGTTTCAACGTGGCTTATTGGAACACTATAGTGTGCAAACATTTTTTCCTACCACATGAGCTAATAGCATGGTTGTCAGCATTAAAAGGTATAATTGCTGCTTTTTGCAGTGCAAATTTTGTTTGTGATGAAAATAACAGTACGTTTTCGTCAGTTATTTTACCTACGGATCGATGCATTTCTTACAGATTTCTGCTCATTCGAAATCAGATACAGATGAAGTAGCACTGTAAGATTACATTTGTTTGAATGCATTATTGCGAGAGCGATTGCGTGTGAATAAGTGTTTTAGTAGCCTACTTGTTTAAATCATGCATTCAGCTGAAAATATTCAGTATAGGAAAAAACTAATTCCTTGAGAACTATCATAGCCTTCACATTCTTTCTGATTTGAGTGATCCTTCTCTATCAAGCTAGCTAAATATGTTTAACATGTGAATTCTTGCTAAATATGCAGTTATATTACGGGCTGTTGGCATGAATTGTACTCGGGATGGAGCGGTGGTGGAGCGAGTGAAAACCACAACGCTACGATTTTTTAAAAATCCTCTCCTCGATCCAGTCAAAATCACACCGCTCTACTCCGCTCTGCTCCGCTCCGCTCCCGTACTCTGATTGTGAGTAACTGTTACTGTCATGACAGATCTATTTCAGAACCAGCCACTATCAAAATAATCTGGCTGCGGGCGCGGGCCAGATATTATTGCTGGCGGGCCAGTTTTGGTCCGCGGGGCGCCTGTTGCCGACCACTGCCTTAGAGGCTTCATAGTATTCATAACCACAAGTAATGCATGTTTCATAGTCAGATTACCTTTAATAATACCTTTAAGAAATTAACCTTAATAGTTAATTTTTAAGTACTTTAATTTTTAAAGTATATAACACTTTACTTTTCTATGTATTAAGTTATTTGCTGACAAATTTGCATGATGAATGTTGATGTTCTAGAGCGTGTTTCATAATTATCCATGACAGATTGCAATAAAGATTTATTTCTCAAGATTTACATTTTGAAAACTTAAAGGGGTCATATGATGCTTTTTTAAAGATCATTATTTTGTGTATTTGGTGTAACAGAATATGTCGACATGCTTTAATGTTCAAAAAACACATTCTTTTTCAAATACTGTACATTATTGTAGGTCCTCTATGCCCCACCTCTCTCAAACGCTTTTTACCGTGCGTTCACACCGCAGGCTGTGCGTCTGTGTGTCACAGAGCGTCAAAGTGGCCGGAAGTCATTCCTTTTCAATGGGAGCCGGCGGCGAGCTCCGGTGAGAGCGGCGCGGCACGTCTTTAATGCCCCATTCATACGGGGCGTCGGCGTCAACACCTCTCGTTGACTTTGAATGGAGTGACGTCAAGCGTTGCCGAACTGAATTGTGGGTCCGTCGCGCATTTGAACAGTCAATAGCAAATACTTAAACTAATAACAAAACATACAGTCTCTGATTCAGAAGTGCCAGATTGTCATAGCAAAGTCAGAATTACCTCCTCTCCTAGGTTCACGAAAAAGTCGTCCGTAAAATGCGTTGCTGTTCTGTTGTAAGTAATCTTAATGATTCCTAAATGCATCTACTTTCGAAGGCCAAATAAAGTGCTTTTGCTTTCGCCTAGAAAAACACAGCTTCTCCCTGACATGACTGCCTGCATCAACACTACCGCAGTTACTGAAACCACGCCTTCTTTCTTTGCGTGAACATTTGGGTGAATTAAGCAAATATTACCACATCGTGATGTAGACATGTGGGGGCGTGTTTGAATGAGCCATTTTAGGGGGGCGTGGCAGAGTCTTAACTTTGATAAAGAGTAACCCTGCCTCCCAATGTGCATACTATCCACCCTATCTGCCCTAAATAGTATTGAAAATGACTACTATCACATAGAATTGGATGGATAGAATGCATATTGGGACGTAGGCTATCTTTTTGGTTTTGAGACTTTAGTCTTTGCAACTTCAGGGATCTTATCTATGCACAATCAGCTTGTAACACTCCAAAGAGAAAGGAAAACTTGAAATCGCATCATATGACCCCTTTAAAAATACTGCTGGCGAACAAAAATCAATCAGTCTCTGTGGAATCCAGTTTAGCTTGTTATTTGTAGCAGACAAAATAAAAGAATATGGGTGTTGCCGCGGAGCAGCGGTGGGTTTGCTTTGCCCTGAAGCTCACAGGCGTGGTCGTCAAAAATGTAACATTCAGGTACATGATAGATTGCATCCCTCAGTTGTGATTCTTGTGTAAATATAATTATGCCTTATTAAAAAGTCAAGACACGTACCTTTACTTAGTGTAGCTTATATGTCCTTGCATGTAACTTATATGTCCTTGCCAAATTTGCTTGCAATTAAGCGTGCACACGCGCACACGCGCACACACACACACACACATATACACACACACACACACACACACACAAATAAAAAAATAAAAATACCATTTTAAATAATTGGATGTTTGGATGTGGAATTTTGAGAACTGAAAGTTGATTTTTGATAAAACTACAAACAAAAACTAGAGCTTTTAGTAGTTTCACCGGTCAGCCAGGTGGTCTCCCAGTGCCTAAAACTCCTCTAAAACCAGCTAAGTTTAAGGTTTAAGCTGTTTTATTCTTGCAGCTCTTTAAAACACACACAACAATGCATTGATTTGGAGTGTTTGGGTCAGAGGGACACATACACTCCCCTCCAACACATGCACACATATACAAACAAAAGTTGAGTGGGATCTTGTAGTCACAAGGTTGTCATATACAGACCTCCAGCTCTCTAAACACAAATCTGCTCTCATCTCCACTGTTGCCGCCCCATTGCCTGGAAACCAAGTCATTAAAGTAAACAGTTACTCCAGGTTTGGGCATTATTACATCATACAACTTCTTCATACTTGAATATCAAAGAGACAGCACTTACGTCAACACATAAATTGTCAAATTTCTTCAACTTCACTCAAAGATCTTGGATGAGATTATGAACTTTACGCCATTTTATTTCTCTGTCTCTGGTTCTTTCTGATTTTTCAGAGCAGATAAGGGTTTAAATGGGTTTTTATGACTGCTGTTAAAAACTTCAGTCCACATGAGTGATTAAGGTTAAGTGTGTAATTTCCGCAGCAACATAAATACAGGTTCACACTATTCCCATCTGCCATTGGTTGTTCAAACCGATAGTCCCGCCCTCAAACTCACGGCATTGGTTGAGCTGCTCAGGATTCTCAAACAAACAAGCAATGTTTTGACAGAGATACAGCATTTATACTTTTTTTGGCATAATCAGCTTAAAATGGAATAGAAGAAAGTATTTTAAAATGTGTAGTTTCAATTATAAATTTCAAAGCCTTCTGTGATTTTTTTTTATATAGTGCTGTCTGCACTTTGCGTCATGCCTAAGATCATGAAAATATATAGAAAAAGCATTATACACAACACCTATAAGCATATTTCTGTCTCTCATTTTCACTTTATACTCTGCTTAGTTTCTCATAGACTATTCAACCAACAAACAAAGATACCAGCATTCTGTAATCTATAGTTTCCCTGGAAACAAACTCTAGAAGTGAGATTCCCTTCAGGCAGGTGCTTTGCACTTCATTAGACTGTTCCAAACTGGCGGCTGTTCTGTGATCTGTTTTATTACAAGCATTACAGAATTGACAGGTTAACAGCGCATAAATTCCACCTCAATAAAGACCATATTTGTCTGAGTGGCAGTACAAGAGCATTTGCATGTTCTGCAAAGAAAATTGTTCAAAGCAGTAAAATATTTCTTAATAAAACGTGAAGAAGACTTTCCTTACCAAATGCCTTGTTTACAGAAACATGAAGCTTACTTACTGGTTTTGGAGTAAGTAGTCCACAGGCTTTTTTGCATCTGACAATAAATTGCATATTGACAATATTTTATATAATTTATGAAAGTATTCAGACCTTTTCTGTTTTTCCCACATGGATTCAGTGTTTGAATCCAGGTGCGTAAAGCTTGTCGTAATTAATGATTTGACGTTGCAATCACTGCTAAAGTTGTTTTAAGTATACAGGTAAGTACTGATTTAAGGGTCTGAATACTTAGGTCAATTAGATTTTTTATCTTTTTCATTTCCTTGCCAAAGTTAGTTTTCACATACAGTCAGATCTTGTTTACCATAGTGCTCATAGATCCAGTCACTCATGAGAGTTATCAGATACTTCCAAACTAAACTGATTTGATCACTTAAATACATAAGCTAAGCAATATATAGCTATCAGGCTTGTGTTGACCTATATATGCAGTGTGTGTCAATCTGGGCTGTCGGCTGGACTGATTTCTGTGTGAAATATACTATTGATATGCAGCTGTAACAATGACAAGCTGTTACAAAGACTGTCAATAGGAAATCAATCATCCACTCTGTATCTGTTTGTCTAGTCAAAGACAAACAGATGAAACTGTCAGGATAAATGCTGCAGGTCTGCACAGATGCTCACCTGCACCCTTGAAACACTTTTCAAACAAAATTATAAAACTTATAATGTAATTATCAGTTTTGTGAGTACAGTCCAGCTTTGCTAGCTTTAACCCTGTAAAGCCTGACATATGAAATAACCAGAATAAAAGTTCAATATTGAACCTTTAGACAAGTATGCATTTTTGTTGAATGTCAGTTTTGATACATCAGGTTTATATGGTTCATATAGTATAATATTGGAGAATATGGAGCTTATACTTAAACACATAAATATAAAATGTGGTGCATTTGCTGATATTTATATGAAAAAGTAAGATGAAATTCTGATTTCATGTAATGTAAATCAATGAGATCTATAAAACAAAACAGCAGACTGCTGACAAAAAAATGAAATAAGCCCAAGTTGCTTCAGTCCAAGAAATGTTTTGAAATATAACCAACAATAAATAGTATTCTTAAGTTTACTTTATTAAAGTCAGTAAGATTTCACAGCAGAAAGATATGTGTACTGTGACCTAAAGGTGGACAGTTTTGCAATTATAGTATAAAAGGCGTTTACTTGCTAAAAACAGTATAAAATATCAATGACAGATTGTACAGCAAATATTTGATCAAGCTAATAATTTAGAGGCCTTAGAAATGTGTATATCAAATATGATACAACAGTATTTTTAGCATTAAAAGCAACTGACTAGAAAAGAGAGAAAGTGTGTGTTAAATGGAGGTGTCAAGGCAGACAGCTCCTCCTGTGGTGAGTAGTAACAGCTTGCTCTCCACTCGGCTGCGTTAAACAGCTAATTAAGCACTGAAGCATAATGAATGCGACTCCATGCAAGTCCCCGAGGAGCTCGCCAGCCACAGCACCGGTGAAAGAGGGCAAAGGTCACGCTACACCCACAGGCACGACAGGGATATGCAACGCTGCGCTACATTTGCCCAACGTGAAGCCGCAGCAACATGTAGAACTATGACTAAACAATTACACAGATGTCAATGCAGGTCAGACAGAGAGAGCATTAGCGCTATACGATGTGATTCAATTATATATATATATATATATATATATATATATAAATGTTGTACAATGAAAGAAAATGGAAAAAAGTCCAACCTTCATTTCCTCTCTCTCATGCACACAGAGGCCTAATGTTCTGTTTCACTGTGTTAGCAAGACGACTGCATCCTGTTGCTTTTTCTACAAACACCTGATGTTTTAGTCCAAATAATCTCTAACTATCATTCATATGCACACAAGTGTAAAGGAAAATAAAGAAAAGCAGATGGCATTAGTAGTAAACAAGGATTCTCTCAACACAGACTTGCAGCATTTTAGAATGACTGGATCATGTGACACTGAAAACTTGAGTAATGGAAAATGCTGAAAATTCTCCTTTGCATCACAGGAATAAATTACATTTTAAAATATATTAAAAACTGTTATTTTTAATTGTAATACTGTTTTACAATATGACTGTTTTTACTATATTTTGGATCAAATAAATGCCAAATTGGTGAAAGACTTTCATTAGACCTATTAGGCAACTGGTCGTCCAGGAAAACCAAGTTAGTTGGAAATGTGTATTTTTGCATTGAGGGAAGTTGTGGGTCATGACAATGAATCATAACCAATACTAACCAATTAGATACATAACTACACAAACTACGAGAATAATACAAATCAGTGCACATCATTAACAGACACATGCTTCTTCCATAGTCTACTCTGCAATCTACATCTTTTAATTTTACTTCATTCACATACAGTAGGGACTGTGAAAAATACTCCACCTGACATTTCAATTGGAAACAGGTCCTATGGCCTGAGTTCGTTTTTATTCCTTCCTCTTCTCTTGGCCAAGATGTTGTGACAAAGATAATTAATCATCTGTACTTTGAGAAACTGTCAAGGCCACATCATTTTAAAAACACTCAAATGTTCCCACAGTAATTATGGAAATATTACTTCAAAGCTACCTTAAAACTGAGGTCATTTTGACAGCGACATCCAAAAAAAAAGAAGATAGCAAAAAACAGCCCAGAGCTTCTGGGTGGTAAATGGTGATACACACTCGTTTCCTCAGGCTGGAAAAAAGAACATGTTTTTTCCTCTGTTACCTTTGCATTCCAAGCTGCGACATGATCCGTCTTGTCTACCTGGATGTAGTTGAAACGTATGTGTGTATGTTGTCTGTACACTTGCGCATACAGTATATTGTGCCAATATGGGTTTAAACTTCACTTCAGTCAGTGGGCTAATATCAATTTGATTCATAAATGAATGATTTAGACAGTGTTCATGAACTAGAAGTATTGAAATGTCGCAAAATAAATAAAAATAAATCATTCATTTATCAGACACTGCTACTAGATATTGTTCAAAAATATTGCTACACAGAAGAACAGAAGTCATGGGTTTGGAATGACACATATTATGAAATTCCTTTAACTTTTAAATACATTCTCACTCCCAACTCGTCACATATTAACACTTGGTCAGGACCCTTTGGCGTCACTTTTTGACGCACAGGGTACCCATTTAGCGTCATTTTTCAATGTGCAGGGTCCTCCATTGCTTTAAATAAGAAACCTTTGGTGTCAATATGTAGACGCGAAAGGCATTGGGAATTTTATCGTCATTATTAAATTATATATTTAGTAATACTATTGCCATTGAAAAATCACACCCCAACATATATGTAACAATGTAAACATTCACAACAGTTTTATTTACATAACACTATTTACACATTTATGAGCACGTAACCCAGCCCCTGCCCCTAAACCTACCATTTGTCATTAAAACATAGGATATAACATGCAGAAGATACCTGTACAACTACAGTCAGGATTTATAAAAATATATACAGTGCCCTCCACTAATATTGGCACCCTTGATAAATATGAGCAAAGGCGGCTGTGAAAATAAATCTGCATTGTTTATCCTTTTGATCTTTCACTCAAAAAATTCACAAAATTCCAACCTATCATTGAAGTAAAACAATTGAAAGTGGGGAGAAAATCTCATGATGAAATAAATGTTTTTCTCCAATGAATGTTGGCCACAATTATTGGCACCCCTAGAAATTCTTATGAGTAAAATATCTCTGAAGTATATTCCCATTCATATTTAATTTTTTTAGCACACCAGGGTGACTAGGAGCATGAAATTGTCCAGCCATGACTTTCTGTTCCACAGAATTATAAATATGAGGAACACAAAGGTCAAATTCCCTTAATCATCCATCACAATGAGAAAAAACAAAAAATATATTTCTGATGTGAAGAACAAGATTGTTGAGCTTCACAAAATAGAAAGTGGTTGTAAGAAAAGAGTTAAAACATTGAAAATCCCCATTTCCACCATCAGGGTAATAATTAAGAGGTTCCAATCAACTAAAGATGTTAAAAATCTGCCTGAAAGAGGACGTGTCTATATCGTCCTAATGCACGGTGAGGAGGAGAGTTTGAGTAGCCAAAGACTCTCCAAGGATCACAGCTGGAGAATTGCAGAGATTAGTTGAGTCTTGGGGTCAGAAACCTAAAAAAAAAAAAAATCAAACATCCCCTAAATCACCACATGTTGTTCGGGAGGGTTTCAAGAAAAATTCTCCTCACTCATCCAAAAACAAACTCCAGCAAATTCAGTTGTCAGACACGACTGGAACTTCAAATGGCACTGGCTTCTATTGTCAGATGAAACTGAAAAAAGAGCTTTTTGGCAGCAAACCCACCAGATGAGTTTAGTACAAACAGGGATAAAAAAGTACCCCATGTCCACGGTTAAATATACTGCTGGATCTTTAATGTTGTGGGCCTGTTTTTCTGCTGGAGGTCCTGAACATCTTGTTCAGATGCATGGCATCATGGATTCTATCAAATACCAACAGATAAAAAATCAAAATCTGACTGCCTCTGTTAGAAATCTTATATTGGGCCGTGTGTGGATCTTCCACCAGGACAACAATCCAAAACAAACATCAAAATAAACACAAAAATGGGTCACTGAGCACAAAATTAATATTTTACCATTGCTGTCTCTGTCCTCTGACCTGAACCCTGTAGAAGATGAGTGAGGTGAACTGAAGAGAAGAAGCACCGTCATGGAGCTGTGAATCTGAAGGATCTGGAGAGATTCTGTATGAAGAAAATGGTCTCTGATCTCTTATCAGGTGTTCTCAAAACTCTTCAGGCATTATAGGAGAAAACTCAGAGCTGTTGTGCTGGGAAAAGGACGTTGCAATAATTGGGTGCCAATAATTGTGGCCAACATGAAATAGTGAAAGCATTTATTTCATCATGAGATTTTCTCCCCACTTTCAATTGTTTTACTTCAATGATAGGTTGGAATTTTGTGAATTTTTTGAGTGAAAGATCAAAAGGATAAACAATGCAGATTTATTTTCACAGCCGCCTTTGCTCATATTTACCAAGGGTGCCAATATTAGTGGAGGACACTGTATATTAATATTCCAATTCATCCGAGGCGAAAAATGCCATTGGCTCTTGTGTCTCGTGACCGATTGCGTCATGCTAATGTTTGGGAGTATCTTTTTGAATGAGATGTGTGTGCTTTGAGGGAGTGGAATCATTTTCAGCGATTAAAACCTTATGATTTACTCTTCTTCTTCAGAAGACTTGGAATGCAACACGACTTGTTATACTTTTATACTGCTTTTTTTTGGTCAGTTTTTGCAATAAATACCTGTGACCGTACTTTTATTGGCCTGTTATGTGTTTTATATAGTTCAGAAGTGGGTAAGTTTAGGTTAAGGGTGGGGTTAAGTGTTCCAATGAAAATATAAATTTATAGAAAAAGATTTCTACTTTTACAAATGCATGCAAAGCATTAAATTAAGGCAAACAACTGAAAACAATGGAGTACCCTGCATGTCAAAAAGTGACACTAAAGAGGTACGCTTTGCATTAAAAAAATACACTTTAGTGGTACCTTAAGCATCAAAAAGCATCAATATGTGATGAGTTGGGAGTGAGAACATGTTGAACTTTTTAATAAAATATTGATTTTCATTTTTATCCCATTTGCTTTTTAACAAAGATGTGTTTAACAATATCAATAGCGAATAAATCCTCACTGCTCTGTGAACTTGTTAGCAGATTACTGTGAACAAGTAGCATAGGGCATGGCCCTCGGTCATGGTCTGTCTGTCAGGCCTGGTGCTAAACTGGCATTCCGCCATGTAAGACAGAGGGATGGAATCCGATGGGTCTCAGAATAGGCGTGTTAGTTAAGCTCCATTCTCTGCTCTGAACACAGGGCTTGATTCTCTGGGACAGATGGAGCAGCTCGGTGCCCCGTCAAAATGCCTTTGGTCATGCCAGGGGGATTGTGGTAGCAGTCTATGCCCCCTCCATGAACAAGCTGGCATCTGTGAGGATCTCTTATGATTCGATCCTCGCCGGACCTTCCTGGGCCCCAGGGACACCTCCTATCCCTCCCAGTGCCAGTTAGAGCCTTCTGACCCGCCTGTAGCCCCAGGCGAACCTCCTGTGAGTAGGCCCGACGTGGCAAGGGACCTGGGCCGGCTCCAGAGAGATAATGGTGATCTGCCAAGCTGATCTGTCCTTTAAAGAATTGCAAGGCTGGACAGACTGTGTTTGTACTGACTGCAGGCTGTGTCCTGTGCCACTTTTTGGTTAGACTTTGAAAAGGACAAATCATCTAAGAACATTCAGTTTATTTACACAAAAAAGATGGCTCTTTGATTTTACTATTTTTAAGTGGTTGCAAAAAGAATTCTATCTACCTGTCTGTCTGTCTGCCAGTCGGTCAACAAAACAACTTTCATTCAGAAATTGCAAGTAAATTCACAAAGAAAAAGCATGCAACAATTAAATAAAATGTAAAATTTTGAAATAGAAAAACGGAAGAATTCTTTTTTTTTTGTAAAACATACTTGCAGCATTCCTTTATATAATATATAATTAATTCATAATAATATAGATTAGAAGGATCACATCTCTGTAATGCTGGCAGACAATTATAACCCCTATTAATTACTAAAAACTTACTTATAGTCCTTATAAGACCTTAGTTTAAGCCCGGTCCTACTTAATTAATTATTAATTAAATATTCATGAGAAAGAGGCAGTGGCCACACTCCCCAAACATTTTCTGATTGAATTTGTTCAAACACTAAGAATATATATTAATACTTTTTATTAAACTTTTTTATTTTAAGGACAAAATTATATTTAACGTAAAATTGTATTTATTATTTATTTTTTTGTGTGTGATTCAGTGTCTGAACTCAGAAGGGTGACTCAGGGACGAGTGACATCAGCTTGTTTTCTTTCATTATCCTATTTTGTTTCTCTTTTTAAAAATGCTGTTAGTTTATTCACGCCACCCACTGTCCCTCAGGAGAACAGAAATCAAGCAAAAATGATTCCAGCTGTCTTTCATAGCCCTTACCCATATTGAAAAGGCATAATTTTATACGAATGACAGGAGATGGCTTTCAAACAGCTTCGACAGAAAGAACAAGAAAAAACCTTGAGATGGCACCCCAGCCATCAGTCCCCATGCCTCTGCCCTGAACCTTCTTTTCCCATTGTTCTTTTTCAAAAGACATAAACGAACACGATGACAAGTCACGGACACATCATTCTCATTTTCTCTTTTTTTGCTATCTGTCCATCTCAAATGAAAGCATCCACCTCCCTAGAGCTAAAGGGATGAGAGGAGAAAATGAGAGCCATCTGTGGTGCCCCATAGTGCAGAGATGATTGCTGTGGACGAGTCTCTCTCCAGCGTCACAGCTTCCATCTTGGCAGAAAATACCACTAGTTTCAGACAAAAGACAGTTTGCATTCATATCTTGCTCTGTAGAAAGACAGTTTCAGTGCACACAATTCACAAAGAAGAAACACCTATGTTATCATACAAATGGTAACGGATGAGAACAAAATGTCCTAGAGTGCTCTACAGTCATTGGACGGCACTTAGGAAGTCTGTCTGCATGATATATCCGTCTGACAGTTGGCGCAAAAGGACCTGAAAGCGAACTGCAACATTTATCGCCTGTAAGAACAGACAGGATGTATTTAGCATTCATTTCATTTCAGTTACGAGACACAGCCGCCCATTCATTTAGGAATCGATTAGATATTGTGCTGTCATGAATTATGACAGTGTAGAAGGGCTGAGCGCATAATCAATTGACATGCTAATTACGGTAATTGTGCATTTTTCACAAGACTGACAGGTTCCTCTCTGAGGAGTTTCTAGTTTAAAGGGATAGTCCACCTAAAAATGAAAACTGTGGAATGTAAAAGAAGGTATTTTGAAGAGTGTTGGTAACCAAACAGTTTCAGCTCCCATTGACTTGAAAATACAATGGCGGTCAATGGGAACCAAAACTTTTTGGTTTTACGAAATTCTTCAAAATTTCTTCTTTCGTGTTCTGCCGAAGAAAGAAATGCATACAAGTGAGTAAATAACAGAATTTTCTTTTTTTGGTTAACTATTACTTTAAAGAGTGAGTTGTTGCGGTGAAGGAGCTTCTTCAAAAAACCAAGAGGTTTTTTTTTTCACAAGACTGAAAGGTAACTTTCCAAAAAGTTAAGATAAAAATTGTCAACGGAAACCGAAACTGTTTTGTTACCAACATTATTCAAAATATATTTTGTGTTCAGCAGAAGAAAGTAGTGAGGGTGGTTAAGTGATGACAGAATTTTCATTTTTGGGTGAACTATCCCTTTAAAATTAAGCTGTTGTGGTGAAGGAGATTCTTAAACCGCAGACCAAAAACCAAGAGGGTTGGAGAGGGATTTCAACCTTGTTACTGATACACTGAGAGCAGTGATGATGAAGGAAAGAGTGTATATGTGTGAATCTGTGTCTTGAGGGTCAACTTTGGCTTTTTATGAAGCTAGTGCCTCTAAGCCCAGTCTCCAAATACACAGAACAGTGTTTGAACCCGTCACACATCAAACGGTGGCCAGATCTTCTGATCTGCCTCTAGTTAGCGACTCCTGAAGTGTACTCTGCCCTGAGAAATGGCAGCCATTCAGAATGGCCTCTGTCTTATCACGGGGAATTATCGTGAAGAGGGAGCAGAGAAGAGCTGAAAATGGATCCATCTTTCTGTCTTTCTGTTTCTTTCCATCTGCTTAGTAGTAGAAGAAGAGTCCCTCATGAGTAACAGACAGAGAGGGAGAACAGGCCATTATTATTGACTAGAATTGTTAGCAGTGGTAAACAACATGCACATGGCAGAATGTAATTGCCAGAAGCTGCAGATACATCAAAGAAAAGGAAGCAAACTGACTAAAGAAGGGAATCAGTGGCTGCAATTAAAGAGGGATGAGAATTACTGTGAGATTCAAAGCCTTTTGCTTTACCTCCAACAGACTAGAGACATCAATTTAATGTGTTGATTTAGTGTTACATCAACAGTTAATCATGATATATATGTTGCATATTCTGTTAAAATACAAAGTGAATTGTGAATAGCCATCAATGGAAAAAGATGCTTTTCAGAACAAGATGGCGTAGTTACAACATCTACCAGCAGGGGCTAAAGGGGTTTATGTTAACCCCATTGTTAGCCAAACCTTGACCCCTTGGTGTCCCTAAAGAACACATTTAACAGCATTCGCCTCACTGCTGCCCCCACCAGCTCTGGAGCTCCCATGGCATTTACCTTTTTGAAATAAGTCTCTTATGCTCATCAAAACTGCATTTGTGTGACATCAATATTGTGAAATCTTATTACAATTTAAAATAACTGTTTTCTATTTTAATATATTTTAAAATGCAATTTATTTCTGTGAAGGATAAAGCTGAATCTTCAGCTACCATTACTCCAGTCTTCAGTATCACATGATCCTTCAGAAATCATTCTAATATTCTGATTTAGTGCTCAAGAAACATTTCTTATTATTATCAATGTTGAAAACAGTTGTGCTGCTAAATAGTTTTGTGGAAATCGAGATACGTTTTTCAGAATTCTTTGATAGATAGTAAATTCGAAAGGACAGAATTTATTGAAATAAAATAAAAAACTTTTCATCAGTTTAATGTGTCCTTTAACTGACTCCAAACTATTGAACTGTAGTGTATGTGACCTGTGTGAAACATAACATGTTGTGTACATTTTAAACTTATTTTTAGAAGTACTTTGATTTCATTGAAACTTTTTAAAGTAAAAAAAAAAAAAAAAAAATTAAAACTTTTTAAAATAAAAAAAAAAACTGCCGTTTTAATCACTAACAAAACACCTGCACAGATGCCAGACACCTGCATACAACCACAACACACACACACACACAGTGTGGTGCCACAGCAGGGGGCTGTATAGTGGTGATCTGAAGAGCGTGTGTGTGTGAGAATCAGAAGATTAACTCTCATCAAAGCACACTCTGAGAAATCAACCACAACAAGAAGAGCGACAAGCCTTCGGGCATGCATGTATTAGAACTGTGCGCCAAGGACTACTGTCGCAGTCTGCATAAAATCTATTTGTGTGTGTGTGTACACATATATTTATTTGTACTATGTGCCAAGGACTGCATTTCTTTTTGTAATTCTCTAAAATAGGAAAGATGGAAGGCCTCCATTTTGCTTTCGAAAGCTGCCACGAAGTGCATGAACAGAAATTAATCTAATAAACCGAGAGCCAATTTCATTTATGTAGTATTCACAAAACACATTTTAACCCTAGATAGTTATACATTTTTGACTAAGTTTGCAAGTGGACAGAAAATGTCTGGTAAATTTATGGAAGCTTTCCACAAATTTGGAAACTTTCCAGGAGTTTTTTGGAAAGTTTCAGAAAATGTAGAAAATTTTTGCAAACGTTTGGAAAGTTTTTGGAAATTTAACCAGAAAATGTCCACCCCTTTGCAACCCTATTTTTTGGGTAAAGCAAATTACACTAACCCAGTTAATATGTAAAATATTTAGATATTTAAAAAAAGGAATAACTCTTTACAATCCTTGGATTCTTAAAAAATCTGTGCAAAATTTAAAAAAAGAAATTCATGGTAGAAGAAAAAATAAGCTATATGATTACATGACTTTTTGAGTGCCCTTGCGTCCTGGCTTCCAAAGTTGTTTCGCTTAACTTTTCCTTGCCTTTAATATAGTAAGTCAACAAAATAATAATTTAGATTTAGAAAAAAACTTAAGGATGTGCCACAGAGGGTTAAACAGCCATTAACACATGTCTGAATAAATGATGCTCACTCTCATTTTATTAGATTCTGTCCATTCAGAAATATTCCCAAGGAACATTGCCAAATATAACCTTTTTTATTTAAAAAAAAAACATTTTCAGGTCAATATTCCAAAGAAATAAGACTAAAAGATGTACCACTGAGGTTTAAATGTGTGCATTAAAGCATGTTATATAAAAAGTTAAACCTGAATAAATGAAACAGGCTCTTATTTTATTAGATTCTGTCCATTCAGAAATATTCCTGGGGAATATTACCTAAATTACCATTTTATAATTTTTTTTTTTTTTAATGAAAACATGTTTTATATCCACTATTTGAAAATCCTGCCAGTAGAGGGTTAACTACTGACAAGATTGTAAAGCATAAAGGGCGTCACGAGAAAAGGTTAAACAGGAAGCGAGCTGTGCTACATCTGGCATCTGCATCATTTACAGAGCTCCGCTTTGCTCCAGAACCCCCACGGCCACAGGTTTGCTAGGTGCCCTGGGCTCCAACTGTTAACTGCGTCCCTTCAAAGGGACCTGTGTGTTATTTACACACACTTCCCTCACACATACACACACTCATCTAGGGAGATGACTTGCATTTAGGCTCCATATTCCCACAAGCTCACTTGTAATTAATTAGCTAGCGGTCCCCTTCCCAACTTCCTGTCACTTCTCCCATCCTGGTTTCCTGGCTGAGGACAGAGGAGTCTCCTGGGTTACAGCTAGAGTAATCAGCCTCTGTGGGACCACAACGCGTCTCAATCTACTGCACAGTAGAGTGGCACAAAAGAGAAGGTGTGTTTCTGCTTGTGTGTGTGTGAGAACGAGAGAATGAGAGAAGCCACCCAATTGGGAATCCGTATCCACTGGGACTAATTCACTTTGCTATTCATTAACCTCATCCTGTTACCGTGCGGAGGAAGTCTGGGGACAACAGCAACTTTCAAAGGCGATGTCAAAGGAGTGCTGACTACAAATCCCAGGGTGCCCTGGGAGATGATCCAAGTCTTCCATTAAAGTGAGAGGCAGGTCTTGATCAGGTTATCAGATTAAAGCGAGCCAGCCAGAGGGTTGAAAGATGTACAAAAGACAAAAGCGTCTTACTTTGCTTTGATTTAAAGGCGAGCAGCCCCAGTCTGGTCTCTTTTGCATGCAGAGCGCAGCAGCTGTGGGTGAACATGGGCTGATTTCTGCTGATTAAGCAAATGTGCCTCCATTCTCATTTAGTATTCGGGACAAGGGCGGAGACAAGGACTCATGCAGTCATGTCAAGGATAGGACAACTCTTTCTACTCTCAGAATAGCTAATGTCTGCCTGTTAAGAAATGCACCACTTATTCTGAAAGTTTTAGAAAGAGTTTCCTTGCTCTTTTGAAGCTGAAATGAACAGTGCAGACATTTTCAGTGGTTCTCAAAAAATGGGTCGACTCGCATGTCTGTCTGCAATAGAGAAAAAAACAATGCCAAATACACATAATACTGTAAATAATGGACATAAAATGAATATACTTTTTAAATGGAGATGTTGTTGAGATCACAGGCTGTGCATCCAAACAAATTCTACATTATTTGCCACAAATTCATCTGTCACTGACAAGTTGCATGACATGCAATTAAAACTTTTAATTTTTGAGTTAAAGAAATTGTAATTTATTTTTAGTGGAATAAACTATTTTGGTCCAATGTAAATGTAACACTGTAAAATTTGGGCCCTGAAGCAAAACCATTTGATAACCACTGATTCGACATTCACAAGGCAAAAATCTTCAGGCTGCCAGTTGAAGAAATATTGTAGTTCACCCAAAAATCTACTTTTTTTTTTGAAAATGTATACACCCTAAAACACATAAAAATAATCCACAAGTAATCCACACAACTTCATCAATTAATGTCTTGTGAAGTGAAAGTGTGTTTGTAAGAAACAAAGCCATTGTTAAGATGGTTTAACTTTAAATAGTCACTTCTGGCCAAAATATCATTCCATAATCCATAATATTGAACCAGTGAAAAAGTCCATCCCATTTTGTCCTCTGTTTTAAGCAAAATACTTAAAGGGATAGTTTGCCCAAAAATTTCATTTAAATTAAAAAAAAAAAAAATTACTCGCCCTCATGTAAGTCCAAACCTGTATGACTTTCTTTATTCTGTAAAATGCAAAAGAAGACATTTTGCAAAATGTTGTTTTGGACCCCATTTATTTTTTTGTACAGTATAGGCAAAATCAGATTTGATTTGCTTTTGAAAATTGTTCAAAATATCTTTTTTAGTGTTCTGAGATGACATGAGGGTGAGTAAATGATGACAGAATTTACACTTATTGGGTGTATAATTATACATAGACTGAAAATCAATGCAATACAGTAATTCCTGCATTGTCATGATTAATTTCTTAACCATAATATTTAGCTAAAAATATAACAGGTGTTTAAATATTGGTAAGCAGTATCTCAAAGAGCTTCTGTTACACCTGAATGAGTAGCTATCAAGACTTAACAGCTCCAGCTTCACATAATGAAGTTATGTAAATGAGTTTCACAATAGTAGACACAATATGCAGATTAATAAGAAACATCATGTTGATGTTTCATGTTTTTCACATGACGGAAACCTCCTCAAGAATGAGAAGCTTTGTGGAATCTCGGTCTCCATGACAACAGCAACAGACAAACAGGAGGCTGAACGTGACATTCTAATTCATAAAGACTTGACAGCTGTCATTGTAAAAGAACTGCCTTGAGAATCTGAAGATGTTGACATTTAGAGATAGTGAACATGGAAATAGTGCTTGACTTAATGATAGGCCTCTCACATGTAGCTGTCATGTGGAAATTGTATAGGCCGGTGTTATACAAGACTGTGGGAAAATGGCTCCTTCTCTTTATGTAGTACAGCACAGAGCCAAAAAATCAGCGCAATTAATCTGCTATGCGAGACCATGTTTGGGAAATCATTAAACAATCGACGTCTGCCTCAGATTAAAGCTAACATGTCAGTCTGATATTTCTCAGAAACTGTCCAAAAACATGTTCTGCTGTGCCTTTTAATACATCCGCAGACAAAACATGGTGGAGCGTTTAGCCACAGAGCAATCATTTCTGCTTCTTATAATTAAATTTCCTGTTGAACTTTGCTTTACCTACAGTGGCTGTAGCAAGTCGGCGGCCATTTGCAAGGAAACGGAGGCCTTGCTCTCTCTCTCTCCCAGGCCCAGTTTTCTCCCTGTATGGCCTAGTTTGATTTTGTCCAGATGCTGCTGAAACACAGGGGGTCTCTGTTCTCCGATGAAACAGGGATAGCACACCTCCATCCCACCCCACCCGTCTCCAAAAACCTTTCTGCTGTGACACAAGGCTGGTTAAACTCCACCTGAGAACCTCGAGCACTGCCAGACATGGCACAAAAACGGTCATTAAAATCCCAGCAGCACACTGAAAAACAGCATTCTCACACATTCAGAGCTGTTTAAATACTGTATTCAGGTTTCCACAGACCTACACTGCAACTGAGCTGTTGTAAAGATCCTTCAACAAGAACATATTGTGTGACTAGACTGTAAAAACACTGAGGTCTCTCAAACTAAAAAAAAAAAATGTGACCAACTGGATCTAAAGTTTCCTGTTGGCTTGATAAAAGTACAGTAAATGAATGAATTTAACCTAAGCTGGTTTGCTAGTCTTTGCTGGTTTAAGATCTACTAGCTTTAAAGTCTACTTTAAGGTCTTCTAGCCTGGACAAGCAGGAAGCAGGTGTTTAGCAGATCTACCAGCCTGACCAGCTGGTGTCCAAAGCTGGTGTCCAGCTTGGCCAAGGATATTATATATTAATACTATATAAAATTGTGTATGTATACATTATATTGTAATATTATAATTTAAATGTGTTTATTTTCATACTTTATATTGTACTGAAGGTCTTTTCTTATTTGTCTGAACATCAATTTTTCACTGTCAGTGTGACACATCTGACAGTGCGTAGTGATGGAAATCTACAGTAGTGTGAATCTGAATCATTTGATGGCTATGTGTGTTAGAAGTCATCCTTCTGATCAAAACTGAGCAAAACGCTAAGGATTTTCATTTGTTTGTTGGCCTTGACTGCTCAACACTACATGTGAATGTTGTTTTGTGTGCAAAACCTCCTGTGTGGGCCAAGGAATATCTAGTAGCGGAGATGTGGAGGGTCGATGGAGAGGGGTGGTGATAATTTGTATCTGTTTGTTTCTCTCTATCTCTGATTTCCAAGCTACTCCTCACTCGGAGAGGCAGGCCCAGCAGGGGAGCAAAGAGCACAATTTCCCCCCATGCTGTAATTCCAGCTTTGGGTCCACTATGTATCATTACTGAGAGCTGTATGTAGTTATTTGTGTCCTGTGGCCGGATGTGTTTTGAGGGGGGCAGGAGGAGGAGAGACTGGAGCCCAATGAAGAGCTCTAGAGCTCAAGTGCAGCTCTCAGGCATCTGGGGCTCCTGCTGAACACGGACGTCACCGTGAATTAATGTAACTGGAGCTATGGGAAGACACTGGATGATGGAAAGGAAAGGACGGGACAAGCAGAGAGAGGGAGGAGGGAAAAGTGAAGCGATGGAGAAAAGTGTGGAAAGAGAGCACTGGGGATTGAGTTAAGAGGAAAAGCCAATAGAGAAATACAGGGGTGAAAAGCTACACTATACTACAAAATGTACAAGGATATCTGAGGCATATATGTTAGGATAAACAGAGCAGAGAGGAAGGTCGAGATCCATCCATACAAAGCAAGACAGTTTTCCTGTTCACCTCTTAGGTTGACCTTGTGTATGTTTCTTTGGTCAACTGGTACTCTGGGAATAAATGATTCAATAAAATGCGAGAAAATGCTAACATGACTGAATGGGGTTTTCAGCTTTCTGTGCAGCTGATGGATTAGTGAAACATTTCCCATATATTTCCATAACATTTACACTTATAGCACCTCTATATATTACGTGCATGTGTCCTTTTAAAGGCTAAACGCTGAAATTATCCACTGCATATGTGGTACTTATGTTAAATAGTTGAACAGATAATACTGCAACAAAGTCTTGACTTACTGTCAGACATGCACTGTAAAAAATTATTTTTCAAAGTTGTAAATTAAACAAGAAAATATATTAATTTAATGTAGTGTGTTACTTGGGATTTCTTTGTAAATTTACTAGCAATTTCTGAACAAAAATTGTTTCTACACAAATGTTTTTTTTTTCAGTGTGGGAAAGAGAACGATAAAGAGAGAGAGAGAGAGGACACCGGTGCATCCTGTTTCTGGAATGAGAATGTAAACAATTTCACCCATCCAGACCGTGTTATGTCTGCTCTACGTCTGGCCAGTGCTGCTTTCATAACTTACCGTAATTTCTAACGCTAAAAGCTAACAATGTTCATCCCACAGCACCAAAAGGGAAGACCAGCAATCAGTCAAACCACTGCACATCCTCTATCAATTGCATGTAGTTTAGACAGGCTTCTCTTTTAACCTAAATATTCCAGCCTATACTTTTGGCTATATTATATATAGGATGTGCTCCTACTATGCATCTATTTGCATATCATCTTGGCAGACAGTTTCCAGCCTTCACCTAAAAATGAAAATTCATAATTTACTCACTCTCATGTCAGTCCAAACCTGTATGACTTATTTACTGCTGTGATAGAAAAGATATTTTGAATAATGTGTTTTTCAACACATTACATTTTGATTATCCAATTATAATTATTTAATTATTAACATCTTAATTATTCCAAACGTTTGACTTGTAGTGTATATATAAATTTTTTCAGCAAGAAATATCTAGCACATTTCAAAAAACAAGGATGTTTGGTCACCCTACTTTGGCGCTACACAAGACAGTGAGTGCGTAATTCAATCTACTAGTTCATCCAAGAGCACATGAACTCATCCTTGGACGAATCTACAGCCAGAGAAAGAATTTGGAACACTTAATATCACTTTATGAGCCAGAGGGGTGGGATTCAGCAGAAATCCCAAAATCCAAAGCAACAGCTGATGGTCTTCCAAAATTGACGCCTTTCTTTGGTATGTCAACATGGATGCGTTCATGCATCATAACCAGCATAGATTGGATGTTTTACCCATGAGTCAACAGTTTTACACACAGACCCTGCAGGTGCACCTCCACAGTGAGTTACGATGGGTTCAGTAGTGACACTCCTCCATTCCGTTCTTTCCGTCCTACGTGAGACTGACTCAATGTTACAGCATGAAGGAGTATCAAAATAAACAGAGCAGACAGATGGCCTCTCCTCCAACATTTTAGCATGCCATACAGAGGATTTCGACCGCCAACTTATTCCTACATTACTGTTACAACCACACAGATAAACTTTAGAGACAGACGGCCATAGTGTGAGTATTTACACTAAAAGAGCTGAATGGTTTGGATAGTCGGAGGAGCTGAAGTTGTGTAACGGCACTTTCTATGAATAGTATTCGAAATAGGGCCTGAAATATGAATTAGTTTTTTTCTTTTTCAACAAAAGGTCCATGAAAAGATCTGCTTACCTTCAGAAAATGCTGATCACCAGGCTTCATTTTTAGCAATTAACAATTAAATAAATATCAACACTAAATAAATGAAATTTATACATCAAAAATACATACATTACAATGCTATCTGCATCTTAGCACTTTATTTTATTATATATTATTATATATCTATAATATTTTATATATTTTTACAATTATATAAAATATACACTTTTATAATTGAATTATAAAATAGCATTCAGTAATAACAATTATTGATTTATTGTGATTTTAAAATTATTATAATTGAATTTTCATTATAGTTTTTGATGAGATTTTGTGTATAGATAGATAGATAGATAGATAGATAGATAGAGACTCTACACTTTTGGCCTAATAATAATAATAATAATAATTATAATTAGATTTTATAAAAAAAAAATCTTTTGTAATTTAAATTTTATGAAAAATATGTATATTTTATAGTGAAAGGACAAAGTGCACTATATCCGTTGAATATGATCTGTTGAAACTACATTTTTGACATACAGTAGTTAACGTTACAATGTTTAACACACACGGTATCTATTTCCAGTAATACTTTACAGAGGTAAGTGAATATTATGTTTCTACTGTTAAAACTCATAATGTGAAACTGTTAACTTTACAGCTCTCAACCTCGTAAACTCAACTGTACTCAACAGTGTCAGCACTATATCGCTTTACCATAAAAACTTAACAATGATTCACAATACAGTAAAACTTCACACTAATTTTCAGAATAAATGATCAGAAATATGTTCAGCAAACAAATCCCCTGCCAAAATCCACTAATAGGCTTGCAAGACCTTTGGTGTTATGTTGACGGTGGACAGATATTACAAAACAGTGCATTATAGGTATACGAATATGGCAGAATTGATCAAAAACAGTGTGAGTGTTGTACAGATGGAGCTGTGAACAGCACGGTGGCCTCCATCACACACGCACTCACACACGTCCAGCATAGTGATTCACCTCTTGTCCTCCTACTGACAGTGTGTGGGCCTGTCTGAGTCAGACACCAGCAGCATGGCAACTGCACCATGGCAACCGTCTGCCTCCAAACAGATCCACCAGCTGCGAGAGAAAGAGAGAGAGAGAGAGAGAGAGAGGGGCTATTCTCAGGAATAGCATATTGCCATACTGCTTCTACACTATATATTATTTATACTGTGCACAGTATGCAAATTTTGTGTATGCACCATGTAACCAGATGACTTATAGTGTAGATTTGCCAAAATTTGTAAACAAAAGAGCTCATTGTACGGGGTATCCCACAATGCAACGTGTTCAACTTGACCTCTCATTTCTAGCATGTTAAAAGTACCACAAGAAATATCTACTATTTTTAACCCTTTCTTGATTTGATTGTTTGATCACACTACCAAACGTTAATATATTTTCAGAACAAAATTTGGATTAAAAATACTAAATAATCATTATAAACATAACATAAAGCAGTTATGCAATATAGTAAGCTAGTAAATGACTATGGTTTGGTTATTTTACGCAGGCAGTATACAGTATGTTCTATGCAGTAAACAGATCCATATGGGGACAAAGAGAAATGAATACATATTTGACACATATTTGCGATATTTCCTATTTGGTCTCATTTTTTCCATTGGAAATAATGATGAATAAATGTCTTAAGAGTGTTTACTAATTCACATCATCAGACAAGAAAATGACCCTCCCTTTGTAAGAAGGGGGTGGGTGAATGATAAGATATTGGATTTGGCAACCCTGTCCTACTTTTAAATCCAATGCTTTGTTTCGGAATCACTGACATGGAACAATTGTTTATTTATGTTGCGCAAAACGGAATTTTGGAAACGCTGAAAAGGAAAATGGGTTTCACTCAGCGTAATGGAAATCTTAAGTCATATTCTTCAGGATTGCAAAACTGTAACTGGAGAGAATGAAAGAGAATTGTGCGTGTAAGTGTTCATTCACTGTGAGTGAATCATGCTTTAAACACCGCGGTGGTTGTGGTCTGATCATTGATGATTGCAAATACTCAGGAATTGAGGAATTACAGATCAGTATACTGTTCTACCCAGATGAAAGTTGCAACACCCCTAAAATTTATTGTTGCAACCAGAGTTTCTGCCAAAATGCTGCAGTTATTTTACAATGTTCATTCATAATAAATCAATGTAGCATCTCCTTCAGATAGCGTGAAGAGCTCTCACAAATTTTCTGTATGTTTATTTTTTATGATGGTAATAGAAGTAGTTAATATCAAGTTACCACATTTTGTTTTGCATTGAAAACAACTGTATTCAATAAAAAATGAGTCAAACTGTTGCATGGTAAGAGCCGGGATAGAACTGTTCAAATGGTTTGAATAAAAAAGAGCGATTGTAAATTATAAACATATCTAGAACACTACCATTCAAAAGTTTGTGGTCTGTAAGATTTTTTTAATGTTTTTGAAAGAAGTCTTCTATTTGAGGCAAAAATACAGTAAAATTGTAATATTGTGAAATATTATTATAATTTGAAAGAACTGTTTTCTGTTTTTAATATATTTTAAAATGTATTTTTCCTGTGGTGCAAAGCCGTCATTACTCCAGTTTTCAGAGTCACATGATCCTTCAGAAATCATTCTAATATGCTAATTTGCTGCTCAAGAAACTTTGTTCTTATTATTAACAATGTTGAAAATCCTCAAAATGTGTATTGATCCACAAGGTTGGGAAGGTTACTTTGGAAATGCAATAGGTTACAGATTACAAGATACCCTATTTAAAATGTAATAAGTAGTGTAACCATTTCAATTACTTTATTAAAGTAATGTAACCGATTGACGATTTCTAATTTCTAATGTTTTCAAATGTTAATCATTTTCAAACATTTAAACAGGCAGGGTTAGCCTTACAGTATACTCAACACTGATTACTCTCAGACTTTCAAAATCCTTCATCACTTGAATTAAGATTATAATAATTTAATTTTAAAGCACAGCCAGATTACAGTTACATTTATTTTGTAATTAAATTACATAATGGCGTTACATGCAACTATTTACTCCCCAACACTGTTGATACAAGTATTTATATATGATGACCAGTGCTGCTTGGTATGACTGATTCATAGCTGGTCCTCATTCTCTTCTCTCAGCTGCATGTGTGGAGCAGGCCGTCTTGTCTTGAGGTACAGTTTTCAAGAGGCCATGCGGTCTAGATTTCATTAAAGCTTATCAGATGGCTCTTTTATGGCTCTGTCTCAATCCCAGCCTGCTTTGTGACTCAGGGTTAATTCAGTAGGTACACAGAATGCTCTGTGATAAACCTCCTCAAGATGCCAGCCGCTCTGTCTGCTGCTCAAACACACAAACTTTGAGTCAGCATGAATCATTTTACACACACACATACACCCTTGACAAACGCCACCTGTTCAATGGCATATCTGGCCTAGTAGTGTAACCTACAGTACAGCAATCAGGATGTTTGTGTCTGTGTGACTCACAGGTTCAAGGTCCACAAAACACTGCAGTGATTTCATCGTACCACTGGTCAATCCCTCCAAGGGAGCTGTGAAAACATCAGTATCATATTCACTGTTTGATTTATTGGGTTTAATATGGTCACGGTCTCCCTTAGTGCATCAGTTTAGTGTAAATCTAAATTCATATCCTCCAAGAATGTGTCGCTAAAACCGGCCCCTGCCAGACACCAGGCCACAGAGCGGGAGGTTAATCAGACTGTCTCTGGAAGGAGAATATGAGCACCCCTGCTGGAGAAAGCAGGTCATAGCAACCTAAAGTGGTCAGGTAACCAGCTCAACTATCCCCACCAGCTTAGCCAATGTGTTCTACCAGCTTTAACCAGGTTGACCTTATCCCCACCATCTAAACAATGACCTAAATAAGCTTGGACTGAGCTTAAACTACTAGCGTCGACCAGCTAGAAGCTATTTAAACCTGGCTACCATTCAAGGATGGATTTTTACAGAAGGTAATTAGTTACCAAGTGCTTACTAGACAAATTTTATTGTCAGTGATTATTCAGCTGACAAAAACATGGCTGCTGTTACTGAGGCCTTTTAAAAAAGAGTACTTACTGTATAATAGAAATACACCTTAAAAGATTACACTTAAATGCAATGTTTCAAATGACATGAAAATGTATTGTGGTTTAAATGTTATTAAATGCTGTTATTTAAGTTTAAGTGTACTTTTTGATCCCTTTTTTATCTTTATGTCTAATTTCATAATTATGTCTATTATCTTAGAAATATGTTTAAAATGTATTGTCGAATGTACTGACAAGCATTTATGGTAAACTAAAATATACTTTAATGTAATTTTAATGGAAACATTTGTCATGTATTTAAATATATTTGTAATTGCATATTTGTAATGATAAAATTTCAATTTAGTACATTTAAAATATATTTACTTTAACTGTAATATCAAGTAACATGCTACAGTGAAACTATAATCAAATACTTCACATGTGCACTTTAAATCATGACAAACATTAAAATATAATAATTTAAAATGTACTTCAAAGCAAAACTTTTAATTTGACATTATTATAAAGTGCATTTTTTAAAAGTGCGTTTAAAACTTGGTCATGAAAGTCTACTCTCTTTAGGTACACTTAATATTTTATCTGCAAGTACAGTTTTTAAGTGTACTTATATGAATTCAAGCACACTTTAAGTGCACATTCACACTTTTTTCACAAGAAAACACTTATAAAAAGCTAAAGCTATTAAAGGAGAAGTGAGTCATTCATTTCTGTGGTACTTTTGGGTCACCAAACAAAATTACAGAACTGTTTTCAAACAGGTTTCCTAAATACTTTTTGTCATCGGTCTACAAAACAGACCTGCATCAAACTCAACAAAGTAGCATCAGTCAGTTTACACGACTCAGTTATTAAAGTTTAGCATGGTTTCAATTGTAGCTGTTGTAGTTGTATTTTATGTAAATGTATCTGTCCAAATTTAATATGGTTGGGGTACTTTTTAGTAGCTTTACATGTCACTAACTACTTGTCAAAAGGGTAGCTCGGCTTGTGAGTAGCTTGTAGCAGTTTCAAAGTACAATAGCTTCAATAACAATTAAAGGGATAGTTCACCTTCAGTTGCTGGTCCCCATTGACTTCCATAGTATAGAAAAAAAACACTATGCAAGATGCACTGAGGACCAACTGAAGGTGAACTATCTCTTTACACAACACACTTCAAATTATAATACTAACCCACTGAATAGACTTTAGTTAATGACAACTACAAATAAGGCAAGTTCACATCATTCATCTGATCATTAAACAATAAAACCAACCATAAAAAGGTAAACCTGCTTGTAGCACAGATCAGACTTATCAGTGATCTTGTTTCTCACAGAGCAGATTTGTTTGTTTACAGCAGTGAGGTTATGTGTTTATTACACTCTGGGAGTCAATGCAGAAGACTACACTTTCTGCCTTGAGTTCAAGAGAGCGAGGCCCTGAAGATGTGCAGTGGTTGTGTGTGTGTGAGTGTGCTGTACGTACGAGTGAGTTAACATTATGCTGGCTGTAGGCAGTTTTCGAGTGAGGTCAGCGCTGGTCTTATGTGGGTAATTAACTTCAGTCCGGCCAGCCATTGTTTCGGCTTGGCTCTTTTTCATGTGGTTGCGAAATACAACCTTGGGTGCATTTGCGGTGTGTGTATGTGTGACGCTGAGGTGTAAATAATCACTGAGATTTGCTCTCCAATGCCACAGGGTGAGACTGCCTGCCCTGTCTTAATGCAATTTTACCATCTCTCACAATGTCAATCTGGTTCAGACATTAACACACATAATGTACTGTACTGACAGCACACATAAACACTTATACTGTACTTTACACTCACTGTGAACATGAATAACCATATCATTTATGGTGACAGTTTATACTATATTAAAGAAAATACAAGTTCGTTTAGAGTAAAACAGTAAATCATGTTTTAAAATACTACCTTCAATTAATGGGGAAAAACTGCATTACACGTAATTTGATTTTATTTAAATCATTTTATTTGAATAAATTCAGTGACATCATATGTTTAGGTGCCTGTTTTTTTATCTTTTTTTAAGACCGACTGTGATAATTCATATTTAAACACCTGTATTATTTAGAAATTTAGAAATGACTTAAAATGAAAATATAAATAAATTGAAAACCATTGAAAACGTCTCAACTGTCAGTTGACTACTATCTGAAAAAAATGTAATTCTAATGAAAAATCTTGTTCTGTAAAAAAAATGTCTTTATTTAAATAGTAAAGAACATGTGTTAACTACAATATTCTTCATCTCAATGGATGATTTTTTTTTTTACAGTTATTGCAGGTCCTGTAATTTGATTGGCCGAGCCTGTCTGTGTGTTGCTTGGCAACATGCAAAGTTTTGGTACTCTTTTCATAGTTGGAAAAAAATACATAAACCAAATCAGCCAAATTTATTCTTGAAATTTAGTCAAATTGAACTTCTTCAGAATATTGTGTTTTATAAAAACACTTTCACTGCAGTCTCTTGCCTATGCCATTGTGTACTTTTGCTCATTAATTACTGTATCACAGTTATAAGAATGTGATTGTTTAACATTTACAACAATGTAAATTTAGTTGATAAATGTGCTTTTCATTGTCATGAAAATTTAGGTTTTAACACTAAAACAGGCTTTATTTTCCTAATGCATTATATAATGTATTACTTCTTGTTTCTATTAATTCTGGAGCAAAATCAAATATGACATTACTTTGCAAGATTTGTCATGATAGCAATTGGGGAATACAGTAAAACAGGAGAGAGGTGAGACACCAGTTGTGCAGTTGAGCCAGGACTTAGAGGAGCAGCCCATCTACCCAAAGCTGCACTGCAACTCTGACACTGAAGCTGTTTGCATATGCAGCGGCTCCCCAGCCTCTGTCGCCCACTTCAAAGTGCTATTTATGCAGAAAAAAAACGCTTGAATCTTTCTGTCCTACCCTCTTCCCTGGGGGTAATGTTTTTTTGGATCACACACATGCCTTTTTTGTTGAAGAAAAAACTGTGCATTTCACCCTCCCACACCTCTCTCTCTCTCTCTCTCTCATCCGCAGCTGGGTTTTCTGAGTTTTCGGCCCCTCCTCCTCCCCTGAGTGGTGGAACGCAGTCCAACAGTGTAAGCACAGCTCTGAAACAATTGAACATCTGTTTGGAGTCGGGCCCAAGAACAGCCTTCCTGTTGTGCTGCACCATTCGAACGCTTAACCCTTCCTTACCCACCTTTGCTCTGCACCCCTCCGGTCCAATTACATCTTTCTTTCACCTTCTCGTCTCGCCCCTTTGCCCACCACAAGACACCTTACGCTGTTTTCTGAACTCCTTTCCTCGCCACGTTCATCTGTCTCTTCGTTTTATTCTGTTACTTTCACCTTTCCAAAACCTCCTGCTCTCTCTTTTCGTCTTTTCTTGATTGTTCTTCCTCTCTCCTCCCTACTCTTCCTGTCTTACTTCATCTTTTGCGTCCTCTGCTCTCTCTAGTATCTGTAAAGTCTAGTTCAGAGCCAAACTCAGCTGAAGCCTGCTGTGTGCAGACCTGTATGTGTAAGCTGACACCACCAAACTGCAATGCTCTTACCCAACACACACACACACACAGGTCATCAGATTATTTACTGTAAAATAATTTGGAGCAGAACCAATATCAAATATGTTCCAAGAAGAACGTCACGGCATATACACACAAACACACACTTACTGCACACACGTTTACTTAGCTATCTAAATGATGACATATCATAGACTTGCATGTTTTTACATTAAATTAATTATAAGTACTAACTTTTACCCAAACTGTAACCTTGTGAAGGGAGGTTTTGTCATATTTAGCTAACTTCTGGAGACACATTTGACCCACAGTATAGGCTAAATATAAACCATTGCACACAAATATGCATTTAAAGTGAGATATGTTTTTAAAATGTGCTGCACATTAAACTTAAAGTGAACAAAACCATCATGATTGTAACTTATTTTTTCTTAATGCAGTAATGTACAGGTGCATCTCAATAAATTAGAATGTCGTGGAAAAGTTCATTTATTTCAGTAATTCAACTCAAATTGTGAAACTCGTGTATTAAATAAATTCAATGCACACAGACTGAAGTAGTTTAAGTCTTTGGTTCTTTTAATTGTGATGATTTAGGCTCACATTTAACAAAAACCCACCAATTCACTATCTCAACAAATTAGAATACTTCATAAGACCAATAAAAAAACATTTTTAGTGAATTGTTGGCCTTCTGGAAAGTATGTTAATTTACTGTATATGTACTCAATACTTGGTAGGGGCTCCTTTTGCTTTAATTACTGCCTCAATTCGGCGTGGCATGGAGGTGATCAGTTTGTGGCACTGCTGAGGTGGTATGGAAGCCCAGGTTTCTTTAACAGTGGCCTTCAGCTCATCTGCATTGTTGAGTCTGGTGTCTCTCATCTTCCTCTTGACAATACGTTCAGGTCTTTTACGACAATACTTTTATACAATACAATATCTTTTATGAGTTTGCTGGCCAATCAAGCACAGTAACACCATGGTCATTGAACCAGCTTTTGGTACCTTTGGCAGTGTGGGCAGGTGCCAAGTCCTGCTGGAAAATGAAATCAGCATCTCCATAAAGCTTGTCAGCAGAAGGAAGCATGAAGTGCTCTAAAATTTCCTGGTAGATGGCTGCATTGACTGTGGACTTCAGAAAACACAGTGGACCAACACCAGCAGATGACATGGCAGCCCAAATCATCACTGACTGTGGAAACTTCACACTGGACTTCAAGCAACATGGATTCTGTGCCTCTCCACTCTTCCTCCAGACTCTGGGACCTTGATTTCCAAATGAAATGCAAAATTTACTTTCATCTGAAAAGAGGACTTTGGACCACTGAGCAACAGTCCAGTTCTTTTTCTCCACAGCCCAAGTAAGATGCTTCTGACGTTGTCTCTGGTTCAGAAGTGGCTTGGTAGCCCTTTTCCTGAAGACGTCTGAGCGTGGTGACTCTTGATGCACTGACTCCAGCTTCAGTCCACTCCTTGTGAAGCTCTCCCAAGTGTTTGAATCAGCTTTGCTTGACTGTATTCTCAAGCTTGCAGTCATCCCTGTTGCTTGTGCATCTTTTCCTACCCAAATTATTCCTTCCAGTCAACTTTGCATTTAATATGCTTTGATACAGCACTCTGTAAACAGCCACACCTTTCAGTAAAGAGGGCGTCAATGTTCGTCTTCTGGATCATTGCCAAGTCAGCAGTCTTTCCCATTATTGTGGTTTCAAAGAACAAGAGATACCCAGAATTTATACTGTATGGATGGTCATTTATTGAAACTCAAATGTAAATATTCTAATATTTTGAGATACTGATTTTTGACTTTCATGAGCTGTAAGCTCTAATCATCAAAATTAAAACAAAAAAAACGTTTGAAATGTTTTACTTTACATGTAATGAATCTAAAATATATGAAAGTTTCACTTTTTGAAATAAGTTACAAGAATAAATGAACTTTTTCACGGCATTCTAATTTATTGAGATGCACCTGTATATGAAGTCTATAACACTCCAGATCTCCACTGCTGTGTGAGTCTTTTTAATGTGTGTGTGTGTGTGTGTGTGTGTGTGTGGCTGCAGTGTGTAATTCAACACACGTAGGTAAATAAGAGTTCAAGTTCACAGCTGTTGAAGAGCGAGAGAGAAAGAAGGAGAGAGGATAGGGTGCAGGATTATTTGCCTACAGCATTGACCCTATTAACCAGGATAGTCAAACCCGTACAACAAACACCTACACAAGCACATACAAACAAGGGATTAAGGTGGCAAGTAGGAAGTGTTGTACAGGTTGATCTTTGACCCTACCTGGAGCTTTTTCCTTAGAAATATCAGCAAATTTAAGATAAAATAAAATGAACAAACAAATAAACAATAGTAATAATTTTAATAGAATTTTAGCAAATGCATAATGGATGAAAATATTTCAAGCTGAATATATCGTAATATATATCACTCCGCTTCTGTGTGGATAAGATGTGCTTTTAAGAGTTTTTTTAGATGAGAATGTAGTTGTTAAGATCAAATATCAAGATAACATTTATTTTAAAATTTCGTAACTCAGCGCTCATGAAACCGTTTGGGCCACTCGGAATTTTGCCGATGGCTCTGATGTCTCTATAGTGGTTAAACATTCAAACATTCAATTGACATTCAAACTAATGTTTTATTGTGAATATGAGATTGAGCTGAATGAATGCTGTTTCAGATAAAGGTAATCACACTCGCTCAGTCAAACTCTCTCTCATAATACTGTACTCCACATAATACACAGCTTTTGAAACAGTAATACAATATGCTTTTAATGAAGCAACTCAACGTTCCTTCGTTACTAGTTCTAAAGTGATGTTTTGGCTTTAGTAATGGAGGCTTGGGCTCAGCTGTTAAACTGAGATTTGAATCCGTGGCCGTATTCAGATAAAGTCCATAAATATCATTAAATTCTATATAGTAGAATTTAGCTTATTGACACAAGCAGTCCTGAGTTTAAAACCTGTGAGAATACACAATACAAAACTGCTACTGAGACTTTACTGTGTCCTATCTATCAGTGACCCCTATTTACAAAAAAAAAAAAAACTTTTCATTTGATTTTAATTTATCTTTTTCCTTTGGTTGCAAGCTCTTAAGATTTAAATAAGCTATGATGCAAGAATCATGTGACTACTCACTAAACAGTAGTCCTGCGCTACAATTATGCTAGCATAAACGCTTCACTTATCTTCTTTCTTAGCAAGGCAGAGAAGGATGGATGAGAAGAAGGAATGTGGCATGTTTAGGAAGGAGTGTCATGGGAGAACCCACTCAGACAGTGAAGGGAGAGGCCGCCCTGCTCACACACACATGCATGCAAACACATACACACGCATACACACACACACACACACACACACCTTTGTTGTAAGTTGTAAGAGCGCAGCTCGACTATACTGGGATACGGTTGCTGTGTCTGTGAGTTTGGAATGTTAACTCAATCCAGATGAGAGGAGAACACACTACAGCCGGTCTCAATCTCTCTATCTGTCCTTCTCTCCTGCTCTTTCTGCCACACACACCTCATTCTTTTTGGGTTTGGAGGCCAGATCTGCTCAGCGAATAGCAGCACCTGGTGGAGAGGTTGTGAGACACACATACATGTGAGACACATAAACACACACACAATGACACACAACGTTTAGTAAATAACGTAATAATAGCTGTAGTGTGGAGATTTTTTTAATTCCAGGACTACTCGGAGCAGGGTTTCTCTCACTAGAGTGTCACACGAGTGAAGAGTGATAGCTGAAGCCATTACAGCAATGACAGTAATGTCATTACAGATCTCTATGACTGAGGAAAACATATAAAACATATATTTATGTAAAATCAGTGTTGTTATCATTAACTAAAACTAGAAATATTCAAAAAAAATTTGGTGACTGAAATAAATCTAAAAATAAAATAAAATAAAAATGTAAATTTTAAATGTTGCCTTGGCAGCTAAATTAAATAAACTGAAGTACTAATATTACTAAAACTAAAACTTAAATAAAAATCAATTAAAGCTATATAGAAATATAAAAACAAAAATAAATAGAAATGGCAAAGGTCTTTTGGCAAAAGTGAATATTTCATTTCATCATATTCATTTATTCTGACTAAAATGGCACCCAGGTTTAGCTGATGAAAATTGAAAAGATAAAATTTAATGTAAATTTAATTGAAAAGATGAATTTAATTGAAAAGATAAAAAAGAAAGTTCAAACCAATTACATTTTACAAATTTATTTAAACACAAACGTTTTAAACACCTGAGATCCTGAAGTAGTATTACTGTAAATGAGTACTGTAATATAATCTTATGAATTTGTGATTAAGTTATTCATCATCTTGTGAATAAATCTGAATAATACACACAAAGCATGGTATTAGCAATGTCAAGGTCATGAGTTTGATTTCCAGGGAATGCATGATTTGAAAAAACATATATATATATAGCATGAATGCAATGTAAAAAGATTTGCATAAAAGCGTCTGCCAGATGCATTCATTTAAATTTATCTCATATGTATAGGATGCGTTTGGGTGATTAGCTTGCTAGCAAAGCACTTCAGTTTACTGGTGTTCATTCATTGCTTAAAACGATCACCAATGACACACACACAAACACTGTGCAAACACTTCATTTTCTAATCTAAGATAGTACCATATATAATACTTAATTTGATGATTTGGCTTTCCCAGCCTATTAAATCAGTAACATGGCACGTTTCAGAGCAAAACAGGAAATTCAATGGAGAAAATAATGTATAGTAGGGCGGGGCTTGATTATATCCATGTGGAATTGATTGGATTGTTAAAGTTATTTGGACTTGGATTGTTTTGATGGAAGACTGCGACTTTAGAATAACACACTGATGAATCATGCACATTAAGATCAGGAACCTGTCTTAGGAAAGCAAACAGGGTCAATTGTGATTTAATGTTGACTGAAAGTGTCACCCATAGCACTGGCCGTTCTTAGCAGCATGCTGGAAAACAACACACTTGTGCTCCAGTTTTGTTTGTATTCTTCAGGCGTGAACATGAGGCAAAGTTTCTGAAAGCTAACTTCTTTTAACAGCGTCTTCATTCTGAGAACAGAGTCCATAGTCCTCTGCAGTACAAGGCAATCTACCTCTAACCCACATCTCCTCAGCTGTAGTGGGTTTGTTTTGCATGGCAACTTCTTTCAGGGGTTTTCTAGGAAATATTTCTCTATCCCCCCTCCCTCTCTAAGGTTGAGCAGAAGGAGCGTCTTAATGCAGGGGGTGTCAGCGGCCTGTGTGCACGCCAGCATTGGCCCAAAGTTGGCTCTGCGCTGGCTCTGCAGTGGACCCACAGGGTTTGGGAAGCAGTGTTCCACATTAACATATCCCAGCAGAACACAGCCCTGATTAAAAACACATTTCTGACAGAACACCTCCCAGAAGGAGTGTATGAAGGAAAGAGAGACAGAGAGCGAAAGAAAGAGAGGCCGTTTATTAAAACTAGAACAGTATATCACAGTAGAGAAGACCCTCCAGAAAAGGGGAAAAAAACTCAGAAAGTTTCTTGTGAGGTGGTGACACAATTATGAGATTATAGTCACTGACATACACGTTACCCCCCCCCCCCCCCCCCCCCCCCAAAAAAAAGATTAAAAAACACAAACACACAGATACACACACCATTACATCCTTCAAAGTTTAAGTGTGTAATTTCTCTGCCACTTCTCTGCCAAAAGGAATCGTAAAAATAATGATTGTTCCCAAACAATTAGTCTTCCGTTGTTCAAACATACACGTAACTCACATCATTGGTTGATATGCCAAGCCTCTCAAACAAACATAGAAATGTTTTGAAGCCTATGAATGAGTTTGCTCTTTCATAACTAAGCAGACTTAAGAGCTTTAATTTATGTTTCAATTAAGTAGCGTTAACGAAAACTATGATGAAAAATGTACGTTGACAAGCTTTTTTCCCATGAATAAAAGGAGACGATAATAAGATGACAAAAAGGTCAATAAACGATAACTGTGACTATATCAACATGCAATATCGTTGACAATTAAAGACGAGACTAAAATGTGTTTTAGAAAATTATTTATTATTTTTAAAGACATTTTTATAGACATTTAGTCGACTAAAACTTGATTAAATTTGACCTAAGACTAAGACTAATTTAAAAAATGGCTGACAAAATGAACACTACAATTATGTATTGCAAGTGTGTGTGTATGCAGTGAATTCAGATTTAATTGAAACATTTTTGCCAGCCATCTCAATGTCAAAAAGTGTCCCAATTTACCTGAATTCACCTCTTATATGATTGCCCTTACCAAGTCTGCATTTATTTGATCAGAAGTAAAAGTATGAAATAATATTATTAAAGCTTAAAATAACTGTTTTCTCTTTTAATATCTTTTACAATGTAAGTTATTCCTGTGATGGCAAAGCTGAATCTTCAGCAGCCATTACTCCAGTGCTTTAGTGTCACATGATCCTTCAGAAATCATTATAATCTAGTGATTTTTTGCTCAAGAAACATTTCTTATTATTATCATTGTTGATAACAGTTGTGCTGCTTAGGTAACCAATGAAACATTTTTTCAGTAATCTTTGAAAAATAACGCTGAGAGCAACAGAAAAACAGAGTAAAGAGCTATAAAATTAACTTGTATAGAAGTCTGTCTGGAAGTCTGTCAGAATTTAGTCTCACCAAAATTTGATGAGAAATCTCAGACTTTTTGACTTTGGTATTTTAGCAAATATTACACACTTGTACACACTTGGAATTGTGTTGGAGGGTACAGCAAAGTGGTAGTCCATTTGTCAGTAAAAACTGTGCTGCTGTGTCAAAACATCTGTGGTGAAACAGTCGTTAGGAGGATTGAAACTATGGTGAAATGCGCTGGGCCACAACAGCAATAAAGGCCTGAACCCAGTGACCAAAGGCAAGGTTCATTAGTTCCAATCTGTTCGATTAGACACACACACACACACACACACACACACACACACACACACACACACACACACACACACACACACGCACGCACGCACACACACACTACTGGACCTGGATCAGGTACAGTGAAGAGCAGCGCTACCATAAAGCTATAACATGTGGCTTGCAGAACAATGCAGTGTTTTGTTTGTTTATCTGTTCCGTATAACGTTGTATTGTGTTAGACTTATTTGTGTTAGTATTGGGAAATCCCTCTCAGAGGAGGCCTGCAGGACTGTAGCTTTCCTCACGGAGCTAAACACGCTGCATGGAACTGATTTGAGCCATATTACTCTCAGTATTAACCCTGACACAGAAATGAAACATAAACCTAAGGGGGTCTGTTTAAAGCGCTCCATCTGTCATTCGCATGGAGAGTTGTTTTTCTGCCTGTACATATATACACACAGACACTCCCACCTCCAGGTTTACTATCACATGCTATAAATCACATCCACTTGGCCTGCGTTGGCGTTCACACAGCAGTAAAGATTTGCGTGTATCTCCTGAAACACAAGTAAACTGCACGAGATAATGATAGTGAATGAAAAAGACGAAATTAGTGTGATTGAAAGCAAGAATAGTGCAATGTGTTTCACATTATGCTCTGCATCACAGTATGGGGTGGTTCTCGTAGAAGGTGTAGAGGCAGAAGTCTATAAGAAAGACACCAAAAGTCAAACATTTTCCTAAATGCTCCAGGTCACGGTCAGGAAATGATCCAATTCGGCATTATGTAGGAGCATAAAACCGCCGTTTGGCAGAAAGACATCCAGTGCACTCAACGACAAATGGCCATAAGTTAATCCTGCTCTTATTGGTAATCAGATACTGGGCCTGTGCACCAAAACCATAAATTTGCTTCTAAATGTAATTTAAAAGTGTGTTATGAGAAATGAAGTCATCACTCTGTAGTGTTCGGACCCAGTGTGGGTGTTGTTGTAGCAATACAACACGAATTATATCCTCTGGCGTCCCTCGGAGGGAAGTGCCCCAACCTGTATGAGCCCAGAACAACATAGGTGTAGATTCATGCTGGAAAACTCTACAAATTGGACTTCATAAATACATTTCTGTATTTGGGTGTCTCTTCAGCTATGGGCACTTTGGGATGAGAGGACATCAAACACATTTCACATTCACTAGTTTATTTAATTTGTCTGCAAACAATGTCCAACAGATATATTTCTCTAAATGAACAACTGTCATTTCTGCTGAAAATGACATTACAAGCATTAATGGAAAAACAGGCTTACTAGTATGATAACTAGCATTTTATGTACCCTTAAAAACACACAATGAAATATGTTCACTTTTTTGTATAATTTGACAACTTTACAGCTTGATGTAAATTAAATTTTCATATCAGTCTCATATTTCTTCATATCAGGTCTCATATATTTCTAGTTCAGTAGTAAACATACATTTTTAGATCAAATAAATGCAGCCTTAGTGAGCATAAGAGACTTTCAAAAACATTTACAAAATCTCACAACCCAAAACTTTTGTATGGTAGTGTATATCTTATGATGGGTTTACTTTTTTAAAATCTTTAATGGTTTTGAGACAAGGGTAGAACAAGTTATACATAAAAGGCATTTGAAAAGTGTTGAAATAATTGTTCAAGGCACTGTAAAACGTTTCCAAAACCATTTTTAATGTGACCTTCATATAACTAAAGAAAAAAGTTGAAATCTGTTAACTTTAATAGAAATCAACCCATGGGACATAAAAGCACTTTTAGTAGAAGAAACACCCATTTAAGTATAAATAAATACATGATCCAACCAAACTTATGCCCTGGCAGAACATCCTGTCCCAACTGTTCATAGCATTTGTGAAAAGTAGCAGGATTGCAGAACAAGGTCATGAACCCAGGGCCTAAAATTAACACTCGCCGAGGGCAAAATGCGAGTAAAAATTGACATTGGCGAGTAGATGTAACAGTGTCAGTCACCAGTTGGCGGGTACTACTTTTACGAAATATAACAATGCAATGTAGTGAAAACAACTGCCAGTTTTAAAGAGATTCGCTGTTTCTGACATAATAATCTTTTCCAAAGACAAGATCATCATGATGCTGTTCTGTCATAAGCGACAAGAGCGAATCCAATAATACAAACGACTGATAAGGTCAGAGCAGTGTGATGGCCAGCTTCCCGAGACACGGTTCTAATAACTTTTACCTGAGAAGATTTTGCTGCTTCATTTCGGAAGATTAACTTTTCCCTTCTTTATTCTTCATAACCCGAGAATGTGGCATCACATGGGGTTACGCCGCCTAAACGGTGCAGTGAAGTTTGAACGGTTGCTTCGTTCAGCTGTACGCATACGCTGAGCCGCTTTAGACAGCGCTTCAACGGATGAAAACACACACAATTATGTCAAAATACGCGGTTTTGGCGAGTTACCTCGTAAACGTAGTCTTAAATGAGTTATAAAGTCTTAAATGACTGTAAAGAGTGGGGGGAAAATCGGATATGTGTCAGATCCGCGTCATGTGCATCAGGTTTTAAAGACACAGCGCTGATTTTAAAGTGAAACCTGCTGAAGTCTGTCATTGATATAAATCAAAGAACAAAAGAAAAAGAGAAATCATTGGACTGTTCTAGTTGCTGATTAACTTTTGTAGCTTGAATAAAGATTAATCTGTATAGTTTATGCATATACAATTTATAGTGTGTGAAGATTGTTTTAAAATCACTTAAATTAAAAGTTGTTATATATTTCAGAGCCTATTAAATGTTAAAAATAATGGCTTTCAATTATACTGTAATGTTGAATGGCTATAAATAATAGGGAAAATTGAGGGGAAATGCATTTAATAGAGACACAGTAGCAGGACAAATTATGCTTATGTTTATTCACTGTAGTAGTAATAACTGCCTGTTTTTGCAGAAAAGAGTTTCATGGCCGGTAAAAAAAAATTTGGCCGGTAAATTTTATCACGTCACCGGCCATTGGCAGGAGTGGCAAAAAGTTAGTTTTATCATCATATCACTGTTATATTTTCACCTCGTGAGAAACCCTGTCAAGTGAGATTGTGAGAGGAACACATGCTGAACGTCTTCTTGAATCAGTGTTTGCGCAGTCTTTCGTTCTGTCCATTAAACTTCAGTAATGACTTCACCTTGAGTGCAGAACAGATCTATTATAGATGGTCCTCACTGGTTCCTTCCAGAGATCCAGGCAAACTGCCTCCATATGTGCTTTTTCCATACGCCGCTGCTGCCCTGGAATTCTGTTTATGTACACTGTCAAACTTCTCACTGTGTGAGAACAAAAGAAGCAAAAGCAATTATGGGCTGGGCGAAAGGCCGAAGCGAGCAAAAATGGCGGATGGAACCAGAAAAGCAGGAGAGGAGCGATGTGAAGATTAACCCCACGGATTGTCTCAGGAGCAGCGGTTTGAATCCCACAGCCAATTTCCCCCATATTCCCTGAGATTCCCATCAGCGCAGCCATTCACACGGGAAGCCCGATCCGGCCGACATCCTGTGCCTCCGTGCTGGAAAACTTGACAGCTAACTAATGTTCTGCGGCTGCCTTCCTCCTCGAACCCACAAGCAACAGTCCAGCCCCAGGCGACTCCGGGGTCCTGAGAAGGCAGGAAACTGGTTTAATCCCATTCTGTGTGAACCAACGAGAACTGAATCATGCGCTGTGGCTTCAGAGACTTGTCTGTTTGGGTAAGAGACGGAAAAACAATCAGAATCGCAGTGAAAACTAAGACCGCGCTTGCAGTGTCAACACGCCTGTTTGTGTTAGCGTGCATTAGCATAGTGCTATTGACACTTGTACACGGAAGGCTGGTTTGTGTGCTTTGATGTCGAGATAATGCAATCAGTGCCTATTTGTTGAGATTCAACACTTTGGCAAAGCAAAGCACACAAAAGACATGAGAATCGATGAACTGTGAGGCTGGGAACAAGATCAAGATGGAGGCCAAAGGTGTGATAGAGCCAGACATACTGTACGGCCTTTGTGAGACTAAACAGGATATTGACTCTCGCTAAAGCTGCATGGGACAGACAGTTTGAGTGTGTGTCTAACGGATGGTGTCTCTGTTAAATAAACACTTGTATGCACTATATATATATATACCCCCCTCAAAACTGCCAAGAGCCCACACACTTTACGCTAGGCTGACTGTGTCCTCTAATTACATTGCTATTCTGACTAAGAAAATATTTACATCTATGAAACATACACAGAACAGAACAGAACACAATCACAAGTCTTCCTTCACTCTGACAGACTAAATATCGCCAAGATGCATATGCACAAACATACACACACGTATATGCCTACAAATACATTCATACGCAGAGTTCGGAGGAAAATGTCAAGTGTAAATACAGGGTGGCCAGACTCTTGATTGTGTGGATCAGCTTATTCTGATCAAGAAACGCCTACTTAGACAGGAAGAGGCAACGTGAGCAAACATAGTTAATGTGGCAAGTAATTTTGAAATCAGATATTACACTGAGAAAGAAGTTTTAATGTAGAGCTGTGCTCAAGTATATAATCTGATTAACCTGCTGTCGAGTGTTTTAAACAAAACTCTTTTTTTTGTTGCCAAAAAAACTTGCAAACGTTTGGCAAAATCAGACTATTTCTTTTGTAGTTGCAAGCAGCTATATTGTGTGCTTTGCCCATTCTAGCAGCCTGATGGTTTGCAAACATGACGTGAACTTTGAATGAAACTGATATTTTTTTTTTTTAAATATTACCACTACAGTTTTTTACAATCATTTTTGCACTAATAACAGAACGTTCATGTCATTTTTCAAAACTCTAGACACATAATTCACAACTGAAGATCAAAATGCACATTTTTCAAAACACTTAACACATTTTCCAAATGCTTGGATACAATACACATAAACCAAAGATCTTTTGTTCATTGAACTAAAATCACTGGTTCAAAATAACACAACTTAACATCAAAGTATTACTATTTCAAAATGCAACTCACGCATTACATCTGAATTGAGTGTTTATTCATTTCATTACAATGATCTAACTATCAATTGATACAACTGCTCAAAATGCTACATAACTGTTGCATTACTCTTGAAGCATAGTTTTATGGAAAATTATGAACAACATTACGTAAGTGAAGCAACAGAGGACTGAGTATGTTCAGGTATGATCAGTTTCAGTACTTTTCTCTCTAGTCTATTGCAATGATGCATGAATGTGTAGAACCATAATGAAGGCTGCATCATGTGTTTTGAACAACTATATTTAATGATTGTACTAATAACTAAACAGTGAAACTATGGGTATCTTGTGTGTGGATGATCTAAAGTAATGTTCCTATGATATTTCATAATAAATTAGTATTTTGAACCAATGCTTCTGCAAATGCAAGGCTTCTTTAAAGATATGAATGCAATATGCAAAGTTTTTAACATTGGACAGCCTGTTACAAATAATGACTGTTTTGAGTTTTGTGTCTAGAGTTTTGAAAAATGACATGAAGGTTCTGTGATTAGTGCAAAAATGATTGTGAAAAACTGTAATATTAAAAATATTATATTACTTTATTGTTTAAACTAAATATTATTACTGGGGATAAACATGCAAATAAAACAAACAAACAAACATTCGATGTGTGTCCTTTCAGGCTTTCTGTAGTCCTGTGCACATTGTATAAATGTGACAGTTATGTAACTGACTGTGTTTTTAACTTATAAACAAAGTTGCACCATGCTGAGTGCTTCTCAGGTACAAATAACTGCTGGATTTATAAAAGTTTTTATAGTTTATTGCATTGTGTCTTAAAAGATTCTGTCTTAATTTGCGAGAAATGCAAGCTTTCATGCCTGTATTTTATTGTATATTCTGCTTTATGTTTGTGAAATATTCAGTGATCTGTATGGAGCACAATTACGACCGAAAAGTCAACAAATCTAATAGTTCCTTCTCAGTTTTCTGTAGAACGGATAGCTTCTCAATAATTTATATCAGCTTTGTTGCAGAAAAACTACAATTTGTGGTCCAATTTATGCATGACATTGCGTCTGATTTTTAGAGAAGATTACAGCTCTGAGGGATTTGAATTAGATTTTAACCTGAAATGAAACTAAGTGAAGAAGGCAAGATAATAAAAAACATCCGTTGCTTTACTAAAAACATGCCCATGCTCGTCACCATTTTCATCACAGCCAAGTGCTTGTGCACTTTTTCTAAAACAAAGATGTGCATAAATATATTTTCACATATATATTTAAAATATATTTCAAAGTATGCAAAATAGATAATATTTTTCAAATATATTTACATAAATATATTTTCAATAAGTTTTACTTACTTAAAAATACATTTATATTTGCATTTATCCAAAATGTATTTTACGATTGAAAATGTGTTTTCTTGCTTCTTGAAGTTCATCTTGTAATACATTTTGGCATTTGAATGCATAAATGAAATATATTTTCAATTCGAGGTAGTGCTGTTTACAACATGTATTTATTTAGCATATGTCTGAAACATATTTGCGAATGAAATATACAGTTGTGCACAAACCACAAGCAATCATAAATGGCTGCTCATTTGACCTCGTTCGTGTCACTCTGTCATGTCCACTGACACCAAACTGACATGACAAGACTGTGCGGCCAAACACAACTTCCTGTAACTCACCAACTGTACTGTAATAACCTGGTCTGGCAGATCTAGAACAAGAGGCTTTGAAAGTAGAGTGGAACGGCAGATGGAGGACTAAACTTAAATACCAGCCCAATCTTTTAATAAATCTGCAACAGGTGGCAGCACATGGTTTAGATCACTGCAGCACTCAACTAAACACAGGTGACACGACAGAACTTACACTGGCCGGCAGTGGAAGATTATGGGTAACAAGAGGGAAAAAATGTCTTCTTCCTCCAGGTGAACGAATGATGAAGTTTCTGTGACCCAAAAAAGTACATTTGTTCCCCAGCAGAGCTGTCCACAACTTTATCAATGTGATAATGGCCCGTATTACCTTAAAGAAAGTGTTCAAAGCGAGAATACACACATGGACGCTGTTATGGCAACACTACCTTCACTGTGTTTAGACTACAACACTAAGGCAATGAGGTCATGACTATGATGTAACCTAAGGGAAAAAGTGTGTGTGTGGAGAGAGAGAGCCGAGAGCCACAATGAAATAATGCCGGCCAGATGCTATAGCTGAAAGAAACATGATATGACAGAAAAGACAGGAACTGTGGAGCAGAATTGACTATTGTGTGTGTGTCTCCACAGAGCCCAAATCAACACACCAATCTATCAACAAGACTGAGGTTAAAACAGGCCTGAGATGTTTTCGAAACTAGGTTATGAAGACGTCGTCATTTAACTTTAAATGCTTAGCCATCTCGTTTGCACGTTGAGGGATATGCATAAGAAATACAACAGCCTTTTATATGGAAGTTCCTTCAGAGTTTACCCAAGAAAGCACAAATGGCAATTTTTTAATAATTGCAGCACTGTACGTTCATGCAACACATTTGGGTAAACCTGAAACTACCGGTTTAAAGCGGTTTCCTGATTTGAATAAAATAGACATTTGTCATTTAGCTCATGCTTTAATCTAAATTTTAAATTACACATATGACATGGAGAATCTCCCTGCAGCAACATGGGTTAAAGGAGTAGTTTACATGAAAACAAATGAAGAGTTCAGATGCAAAAGCCTCTAAATGCCGTTTGAAATCTTCTTCTAAAATGAGCTTTTTATCAGGCTCCTATTTGTAGGTTCAGTAATTTCACTTTAATAGCAATAAATAGGTTCTTTTCGTTGTGATTTCTTGTGGTTTGTGCACAACTGTATATTTCATTCGCAAATATGTTTCAGACATATGCTAAATAAATACATGTTGTAAACAGCACTACCTCGAATTGGAAATAGCTTTATTTTATGCATTCAAATGCCAAAATGTATTACAAGATGAACTTCAAGAAGCAAGAAAATACATTTTCAATCTGAAAAAAATCGTTTTTGCTGTTATCATTGTTCCAAACCTCCGGGGTCTAATGTTGTTTTTATCTCACAATTCTTTTCTAGCAATTCTGAGAAAAATTGCGAGATATAGCAAGATATAAAGTTAACATCTTGCAATTCTGATCTTTTTTTTCCAGAATGGATATCTAGTAATTCTGCCTTTATATCTCGCAATTTTGACTTAGAAACTAAGGAAAAATGTAAGGATTGTACATTTTTTAACCTGTGGTGGAAACGGGCTTCCATATCATGTTATGCCTGTATGACTTTCTTCTGTGTAAAATTTAGCTTGTTTTTGTCTGTACACTGAAAGTCAATGGAATGAAAATCCTAGTAAAAAATAAATATACTAAGATACAAAAACATTTACATAGTATATACTTAATAAAAATACCCTGCAATTGTACATACTAAACTGGTATACAAGTCTGCTAAATTGGAACAACTAATTTTGTACTTAATGCACATTAATTGTGCGGAAGTACAACTAAAGCTATACTGAAGTATATTTGATTGGGCTAAAGTGGAACTATGAGATGGTCCTCACTGCAGAACACAAGATCCAGGGGGCGGAGTTTGATCTAGATCCAACTCCTCCCACCTTACATAGACCTAAACCTACCCGTCTCCACCCCCTGATCCCTAAACCCACCCATCCCCACCCCTAAACCTACCAATCTCCACCCCCTGGATGTGGATCCAACCCCGCCCCCTGGATCTTTGTTCTGCAGTGAGGGGCTACTGGGAACTATTGCAAGTATACCTCAGTTACACTTTAAATATCTTGCATTTAAAGACAGATATTATACAAAGATCATACAATCCTCAACAATAGTGACATTTAAACACATTTTAGGCTTAATATTAAGAAATGTGCATTGTGCACAAGTAGTACTCCAAATAAATTTTAATTATAATGTTTATATCAGTAAGTCTCAAGCGATATGTCAGTAAATATATTAATAGATTTTAACTATACTTAGTATGAAATAAATGCATTTTTAGTATATTACGTTTTTTTATTAGGGAAGTCACAATTACCTTTTTATTATTATTTTTATTATCCAGTGGTAGAAACAAGCTTGCATAACATGAGGGTGAGCAAATGATGACAGAATTTGACAGAAGGCCTTGCTTAAATTCAATCTGCATTCAGTTTATGTATCTCCTAAGTTTTTTACAACTGTATGAAACTATTATAAGCAACCAGAGTTTTAAAGGTGCACTCAGTATTTTTTCCCTCATTAAAAATGTTTTACACGTAAATAAATAAATAGTACTTTTGAAAAATGTGTTTAAACTCATGTTCACTCACATAAGATGGAGACTCCAGTCAAAGCTGTTTTATTTTACATGGAACAGATCGCCTCATGGGGGCACTTTACTCAGTTTATCTCGGTAACTACCCTGTTACTGGACACTTTTGCTTGTAGAATAAATTAATCATGGCTGACTGCGAATAGCACATTTCTACTATGGCATGATAACTGAAAACCTGCTTTGCATCAAATCAGCAAGGTGCCAGCATACATTGAATATGAATACCAGACAGGCTAATGAAACAAGAAAGAAATACTTTAACTAGAAATATTCTTATTTAAAGGGGTAGTTTACTGTAAAATTAAAATTTTGTCATCATTTACTCATCCTCAGTCATTTCAAATCTATATGCATTTCAATTCAAGTTTTCAATTCAAGTTTATTTGTATAGCGCTTTTTACGATACAATCGTTGCAAAGCAGCTTTACAGGAAATTACGTTTCTACAATGTATTTATATATTGTAGAAACTTAATATATTTAACTTATGGCAAAATTAGGTAATTCTGCATGCTGTCTGAGGCATCAGGCATCCTCTGAGGTCCTCTGAGGGGTTGGTATCATCTCTTCTCAGGTGTTTGATCATCTCAGATCATTTAAGGGTTGGATCTAGACTGAAGCTTGTACAATTCCTAGTTACCATGGGATGTTAAAGAAATAACCAAAGCTAAAGAATAATAATGTGCGTTTGATCAGATATAACTGCAGTGCAAGATTATGAGATGCATTATATGAATACATTATATGAATGCTTGGCTAAAGAGATGTGTCTTTAATCTAGATTTAAACAGAGAGAGTGTGTCTGAACCCCAAACGTTATCAGGAAGGCTATTCCATAGTTTGGGAGCCAAATATGAAAAAGCTCTACCTCCTTTAGTGGACTTTGCTATTCTAGGTGCTACCAAAAGTCCAGAGTTTTGCGACCTTAGGGAGTGGGTTGGATTGTAGCGTGATAGAAGACAAGTTAGGTATGCAGGAGCTAAACCATTTAGGGCCTTATAGGTAAGTAATAATATTTTGTAACTGATACGGAACTTAATAGGTAGCAGTGCAGAGACTGTAAAATTGGGGTGATATGATCATATTTTCTTGACCTGGTAAGGACTCTAGCTGCTGTATTTTGTACTATCTGTAGCTTGTTTATTGAAGATGCAGGACAACCACCTAGCAGTGCATTACAATAGTCCAGTCTAGAGGTCATGAATGCATCAGAAACAGGTAACATGTTCCGTAGCTTGGCAATGTTTCTAAGACGGAAGAATGCTGTTTTTGTAAAATTGTCAAAAGACAAGTTGCTGTCTAATATAACACCCAGATTTTTGACTGTAGAGGAAGTAACAGGACATCCGTCTAGTTGCAAATTGTAATCCAAGAGATTCTGTGTACTGTTTTTTGGTCCAATAAGTAATATCTCCGTTCTTATCTGAATTTAATAGGAGAAAATTATTGGTCATCCAATTTAATTTATTTCTGCAGAAATATTTTGAGAGTGAAATATTTACATGTATGCATTTGACAGACACTGTTATCCAATTAGTTTTTTTGTTGGTTCTTGCATTACTTGGGAATCAAACCCTCTACTTTAACTTCCAAAACTGTTCAGTCATCAGCATGACTAGATGACTGATACTAAATAACTTGGTCTGCTTATATTTAAGTGCTCAGTACAAAAAAAAAAAAGAAAGAAAGGAGAATTAGGAAAGTAACTTATCGGAGATGCAGGAATGAAGAAAGGGAGGGAGAGAAAAAGTGGAACAGTTAGGTGCTAAAAAAAGTAAATAAGGTTTTAACAAGCTTTCTTCAACTCTAAAGCATCTGCAGGTTGGAGAATTGTATCTTCCCATTGCAACTTTAAACTAATATTGAACAAGAGAAAGGAGAAAAGAAAAAGAGAAATGAGATGAACAAAATTAACAGAAGAAGCATTTAAGCACGTGTATGGAAGAACAGTTAAGAAAAAATTGGCATGAAAAACATTACTTAATCAACATATGAAAATCCCAATATATTCCTCTATTTTGAAAACTCATTATTGGCTCTGTTCAAACCACATTTGCAAACACAGCGGATAAAATGAGAGCCTTTTTAAAACAATATCGAGACCACATCCTTCCACAAGCACTTTCCCACTGCAGCTCTGAAAACTGTGTCAAATTGGCGTATCACTTCTGTCATGTACTGGTCCACTTCGGCCCACTTAAGCAGAGTCAGAACTCAATTACCCTAGTGAATGAGAAGAACACAGGAGGGTTGATCATTCGAAACCAAATTAAAGTGATTGAATTTCAATGCAGCGGAGTGCTGCACGTACACGAGGACTGTTTGTCTCTCATGGTTAGATTCCCATAATCTACCTCACATCTGGCCAATATTAGTCATCAAATCATATCTTTCATCACTCTAAGATCTGCCCACACTGGCTGTGGTGCTCATGTTCTCAGCCATACTGTGCATTAACAGATGTTCAATACTGTATGAAAGGAAACGTAGCCAGAAACACACATTTATTTATTTTTTTTTCTCTTGATTATTTTTGTTTTTATTTTTCCTTTGTTTGAAATGTTGAAAAGATGCACAGAAAAACTAGATGACTATGGCAAAATTCAGAATAGCATACTTGCATACCAATCTTACTATTTCCAACACTATTTTTATTACTATTTTCTGGCACATCGGAATAGTTTACTAACATGCCTCATGACTACCATGCTTCTCTTTCTTATTCTTCCTTATAAGAAAAGCATACTAACATACTAATCTTACTATTTATGCCACATTCAATAGCATATCTGCATACAAATTTTTACTATTTCTGCATTATTTGAAAAAGCATACTAGCATGCTACTCTTACTATTTATGCCTTATAAAAATACCATACTACCATGCTTCTCTTACTATTTTTCTTCTATATAAGAATAGCATATTAGCATACTAATCTTACTATTTCCACCACATTGGAATAGCATACTTGCATACTAATCTACTATTTCCACCTGGAATAGCATACTGTACTGGCATGCTGCTCTCACTATTTCTGCCACTTTAGAATAGCTTACTAAGTATGCTAATCTTACTATTTCTGTCATATCTGAATAGCATACAATTCCTAATATTTCCATCATTAAAAAAATAGCATAGTACTCTTCTGCCATATCGGTATAGCATTCTGCTCTCACTATTTCTGCCATATCAGAATAGCTTACTGCTCATACTATTTCTGCCATATCGAAAAAGTATACAAGCATACTACTCATAATATTTCTGACATACAACAGCATCATGCCATGCTTCTCTTGCTGTTTTTTCTAAATAGGAATAACATACTAGCAGGCTACTCTTACTATATCTGCCATTTCAGAATAGCATTCTAGCATCCTTATCTTACTATTTCTGCCATATCGAAATAGCATACTAATCACACCATGCATGCTGGCAGATTACACGTACAGTATATTTTTGTAATATAGAGTGCTCAGAAAGTGTAGATGGTTAGGTTAGATTAAATTAGACACCCAGGAAAACTAAAAAAAGACAAAAAAGAAAGCAAGAAAGAAAGCAAGGGAAAAAAGAAACAGGAAAAGAAAGAGGAGGGTTAGAATGGCATGTAACTGGGCTCTCTCTGAAACTCTGAGCTGGATCCCACTGTGGCGTGTGGGGTAATGTGACCCAGTTGACCCTGTGGAGCTACAGCAATGATCAATAATAAATGAATGTAATTTTATCAAACAATGACAGCACATACAGAGCTTCCTTTTCTCTCTTGTGAGCCTGAATGTCCATTTACACGGCTCCTTATAGACCACATCAGTGCCAAGCAGGTGTGTTCTTTGTGCGCACACACAGACAAACCGACTTTCCCCTCTTTCATCTCTCTTGCTGCCCTTGAATGCAGAGGTAAGGCCTATTAATCCTGTTATGCAAATGAAAGTGATAAATTCCTCAGTTTTCCATGCATACAATTCCCAGCCTCCCCTGGTCTCCCCCTACTATTCAATTAACACAAGTCTGGGTGGGGGTCCGTGGGGGTAGTGCCAATGTTTCAGTTCGGTTTTAGTGGCAAAGCATCGGCCATGACAGATTGGTACATTCCCCCCAGCGCACACAAACACACACAGTACCAACCATTTTTCTTCTTCCCAAGGATTTTGGACCACACACCAGAAACATGTATAGACACCTATGCACATGCAAATACAAATATATACACCCCATGAACTCAGCATCTCAAAATAATGAAGGAACTACCTCATCTGCATACCACAACCATCATTTTAAATGTACATGTGAATTGTTTCGGTGTACTGTAACTCTTAAGTGCTAAAAGCACTTGTGCTGACACATTGCAAAAAAAAAATTCTTACTCCGTATTTTTGTCTTGTTTTCCAGTAAATATCTAAATATTTTTTTAATCAAGATACATTTACTTAGGCAAATGCAAAATGACATCAGATATTTTGTTTTCTGAAAAATCGCTGAAAAATGTATCAAAATTAGTTTGTTTTTTCTTAAAAATAAAAATAAATATTTGCCACTGGGGCAATAAAAATAATATTGTTTTCCGTTTATTTTTCTCACCGTATTGGCAGATAGTTTTTCTTCTTTTAAGCATAAACTCACTTATCAGAAGTCATTTTGCTTCTCAAATAAATGTATCTTGATTTAATAATGTTTAGATATTTGTACTGAAAAACAAGACAAAAATACTAAAATAATTTTTTGGAGATCACCTTTCAAAAAATAGCTGAATACACATCTTATATGCATACAAAGACACCTTTTCTATAAATAAATAAATGTTAATAAATGAAAACTGTTCCAGTAGCTCAACTGACTGCATTTACACGGCTATTCTAGCTTCTTGTTAATTATGAACTTTTATTTGTTCATTTGTAATATTGCTGTTTCCTTTATAAGTAATAACTAATGTTTTTCCCCAGTTGTAGTCATCTCAGGAAAAAAAAGCATTTGCTACATCAATAAATGTAAACATAAACTGTAAAAAAATAAGCTTTTAATTGAATATATTTTAAACTAGGCTAAAAAAAAAGTTTTTTTAAATTAAAGCAATAAAAGAAAATAATAAAATAAATAATAAAAATAAAGTAAATAATTACAAATATTTTTCTTCAAACAAGACAGGTGATGTATGAACAAATGCATATGTGAAAGTCCTCTCACAGCCTCATCCTGCAGTACTGAACAAGGGTGTGTGCTGAAGACCTGAGGTTTAAGTTCATATCTCTCATTACTGTTCTAAAGCTAAGCCAAAACTTTATTGTACTAAAAAAGCAAAGCCATGCACTCATCAGTCTGGCTAAAGCACTGCTGCTTTCATGTGGTTTGTGACTTCAGTGAGCCCCAGATAGAGACAGACGGAAAGAGAGAGGGTGAACGAAAGAATAAGACTTCTTACTGAAGGAATGCAGTGTCTCTCTTCCCTCTGCGCTCTCTCTCTCTCTCTGCCTTGGCAAGGCTCTAGCAGAGGCCCAGATGGTCGTCACAGTGATTCTCACTGTCATGCTGTCTGTTGCCGGGCAGCAGAGTAGAGTCTAAGCCCATAGTGATGTTGGTGGATGTGTGTACATCATGTCTTTCACATTCATTTTGTATTTAAAATACCAGTGTGCAGGTGAAGTATTCCATTAATAAGACATATTTTAAAGGGGTGAATGTTGTATGTTCAGTAAAAATGTAAAAGCATTCATCTTAACTGAGAGTCAGCTCTAACAAATACAAAAATTTGAATAAAGACAATAAAAAAAAAAGAATAGTTCTCCCAAAAATGAAAATTCTGTCATTATTTTCGCACCCCCATCTCCAAAATGCATATGCTTCTTCTTCATGATCTTTTGTGGAACATATAATATAAAATATATCATTTTCTATATGATGAGAATGAATGTGGACAGGGCTGCTAAGCTGAAAAATAACAATTAATTACCATAAAACCAACTGATGCAGTACATTCCAAGTCTTCTGAAATCAGTTTTGTGTGAGGAACATACTAAAATCGGAGCTGTTATTCACTGATGGACTGGCTGTTGTGAACGGACCAATGAATTGAACTCAATGAACGAATTATTCAGAGGAACTGGATCAACCGATTCATTGAAAAGATCCAAACAAAGCAAATTAAGGACAAATAACTTACATTTCATTTCAGTTTCAAGCTATTTTTATGGGTTTTATGTTTTATTTGTCATTTTGGTGCTTAACAGCCACAGAAATTATCCATAAAACCTATAGTAGCCTTGTGTTAACTCCAAAAACTCACCTTTTGTGTTGCACAGAAGAAGAAAAAATGTTGGCTGTGTGTCGTATTTTGAGGGTTGATGAATGCCGTATGTGAGTGCCTTTGTATTGCATAAAGTTGGCTGTGTGGGGGGTATTTTGCGGTGTTGTTTTATTTGGGTTTTCTGAGGGGTTTGTATTTTGGATAGGCAGAGACTGTGTCCGGATTTTATAGCGATTTTCAATGGATTAGGCCTTGAGGGACCAATGTGATGGGCACATTGCAATAAGGGTTTTAGGCCATTGTGTGTTGCGTAAATGGGTGCAGTGTGTGGGGTATGATGGGATTGTGTGTGGTACTGTGAGGCCTATGGCCTGGTGTCAGACCTGCACCATCAAGCCGGGGGGCTGGAACCGTGCCAAGTCATGACATCATCTCCTGCTCCACATTGCTCGGGGCCGCACACTCTGGAGCGATAAATCCTCCCCAGGCACTGGGCCGCGCACAGGCATGCAGGAGAATACGCCATTGTCTCACTCACACTCGCGCAACCACAGCTGCTGCAGTCAAATGGCTCGACTGCCTCCTTCAATGCAAGACCCATTTCTAAATGCTTCTGGCATGTATAATTCTCCTCAACAAGCTGCATGATTGGAGCAGTGGAGCTACAGGTATGTCCGTAGCCCTAATGGTGAAGTTTTATATTTCGTTCAAATTCTTCACCCAAAAATAAAGTTTTTATGAAAATGCACTCATCCTTAGGCCATCCAAGATGCAGATGAGTTGGTTTGTTCATCTGAACAGATTTGGAGAAATTCAGCATTGCATCACTTGCTCACCAATGGATCCTCTGCAGTAAATGGGTGCCGTCAGAATGAGAGACCAAACAGCTGATAAAAACATCACAATAATCCACAAGTAATCCACACAATTCCAGTTCATCAATTAACATCTTGTGAAGCAAAAAATCTGCACGTTTATAAAAAACTTTTGGCCAAAATACCAGTCCATAATATATAATAACGCTTCCTCTATTGAAAAAGTCCACCCCCTGTTATGGTCTGTTTTTACTTGTAAACAGTGTTTGATCTGTGCATATTTCTCTCCTAAATCAGACAAGACAGCTTTTTCACTGGAGAAAGCAATATTATGGATAGAGGACTTTTAGCCAGAAGCAAACGTTTGAAGTTAAAAAAACATATTACTGATGGATTTGTTTACTACAAACACACAGCTTTTCACTTCATAAGACTTTAATTGATGGACTGGGAGTGGATTTCTGTAATGTTTTTATCAGCTGTTTGGACTTTCATTCTGACGGCACCCATTCACTGCAGAGGATCCATCTGCTCAAATTAACAAACAAACTTATCACATAGGTGGCCTGAGGGTGAGTAAATATTTCCACAAATTGACATTTTTGGGTGAACTATTCCTTTAACTATAAGCCATAGTAAAAGTACTTGTAAATACCACTAATTACAGTTTGACAGTAATAATTCTGTGTCCCCTTTAACAAGGGCATGCTTTAATAGTAGTACATAATGACTGAGGTCGGTATGCATATCCGCAAAGGACTTCCCTTTTGTCTTATGGCATTTTCACCACAGTGCTAATAGGAGTTTTAATGACTTTAGCAGTTGAATATTATAAACGCAATACCTCTCTGGTCCAATATGCGTACGTGCATGCTTTTTACATTAACACATCATCAGTTGCCATGGTGATTGCACAAACAGTTTCTCTTGACCTGGACATTCCAAAGCATTAATGTTAGCATGGAGAAGAGGCAGAGGTTCAGACCTTTCTTCACAAAACATCCCTTTCTATCCAAGTTGTTGGCAAGCTCGCTGCCTGTCCCTCGGGGCAGCCTGCAAATTGTGTTACTTCTAAGTATATAGTTACAGTATACTGTAAATATGAACTTGTTGTGAAATTGTTCCAAAGAAACTGATGATATGGGCCAAGGAAATGGAATCAATTAAAACTGACATGTATCTTGTCCGTGTTTGTTTGAATTGTAAAATATGGTAGTGCATGATAAATTATGTCTTAGCAACAATGACTTCCACAGAGCTTTTTAAGCCAATAACCTGAGCTGTAAATGCAATGTGACTAATCATTCTTTACCATCACAGGAATAAATTACATTTAAAAATAAAAAACAATTATAAGTCTATCTGTTTTATATCATACTTTTTATCCTGTTAAATCATCCAGCGTAATGACATTAATGTAAATTCCACATCAGGCAAAAATATATATATAAATGCCCACGCTCTATCCTTTTGAATTAATTTAGCAAATGTTGTTCCCTTGGCCCGCTTTAAACTTGACATCTCCAGCACAGTTCATGTAAAATATTGAACTCTAATGTGTTTAACCACAGCAAGTTCTAAGTAATGTCCTCTCTGTGCTTTGAGACATCGGAGGTGATATATTACTGAATTTTTAATTTCAAGCATGTGTCAGGTCAAACTGCAGGGTTAAACTCACGCAGACGTTACGCTGCTCCTACTGGTGTGGATGCATTAACAACACAGTGCTATGTGAGCAAACCTGACGGTGGCTGATTAGTAGACCTGTAGAACTCATCCATCACAAACTCAAATGCACTGCTGACCTAAATTCAGTGCTACAGGCTTGTCCAGGTACACAATATACTTTTCAGCCACTTCAGCTTGAATCATTTGGGATCACTAAAAAATAACCTCTGAAATGTTTCTAGTCAGCATGGAGAACAGTTAGTGCTGTTGTTTGCAAAGCTCACCGCTGGGTGTTATTGCATGTGCATTTAAAATATAATACCGAGGCGTTAAGTCGAATAACACCCGGTGGAGAGCTGGCTCAATCAATAATGATCTAAACACAGCAACTGCTTAATAAAACATTTCTGCTGCAACCTAAGTCTCGGGTGGAGCGGGAGCTAGAGAACAGTCCCTGTCTGTTCCACAGTGTGAATTTCGTACCCCAAGGGACAGTAATGTAAATGGAGACATTAAGCAAAAAGGAAAGCCTAGTAATTTCATAGCATTAGTATTACTGCACATTCTAGTTTTATAGTGTTATGCTGATGAATCAAATAACCAGCACATGTGCACTTCCCGAAAAACAATCAGTGCAACAGTTTCACACATTTACAGCTGACATTATGATACTTCGAGTAATATGAACGTATAAAACAGTCCTATTCAGTAGCACAAATCGCTCATTGTAGGTTTTAGCATGCACAAGCTGTTTCACATTCAGCTCGAGTAGATAAAGTTGGAATTAGTTACACTACAATCTTCTTAAAAAGTAAAAACTACACTAAAGCTGTCTAAATGAGCAATACCTATCCAGTTAAATACTTGATAATTTAATCAGAACCATAGTTTTCTGGCATAACACAATGAAGGATTATGAAGTTTTTTTTTCATACAATTCCAATTAGAGTGGCATTACATTTGAGCTTTCAAACGTAACTAAATTTAACTTTAAAAACTAGAATACTTACTTAATTTGATAAATTTAGAATCAAAGACAGTGTTGAATGAAATCAACACTGTGTGTGTGAATGAAAATCACTAAAATGTCATGTAGGAAATTTAATAAGAGATTTTTTTTCATCCTTTTTGACAACAATCTTCCAAATGAACTGATTCATTCTAATGAATGAATGCTTGTTCAGTTCTTGTAAACCATCTGAACTTTCCAATGCTACGTATGAGACAGAACCATTTAGAATGAAACATCAGAAATTTCAATATGAGAAATTTAGGATGAAATGATTCTCTAGAACGAATTGGAATTTGCCATGCTACATATGAGAAAGAATCATTTTAGAAAGAGTCAATTCATTAGATTGAATTTAACATTTTAATAGCAATTTCCAGGCTATTCTAATGGAGATAGGAACGAACAGAAACGAGAATGAATTAGCTTTCCAATGCTCAGAGATAAAACCATTTAGGATGAATCACTTGAATGAACTTAACTAACTTAAAAAAAAATTCAGTTGCAGTTTTTATGCTGTCATCCCAATGAAAATACTCACAGTTTTTGATTACAAACTAAATCTAATAGTTTTAAGAATATATATCTGCCCCTTATTAACTTCAGTGTAGTCAGCTATACTTTTGTTAGTAGCTTGTAGTGTAACTTTTAAAGAACATCTTTAGCTTTACCGCTTTAGATTATGAGCAGTTTGTTCCTTATACAGCTATTTGGATGGTTTGCTTTAAAAAAAAAATCTTAACCCACAAACATTCATAAATCACCATGCATAACATTCGTATCTGTTTATGCTCTCCCAGAAACTGTTTCGTATCAGAAATTGCATGTAGCTCCCTAATTGCATCGCTGAAGGTCCATCTGCAAAGACTTGAAGCCCTGGCGCCACTGTTGGTTCTGTAACTGTTAAGCTAAAACTGCCTCTTTCCTCTCCCACGATACCACCAGAGACTTGGTGTGCCCACAAAGCCAATCTGCATGCGAAACCACAGGCCCATGATCTTAGCAAGGATACATGGGGAAACAGGAGTCCATCCAATCCCTAAAAGCACAAGAGTGTCTTTTCTAAGATAATTACAGACGCTGCTAGGGGCTTTTAACGTATCGCGAGAGATGTTGGGGGCTGATGGTCCAACCTGGGCTCTCAGAAAGCACACAGCCATTTTGAAGAGCTACTCAAGCTTCATTCCTGTGAATGCCATCCGGGAGACGTATTGTTCACGTCCTCCGTCTGTCAGATCGCTCCGTGCGCGCCTTCTACAGCTGGAGAGCATATTTCATACTTCTGAGTGCAAGAGGAGAAATGCAGGAGGGAGAGACGGGAAAAAATGCACACAAACAAAGAAGAAGAGGAATATACAACAAATCCCCCCCTCTAGACCGAAGGCCCATTCAATGCATATACAATATGACGGGTAGCTCTGAAAGTCTGCTTCTCTGTCTCGCTAGGGCCCCTCAGGGGAGACTATCCCTCTCTTTTCTTCTTCTCTTCATCTCCTCCAGGCTTAGGACAGGCAGCGAGGAGAGGGGGAGAACGACAGGAGGCAATGGCTGGGAGAGCCTGAAGAAAGGAGAGGCCCACTGTAAACAGAATATGTAGATTCTTTTCAGGGAGGCTGAAAGCATGAATTGCTCCAAAGGCATGCAGAAAGCATGGGGTGCCTGAACTGCAGGTAAAAGGTTCAGACGTGGTTGCTGCAGTAACGTCTTACGTAAGGCCTCCGCGATGAACCTAAATCAGTCTGATTTACTTGTGTGAGACAAGGAGAGAAAATCCCTAGCTTTAAAAGCCCTACATGTGGAATTGTGTATCTTTCATAGTTTAGTAGACTTAGAGGGATAGTTCGACCAAAAATGAAACTCCTTTATGCAACATCATGTTGTTCCAAACCCATATGACTTTGTTTCTTCAATGGAACACCCAATGAGATGTTTAGCAGAGGTTCTAAAGCTACTTTCTCCAACTCAGTGAAAATGAATGGTGACCAGTGGATGTCAAGGTCCAAAAAGGACACCACAGAAAGTAGTATACACAACTCAGGGGCTATATTCCGTCTTCTGAAGCCATGTGATAGCTTTATTGGTGGAAAATCTTGGAATTTAGGAAGTTTTCCAATGAAAACCTTGCTTTATGGTCACCATTCATTTTCATTGTATTTCAAGTGCAGCTCGGGCATCTCCTTTTGTGTTCCACAGATAAAAGGTCATCCAGGTTTCGAAAGACATGAGGCCATGATGAAGGTGAGAAAATGATGAGAAAAATGTACATATTTGGTGAACCATAGCTTTTATGGAATTGTCAGTTACTACTTTGGGACAACATTACAACAGCGTTGCCTCATAATTTTCTTTAGGAGAAATAAAAACAGACAAAACAAACATAAGAGTTGTGGACAAAGTAATTACAATGATCAAATTAATAATTTGGTCTTGGTGGAATTTGAGTTCATAATGAAATCTACATAAGACTTTTGATTTCAGACTTTACTGTGTGAGACAACATTGATAAAATGTTGAGATACAGTGTGAGACAATGATTACCAGAGGCTTTCTTTGAATAACAATCTGAGGAGCATGAGGCTTAAAGGTATAGTTCACCCATTGTCATCAGTTCCTTACCCTTGTGTTGTTTGTTTCAAACCTCTGTGACTGACTGTCTTCTGTTGAATGTAAAAGATGAAGTTCAAACAACATTGAACCCCACTGGCTTTGGCTGTATGAAGATAAAGACATGGATTTTTTTTCTCTTTTTTAATTAAAATTTCCTCTTTTGTGTTCCACAGAAGAAAGAATGTCATAGAGGTTTTTGAAACAATGTGAGTAAATGAAGAAAATGTACATTTTTGCTGAACCATACCTTTATACCTTTATGTTCCTTTAAGTATCAACATAAGATGTTTCCACATTCCTCATTCAAAGAAAAATACACATAAATCAGACAATTGTGGACATACCGTAACTGTATAGAACTTTCAAAGTAGCATGGAAAGCATAGGCAAGATATTTTGGTATTTTTAATTCGAAAAATGTTGAAATCTTTGACTTTTGATTGCAAACTTTATAATGTGAGTCACTATTCACATAATTTCTTTAACTATGAGACATACCAGGGCCTGCCTTAGAATATCTGAAAAGCATGAGGTATAAAGCGATGATCACTTACTTTCATGTTGAATACTTTCAACATTTACTCACCCTCATTTCACTCCAAATCTGTATGACTTTCTTGTTTTGTGGAACACAAAAGAAGATATTTTGAAAGACTTTCATTGTATGGACAGAAAAACACTGAAACGTTTTTCACAAACATCTTTTGTGTTCTACAGAAGAAAGAAAGTCTTGGAGATTTTTGGGTAAATTATACGCTTTAAGTAAAAGTCAATTGCATTGCTGTCTAAGAGATACAATTGAGATTTCAGAACCAATGTGATCTCATTTATGATTTTTCTGTCATATGAGTATGGCGAGAGAGCGGACAAAAACTCCTCTGTTCATCTGGGATGTCCCACCTGAGTGTCTATGACACCTGATGTGATGCCCCAGAATCAGTCACAGTGTCAAAGCCCATCCACCCCAGAGGAGCTCTGCAAAAACCCGATATTTATCATGTTTATGGACTGAGGAAAGAAACTTTTCCTCCACACATCTTTACTGCTCTCCAGACCCTACACCTGCCATCCACACACGCACACATCGCATAGTTCCTGCTACTTGTCAGCGGTGCAGAGAATCCCTGGAGATGAATTCATAGCTGTCTCGCTTTATGTCATACACACACGCACATACACAACCTCGCACACATGGTGTCTCTGGAAAGTGTTAAGCCTTGGTAGAATCCCATATGTTATAATGTTTGACTTTAGATTGTACTTTAACCATTACATCACATTTGAAATATGTGAGTTGAGACTCTACGTCTCTCTCCCTTTCCACCTTCCTGGTCTCCTCATCTCCGTCATTCCTTCCCAGCACACCTGTGTGCAAGTATTCCCCTAGCAGTCGATGGGAGCAAGCTTTTCCTTTCAGACGTTTTGAAGGAGGCCTTTTCTCCTGTGTCATTGTGAAAGTGCTCTCCCCCAGAGACGCCGGCAGGCAGGGGGTTTTGAGGCCAGATTTACACTGAAGCTATTGTGTGTTTACCTATTAAGCCAGTTTATGGGGGGTATATTGTTCTCTCTGATGGATTCCAGAAATGGGCATCGCCAGGAAAAACAAGGCCCGACATAAAAACAGATTTATTAATGAGGACCATGCATATTTCCCCCCCTTAAGGAAACAATTTTACATCCCAAGAAAACATTGTGCACCTTTCAAGGTAATTAATGCTGCCTTAACTGTTACAACAGACGTGATATACAAACCTGACTTGTTGAACTTTTTCATTGTGGAAACCACCCGAAGCATTTCTGGATATTTACAAATCTTGTCATTGACACTGTGGAACATTAGAAACAGTGTAATTGGAAAAGTGAATCATTGTATTGGAAATAAACATAGTCATCGCCATGTGATCTGAATGTTGCTCTGAGATATTTATTCGCTTTCTGTGCTTAGTTTTGTTCATCCCTTGAGCTTATCTAAAAGCGCATGTTTAAAAATAGCACTTATTCGTAGGGTAGATGATTTGAGAGTGCTCATCTAATTCAATAAAGATGTTGAATGAAATGTTATACAATGAAACTCTTAAATTTAAAGTTACTGTAACTGTTAAAACTAAATATGTACATTTTAGGGTGATGTGGGTGGTTGCCAGTGCTTTACCATCCAGGCTGATTCTTAAACTCCAATTCATTTGAAATTCAAATAAATTAACATTATTGCAAAAATTAAATCTTTAACTACACTGAAAAAAAATGGTGTAAGATTTAATTTGAAACAATTTTCACTTAGAAATTGCTTGTACATTTCACAAATAATTTAAAAAATGGCAAGTAACACTGAATTAAAGATGAAAGAAATTAAAGATTTTTTCTTGTAAAGTGTACTCCAATAATCTTTTTTACAAGTTCAAAAATTAATTTACAGTCTAGAAAAGGCTTCAAGTTTTATAGGCCTTACAGGCAGACCTGTTTGAATCTATAAACTATTTACTTTATGTATAGTTCATATTTCTAAATTAAATATTTATATTTTTATGCATTATATGTGTGTGTGTGTGTGTGTGTGTGTGTGTATAAAGCAAATTAGTAAAATATATAGTAAATTACAAAAATATACCAATAAATTACACTTCCTCCAATTTAAGTTCCTGTGGGGTGCTGTCAATCAGTGTTATATTAATACATTGAGATCCTATTATAGTTTTTATTAATATTTTGAATTGGTATTTATTTTAGTGTTTATTTTTACATAAGTTTTTTCATTTGAATATAATTAAAATCTTAGTAATTTTGGTGTGTTTTTTGTAATTTTATTAGTTTTTTTAAAATGTGTATGCAGTTTTTATTAATTTTTATTAAAAAGTTAAGCTAAAAATTACAAATGTTGCTAGCTGATTTTTTTTTCTTTAAAACATTTATTTTATTTCAAGTAAAAATTAAATTCAAATTTCAAATCATTAACTGAAATTAATTAAATTCTGAATTGTGCTCATCGGTGGTTTCCAAGTGTTTGCTTACATGCTCAAGTCAAAAAAGTCACCCCAAAGTGTCACATATGACATTTGTCATATGACTCATATCTTTCCTTTAATGTATATCTATGGTGAGACTCAACAGCTGAAAATTATAAATATGACTCTTTAGAAAAATGATATCACTTCTCTTCTCTCCTCAACAAACCACACCGTTTGAGTTTTCATTTATGTCTGTAGCACAGCCTAATGTAAAAAGATCATTCTCAGGTGCAAAAACAAACAAACAAAAATAATATTAAAAACACTAGGGACAGTTGTCAGTTCTGTTGTATGTGTTACTGTAGTCAACGTCTGCTTTGAAAGCTTGTTGGTTGAACTGCAATGCTTTTAAGAAGCTCTGGGTCTTTCTCAAATCTGGCTCTCTAACCAGACACACCACTAAGCTGAATACAATCAATAACGTCTTATTATCTCAGCAATTTCATACGTATAGTTTGAGCTCTAGTGGGTTGCTTTCAGTAAATCATTACATAAATATGTTTAGCAATATTTGTTCCATATTGAGCTGCCTTCTGTTTATGGTCTGCTTATAAATCATTAAGTACTTGAGTGCTTACTGTAATCCATTACATTTCATATCGTCACTGACAATTAACGTAGCATGATCTCCTTTAGCTAATGCTCTTTTGGGTTGAATTCCCCAGCCGAAGAGAAGTGAATTCTGGGTAAATATCCCAGACTCAGACACATACAGGTGGGCATCCGCTGAAAGGCTATTGAGCAGGTTTGCGGGCGGGTTTAGCGAGGTCGCAAAGCAACGCTAATGAGGTATTTAAACCTCAGCTCTCCCACTGCGGCCAATCCTAATGAACACGGCCTCTAAGTCCATAAATTTGAACCCTTCAAAAGAGCTACAGCACGTTTAGCCCAAACGTCAATCAACGTACATACTCAGTATGAAGTCATCGCGATTGTGTGAGCCTTTTCTCTCAATGACCCTTTTGTTTAGCAGAGAGGGTCCCTAAATTAATTGGATCAATGATTAAGAGGTAGGCCTTGCACTCCATTGAGCAGAGACAAAAGTGGCATGGAGACGCCTATGCATGGATCAGTCACAAGCTGACACTTGAATCGGGCAGACAAGAATGGGGGGCATGGACATAGCGGACTGTGTGCGGTCCGTATTGAGCCCTCCGCTCTGTCCGACACAAGTGTTGAGTGTAAGATTTACAGCTCTTAAAAACAATCTGATATTGATTTGTAAAAGTAACAGTATGTGAGGGCTTTTCACGCACAATGGACTGTTTCTCTTTTCAACCAGGAGAATTCATCAAGAACAGAGCGGTGACTAAAGACTCGACTGCCATCCACTGTGCCTGTGTGCCGAAATAGTTCAGCTGCACCTTGTGTAAAGATGAATTTGAGGACACAATTCTATTTATTGTACACTGTCTGTCTTTTTCGGTCTGTCTGTCTGTCTTTTCACGTTCACCTGACATATTACTTGGAATTCCAGTCCTCCTTTTTACACGTTCTTTCCTGATGTTTTAAGTTGGCTGTAAGAATCTTCGAGATCAAATAAGCTCTGATGTTACATTATAGTCTTCAGGTCCGAATATTTGTTTCTGGGTTCTTTAAAGCAGACGTTTTTGAATGTTTCGATGCCAAAGACCTCTAAATATGATGATAACCTTGGGAGGGACCCACCTCCTAAAATATCCTTGAAAATAAATAGCTGTCATTGTAAAACAAAATATATAAATATATATATATATATATATATATATATATATATATTAGTGCTGTCAAACGATTAATCACGATTAATTGCATCCAAAATAAAAGTTTTTGTTTACATAATATATGTGTGTATACTGTGTATATTTATTATGTATATATAAATACAAACACATCCATGTATATATTTAAGAGAAAAAAAATTATGGTTTATATATTAAATATATTTATATACAATATGAAATAAAAATATAAAATATAATACATGTATACACACACACACACACACACTGCCCTCCACTAATATTGGCACCCTTAAAAAATAAGAGCAAAGGCGGCTGTGAAAATAAAAAAGTTTATCCTTTTGATCTTTCACTCAAAAAATTCACAAAATTCTAACCTATCATTGAAGTAAAACAATTGAAAGTGGGGAGAAAATCTCATTATGAAATAAATGTTTTTCTCCAATGCATGTTGACCACAATTATTGGCACCCCTAGAAATTCTAATGAGTAAAATATCTCTGAAGTATATTCCCATTCAATATTTACATTTTTTAGCACACCAGGGTGACTAGGAGCATGAAATTGTCCAGCCATTACTTCCTGTTCCACAGGATTATAAATATTAGGAACATAAAGGCCAAATTCCCTTAATCATCCATCACAAGGAGTAAAACCTAAGAATATAGTTCTGATGTGCAGAACAAGATTGTTGAGCTTCACAAAATAGAAAGTGGCTGTAAGAAAAGAGTTAAAGCATTGAAAATCCCCATTTCCACCATCAGGGTAATAATTAAGAGGTTCCAATCAACTAAAGATGTGAAAAATCTGCCTGGAAGAGGACATGTCTATATCGTCCTAATGCACGGTGAGGAGAAGAGTTTGAGCGGACAAAGACTGGAGAATTGTAGAGATTAGTTGAGTCTTGGGGTCAGAAACCTAAAAAAAAAAAATATATCAAACATCCCCTATATCACCACATGTTGTTCGGGAGGGTTTCAAGCAAAATTCTCCTCACTCATCCAAAAACAAACTCCAGCAAATTCAGTTGTCAGACACGACTGGAACTTCAAAAGGCACTGGCTTCTATGGTCAGATGAAACTGAAAAAATAGCTTTTTGGCAGCAAACCCACCAGATGAGTTTAGTACAAACAGGGATAAAAAAGTACCCCATGTCCACGGTTAAATATACTGCTGGATCTTTGATGTTGTGGGCCTGTTTTTCTGCCAGAGGTCCTGAACGTTCAGATGCATGGCATCATGGATTCTATCAAATACCAACAGATAAAAAATCAAAACCTGACTGCCTCTGTTAGAAATCTTATAATGGGCCGTGTTTGGATCTTCCACCAGAACAACAATCCAAAACAAACATCAAAATAAACACAAACATGGGTCACTGAGCACAAAATGAATATTTTACCATGGCTGTCCCTGTTCTCTGACTTGAACCCTACAGAAAATGAGTGAGGTGAACTGAAGAGAAGAAGTATATTTATATATATATTATAATAGAAGAAGAAGTACTAACATGGAGCTGTGAATCTGAAGGATCTGGAGAGATTCTGGATGAAGAAAATGGTCTCTGATCTCTTATCAGGTGTTCTCCAAACTCTTCAGGCATTATATGAGAAAACTCAGAGCTGTTGTAGCTGGGAAAAGGACGTTGCAATAATTGGGTGCCAATAATTGTGGCCAACATGAACTAGAGAAAGCATTTACTTCACAATGAGACCCCCCCCGCCCCACTTTCAATTGTTTTACTTCAATGATAGGTTGGAATTTTGAGAATTTATTGAATGAAAGATAAAAAGGATAAACAATGCAGATCTATTTTCACAGCCGCCTTTGCTCATATTTACCAAGGGTGCCAATATTAGTGGAGGGCACTGTATATATATATATATTAGTGCTGTCAAATGATTAATCTATATAGTTTGGTGTCCGTAATAATTCTTCCGGGAAATAATAATAATAATATTTTTTTATGCAACAGTGGTGGATTAAGTTGATAATATTACATAAGATTTATATTTCAGATAGATGCTGTACTTTTGAATGTTCTATTCATCAAATACTGGAAAAAAAAAGTTTTAAAAAACAGCACTTTAATTATCAACATAGTACTAATAATTATAAAAAATATTGAGAATCAAACCAGCATTTTAGAATGATGAAGGATCATGTGGCACTGATGACTGGGGTAATGGCTGCTGAAAATTCAGCTTGGCCATAGGAATACATTATTAAAATAGAACACAGTCATTTTAAATTGTAATGATATTTCATAATTACATTTTATGTATTCATATTTTTTCTCTAAACTTTTCTTGCAGCCCCCAGTTTGAAAATCTCTGCTTTAAAACTCTGCTTTTCTCCCAGTCCATAGGTGGTTATCTACTAACTGTCAGTCTCCTCCACCCCCCCCCCCCCCCACCCCCTCAAAACTGCACAACTCTGGTCTGGAAAGCTAGAAATATAGAGAGTGAAAAGTCTAGCTAGCAGACTAAATATCAGCTCCCTTGTAACATCTCAAATTTGAGAACTGCAACTAACTACGTAAACAAGGATAACTTTACTTAGCTAAATACATTTAGTTGCTTAGTTGTTCTTGGTTAACACAATTCTGGCGGCCCATGCTGTGTGAGTGTTGAAGGAGGAAAGACGTAGGAACACGTTGGTGCCTCTGTGTGCCCTAAGGCTGATAAGTCTCTCAGTGATTAATTTGCTCTCCTTTTCCCATGAGCACTCTTAATTATGCACTGCTTTTCCAGTCTGGATGACACACACTCCACATGCATCCTTTGATGTGAAACTCCAAAGTGTTTCATGACACAACCCTGCTCAAGACAATGACAGTTGAAGATAAAGAAAATACAAAACAAAACAACAAAAACATAAGCCAAAGCACTCACAACTGAAAGCAAAAAGGAAAATGCCAAAACCAATCTTGTAAGATGGGAACCAAAAACACAGTATTCATTATAGAAAAAACAGTTGAGAATTTTTTCAATTTAGTATGGAATGAAATTCTGGACATGTGGTTCACATAGCTTAAAATATTGATTTTTTTATTTGGTTAAAGGAATGGTTCACCCAAAAATGAAAATTTACTCACCCTAAGACCATCCAAGATGTAGAAGTGTTTGTTTCTTCATCTGAGCAAATTTGGAGAAATTTAGTATTACATCACTTGCTCACCAATGGATCCTCTGCATGTGAATGGGTGAATGTTGGTGGATTTTGATGTTAGACAACAATAGGAGATGGACTTTTTCACTGGAGGAAGCATTATTATTGATTATGGACTTGTATTTTGGCCAGAGGTAATAGATTTGTTTCTTACAAACATGTAGCTATTCTCTTCATAAGACATTAACAGGAGTCGTGTTGTGGATTGTGATGTTTTTATTAGTTTTAAACCCTTACTTAAATCTGTTCCAATGAAGAAAAACTCATCTTGAAAGACCTGAGGGTGAATACATTTTCAAAAAAAAATTGGGTGAACTAATCCTTTAACTTTATGAACTGAAGCAATATATTTAAAATCAAATGAATATTATGTAATTACATTACAAGCAGTTACTTAGGAATTTCATAAAACCATTATGAATTAGCCATATTAGTAATGATTACTGTATTTTGCAGTCTGCCTGTAGCTTGTGCACATATCTCTTATGTTAGATTATATATAACGGCATTTCATTTATATAATGTCATTATATAAAGGGACAAATGGGGAAAGATGATGAGCCTTAACTTTGATTTTCTACCTCCACTTTAACCCATGTTAGAAACGGCATCTATGGTTAGATGCGAGCAAGTTATTTTTAGCCGCTGTGCTGACTCTAGTTTGCACATTATTCAGGGTGCAGATAGGAGATGATAATGGTGCTATTTGTGTCAGCGGCTTTATTAGGAGCCATAAAGGGAACCAGGGGGCAGGGCGACGCTGTAGCGTGTTTATCAGAGAGGTGAGAGGAAAAGCGCAGCAAACTCCATCTCCCCAGCTGCTTCTTCACCTGGGCAAACGACTGAATTGAGCTTGATTGCAGGTGGCTTATTAGAGCGTCAAACATGCATGCAAGAGAAGATGCAGAGAAAATGATCTTTTACAGATACAATCATATAATATTTCAATCAAATAATATTTCGCTCACTTTGCAAGGAAAAAATGCAAATGCAATTTCTCATCATCATATTACAAAACTTGTATGAGCTTCTTTCTTCTGTAAAACAAAAGGAGATTTAAAAAACAGTTTTGTCTTTCGCATGCAATTAAGCAAAAAAGATGCAAAAACATCAGAAAAGTATTATTAAAGTAGTCCAAATCACTGAAGTCATACAATAGAGAAGCTAGAGAGTTCAATCATTGATTCACAAATTAATTAGAAAATCAAATGTTTATCACACTACCTTGGACACCTAATTGAGTGCAAGTTTGTGTTGTAATTAGAGTGATTATTGGTTGAACTGTGTTTGAGTAATTGGTTAGACTGCTCTCTGTGGACCTGCACACAAACAAGGACAAAGAAAAAGAGAAAAAGAGGGGAAAAATAGAGGGATGTGTGCACAGTGTGGCCTTCACTTGTACTACATGCAAATATTGTAGAGCGTATTCATCATACAATAAAAAAAGTATATAAAAGTAAACACAAAAGAAAAAATGAACAGGTACCCTACTCTACAGCCAAAAGGACCATGTGTTCCATTCAGAATTGAAGGAGATAACCTTTTAAATTCCAAATCGCATCTTAAATTTGAACTGAGGTAGCAAAAAGGAAGCAGAATTGTAGGAAATAGAATTTAAATGTACTATGGAATTTTCTGGCATGAGTTTATTTTTGGAACACTTGTGGTTATAGCTCCATGAATATATTATATAATTAATGAATGCCAATATTTACTTTTTTTTTATTACCAATGGGCATTGGGCATTGTGTTGTATTGTATGTCAAAATCAAAACAAGTAACATTTTTTTAAGAGAAATCTAATCAAAAATGTAAATTATTTGAGATATATACATATTCTATTATCAGGGAATAAAAAAAAGAGGCATAATTATTTTAAACTGATATATAATATGTACGTTACTTCCTGTCAGTCAGATTGCACTCACAACTCAAATTCAAACTCATGAATGAAAAAAAGAGTTTTAAAGAGGTTTCTCATATGTGTTTTGTCAATGTGTGTTTTTCATTTATATTTCTTTTGCTGTTGTGCAACCATATGAGCAACAAAGGACAGTCAATAAGAGCAATATGACTAAATAATTACTTATCTTTCAGACTAGCCAGGAGCCTGTGGTTTTGGTAAGATCACTACATTGGATGAATAGTCGTGGACGTAAACTGTAAATGATTTCTCTCTATATACACACATATAGTACACATTTAGTAATGGTAATGGGGCCACTGATAAGTGAAAAATAGCTCATTATATGTCTTGACAACTATTTTCAGCATGTATTAACTTAAGTACTGAAACCTCTGACTACTGTGAATGGGTTTCGTTACTCAAAAGCACAGTGACAGTAATGAGATTTGTTCAGAAAGCGAGAAAGGTCTTATTTTTTCCATCATGCAGCAGGTATTTTATACTTATGGACAATGATTATAAGCTAAAAATAGATTTGTCTTCTCTTTTACTCAGCGTGCATTTTGTAAGGAAAGATCTGAGATTTGAGATCTTACTCATGACACTGAAAAAACTTTGGAAACTAAAGAACTTTTGGAGTTGAGCAAGAGCTCAGGGCCTCATTCAAAAGCTATACATTGTCAAATATAAAGGAAGATGAATGAAGAAATATGGCTGCTCTTTAGATTTGGTCACATTTAGCTCTGGATCAATTCCTGCTTAAGAACCGTGGTAAAGACTGAATTTGAGAAGTTTAGCTGTGCCTGGAAGAAAGCTGACAGTACAAGTCAGGAAGAAATCTGCTCAATGCTGCATAACATCTCAAAGGTCTGTGGCTTTGGCAGTGTTTCTGTTCAAATATACTATAGTGGGAGTGTCTTATGTATGGTTTATTGTTTCTTTTGTTAACCTAGCCACAATAAAACCAAAAAAAAACATGCAATCTGCTTTTTAAATCTGAATATAGTTACATGTAACTTTAGAGTGGAGACTTGGATCAACTGAGACTTGGATCAAACCTGAGGACACTGCCACTCCTGCAGCTCTCTCCACTAATTTCACTTTTTCCCACACCCCTCGCACGATTGGGAGGGGTGGAGGCACTGGTCTCCTTATTTCAAATGAATGGAAATTTGATCTTCTACCATCTCCTACAGGCAACAGTTCATTTGAATCTCATGCAATTACTATTACCCACCCTGCTAAAATCCACGTTGTAGTTGTGTATCGTCCCCCAGGTCAACTGGGTGACTTCCTGGAGGAGTTGGATGTGTTACTGTCAAACTTTCCTGAAGATGGTACTCCTCTGGTACTGCTCGGTGACTTCAACATCCACCTAGAAAAACCCCAGGCTACTGACTTCAACACTCTTCTCACTTAATTTGACCTCAAACGAGTGTCTACTACGGCTACTCACAAATCAGGTAACCGACTGGACCTCATCTACACACGCTACTGCTCCACTGACAACACATTAGTAACTCCACTGCACACCTCAGACCACTTCCTCATCACTTCTAACCTCACACTAACTTCTGACATAGCACACGCTCCTTCGCAGGTCACCTTTCGACGTAACCTACGCTCGCTCTCTCCCTCTCGCCTATCCTCAATGGTTTCATCCGCACTACCTTCACCCTCTCAGTTTTCAGCACTCGACACAAACAGTGCTACTGACACTCTTTGCTTCACTCTAACATCTTGCTTAGACAACTTTTGCCCCCTTTCATCCAGACCAGCACGCGCTACCCCCTCTGCCCCCTGGTTGTCCGATGTTCTCCGTGAACATCGTGCTAAACTAAGGGCTGCAAAGAGGAAATGGCACAAATCCAAAAACTCTACCGACCTTAGTGTGTATCAGTCACACCTCTCTTCCTTCTCTGCAAATGTCTCCACTGCTAAAATGACATACTACCACAACAAAATTAACAACTGTTCCGACTCTCGCGCACTCTTCAAAACGTTCTCTTCTCTTCTCTGTCCTCCTCCCCCTCCTCCTTCATCAACTCTTACAGCTGATGACTTTGCAACTTTCTTCACAAATAAAACAAAAACCATCAGTGACCAATTCCTCACACCACAAACTAATAATAACTTCATAACGACAAATACACAATCTCTCACCTCCTTTTCTCCTCTCTCGGAGACGGAGGTTTCCAAACTCATCCTTTCCAATCATCCCACTACTTGTCCGCTAGATCCTATCCCCACTCACCTCCTTCAAGCCATTTCTTCTTCGGTCATACCTGCGCTTACTCACATTATCAACACCTCGCTTCACACTGGTACATTTCCCACAGCATTTAAGCAGGCTCGGGTAAGCCCACTGCTTAAAAAACCTGCTCTAAATCCAGCACTTTTAGAAAACTACAGACCGGTATCCCTTCTTCCATTCATTGCAAAGTCACTTGAGCGAGTTGTGTTCAACCAACTCTCTCTGTTTCTTGCACAGAACAACATTCTGGACAACAACCAATCTAGCTTCAGAAGTGGCCACTCAACTGAGACTGCCCTACTCTCGGTTACAGAGGCCCTGAGACTGGCAAGGGCAGCTTCCAAATCCTCTGTACTCATCTTGCTGGATCTGTCTGCTGCCTTTGACACAGTTAACCACCAGATCCTCATGTCCATCCTCAGAAAGATGGGCATCTCAGGAACCGCCCTCCTGTGGTTCGAGTCTTACCTCTCAGATAGGTCCTTCAGGGTGTCTTGGAGGGGTGAGGTTTCAAAGTCACAACTTCTTGCTACTGGAGTTCCTCAAGGCTCAGTGCTTGGACCACTTCTCTTCTCCATCTACATGCCGTCATTAGGATCGGTTATTCAGAAGCATGGCTTTTCCTACCACTGCTATGCTGATGACACTCAACTCTACTTCTCATTCCAACCAGATGATCCGACGGTAACTGATCGCATTGCAGACTGTCTGAGTGACATTTCTAGCTGGATGATGGACCATCACCTTCAGCTCAATCTTGCTAAGACAGAACTGCTCGTGTTCTCCGCCAACCCATCACTTCACCACAACTTCTCTATACAGCTGGGTTCGTCAACCATAACTCCTTCCAGGACTGCCAGGAACCTTGGAGTTGTGATCGATGATCAGTTAAGCTTCACAGACCATATTGCTACAACGGCCCGGTCCTGCAGATTTGCCTTATACAACATTAGGAAGATTAGGCCCTTCCTGTCAGAGCAAGCTGCACAACTCCTTGTCCAAGCTCTTGTTCTCTCCAGACTGGACTATTGTAATGCTCTCTTGGCGGGCCTTCCCGCATGTACTATCAAGCCTCTGCAACTGATCCAGAATGCAGCAGCTGGTCTTTAATGAGCCGAAAAAAGCTCACGTTACCCCTCTCTTCATCAGGTTACACTGGCTACCAATAGCCGCTCGCATCAAATTCAAGGTACTGATGTTTGCCTACAAGACCACAACTGGCACTGCACCAATATACCTAAACTCGCTAGTTCAAACTTATGCGCCCTCCAGAAGCTTGCGTTCTGCAAGTGAACGACGTCTTGTGGTGCCATCCCAAAGAGGTACCAAATCACTCTCACGGACCTTTTCCTGGACTGTGCCCAGCTGGTGGAATGACCTCCCGATCTCAATTCGAACAGCTGAGTCTTTAGCCATTTTCAAAAAACATCTAAAGACACATCTTTTTCGCCAGCACCTGACTAACTAATACTAACACTTACCTATTCTATTTAATAAAAAAAAAAAAAAAAAAAAAAAAAAAACAATCCTAGCTACGTGTACTGTGCTAGACTAACTGAGACTTGTCATGGCACTTGTATACTGTTGCTCTCTCGATGGTCTGATTGCTTCTATTGTTCTCCTCATTTGTACGTCGCTTTGGATAAAAGCGTCTGCTAAATGATTAAATGTAAATGTAAATGTAACTTTATAATTTAAGCACTAAATCTCCAAATTACACATTTTGCTGCCAATATGAATCTTTCTCCTCTCACGTCATTACAAAATGAATCATACAACATATTATATATATTGCAAAACATACATTTAACATATGATACATTTGCAATCAACATATAATATATACAACTATTTTTTTATTATTATATAGTAGATGATTCAGCATGTCCAAATTTGGTTTCGCTTGGCTTTTAAAAGCATGAAATAGGTTTATTTTTGTAATATACAACTAATGCTTGAATTTGAGTTTAGGTAAAACAGGACGCAGAATTAAAAGTAGAATTAAAATGAATTTAAATTCAAAGATATTCATCTCTCTTTTGAAAGATGGAAAAAAAGTTTAAAAAGACTAAAGGTTTAAAGGTTGAAGGTTTATTTCTTGACAGATGAACAAACAAATGGACAAAATGATAGAATGAGAGACGGGTAGAAAGAGCAATAAATGGACAGAAAGATTATAACAATAGATAGATATAAAGAATGATAGATATAAAGATAGATAGATCTCATCGTTGAACATGTACTATCAGTCTGTGCATTGAAACGTACAGTCAGATTAATAACTCATGAAAGGAAGCTGGTAAGCAGAGTTCTGAGGGCGATGACCGCGACCATCTGGCGGATCTATTTTATCAACCCACGAATGAAACATTTTACAAGCTTTAAATGTACGTTATGCTGATGCACGTCACACCTCATTTACAACAAGGGCATTCGAATGATGAATCAAACCTGAGCGCTGGCTGCAGTACTCATTCAGCAGAGATCCTCCAGTCAGCGCCAGGTATAGGGAACAAGCACGGGCAGGTCAATGTGATGGGCGCAGTGTCTTAAATGGCAAGGGGAAAAAACATGGCCCATTAATTTTCATATTACATATCAGCTTTACTGGAACTGCTTTTGTCCTTAGCGATAAAAGACTTGATATCAAAGTTATTGCTTCTGTGTGGTCTCACTTTCTCAAACACACACTCTCTCAAATTCTTTTTTCACTTTCTGTCTCCCTCTCTCTCCCTACAGATTAAATGACATTAACACACAGCCAATTATGGTTGGAAAGTTGTGAACAAGTCTTCATGCACAGACCGGTATTTGCCCCAACCTGCCTGCCCATCCCCACCAGTTTATCTGAGCACCATGCAAGGGCTTATGTGTTTGTGCTGTGTCCAAGACACTTAACAACACCTTTTCCATTCACTCAAAAACACAACAAATGTTCTTGACAATGCAAAAACACCTTGTCTAATTTTAACACAGTTGAGCTCAGAAAATCGTGCAAGACTGTAAAGTTTTTGCCTATCAAAAGGTTTCCTTATAAAAAAATAAATAAGTATATGTTTAGAGAATCATAGCAAGGTGTTTTAAATTCAGACTTTCAAATCCAGCATTTGAGGTTGACTGCAGGTGAGTATCGAGGGAAAGGTGAAGGAGAAGATGAGAAGATGAGAGAAAGAGCCCTAGAGATGAGACGAGGTGACCTTGATTTTCTTGGAGGGGGATCCTGTCCACACCCAGCTCATAAATTCAAGGCTGGGGCCTCCAGATAGTTTTGATGATCAATAAAACATAATTGAATTTCTTCATAGATTTTACTAAATGTGTTATAAAACCCAATGGAAACAGTAAATTCCAGGTTTAAATGCAAGTCAATGACACCTATGCTAAATAAATCTTCCAAAGTAGCGAACAATTCCCACTCTTGATATTTTTGATTTTTAAAAGTTGCTGAACCTGGATATTGATTTTCCTTCATGATACTTAAAGCTGATATAAGCAATTGCATACACTGAAACAGATGATCTGAGAAATCTCTTGTGACAGCCCTATAAACAGCAAAAAAAAAAAAGTGTTTTAGCCAATCATATATGCTCTGTGCCTGTCAATCACTTTGTGCATTAGGGATTTCTGGCATGTATTTGGAGATTTGGAGTGTGTAGCAGTAGCCCAAATGGTAGAACATAGCACTAGCAACTCCAAAGTCATGGATTTGATTCCCAAGGAAAGAAAGAACTGATAAAATGTATACTTTAAATGCAATGCAAGTCACTTTGGATAAAAGCATCTGACAAATGTGTTAATGTGTCATAATTGGAACAACATGACTGAAATTATTATTGATTATAATGTAATGTAATTGATTTTTTCACTAAGCCCAACCTTAAAAACATTACTGACTTAGCAACTATTGCCATCCACCATTTTCTCAGAAAAGCTTTCCTTTTCTCATTTTTTCCCTCTGTTTCTTCTTTTATCCTTTTCTGTACAGCACTTTGGTTCCACTTGTGGTATTGAAGGTGCTCTGTAAATAAAGTTTGAGTTGAGTTGAGTTGAGTTTTTTTTCTAATATATGGAGGATCAGTGAATGAAATATTACAGAAATTGCAAATCAAAAATCTGAAATTATGATAAAATGCTGGCTCACTTAAAATAGTGGCTTAAGGTATGTAGAGAGGATGCAAGTGGCACTTTTTCATTCTGCTTACACTAATGTTATCAGTTGCAATCCCTTTTAAATGAGGCTTTTCTCAGTTTACTGCGATAAGCATTTTTCCAAGTTCTGATCTGCAATGTCTGCAATTTTTAATCATGTTACTGCATAATTTATTTAATGAAAAAGTCAGATAATGAAAAAGACAGATAAACTACTATTTCATGAAAAAGATTGATAAACTGCTGTTTTACTTCATGAACAGAGTGACCATAAGTCTAATTTTCCCAGACATGCCCTGGCTGGGATTTCTAAATTGCTTAAAAAGTCCAGGTTTTGGTGTTGTTTTCTGATTGTTTTTATACTTGCTGAAGGTAATGACTCAAAAGTAGTTTGATCATAGTGTTCAGGCACTGTACATAATTAACCAATCATGATATGCGAGAAGGTAGGATCTACAGAGAACAGTCATGCAAATACACATACATTTAATGTATGAAGACTGTAGCGAGCATGTCAACAGGAAAACAAAGCAAAAAGCCAGTTTCCAATTTTTCCCATTTTAGGCAATTTCTAAATCCCAGCCAGGACAACGTATGACCACCCATGAAAGCAATTTCCTGAAAAACACACTATTCACACAAATCTCCAGTCCATTACTATGTACAGCTTGTCTGAATTAGCAACAATAGCCAAGGTAGGTGGAGCTTAAAAATAAAATGGTCAATTAACTGTCTTGTAAAGAAAAAGAATCTGGCAAAAGAACTGTTGTATAACGATTGCTTTTCCTTTCACTACAATCTGCTCTGCCCCCCCGACACCGAGAAAGAGGAAAAGCAGCTCTGGAAATCACATCTGACAGAATTTGCTGACGGAACACAGTGATCAGAGACAGTAACGACGTCTGCGTGTGGCGGCATGCTTTGTGTTTGCTTGCATGCTTGAGCGTGGGTTGAGACGCGCCTTAATGAAGCACCCCTGTGGGACAGACATCCTTCAGAAGTGGCAGCTGTCTGTGTGTCATTAAAAGAAAAAAGTCAGTGGAGGCAACAGGAAATTAGCCTGAGGTCAACATCCTCCCCACGACACACGCTCATGGACCAATGACGCACTGTGATGGAGAGTTAACGAGGCGGCTTAGCATGAGTTTGACCTTCACTCTTTGAACCTCTGGAGAAAAACTCTGATATGAGGCTTAGCAACCAAACACCTCTGCTTGACGAACGCCTGCCTTTGAACTCCACAGCAGCCCAGAGTCACCTTGGAGTGATGTATCTGAAGTCTAAAGGGCCAAAGTAGAATAGTTTTACATATTTCAAACCATACTTTGAAGGTGCTATGTGGGCATAAAGTGTATGATACAATAAAAAAAACTGAAAAATTGATCTTTTCCTGTCATTTATAGACCCAAAATGTCAAGAAATCGCAGTTGTTTTTTTCTGTGTTCACGTATTGAAACAAGAAGTGGTGATACTTTACAATAAAGTTCAATCAGTTAACATTAGTTAATGCATTTATTAGTTAATAGTATTTTTTTAATCTATACACTCTAAAAAATGCTGGGTTAAATACAACCCAGCGCTGGGTAAAATACGGATGAACCCAGCAGTTGGGCTACTGCCTAGAAGGTTGGGTTAAACATTTAACCCAACTGTTGGTTGAAACAACCCAGCATGTGTTCTGTCCAATATTTACCCAGCATCGGGTTGTATTTAACCCAGCATTTTTAGAGTTTAGGTTTATGTTAGTCCATAAATATACTATTGTTCATTGTTAATCCATGTTTGTTCATGATACAGAAAGTAATGTTCATTTATAAAACTTGAAATGTAAAAAAAACAAAATTTTGCTCATTGATAGTTCATGATACCTAAAGCATTAACTAATGTTAACCAACTGAACCAATAGTAAAGCGTTACCCAGGAATTTTGGACAGGACGTACCAATAGATTGTGCCAATTCATAGTCAACAGGCATTATATGTCACAGCAATGAACTACAATTTGCTACTTACTAGGGGGAGGGGCATTCTCATTCTAGAGAGCATTTGATTGGACAACAATCTGTGCAGTGCAGGACGAGTCATCAATATTTCTGGTCCATTTTCCTGGACAAGAAAAAGTGTACATTTTAAATGCATATACTACCATTCCTAAAATGTATAATGTAACAAAAGTTTCTATTTAAAATAAATGTTGTTCTTTTGAATATTCTACAATTCAACTGTTTTCCACACTGCTAATAATAAGAAATGTTTCTTGAGCACCAAATCAGCATATTAGAATGATCTCTGTAAGATCATGAGACACTGAAGACTGGAGTAATGACTGCTGAAAACTCATCAAAAGTAATTATATTTTAAAATATATTAAACTTGCAAACAATTTTTTTTTAATTATAATTATATTTCACAATATCGCTGTTTTTACTGCAATTTTATCAGGTAAACGTAGCTTTTGTAGAATTCTTTCTATCTGCTAAAGGTTAATTTAGTCAACTTTTAGGAGTGTGCTAGCATATAAATGTCTTCAATGCTAATAAATATGGAATAAAAGCCACAGGGAGTAATGTGTGAAATTTACCTTGAACTGGCCAGCTCACGATTTGTGGGACGTGGAACATGTCCTATTACAGTAAGCACACATGCAGATAGCAGCCTGACAGTCAATTAAATGAGTGAGATTCCCTTCCGCTTGCTCTCCTGGAGACATAATTGCTATCTAACAGCCTAGACCTTGGCACTCAGCTCTACCAGAGAGGGTTTAATGGTGTTATTCAAGAAGAGAGCTGACATTCCTTCACACCTGGATTTTGAATTATCACGAAGATGGCCATGCTGCTCAAAGACGAGGAAACATTACTGCATTTGTGTTTGCTCAAGTACACTTACCTCAAGACAGAATTAACATTGTGAGATATATAGAATGTATCTTTTAAGAGTAAGTACTAGAGTTTTAAATGCTGAGAATGCGATGTTGTAAATGTACATAGCAGGTCTAATATCAGAGAAGATTCACAGTGAATGCCCAGCTAACAGGAACCATCCTCAGAAACGTTGTCAAGGTTCTCTCAAAGTTATAAACAAACATTATTCCGGTTATATAAGTTATCTGGTCATTATGTTGTCAAAATGTATTCTTTATACATCTGTATACATTTTTTTTCCTGAAATGTTTTCGTTGGATGTTCGTCTAACATTTTTAAATGTTACTACTTGTTTCAGTATTTTTAGAGAACATTCCCATAATGTTTGCAAAATTGAATGGAATGTTCCCTTAACATTTGCATAAGAAAAAAAAAACATTAAAAAAATTAGATGTGTTGAACATTCAGAATTAACTAAACATTAGCTAAACATTCTCAAAAACATTTATGTTAGCTGGGTTAACTGTGAAGGATGTGTTACAGTTTGGGCTGAGCTGGGCATACTTGGAGCATGAATTAAAAAAATATTAATATGAATATCAAATCATCTCATTTTTTGCCACAGGGAGAGATTATTCCCCTTAGTCTGGCATAAATGCATCAAATTCTCAACCGAATTCGTCCCCTGTGGCATTCTACAGGATTCTAGAACACTCTAGAAGACCGAGTTCTAGAGCTTGTATCCGGGCGAGCGGGGTTGTTCCGGCTGGCAGAACGAGGGCTGCTCACCCGCTCCCCAGATGCCCCTCTGGAGGCGGCCTGCACTGCACCAGGAATTAACCACAGCCGGGGGCAGCTGGGCGTCTAGAGGACAAGCTTTCAAAGCTTCTCACCATCAAAGAGCGAACTAATTCATTCAAAACCACAGTGTGAAGAAGAGAAGAGAGAGAGGAATTGAGTTTGCATGGCAGGTTCAATTTTACTGGCATTTTCAAAAGCTGAATCCTAATGACTGGAAGTGGGAATTGTTTAAGTAACATGGACAGAGCCAGAGGAAAAAGTGGTATGTCGTAGCAATCACTCTTAAAACAACATTTTTGAAACATTTCTAACAAAATACTGTAGTTACAGATGTTTTTAGCTGCTACCGTAAAATCATAATAAATTAAAATGGAATCTCCTTTAAGCCTGGAATGCAGTACATGACTTTTGTCACTTTTCTGGGAAATGCTAGTTGCTGAAAGTCAACACTATAGTTGCTGAAAGTCAAAGCCAGTCTGCAGATTTTGGACAGTTGAAGATTACAGTTTTCAGAGATAATTCCATAGTGTAAGATGGCCACAGACTCCAATTATTTTTTTAGCTACAGACTATGATTCCATCCAGTCAGAGGATATTTTGAGCTTATTTTAAAAGGCATATGCATGTTTCTCTGTGTGTTTGCTGTATTCAGAATGGCCTGAAAGTCTGGCAGAGTGTGATCTTCAGTCATTTGGTGAATGATGCCCAGTGTTTGAAAATCTGCTTCGATTTTAAAAATTGTATAGTGCTTTCCAGCCTTTAAACTGTTAAAGTAGCCTTTAGAATTATTCTTTCATTTTTACTTTTTTAATGACAGTGGTGGCTAATAGTGTACCATATCTTAATATTAGCAGCAAGTGCAGTACTTCTAGTATGTTGGCAGAAATGACATATTCAGCTCTCAAAATGCAATAAATATAATTATTATTATTGTTGTTGTTGTTTTAAATAACTTATTTTGTCACATGCTGGCCAGGGATACTCACATGAAATAGATGATGCTGGGAATGGAATTCCAATTTTACACGAAACAACAAGCATTCCACATTTCAAGCTCCACATGGTTGTCACGTGACCTCACAATATTACATGATTGTCTTTTATCCTCCTTAAACTCAAATAGCCAATTTCTGTTTTTAATTCACATTACTGTAACATTTCTTACCTTTTGGCAGACTAATCAAATATTCAAAGTTAAAAAAGAGATTGCAGTTGTACTTAATTCGGGTACTGGAAAGATGAGGTCAAGTTGAGCACAGTGCATCATGGGATACAATGTTCCATGCAGTACGCTGTGTCATACACTACACATTGCAAATGCATCTGGGTATTCTATGTGCAAAAAATGTTGCACATTTTACATATAATACACAAATAGTGCAGAAATAGTAAGAGAGGTATGTTAGTATGCTACTCTGAACAAAGCCAGAATTCATTATTTTGCCTAAAGGACACTGATGTTTAAATTATGAAAATGAAAGTTGCAGAATGCATGAGGCTGCGTACAAAAACACTCTTTTCATGGAGTGTGCGCTAACTGATTGAGCTTCACAGCCTCATAAAATCCATGCCTGTTATAGTCAGCGGGGCGAGCGCAGGAAATACGGCTCTCCATTCAATCTGTCTTTCTCTCTCCCTCCCCCTCCGAAAGACTGCCATGCCACAGCCTCATGACATCCCTCAAACCTGCTTGAAAGGGGCTGCCCTGACAGGTTGCTGTGGAGAGGCCTGTCACAGCAAGGCTGGCTCTCAAAAACTCCAGATCATCGTCTCCCATGGGGAAAATCTTTCTCTCACTAACACACACACATACACACCTGTCAGGATCTCTTAACTGGTGTCTGGCTAACCTTGGGCAGCTGAAAAGGCTGAACAGCATTTTTTTCTCTTTCTCTAGTAAGCCCTCTCTCATCCCTCCCTGCGGACCATCAATAATGCAGTGTGAAACCCTCCCTTATATGATTTATCAGGAGCAGGAGGGGATGAGGCTGCCCTTTCTGTATGTGAACATCTGCAGACATTAATATCCGACAGGGGGGCCCAGGTCAGACCCCAGCCGCGCTCCTGTGCCACGTCCCACTGAGCAGGCAGGCAGGGAATACCTCAACGTACAGCCACGGCATGCATTTCAAGCATCCGTTAGTCTGAGAGAGCGGGAGAGGAAATATATGAAGAGAAGGCAGACAGTCGTGGGCCTAATCATCAGTGTGAAAGCTCTTAAAACCTGTTAACATGCACCAGGACGCCAGCGCACTGAAAGCTCTTTGTTTGCACATGTCATTGTTTTCAAACAGATAAAGTAAAACAGGACAAAATTAATCTTGACAAACTATATATCATTTTGAAGGTCTAAGCCTCAAGCATCGACGACAGATCGCTGTTTTTCGATAGAAAGCTTATAAGGAATGTATTTGCTAAATTTGTGTAAGCAGTACACATCAAAACATGTATAAAAAAAACCGCAGTACATACCAGATTCATCCTGATAACGACTCTCAAACGTATCCACTGCTGTAAATCCCGGTTTAGTTTGAGAGATAAGGGTCCACTGAACAACATTCCATCGAGCACTTTTAGTCCAAAGAAACAACAACGTTGTAATTTGGATCGTTATTCATTTGTTTACGTCTCATCTCTTCAGGGAGAGTTATTGTTTGTGTCCGTTATGGAACAAATTACGCTCAAAAACAGCGTCTTGGTGGTAAAAAAAAAAAAAAACAGCATGATTTTGTAGCAGGCAATGTCCCAAACAGAATGAAATCATCCAAAAAAAAAAAAGTCAAAGATACACGGAAGATTGTTTATTTGAATTCTGGCGCTCCCTCGCGACGGCGCGTGACGCACGCTGTGACGCACCTGTCATCTGATGGGGGCGTAACTTAGCGATCTTTTTAGCACAAATAAACCTTTTTTTTTTTTTCTTCTTCAACAGTTTTCATATATGTTTGCGTGTTTTGTGGGGAATTGCCTGTATCTGTATGATTAACATCTGTATGGCTGATAATCAGCATGTAATTACTGACTGTTCACAGATATCAGTGTGAATGCAGTCTATATAAAAGGCCATTATAATGTGATTATTGACTATATGGGCGGCCATCTGTATGATTAGCATCTGTATGAATGATCGTCAGCATGTGATTACTAATGTATGAGCAGGAGCATCTGTATGTCAGGAAATCAGAGTATGTACTTAAGTTATTTTTTTTTTATTATTATTGTTTTTTTTTCATCACTCAAAAATTATTGTATTTTTCTAGTGCTCAAATAAATCACTGATATGATGTCTAAGATTCTGTCTACTGTTTTATAATTGAAAAACTGCAGTGGCATGTATAATGACTAAATAGTTTGTAGTAGAACCCTTCAATAATTTGGTAAATATTTTTCCTCAAACAGAGGGGGGGGGGGGGGGGATCTCATTTTTCATGGTATCTTCTTCAGATTTGAAATATAAACTCATGAGACATGTGACTTTCAACCCATTACTTTTCTGGATTGCTTCAGGACTGATTTCATGTATTTTTATATGAAATAAAAAAAAATCAGTGTGGTACAATTTTTATCAAGGCAGTGTCTATAACTTTTTATATTTTTGAGCATTATCAACTCTGGATGAAAAGCCCAAAGGGTCTTCTTTCCAAAGACACCAAAATTGTGTGTGTGGCACACTGAAGTCAGGAGCTGTTACCATTTTAAGTTAGTTAGTCATTTTCAGCTGTGATTCCCAATATGGGAATCAGGTTAACAGGTTTTTAAGAAACGAACTTGTCACTGGGGTATCACTAATTCAAAGGTCTGGTGTGAGATCACATTAAATTAACAAGGGAGTCATGTCAACAGCATTTAATATTAAAAAGAGTGAAATATTTAGAAAGAGAAGAAATTACCTCCGTATTTCAATATAGTGCAAAAAAGACTTCTTGAGTTTTTAATTAGACTTATGTGATTTGTGTGTTTGAATAAAAATTTTCAAAATCCTTAAAACAAAATTAATTTACTTGCGAAGGAATTCTGCACAGGATACATAGATTTGTGTCATCAGATCAGGTTATATTTAAAAAGTGAGAATTAAAGGCCTGAAAATCTTGCTTGAAGGAAATATTTTAACTGGAAAAAGTTACAAAAATACTTAAGAAGTGGACAATGATTTATCATTATCATCATTTCATGAACTTAATCATCACTTTTGATGTTTTCCAGTAAAATGCATCTATAAAACCAAATATATTAAGTAGAGAAGCAAAATGCACCAGATATAAACAGGCAAATTACAGTAATTTTTTCTTGTTAAATAAATATTTCTGTTTAAAACAAGAAAATTATTTGCAAATAACTTGCCAACTTATTTAATTGAGGATATATTCTCTGTAAATTGACAGTACGCCCCAAAATGGAAATTCTGTCATCATTTACTCATCCTAATTTCATTCTAAACCTGTCTGACCTTCTTCCTGTAGAACACAAAAGAAGATATTGGTGGGATTTTGTTTATACGCATCGATAAAGTCAATGGGGTCCAATATTTTTAGACCCCCAACATTCTTTAAAATATCTTATTTTGTGTTCAGCAGAAAAAAGGACAACATACAGGTTTGGAACAGCATGATTTTTTATGCTTTTTTATTAATTATATGGCTTTAAGTATGTTCACACATTTTTTAAATATATATAAAATAATAATAATTACTTTTACAGCATGCTATGATGTTCTCCACATCAGTTCCTGTCCTCTCTACCCTAATAATAATTAAAAAGTCGACATTTAAAAAAAAAAAGGAATGCTTTGGGACTGACTCCCTCAAATGCTGTCTAAATTAATGAATGATATCAATAGTACCACAAATTTACAAAAGCACATTTTGACACACCTTAGATGCAAAATCCATAATGGATCCCAATGTGATAGAACGAATCATCACAGCCAGCTAACAAATTCAATACTGCGATGAGATCCTCATCGTGACCTTCTCATTGATGGAGTTCCTTTAAGATTAGCTTGTCAAGGCATCAGTGTCTGGGGGTCGTTAAGATCGCCCCGCACCATTGACTCTGACAGCAGCTAAATGCTACAGTGAGTATTTATGGGACACCCCCACGGTCTGCTGCAACCAGCCAATCAGAAACGGCCACTGCATTCATTGCAACATGGAGGTCAGTGAAGGCAAGAAGAACTTCTACATACTATAATAAAAGTGATGACATTGAAACTTCAAATTAAGCCATGCAGCGACTGATGCTTGAACCACAGGTCAGATATTTCCCATTGCCTCCAGTCGCTCAGAGTTCTCCTTTATTCTGTATCACAGAGAGAGATCAAGAGAATCTAAGCGTCTGCCCCAAGTGAACAATTTAATAGGGAAAAAGAACCAGATACAGTAGAAAGATAGATAAATAAATAAATTTCAAAGTCAAACACGTTTCACAGGATCAATGTGTAGACTGGGTTGGCATGTCCTCCGGGTGCCAGACTCAAAAGCTCGCTTGCTTTACTTCAAAGAAGTAAGACATTTGAATTTCTAATCTCGACTCTATCAGCAGGCCTGAGGCTCAGCGACTGGCAAGAACCTGCATATACAGGAAAACTAGGACAGTATCCGGGCAGCAGGAGATGGATTCACACCTAAAGCCCAATTAATAATTTTCATTATGACTTCAGGAGCCAAGCAGAAAACGGAGAGTCTGCGAAAGGATAATTGAGCGTTTGTGACTCAGCCGGAAAGTTTGTAATACTGCTGAAAGCATTTTGCTGTAAGGCCACATAGATTTCTCAGATGATTCAGTCACATCTGCTGCAAGATAAAGCGATATGTTGTGAAACAGTTAGAGAGGGATCTGTTTAAATGAGCAGGTGCGATGCAAAAAAAGCTCAGTTGCACTGCAGGACGTCCTGCAATAGGAGATACACCTGTTCAGGTGACATTTAGCTCTGGAAATGTCAAACATAACTGTGCGCTTCTTAATTTCATGTATTATGCATCGCTTTAAAATGTGTGATTTGTGAGGAGTGTTGAGAGTCAATGTGGGGAGTTTCTAAACTTTCATAAAACTTCCAATTTATCTCCATCTCTTTCAATGCATCACTGATGCAAAAATAAAAATGAGTAAGTGAATCGCCTATTCATTACCATTTAAAAGTTTAGGGTCTGTATTAAGAAATTAATACTTTTATTCAGCAAGGATACATTAAATCAAAGACATTTATGTTACGTTATAATATTAAAATATTTCTACTCCAAATGAACACTGTTGTTTTGAACTTTCTATTTATCAAAGAATCCTGAAAAAAAAGATGTTTTCCACAAAAACTTTTAATCAGCACAGTTGTTTTCAACATTGATAATAATAAGAAATGTTTCTTGCACACCAAATCAGCATATTAAAATGATTTCTGAAGGATCATGTGACACTGAAGACTGGAGTAATGGCTGTTGAAAATTCAGCTTTGCCATCACAAGAATCAATTATATTTAAAAATATTTTACTATAGAAAACAGCAATAACATTTCACAATATTACTGTCTTTACTATATTTTAAATATAGTATATGTATAATCTACTATACTATGAATGCAGCCTAGATAGCATAAGAGACTAAAAAGAAACCTATCGACCCTAGAATTTTTAATGGTAATGTAAGAATGAAAAAGTAAACAATGAGTAAAAGTGAAAGTAAACAATATGAAAAAGTAAAATTCTATCTATCTATCTCTGAGCTCCATCAGGCAGTCAACACAAACTCTTGTATTGATTGACAGTAGAGGCCATTGTGACTCATGTGAGGCTGTACACCTGTGGAGCTCCAACTCTTAAATCAATTCCTTCCTGTTCCCCATAGAGCAAGACACTTCACCCCTGAATAAACGAGTCCCTGCCTGCTATCAATCAATAGAGCTGGATCTGTCAATACTACGGTAAGAAACTTCAGCTCAGTGACACGTAGTGACATTTTGGTGTTGGTAGGAGTGAAATGAGCCACGTTGGTGAGGAGGAAAATATGCAGAATTTACCAACTTGATTTTATCAAGCAACAGTCTCAATCCTCCTAATTATACCCTATGCTGTGAAAAACTATTTCCGTTTTATTTATTTTTAAAAGATGATTCTCATTCACACTTTTTGCTTTCTTTAGTCATGTACTTAAAGAAAGAAAGAAAGTTGCTTTTAGCCTTCATGTACAGAGTACGTTATATAAAACATCTGTAGCGGTACTTGAGAGCCATCTAGTGGTCAAATAATGTAACGACAACAAACAGCTGGAAACTCGCACGAACCGCCAGAGGAATAATCCACTCATTTATTCGAACAACGACCAAAACAATTGTACACTCGTTTAATTGTATTTCATGTGAATGACCACCATTATTTAGCATTTTTATGAAAGAACAGAGAATGCACTTTGCTGAAAGAAAAAGACTGGTTTAAATGGATCGGATCAGCTCAAAAGTGCCCATAATCATTCTAAAACTGTCCAACAGACCAGCAAGAGACCAAGTTTTATTTACTTTTTTCTTTCTTGAGTAGTACGCTCAGGACGTTGGTCATTCATTTGTATTTTTATATTCAACATGGCACAGAGTAAGGTAAAGTATGAGCAAGCATAACATGATGTAATGTAATCAAAAGCTTTACTCAAGTGTTGCTTATAATGCAAAAAAAAAAGAAAAGAAAAAAAGGATTTTCACTATATAATTGTTGCATCAAAGCAACTTTTCTCAAGTTCAGATTTCCATCTTTTAATTTCCTCCTGCATCAAAACAGAAAGAGGATCTGAAACTCGGCTTCGCAGACAGCACAATTTAAAGCTGTTGAGTGTTTGAACAGTTCAACGTGATTTATAATAGAAACACACTACTGACAAGTCTCACACAACAAAACTAACGTTTTCTCAAGTTTCTTTTCATCAAAACATTTATATGCAGATCCTGTTCTTGATTTTTAAATACTGAAGTTTTAACAAAACTTTTTCAATGGTTTTATTGACCTTGTACAGCTAAACCTTCCTAAGAAACATGCCTTAAATTAATCTGAGAATAGTTCAATCACCTATTACATAATTAGCCATTATATTTACACAAAGATTACAAGCTAGTAACCTTATTACCTTAACTGTTGGTAGAATATTAGTAAAAATCTCTAGGTAACACTTGACAATAAATTCAAAGTTGTTAACATTAATGCAATAGCTAGCATGGACAAATAATGAATAATACTTTTACAGCATTTATTAACTTAGGTTGATTTTTTTTATACATACACTAATCCAAGTTTACTAAATTAACAATTACTATATTTATAAATTAACATTAAGCTAAATACAAAATACTGTAAAAATGCCATCAGTTAGTTCATGACACCTGATACATACATTAGGTTAACCAACTGAACCTTATTGTGAAGTGTTAGCAGTTTATAATTTCTCAGTTTGACAGTTCAGTATTGAGCAGTACACAGTGGTGGGATAGTATGTTGTGTGTGCAGTGCTGACACTGATGGGGATGAAGTTTAATAATCTTTATGACAACCTCAGTTATATGAAGAGTAAACTGGTGTACTCACAACTGCAGCGTGAGTACATAAAGATAAATTACAAAAACCCAAGATGTCCTCTTCAAAACCGCTTGACACAGTCACTAGTTTTAACTCTGAATGAAGTTCGTAAACACTTCCTGATTCAGGAAAGGCACAAAACATTTCCAGCCTGAGTGATTAGTTGTCCCACTGCATGTCCATTGAAAAGAAATATAATTCATTTCTTCACATAGTATCAACAAAATAGGAGAAGATTGTTTCACTGTTTCTTAAGTCTTAGGAGAAGTGTATCCCAGCGGAGTTGAATGCATGAAGAAGCCTACCATAAAATACAGATGCAGAAAAGATACTTAACGAACACCCCTCAAAAAAACAAACAATAAAAAGTATTTTTTATGAAGCAAAGTGCATCATACTTACACCATGAAATCATCTATATCCATGGAACGTGCCCTCTTGTCGCTAAACTTCGACTCTTGAAGGATGCTTTCAATTTTCGGAGCAATGTTGAAATCCTGTTGTACTTCCTGCAATACAATTTGGAAATGTATTTTAATGCAAGGGTTTCTGCAGGCTTTAAGAGGGTACATTTAAGACTTTTTCCAAAACCTTTTTTAAACCAATTAAAGAAGATTTAAGGAATAAATTAAAGGGAACACAGATTTAAGGCTGTATTTGTACTTTACAACAAGACAAAAATACTAAGGAAGACAATTTTTCTGCAATGTATGCGACTTCTAATGCCACGACTATGAATTTAGGACTTTCTGCCTTAATTTGTGGAAGTTGAATTTTGACTTCTTAAGACTCACAAAAGCTATGAATATAATGGTGTGTCTAGTATATTTAAAGTGTCAAAGTGAAGCAGACTCACTATGTTGTGCACGGAGCAATGGATTCTGTAGTTCTTCTCCAATAACTGTTCAACCGCAGCAGACCTGCATTTAAAAAAAAAAAAAAAAGTCAGTTCCATATCATGACTGGCCAGCTTCTTCGGATCGCTCAGCAAAACACCATTTAGGGATGTCTTACTTGAAGGCAGCACTGAGTGTTTTGTTCTTTCGGACAAATGCAATTCTGACAAGACCATCCCATTCCTATAAATGTGGAAAAACAAGATTATATTATTTCCAATTACTGCAAAGTCAGTATGCACACTTCAATTAAGGACAATTACCTGGAAGTTGATAGGCGGTGGAGGATTTTTGGGCTCTATCCTCACCACGCTGGACTCTACTTTTGGAGGTGGTCTGAAATTGTTCTTTCCCACCTTCATAAGCGTAACATTTTAGTGTATGATTTCACATATGAATTATAATGAGAATGCATTAAATTAATCTGAACAGGTACCAACCTTCATGAGGTGGTCCACGCGGGCTAGGAGCTGTGTGTTGATGGACAGCCTGCAGTACAGCTTGTCTCCTGGTTTAGCCACCAACCGCATGGCAAATTCCCTCTGGAACATCAGCACAGCACACCTACAGACAAAATAAATACAAAAATTGATCTAACTTTTCATTATTATTTTCCATTGTAATGCTTTGGGTTTTAACTGGTTTTGTAAAGTCGTAGACAGTATAATGGGGAGAAAATGAGCCACCCATACAAATGTGAATGGAAGAAATCATAATGCTCAATATGATGGCAGTATCTTTCAGTACATTCACGTTTATAAAACCAGCCTGAAAAACAGTTTCTCCAATTTCTTACCTAAAAAATGGCCTGTGAAGTAACAGCTTGAACACGAAAGGGGATGATATCTAGAAAAAAATCTCAGTGTGAATACCAGTGATTTGCTAAAACTTTACAAAGGTTTCATTAGTTAACTACATTAACATGACAAATACCTCTAAAGTTTATCTCAGTGACTGTTCATTTCAACATTAACAAATACGGCACATTATTAAAATCAAATCTGGTAATATTATCTATTGGACCTGAGCTAATAGGAACAAAAAAATGAACAGTTGTTTCAATAACTAATGCTAAAAAAAATTATAAATACTGAAACAAATGTGTTGCTGAATGTTAGTTAATGCATTAATTAACTAACATTAACTAATAGGACCTCGTTGTGAAGTGTTACCAGTAACTCTGAAGACAGTTCTACAGCAACCAAGGAGAAACAAATCTCTGAACCAGTACCTGATATGGCAAGTTAGCCACGCAGATGTCAAAAAAGGGGAGCTCTGTCTTGAGGACATCTCCTATGAGGATTTGAAGCTTGTTTTGCATTGGGCTGCATTGAAAACAGATTTTTTAATTAAACTGATTTTTAAAGTCAATCTTGACAACAGTGGCAATGAATGTGTATGAAAAACACTCACGTGCACTGGACTCTTTTTTGAAGTTCAGCAACAAGCCTGGTGTCCAACTCACATGCAACCACCTTTGAATTATAGTAAATAAAGACATTGTTTTGCTTTTGGGGGAAAATAATAATAAATATAAATCCATGAATCGCTACTTAAAATCCAGAAATAAACATTTAATGTAACTTATTTACTTTCTTGGCTTTCTCCAGAAGTTTGACAGTCATGTTACCAGTTCCAGGACCAACTTCCAGAACCACATCTGTTGGTCGTAATGCTGCCTGCAAAGACATTTTTGTGTTAAATCAACACACTGATTATGATTATGTTCCAGTGTAGTGACACATATAGAAAGCTGTCACTTTCTTTTGAAGAAAAATGACTTGGCAGAAATATAAAATGAATTTTTTGACAGAAAAAGTCAAAATCCACACTACCGACCTTCTCTATGATGCCGTTGACAACCAAAGGATTTTTTAAAATATGCTGACCAATACCAGTATTGAACATAATTCCTGAAACAGATCAATAAACATTGAATGTTTAAATGTCATAAATAATGTCACAATACAAATACAAACATTCTTTATGGTCCGAAAAACAGGCTTCATTTTCTTAGTCGTATATATAGCATACACAGTACAAAACATGAACGTTCCCTACCTTGACTCTTCACCTCCTGGTGTTGTCGAGATTTCTTCTCAGCTTTAACCTTCGGCATTTTGATAAGTAATGTTTGAACTTCCAAACTGTGAAATTTACAGTACAAATCTGCGTATACGTTTACTGTATCATAAACACGTGCAGCAACTGCTGGTTTAGTTCCTTTGGTTTCTCTCAGCTGATCGGATGGAAATCAGTCGACAGCCTCAAGCTCCCTCTGGCGTCGTGGAGGACGCGTGGCGGAACCGGAAGTGACCTTTCAGTGATGCTTTGCGGGTTATTTTTCGCGGCAATCCGAACGTGATGCAAAGAATATTGAGGAATATGACAGCTGATTTTTTGATGTTTATATAGAAGGTAATCTTTCACATTACTATATAATCTGTGGTAAAGATAAGTTATTTATTTCGCGCTTTATCTTCAGCTGAATAAAATTGTATTTAGAAAGCAAAATAGGTTGTTACGTTATTGTGTTTAGCGCTAGTTCAGTGTTTTATTTAACGTTAGCTGGACTCTTAATATTTCTCTCGGATACAATTGCGAATCTGTTATTCGGAACATGTATGCATCTTCTTGCTTCTGTTCTTAAGTTACAGAGTCTTCATATTTGAACATCAGAGGACACAATAACAATGGCATCAGTCACTGCAGAGGAAATCAAAACTGAACTGGACACTTTCAACATCGCCTTCAACGATGACACTGTGGATAAAAGTAAATGTCAAGTTTCTTATTTGTTGTTTTAATTTTTGATAATATAGTTTTATAAATACTAATTTAGTGAAATTATGTTTATATATATATATAATATTACACTCTTACAATGGTCGTATGCTGTAATAATTGTCTCTTGTAGTGTTGGAGCAGTGTTTGTGTCACAGGCTGAACGGGGAAGAGATCGTATGTGAGTGGTTTGCGTTCAGCTCCAGTAACGTTAAAGTCCAGCTGCCTCTCACTCTTGATAATCTGGACCAGTTTGAACATGAAGTTAGTATAAGTGTGCAAAACATGATAACTGCAACACAGATACTCTAAGATCTCCAGAGATGCCTTAATGAATAAGTAACACTATGTTTCCCTGCTTAATTTGTGTACTGTTTTTGTTCTCTTTACAGATACTGAACAAGAGGAAAAAGCCTAAAGGCTCATCAAAGGGAAGCCAGTTTAACAAGACAAGAGACATAAACTCTATCCAGGAACTGTATCCTTATTGCTCAAACAATCACTGGGTTGAATTTGATGCAATTTTGGGGCATTTTTTTCACTATAAATGCTCAAAGTAATTTTCTTAGCAGAGTCACACAGAATCCGAGCAGAAGAGGAAGAGGAGAGCTTGTTAGATTCCTATTCAACGCCTGCCAAAGTAAGAAAAATTGGAGACAGATTAATATGGGACACTTGATGGAAATGTACGGTAGATGGACAGATAGAAAATCCTGTATAGCTCAGCTCTTAAAAGTAAACCCAACTGTTTATTTGATATGCTTAAATGCTGTCATTTTCATATTCATTTGAAAATGTAAATGTTCATTTCAAATGTAAATGTATTCCTATCTCTATGTGACTGCAGGGCTCTCAGAAGCGAGCGCTGACCACCCCAGAACATCCTCAGTCCAAGAGAAGTGTGGTCCGACTCACCAGTCCCGGTCTATTGCTGTCACCTGCCAGCTTCTCACCAAGGTAATAAAATCATCGAACATTTATTCAGATTTTAATATATGAGGTATTTATGAGGAAACAGAACCATTAACAAAATCACCAATGTAACCTGAGCTACCCCACTAATTACCTTAAAGACAGTGTGGAATAATAAGCAGGGTAACCGGAATCTTAAGTCTTTCAACTTCCAGATAATGTTATAAATTTGATCTATAAATATAAAGTTGTGTTATGTGTTCGTGTAGTGCAACCCCTTCTCAAAAATATGGCATGCGTGGTGGGCGAGGAGAAGTGGTTTCATCGTTTGGAGCGGTGCAGGGTCCTCGCTGGACAGGCAAAGGACAGAGCGCTGTGAGGGTGGAGATGCTAGATGGAGGAGAGAATTCACTCATCAGCAGCTACAAATACATGTTCCAGAGACTGAGAGACGTGCGGGACGGTGAGGCCATGTTCTTGTTCTTTTCCAAATGTGCATTGTCATGTTGGATGTGGATTCTTCCACAATTACTGTAACAGTTCTGCCTGCATGGTGGGATGTAGATTTGTGTTTGTGTTGCATGAAACATACATATTGTCTTTTTTGATATTTATATTTGTTCTCTATGTTGTCTATAGTTTTGACCGAAAAGATTGAAGAACTCGGAGAGGAATTGCGAAGCCATTTTAACATAGAGGAATTCTCTCCAGTTTCATTACCTGTCCAGGTACAAGAACAGACATTATCGTGGACATTATAAAGAAAAGAGGCTAAATAATTCTATTTTTGATGTGATAAAAAGGAAAATATCTGTCTGCAGAAGTTAATTCTGCAGTCTGTGGGTATCCATTTTAACTAGATGTGATCTCATTTTTTTCTCTCTCTCTCGTAGGATAGCATCACAGTGCTGGGGCAAGTGTGTTGTGACAGTAACGGCAAGCTCAATGCCCAGTCTGTGCTGCTGGAGGCGGGACAGGAACAGGGGGGCAGACAGGTGCCTGTGGATCTGTCTGAGCTCAAAGAGTTCTCACTTTTTCCTGGACAGGTGAGATACACACCTACTTTTTGATGCATATTTTTTCTTTTTCTTTTATGTTTGTATTTATCTTATTGCTAAGTAATATTTTTATATTACATATAATTTTCAGGAACCAGAATTATTAGTAATTCACTTAAAATTCTGATTATTTTTCATTTGAGAAAATAATGTATAAGGGGGTGTATTTTTCCCCCATCTTTAATTATGCAATGTGTTTGACATATATTATTATCTATATGAGCAACATTCTATTATTCTCTTCTGTAGGTTGTTGTGATAGAAGGTATGAATACCTCTGGGGAGAAGTTTGTTGCTACCAAACTATATGAGGTATCTCTCGCAATTGGCACTTTTTTTTAATGAAATCTGTTTGGGTTAAGTTAGAATTTGTTAAATTGTGAGTTATATTTATTCAGTGATTTGTTTCCCCACCAGGGTATTCCCCTGCCTTTTTACTGTCCTTCCGAAGTGAAACAAGAAATGGATGAGGGTAAGATTGGTGAAAATGTATTAAGAACTTCCCTGTTGAGATCAATGCTCATATTAAACCCTTCATAACACAATTTTTCAGTGTCTGAGCCTGTGATGGTCATGATGGCTTGTGGACCGTACACACCCTCTGAAAGTCTGACCTATGACCCTCTGATTGACCTCATTACTATCATCAATAAAGATCGTCCTAATGTGTGCATTCTGGTAAGTATATATATTTATCTTAAGAGCGTGACAGATTTTAAGGACATTTTAATAGTTTATTTAAATCTGAAATTTTTGACTAGTAATTAACTATTTATTTCTGTTATAGTTTGGGCCTTTTGTTGATTCCAAACATGAGCAGATTGAGGTAAACCAGGTTTTGTGTGTTTCTGAAATTCCTGTATTAACATTTTTCATCATGGTCACAAATCTAACCACTTGATGTTCAACCATTTCAACAGAAAAACCAGGTAACAGAAACATTTGAAAACATCTTCAAGAGATGCGTGGACAGCATAGTAGAAGGAACCAAAGGGTGTGTATATACATTTTTCCTTTGCGTCTTTAGGGAGTGCTCACGATGTACAATTGTGAGTTTTCATTGCATCCATTCTTTTATTATAGGTCGGGATGCAGGTTAGTGTTTGTGCCATCTCAGAGGGATGTTCATCATCATTACATTTATCCTCAGCCACCCTTCAACCTGACCAACCTCAGCAAAGATGATTCAGCGGTGAGATGATTAGCTAAATGCTTTGAATGTAATTGTACGTCCTATTTATTAAGTGCTGGTGATTAATATTTTATCTTTGTGTGATTCAGGGCAAACTTAATTAGAAAGACGTGGTTTATTTAATATGTCTTAATGCTCAAACTGAATAATTAAACCGTTTCTGTCTACTCTTGTTGTTCAATATACATTTTCCACCCCTAGCGAGTGACCTTAGCTTCTGACCCCTGCACGCTCCTCATTGGTAATGTGACATTTGGCCTGACCTCTACAGACATTCTGTTTCATATGGGAGCTGAAGAGATCAGCAGGTAATACTACTGAACCAGCTAGTAATTATTTCATAAAAACAACCTAAAACTGACATGTGAATTTGCATTATTTTGTTAATGTTCAGTGGAATGAGTGAGCAAAAGCACTGATTTACAGTATAATTATGGTTTTTGCAGTGGCACGGGCACAGAACGTTTCTCGAGGATCATGAAACACATGTTGACCCAGAGAAGGTTAGTAGAGCATATTCATTTCTCATCTTTAAAATGAAATTACCTCATGTTTGATTAGTAGTAAAATGTTGTTTGCCTGTGCTCTTCTCTGCTATTCCATTTAATTGTTCTTTTAGCTACTATCCTCTCTATCCTCCTACGGAGGAAGTCAACATGGATTATGACAAGTTTCAGCAATTCGGCCAAATGAACCTGGCGCCTGATATTCTCATCGTTCCTTCTGAACTTCGGTATTTCATCAAGGTAAATCACTCATATTTTTAGATACGTTGATAACCAAAAGGTTATTTCAATTCTGACTGGAAAACTAATTTTGCATTATTTCTCAGAATGTGATTGGCTGTGTGTGTGTCAATCCTGGTCGTCTCACTAAAGGACAGGTGGGCGGGACTTACGGAAGGTTACTCATTCAGCCAAACCCTGTGCTGGTGGAGGGGAAGAGAGTGAGCCCATGTATAGCAGGACAGGTGGTGAAAATATGATACAAGTTATCTCTCCTACTGCTAGAACTTTATTATATCACGTCTGTATTTTTTTTATGTTTGTATTAAAACTTTTCACTTAAAGTGACTGGAAAATAAAATATTTTGTAAAAGGCTGTTTTGTCCAGTCATCAAAATCAAAACTTTTCTTGCACATTCTTAGTGTTGTTGTGTACGATTCATCAGTGCATGTTATTCCAAAAACAATGTCTTTTTCTTCCTCTTTTTTTTTTGTATCATTGACGTTACTTAGACAACAGGCTAATGGATAATGTTCATCAAAAGCCAACTAGCCATTTAGGCATTCAGATCTGGCTTGATTCTGAGTGGAATTGGCCATTTTAATTGTTGAATAACCTGTTTGTCTCAAATGCATGGCATTACAGAAGCAAAACTGGTAATGAATGTGGTTATATATAAACCTTTATTAAAGGATCAGTCTGAACTTTATTTTAAAAAGTCAATTCATTGGTAAATGCAGTTCATTTATCTCGCACTCAGAATGCTACGAAAACATTCTCAAATGAGCTGTTATAAAAAGCTTAAATATACATTACACTGAACATGGTAACAGTGAGCACATTTACAGGTAAAGTATATACATTAATTGGAGAACTGTGTTCAAACAGGTCTTTAGTTGGGAATGTTTTCTAGTCCCATTGCAATGTCCCTTAATTCAGGATCATCCCTCCAGTTGACTTTACTGGCCAGTATGATTCCCTGAAAGCAAGATTTTTAATGACAAAGAGGATCAAAATGCAGTGTTTCTAAATAAATAGACTGCAAGGTAAATTAAATTAGAATAAGTACACAAGCAAATATTGAGAAGCCACATACCCGCAACACATTTTGTAAAATGGTGGTGACCTTCTGGTATTTCTGTAAGACCGCTTCTGCTCTTTCCTTGGCTCTCTGTTGAACTTCTCCTTGGTTCTCCTTCACCTGTTTCAACTCATTTATCTCCTGCATCTTCTTCTTAATTTGTCCTTTTAGGTCTAGGAAAACATGAATGAGATTATTTTCTACGAAACTGCAAAATCAGCAGAAAATGCTTTAAAAAAAAAAGTCTGCATGTCTGGTTATAAGTCAATAAGTATCATTAAAATAGTAAGTACCAAGTCTTTCCTTTTGGATATCTGTGATCTGGTCCTGGAGCTCTCGTGTTTCCTGGACAAAGATAAGCAATTAAGTATTCTATGGCCATAAAATTGTTCAGAAATTGAATTATTCATAAAATGACAATTTTCTTTCTAAAACATAGCAGAGCAGGGAATTTCAAACCTTTAAAATTTTCATGGTCTTTTCACAGAGCTCAGTGTTCTGACAGGTCAGTTCTTTCAGTGCCCTGTATGATGAAAGATATGATTACAGTTGGGACAACTGAATATCAGACTTATTTAAATTAGTATTCACTCACTCAGCATCTGCATCATTCTGAATCATCTTTTCAGTGATGACGTTCCAAATCTGCATTCTACACAAAAACAAAGAATCACTTTGGACACATGGACACAGCTGGACATTGGATTGCAAAAAGAAAATAAATTACGCTCGATACCACAACATCTTTACCTGTTCAATACCAGCGTTTTGTTGAAATATGAGAGTCTTGCCTGCTCTATTTCACTTTCATACTTGGATCTACACATTTTTAAAAATATGAATGTCAGGTTATTTTATAACATACAATATGTACAAACATACATATTCATAAATTCAAACACACTTACAGGTCTGCATCAGCTTCACATGACTCTTTATGTTTTCCTTAGAAAGAAACACTACAATTAGCATTTGGTTAATTATTAGTAGTCAATATTTACATAAGTGTTGTTTATTCACGTATAAATTTAAGCTTACCCATGCTGACTTTAACATTCATTTCAAAACACTGATTTTCCATTATTTCTTTCATTCTTGAGGAGAGAAAAAACAAGACATACAAGAAACAGACTGAGTATAGTAGTTATACTTATCTATTACATATTGTGTATATAGTGCTCTACGTATTGGTGCAAGAAGATAAAGATCACACAAATAAAACAAAGAAATAATGGAAAATCACTTTAATAAACGTGTGGGTGTCACCCCATCAGAAGCTGATGCTGTATCAGGCACACTGTTGTTCATTTCAGCTGGATCAATATCTGAAGAGAGTTCATCGTGATTACTGAGACTCATCTTTGTATATCTGTGCAGAAATAAAAACACCACAAATCCTATTCAAATTTCTGTTAAAGATTTTACAGACCCTAGATATACAGTAGTCAACATTTAAAGTGGATCAAAACCTTTCATCAAAGTTGTCCTAAAACCTAAATGCGTTCTTGTCTTAGGACAACTTTGATTAACTTTTTTTATCCACTTCAAATGTTGACTACTGTAAAGCGTATACATATATAACTGATAACAACAGAGGGTTAAAGCATCAATAATGGCTGTCAAATGAGCTTTGAATATGTCCAGTGTTCTCGCACCGTATAACCAATGAATTCCATTGACTTCTCAGTTGTTTACAATAACCGTGTAAGGATTTAAAAAAAACTACACCAACCAAGTAAACGTATTTAAACAACTTACCGTCGCTTCTCGTTCTTTCTGTTGCTGCTTTTGTTTACTAATATGACTTTTTTTATTACAAGCCTCCAAGCCGCGCGACTTCAAACCAGTCTGAAACTGCCGCCAGGAAGTCTTGGCGTCACGTGACTGTCACGTGACCACGGTACGAAACCCCGCCCACTTGCATCAATCTAAGCATGAGCAGAAATAAAGGGCTGGCCTTCACAGGCCACTATCAGCACAGTGTTTAGTGTGTTTCGGAGGTCAACATGGGAAAATAAGGTTATAATACAATACAAGATAGCGTCTTGTTGGTAAGAGTGTACGTTATGTTTATTGTGCTTATTATGAGGCGTGGCTCTGTAGATTTGAAATGTAGCGTTATTTTAAAGGCAGAACCACTTGTGATGAATGTTAGCAGGATGAGCTATTTGTATAATAAATTAATTTTGCGTTTTGCTGCTGTAATGTATTATTGATGTGTGATATCAAAGCTCATTAATTAGATAATTCGCATGTATGTGTGCATGAATTGACAGTCTGTTTCAAGTTCATTCCATGTGATTCTGTAATATGACCGCTTCTCTGCTCTAGACTCGCACTTTATCAGTAAGGGTAACGATCGTAGTTAATTCTAGATAAATAATGCTACATTGAAGCATTAATTGTGTTTATGATAGTCCTTACATGCCCTCGTCTGGTTGCCAAGTCTAAAAGCAGAAGCGATCAAGATGTTTTTAGGTCGAGTCTTTTCAGTGAATCAGTTGAGTCGGTTTGTAGAATCTGTCTGAAGAAACGAACTGTTCAAAAGAACCGATTCGCGGAAATGACTCAGACTGACGTTACTTGTTTTCAGCGTTTGTCCTTTAAGTTATAATACAACCGCGCCCTCTTCAGGTTGCACTTTGTGGTGTTATCTGTGTGTCTGAACCGGAAGCAGTGATCGGATGTCGTCATGGGAAGCAAAGTGAGTGGCAAGATGGCAGCTGCCAGTCGGGTCGTGCAGGTAAACACTCGCTTCTGCTTGTACACTGAGTGTTTTGCTGTGACAGTTCGTTCATATGGGTGCAGTGTTGAAACGATTATTACTTGTATGCTTAGAATTGTCTTTTTGATATCGAGTGTTTTTACTTCACCAAAACGCATTGATTTCCCTGGTTTGACAGATGTCCTTGTGGGCAAACCAAGTATCTTCTCTGTATATTTCTTTATTTCTTTCTTGTAAACCACAATGCCATCTCAAGAGCACATTAAGCATTGAGTACAGTAAATACAATAAAATGTAATCTCTAAATATTCAGAATATGCCTGTTTTTATGGTTGTTCAGTCTTTTAAGTGAAGCATTTAAAGACTGAAAGAGTTTTAATTCACCTTTCCAAAATTTAAAGCCTTAAAACGTATTCAATCAAAGCAGAAAGTCTTAAATTCATAATCATGGCATTAAATGATGAATATATTGCAAAAATATCTTTGAGTGTTTTGTCGGAGTTCCTCAAACGAAAATCCAAATGTCTTTAAATCAAGATACAGTTAGGCTACTTAAGAAGCAAATTGAAGATATGGTTTTCTGAGAAACTGAGCATAATGAAGTGAGTTGATTAAAACAAGAACAAATGTCTGTCAATAGGGTGTGAAAACAGTTTTTACTTTAAGTTTTTTTCAGAGCTCACTAGCAGATTTGTTCTTTATTTTGATCAAACTCACTGAAAACAAGATTTTGGGGATTGGGGAAGGTCTTAAAGAAAATATCTTAAACAACTCTTAAATAAAAGTTCAAAAGTATTAAATGTATCTAACTAAAACCTCAAGAAACCTTGTAGACAAGTCACTTGTGCACAGATGTTTTGTTTTACTGTTCTCATTGGATTTATTCATTTGCAGGTTGTGCGACCTCATGCACCTTTAATTAAATTTCCAGATCGGAAGGGCGTCCCTAGGCCAAACGGTCAGTAACAAGCCCATATTTTGCTGTCATTGAATTTAGCTAATCCATTATTGTGGGAGATTAAGTTTTTAAGTTAAGAAATTAAGTTATACATTTTTATTTGTTTAATCCATTAGAAATTTTAGTCAGTAAAAATTAAATCATGGTAGCAAACATTATAGCTGGCTCACCACTACTTTGTTGGTAACATTTTCCATGTGCTCTATTTCCAGTACAAGAGGCAATGAAGGTGCTTGCAGCCAGTCTCCCACAGATTTCCCCATCTGCACCTCCACCTACAGCATCAATATCACCTCCACCCAGACCACCGGGACCCGTCAGCCGACTGCCTGGCAGCCCTGACAACATTGATGTAGCTGATCTCCCTCAGAAATACCGCAGAAGAACCCTTGCGTTAGATGAAATGGACTACATCCAGGTTAGTGTTCACTTTAATTTGAAATGACAGTAAAGAACATTTGGGGTTTTTAATGAAGTACTCTAAAACTGTTCTGAAGCTAAAGAGACAAAATTATGAATGCTAACAAGAGTAGTAAACAAATGTACATGAACATGGACAAACCACTGATAATAGGTTTTTTTTTTCTTCTTCTTTCAGCGTGGTGGGCCAGAGTGACTGTTGTCTGGTCCGGTTCATTCAATCAGATTCTATTTGTCAAAATCAGTTGCCTGAGAGGAGTTCATAATGTTATACAGCAAATAAACTAATTAAATTACAGTTTTATTGTACATGCACATTATTTGACGGCTGTAAAGCCTGTGCTTGGTTGTTTCATTATTTAGGTGCTACGTATTTACATTAAAAATGCAGAACTCTGCCTTCTTATTCCATCTGTTATTTAATGTTTTACTGGCTACACTAGCCAGCACCTCTACTGACCATCATGAGCAGAGTTTAGTAATTTCCTCTTCCATTTCATGATATGTTCTGGATTCAGAGAAAAGCACTGATCTGAGTGCCAGCTTATTCTACACCTCTAAACAAAATGGATCACTGAGTATTGTGAAACTGAACAATTAAAATATTTACACGTTTTTGAAAGCTTGTTTTAAGTTATTTTTTCTTGCTTTATTTAGCCATAACCATTTTTTATTTTAATACTGAAGTGGGACGTCGTTATTTTCAGTCAAATTATCACACATTTGTTTCCAGAGCTTTTATTTCTGGAGCTTTTTACACCAAGTAATAAAGTACAACAAAAATACAAAATAATGAAAAACCAAACAAAAAGCAATACAACTATATGTACATATTTTATAAACAATAGAGATATCTGAATAATTCTGTAATTATGATTGTCTGTATATATGTATAAACATTTATAGGATTTGTTGGTTTTATTCACAAATTTTTACCACTGTAGTGTCCTCCCCTCCACTGTTGAATGTGAAAACCTCTTTAATAATTCTTTTAAAATTCTAAATTAAATATATAAAACACACACACCCAAATCCACTGAGGACAATTTACCAAACTTCTCTCAATATTTTTAAGCTGTAAAATGTTTAATTCTATAGGTCAAAACAACCTGTACATTCTGTACATTTTAGTTTGTCTTTAAATTGAAACAATCTGCAAATATTTGGGGATAAATGTACTTCAACTCTGAAATTCTTCAGCAAAGCTGAAATTCACTTTATCATTTATAAAAAGTACTAATACGTAATAGTAGGAGCACAGACACTTAAAACTATGAAAATAAAAACTTTTTATATGAGCACCAAGTACTACATTTGTTGTATGTTGAGCATGATAAAGTCATCTGCTGGATGTACAGATACTGAAAACATTTTGAACAAAAAACTGACAGCGATAACTCTTTGTAGTGCTTTCTAACCCCTGTCAATGAATAATGGCATCTACGGATTCATTTTGATCATCATCTGTATTCGCAGCTCCAAACATGCTACTAACAAGTACTTCTCTATGTATTAACAATGTAGATGCACAAGACTTTCAACTCAACTTATAATTGCAACTGCAGTGCATTCAATAGAAAATAGTCTCTTCACATTACTAATAGCAGCCAGTAAGAATCACGGTGAACAAATTAAACTCCTCAGTCTACTGAGCAAAGAGATGAACACATGGGTTTAAATGGGAGTGTCCATAAATTATTTCCATTTCTACAATTTTCCATTTCTCTCTTTAAAAAAAAAAGAAAAAGCTGTGGTATTTTTTTGCAAACGACCACCATCAGCATGCATCTTTTTGACGTCTCTTACTGCAGTAAACAAAACAAAGATGAAAATAAGCTATGAATATTGTAAGACTTACAGAAGTACAACAATCTATACATATCTACATATTATTGCCATAAACAAGACCATTTTTTCAGCATTCTGCATTACCCTAATCAAAGTCAGGGCTTTTAGTATACAAATTATTCTATGGTAAATTGTTTTAAAATGCAAATAGCAGGAAGGACTCGAGCTCAGAGGCAGTATCGGTTTTGATACAGTGCAGCAAGCTGACTGCTTTTTGGCAATTAATATTAATCAGCTTGAAATATGTCAAAAGGATCAACAAGAGTCCAATCTGCTCCATGCATACAATATACAAAAATGGTAAAGAACTTAAGACAGTAAGCTTAACGTAAAGAGTGATTAGCAATTAGCCTAATTAACATTCAGGTGTTCTCAGTACCCCAGGCAGCTACAAAATATACATAATGCATAGCTGAAAATAAAAATAACACTGGTTTAATCGGTACTAAAGCGCCCGCAGTTTGGAGCACCAGCAGAAGTTACTGATGATTTGTGAAAAATAACCTGTGATAGTAATGAGTAGCATTTAAATAGCTTCATAAGCTCAAAGGGGAATCATAAACATCACTTCTCACAGTCTAATATTTATACACAACTAATGATAATACTGTCAAGTGCAGATGACTGCCCTATAGAGCCAATCTGTCTAATATAATGATATTGAAGCTTACATTATTATTATTTGAGTGCCAAATCTTGGGCAAAAAGAAAACTTGGGGACTGGAAAATATATTTTTTTTTTACAGTGCGCAGTTGAGAAAGATTCAATCTGTGTTCATTTCAGTCATGCTACTTGAGAATTAAGCAAAATATAAAAAGGGGAAAAAAAAAAAATAGGAGAAAAATCATCAAACCCCCCAAAAAACAAGTTATTAAATGTTCAGATTACCACAATAAATTGAGTTTTTAAAGCTTACACTTAAAAACATCCTAACTCGAACACCAACCAATAACGAGATCCAAAACCTCATTTGGATAATAAAAAAACATGGATATCTCAAGGATTCCTTAAAAAAAAAAAAAAGAGGCCGAAACATCTCAGCAACTAGAAGTGCTCTTTGTCTTTTGCTCCAAAGAAATCACTATTTTCAAGTTACAAAAGCCAGTTTCCTGATATACAAAATGCTACATTTCCCAAGGCTTAGTCTATCTTGGGTGGTGTAAACACTGAAAAAAAGTACCAAGTTTTGAAACAAACACACATACATGAAGAATCCTAAAACATCATCAACGAAAAATGCAGTTTCGGTGGCAGCGACGACTTTGTGAGACAGTAAAACTTAAAAGATGCAGGTGTCGGGATGGGTACAGTAAGAGACCACGGCTCTCTGCTCCAGCATTTAGGTTTAACTGTATATCACTGAAAACAAAAAGGATATTAAATATCTGAAGGACCAGAAAAATAAATGGCTATTTAAACTCTTGAGAAATCAAGATTTCTTAGCTCTGTACAATAAAGACATCACTGATGTCATATTACAAAAACAAACAAAAAAAATAACGACCAAAAGTATATTCATATATATAGATTTTTTTTTTTTAAATTCAAAAAAGAACTAATAGTCAGTGAGCGGATGAATGTGTGTCTGGATGGCAGAGGGGAGTCAGTCGGACTGAAGTGCAGTGTGTTGGTGGTGTCGTGAATGAGAGCCGAGAAAACCGTTAGTTTCGCTGCGCCCTATGCTGCTGAAGTCTGTGACCGACACCGCCATTGTGGCGCCGGTAATGCGATGTGCGCGTCTGCCCTCGAAGTCCAGGTTAGTAACAGACACGTCATTGATGAAGGACTCCGAAAGGCCCATCTTGAGCCTCTTGGAAGGCCGTTCACAGTCTTTGGTGCTGCACATGCTGATCTGGCCCAGGTCTGAGCGGTAGAAGCCCGAATCCAGCATGTTGAGGCAGCCGCTGTCTCCGTTTGTAGCATAGCTGAGCTGATCATCATGGTTCAGGGCTCCTCGGTGTAAACTCTCCAGAGGGGGGAAGTACGGGGAGTCTAAACAGCTTATGTCTCCTGGACCATTGCACACAGTTGCTACGCTGTTACTAATGGCTGCAAGAACAAAAAGGGGGAAAAAAAGCAATTTTGGGATATGTTTGAGGAATGAAGCGTGATGTATGATAAAGAAAATCTTGCTGATATTCATTAAAAGTGTTTCCTACAGAAATATTTTTGGTAAATTAATGTTTACATTTTTATTGAAATGAAGATGAAAGTTAGTGAGTTAAATGAAGAGCCCCCTCCCTCCCAAAAATGAACATTTGTTGAAAATGTACTCACCCTCAGGCCATGTAGATGAGTGTTTAGCATTACATCTTTTGCTTACCAATGGATGCCGTCAGAATGAAAGTCCAAACGGCTAATAAAAACATTACGATAATCCAACACTTCTTCCAGTTTCCTCCAGTCCTCTCACATCAAAATCCACCAACATATTTGATTGTTTTACACTGTTTTCGCTTGTAAAGGGAGCTTGATCTATGCACATTTCTCTCCTGATTTAGTCAAGATGGCTTTTTTATTTTTACTGGAGAAAACACTATTATGGCTAGAGGATTCATCTGAAGTTAAAAACATGATGGATCAGTTTCTTACAAACACAGCTTTTCTCTTCACAAGAAGTTAATTGATGGACTAGAGTGATGTGGATTATTGTGATGTTTTTATCAGCTGTTTGGACTCTCATTCTGACGGCACCCATTCACTGCAGAGAATTCATTGTTGAGTAAGTGACGTAATGCTAAATTTCTCCAAATCTGTTCTGATTAAGAAAAACTCATCTACGTCTTGGATGGCCTGAGGAGGAGTACATTTAAAGCAAATTTTCATTTTTGCATGAATGATTCCTAAGGTTCTATCTATATTCAAACTGAACACTTTTCAAGTATAACTCATTAAAAGAACTGGGCTGCATTTCCCAAAAGCATTGTAAACCTAAGTTGATTGGTGACAATTGTTCTACGATCAACTTAGGCTTACGATGCTTTTAGGAAATGCTGCCCTGGTTCATAAGAATAATTTCTTCATGAATCTAGACTACCGTGGCAGCTGAGCTCACCTGTGAGGTCACTGGCAGTGATGGAGTTGAGCAGTCCGAGCTGTTGCTCTGCTGATGCCTCCATCCGTCCCCCAGCTCCTGCTGAACACACCGATGACGAGCTGTCCACCGCCAGACCCTCTGCCTCATCCACCAGCCTGTCCATCAGGTCTCTGAAGAGGAAGACAACACAGTTGAGCCCAACACTTTAATTTACACAAGCACAAGGGCCAATAATTACACATCCCAGTACTTACGTCACACCCGGGTAACAACTGTACTTCTTTTTGCCAAATCGGTTCTGTTGAGCGAAGTAATCAAAACGTTCCGACTTTTTCCACATATAATAAAAAGCCACACATTCTGCTACAGTCCGGGTATGAACCTGAAAAGAAAAAAAACAATGAGAATACAGACTTTCACAAGACAAAAAAGATAAAGGTGAAGTGTGTAACGTTACTTGCCTTGTGTTTCTGAATAAGATGGAAGTTTTTCTCATAAATCTGCAGCGCATGTTCAAAGTTTCTACATTCATCCTCTGACCACGGTGGGGATTCTTCTATCGAAACAACATAAAGAGAGGTGAACATTTATGCCATTACAGGTACAAAAGATTTCAAGCTGGTCATGTACTGAACAGCCTACCTTTCAAAGTCTTCACATTACTGCGGTATCGCGTCAGTGCCTCACGGGTGTCGTAATTACATTTCAAAAGCTCAAACAAGGCCTAGAAAGGAGGTCAAAGAAAAAAATGCAATTAAAACCATTGCAGCAGCTCTCACATGGGCAAAAGATTTTCACATTATATTAATTAATGAGAGTATTTGGAGAGCACAGACCTGTTCGTTATCTCGTATGTGTTCAGATGTGGAATTTTCTGTACTGTCATCTGTAGACTGTGACAGCGCTTCACTGAGGTAGTCTTTCACTTTACACTCTGACAGCACGTCAGGACACCACAGCAGCTGATCTTCCTCCTCGTACACTTGAAAACAACAAACATTAAAAATGGTCATTTACAGTGATTGCAATCATTTTAAAGTTAATTACAGATATTTTCAGTTTAAAGTCACACAAAGCAATTTAAATACAACACTCACCTTTTTCATCATCATTATAGTGGCTGAGCCCCACTGGAACTTCTGCTTGATACTGAGATCCGACCATTATTTCCTGTTTTTAAAGCAAAACCAATTAATAATACACTATAATAAATTAATAATGTTTGTTTTAATACTTTTAATCAGCAAGGACGCATTAAATTGATCAAAAGTGACAGTAAAGACCGTCATAATGTAAAAAAGATTTACTTTAGCACCAAATCAGCATATTAGCATAATATCCGACAGGTCATGTGACACTGAAGACTGCTGGAAATTACAGGAATAAATTACATTTTAAAATATATTAAAATAATTATTTTATTAATATCATATTTAATAATATTACTGTTTTACTTAGTTTTGATTTAAAAAAAAAGCAACCTCGTTGAGCATAAGAGACTTCTTTCAAAAAATAAAACTCATCAACCCAAGTTTTTGAACAGCAGTGTATTTGACAAAATATATATATGTTCAAGAATTAATCTACATGTATTAAGGGAACGTCAAAAATCAATGTAAGAATAATGAGACTAACCTTTCTAGAATCTTCACTACTTACACCGTCCTCCTCCCCTTCAGATTCTTTATCACCATCATATGTTGCGTTGGCTATAAAAATAAATTAAAAATTCAATTTTTAAATACATTTGCACATACCTTTAAAAAGGAGAAAAACATGCTTAAAGGGGTCATATTTCAGTTACTTTACATATTACATAATTTTTTTCCTGCAGTCTGCCTATAAAGTTTGTTTACTGTGCAAAAAGATAAATGTAATTATTAAGACCACTTTTCAGTTTCCATGTGGAAATGTTTTCTATGCTGAATGAGTTTATAATAAATGAAAATTATTAAAACCTCAGATGTTCAGAAAGTAAACATGAATAGTTCAATATGTAAAATCACATAAACTGTACTAGTAAAAGAGTGTAATGAGTCTCCTCACATCTGAGTGTTCTAGGGAAGAAGTCTGTGGCCTCGTGGGAGGTAACAGAAGGGGTCAGGTCATCAGCAGAGGACTGGGTCTCCTCCTCATAATCTCCTGAAAAGAGATCTTTCGCTATCTCCTCCTGCAACAGAACACTATTAGTGATTTTATCTTATAATTTTTGTTGACAATTTCCCCTGGCACTGAAGCAAAATCATGTCAATTACCTTATCCAGGGTCATGTCAGGCAGATCATCAGCTAGATCAACAGAGGAACTGTCCATGCTAGATCCCGCCCCCGTACTGACTGACGCCTCATAACGATACATAGTCAACAAATCCTCAATCGGCATGTTCCCCTCCTATCCAAAAAAAAAGAAAAAAGAAATGTGTCACAAAGCAGAAATATTGCCCTTATTATCCAGAGGTTGCAACACGATGCATGCAGTTTTTAATGAGGAAATAGTGGATTGTTATGAATGCACGTTACCCTCTCCAGGTCTGACAATTCTGCACTGAAATTCTTCTCTCCCTCCAAAAGCTCTTCCTCCTCCAATGTTCTCTCATCGTCATACTCATGAATTAACATCTCAGCTGTTGGATCAAAGTCGTGATCCTCTGAGGACAATGAGCCAACTGGGGGAAAAAAAGTGTATTGACTGGTTTTAGTTAATGGAACACGATAGAAAAAAAAATAAAAATGCTAAACAACCAAAAGTATTACAATTTTCTAATCTCGTGTTAGTTAATTTTTTTAAGTATTTTTCAGAACATTTTTGAGTAAATATTGTGTAAAATAAATGTTCACTTCATGCCAATATTTTGCACATTTTATTGTATATAATTACATTTTAGTATATCCTTATATGAATCAGTATTGTCTATAAAAAAAATACAGTTTGATCAACTATTATTTGCAATACTACTAAGATGATGATAATAATAATAATAGTAGTAATAACAATAATAATGATACACAAAAAAAATAAAAAATAAGGCATACCAGGGCTCGAACTCCCAAAGGAAGCCTGTGCAGACAGATGTAAAGAAAAAAAAAGAAAAAGAAAAAAGGGGGAGTGGAGAAATAGGTTATCACATTATGCAAAATACATTACAGTGCAATGATGAGCATTAGAAAGCATATAAAACCGAATTAATATTCAAATTTTCATCGTTTGCGTGCAAACATTAAAAGTAAAACCCATGGCAGTAAATGTAACGTTACATCAATGTAAATAGAAGCCTGTGTCCCTTTTAAATATTGTCCTCATAAAACATGGCCTCATAAAAATTAATAACGCTAATTAATGCATCAGAACTACATTAATGACATAAACCAAACAGCATACGAATGCTGTCATCCTCTCTAAACACTGCAAAAACCCATCGACTCGCACCATAAACAAACCTTTCCTGCAAGTTAATAGCCAACATGCATGTTAACACAATGTTAAAAACAGAATGAAGCCTAAAAAAAACAAATGCGTAATGAAAACGACATTTGTATCGAGTAATGTATCAATTACAGGCGACGATTTCTTGTTTTTTTTTCTGTAAGCTAACGGAGATGAGATTCAGAGGCCTTTCCGATCCAGATAGATCACTCTCCATTTAAACCGGTTTACTATCGTCGGTTTCACACAATTATTACTATAAACCCCGGTGTATATATATCAACGAAAACCACCACTATCGCAGTAAGTTGTTAAAGAGATTGATTTAAAATCGAATACTTTTCCCAGCTATCCAGCTTACCTCCGCCATATTGGTGTCTTTGGCCTCATAGGTTGGCTGTGCTGCAGTACCCGGATGCACACAGGAAGCCAATGACAGACGCAGAACTTTTGGCACACTTTTCAAACAGGTTTACAGCAAACCTGGATTTAGATTTAAAGATTTAGACTGTTCATTGACCTAACATTAGCAGCAGTCTATACGGGTTACACTTGATAATCAGCTTTGAGATTTACATATATGTATATTTACATACAAGTTTGTCATACACATTCGCTTTATGCAAATCCCCAGACCAGACTGCGTTATGATAGCTAAGGATAAAATTAATTATAAGTTATGAAGAAAAATAACCATACTAGTAAAGATGTAAACAACTTAAAAAGAAGTCATAATGCAATGCATAATGCAAGGCTCATCATAATGCTAAGCAAATTAGCATTACAATATGTTTATATGCAATAATAGTCACACAATATAGCCTACACCCAGCTAACAAATGTTCTGAGAATGTTTTGCGAATGTTCCCATTAAATTACGAAAACTTTTCTGAATATTCTCTGAACGCTCAAAATGTTCAGGTTTCTAAATGTTTTAAAAATCTTTTTTCCTGGTTATGCAAATTACCGTTTGTTTTTGTTTTGGGAACATTATGGGAACGTTTCGAATGTCCTCTCAAAGTTCTGAAATAAGTAACGTTAGTAACATTTTAAAAACATTAAACATTAGACGGATGTCCAAATGAAACGTTTCAGTAAAAAAAAAAATCAATAACTTTTTGTGCTAACGTTTTGTGAATATTTCGAGCACAACTTTGAATGAATTAGTCATTAGAAGGATATTTTGTTTTGCTGGGTAGAGCTCTATAGGCTAATTCAGATGTTTAAAAGAAGCGTAATAAACGGGAAAATAACAGTGCAAAATACATAAATTATTAAACAAATTCAATTTCAGATGTAAAGTAGCTCTACAGAGGACAATAGTGTCATTTATTAGTTCAATAACAGTATCAGTGTTGCAGTTCATCAGTAATGTAACAATAATGATTTCATTATTCGGCTCCAGACAGTTCAGTGTTATTCAGTTCAGTTCAATTACAGAGTAAAGTTAATTGATTATGAAACAAGTTCAATGCATCTATAAGCAGAAGGCAACAGTATCGTACATATCATATATTTGTATCTATAGGCCTACTGACAAAATTAATAGATCTCTGATGACATCCATCTAACAAGAATGAACATTCCACAGTATATGATGCCAGTCCTCCACATTGAATTATGCTCATGAATATGAAAAACTTTAAAACTTCAAATTACTTTTTAAACATTCAACCACATAATACTGTTTTTAACTTCCAGCCAAAGCTTTGTCAAGTTTGACTTAATAAATCTTTTTTGTTTAATTAAAACTAAGACCATTCAGTAACTGAAGAGAAAATAAACAATTTTATTTCAGCTAGTTGTCATGGCATTAACAACAGTACTTCACAGCAGTGAGCCTGTATAATTATCTGTCTCACAGTTGCATTATTCCACAGGGTGGCAGTAGTAGACAACACTCTGCACATCTAGTACCAAGGTATTTATTTCATGTTTTCATGTTTTATTTGATATGTTCTACCAGAAGAGAAGCAGATAATGCATTTATTTGTTTGACAGTTCACTCTTTTCCAGTTTCTTCAGCCATCTAAACTGTAGAAAGCTGTTGACAAGTAAAATATGTACAAACATTTGTCATCTGTTTTAAAAAAGGCACAGCTTCTGTTTCTAATACCATTGTAGTACTGTTTTAAAATCATTGCCTTTATAATTCATTTCTGCCAGGTTGTCTTTGATTACTCTGACCTCAGTTCACAGGAACTGACTTGATATGTTTTTCTGTTCTGCAATGACGTCAGTCCCAGACTGTAGTAGTACAAGCTCATGCATATTTAATACAGATTTACTGTTCGGTTGAGCATGACATTGACTACTAAAATCACATTCCTATAATAGTGTGAATGAAAGCATTATTACATGTTGACCGACATATATCCATCTTGACCGATTTCTCTTTCAACCCAGTCATAATTATACTATGCAGTAAGCTTTCAAATGTTTTCATTTTTTAAAGTACATTTCTGAATATTATTTAAAACATTCACTTGAGCAATTTATATACAGATTATCCTTATATACAGAATATAACCTTGAAACTTAAAATGACCAAATCATCTGTACCAAAGTTTTTATGCCTGCCAAGTGTCCCATATATCTACATAAAACAACTGACAAGGACAGAAAAATGATACTCAAACCCCTTGCAGGGTATCTCAGCTTGAAATATAACAATGTGATTTCGCTTCAGACATGCTAAATATAGACCATGCCCTCCCTTATCCGTGAGAAACAGGAGGTCTTTATTTTAGCAACACGTTCCTCTCACCGGGTTTAGACACTAATTGCTAGTTTTTGTAAACATTTCCTCTCTCAGTATTTGTTTATATTGTTACTGTGCACTGGCACATAAGTACCACTATAATTTTAAACAGAAAATATAAAAGAACTTTACCCTGTTGAAAAGACCAACATAAATTTCATGGCGGTCTTGGCTACTTTGAGGGTTAGTGGTGTTTTGGTACTGGTCTAGCTGGTCGACCAACATGGCAAAGTTGTCTTCCTTTGGTCAATCAATTTGTTTATCTGTCTTTGACATTCTGCAGCCATTACTGAAGTCTATAGTAAGGATTCTTTGATGAACAGAAGAAAAGCATTTATTTGTAATCTTATCTTTCAGTTTAACATCTGATGACTTAAAAATGTATGAGCATTTAAAGGGGACCTATTATGCCCCTTTTTACAAGATGTAAAATAAGTCTCTGATGTCCCCAGAGCGTATATGTGAAGTTTTAGTACCCCACAGATAAATTTGTATAGCTTGTTAAAATTCTTTTAGGGTGTGAGCCAAAACATGAAAATGCTAGTGAGCTGTTGCTGAGCTTCAAGAGCTCCAGCTCAGGCATTAGCAGTAATACTGCAAATTTTGGTATCGATCAGATACCAAGTAAATACAAGGCCAGTATCGCCAGATCCCGATACTTGTCATCATCATGCTAATGTTTATATGACTAATATTATATTCACCTTAAAGCTACGTGGATATTATTTCGACTTCATGAAAGCAATGCACAGTTTCATGTTAAGTATTTTCCTCCCATAAAAAGAGACGTGGCTTAATAAATTAAGAACATAAAATACAAAACTCAGTATACACCTTATTAATGTTGCAAACTAGATATGCAAGTTAGCAGATGTGCCCATGAAAGAGCTCAAAGTTTTCACATTATGCATTTTCCTCCCATAGAAAACCATTATAAAGAAAAGTTTAACGTAAGTGGCACGTAACTCCGTATGTACTGTATTTTCTGTTTATTTTATACATACTGTAATAGTTGTTTGGCAATTGATATGAAAAGGCCAAACTACTATGAATGTACAGGTAAGCAGATGAACCCAGAACATGAATGCAACATGCTGAATTTAATTTCCTCTCATTGATAACCAATATAAAAACATTTAATATGGTGTAATGGAGGAAGACAGTGATAAAGACCAAATAAATAAGAGACTAAATTCAGTATACAATTTGTTAATAAAATACAATATGTGGCAAGCAGCTGAGCCCAAAATATATACGAAAGCATTCTAAATTACATGTTAAGCATTTTACTCCCATAGAAAACTGTTATAATGAAAACATTTAAAGTGGCTTAATGCATGAAGAAATAATATTCAAAGGCCAAACTCAGTATACACCTTACAGTGATACTGCATAAAAAGGGCAAATGCGGTATACAGTTATATACAATATGTACTATGTGAAGGATTTCCTTCCTCCCCTTTTCATTTCTTTTGTAGCTCGGAGTTCTACCGTTCCATCTCTCACTGTAGCCAAAAGTATCCGCTTGCCGCAGCTGAGTCACGTGATGGCATGACAACAAACCAGCGTAGCAGGGGAGGAGGGGCAATGTTTGCAATGCATACGGGATGTGAAAAGAGCGGAATATACACCCACAGACATGTCTACACTTTGTTAAATGTATTAAGCAATGTATTAAGTGTATAGGATAAAAAATTAACCGAGAGTATCGATCTTATCAGGCTAGTATCGATCCGATACCAATACCAACGTTGGTATCGATACTATCAATATTAGGATCGATCCGCCCACCCCTAATTAGCAGTGCTTGCCTTTGCAAATAAACATTCCACTATAATACAAGCCTGTTATCTTTACAGAAAACTACTCGGTTTCAAAGTCAGTCATCTGGTTATACTGTGCATAATAAATTTGCGTTTATGAATTACACAGACAGGAAGCAACAACATAGCTGGTCTCATGCTATCTCAAACGTTATAAGTCCCACTTCTGATTATGAGCTCGACAACTTCAAGTGATCGACTCACATTGCTTTCATATGCAACTTTTAACCACCACATTCCTATTCCCGATCATTCTGGTAGCACTTGAAGACAGCATCAGTGAAAACACACAAGAGACAATGATAGCTTTAGCAATAAGCCTTACAGAGTGACAAGAAGCTCTTTCAGAAGGGCAATTTGGAAAACAAACGCATGATACTTACTTTGTCTGGAGCTGACGTTCGTGCACGAAGCGTTGGTATTCATTTCTAAACATTTAGGGGACGTTACCGATTTTTTCCGGGATATTTCCTTCGAAAATGAATTCAACCACAGTGTCCTCGCTCAGATGGGAGGAGATTATTGCGACTCCTATGTTCATTAGTGCATCCCAAAACACAACACTTGTAAAGCCTCTTTGGTGCTGACATTGTATATGACTCCAGTAATGGCGGACCACATCTTCTCAATCAGGGCTGTGTTTGTGCTAATAGAGCAGAGAGCGTCACAAATGGGTGGGACTTTTTCCCCTCAGTGACGTGCACAGAGGGAGAATCTGAAACAGCTCGTTTGGAGAGACTGTTTATGATTTATTGGTTTTATAAAAACATTAGTTGGTGGATTTTTAACATTATAGGCTGGTTGTTTTCACACACTGCGGCCTTACAACTGTGTTCAAACACCTTATAAAAGTGATTTTTGCATAATAGGTCCCCTTTAAAGCACACTGAGCTGGGTGTTGGTTACATTTCACACCATTGTGCTGGACTCTGTTCTTTGCGGAAGCTAAGTCCTGTTGCAATGTTTCACACTGACCTGAGCTTGAACTCCACCGTCTCAGGACACCTTGTCCTGCTTTTGATGACCCCCGGAGCAAGGAAATGCAGAAAGACCCCCGCCTCATCTGAGGTTATCATCACACATGTCAAAGTGTCACATCTGTTCTGTCAGGCTCTCCGGTAAGGCTACACCAGCCCCTTTATCTTTTAATGTTTTATAGAAAAAATACAATATGTTTGTCACAAAAGTTGTATTATATATGTATATATCTGTATATATGTATGTATATATATATATATATATATATACATATATACGTGTATATATATATATACCTGTATATATTATAGACATCAGATTAGACACCATATTGAATTTAAACAACAGTGCAATCCATTGAATTCAATATTGCAATCAATAGTGCAATATTCAATCCAATATTGCACTATCATGACTAAGTCTATTACTATTATTAGAACTTTATAGTTATATTGTTCTTGGTATGAACGTCCTATAACTCATTCCACATTTGCTATAGCATGAATCATATCTCAATCAGATTATTGAGCATATGTTCTATTACTATTCTAAGCAATCAAACTTAGATTTTCAGATGGCAATAGATAAAACTGAATAAATCCCATAGACTGCAAGATCTACATGTAGGCTACCAGATCTTTATGTACCAAAACAAACATCATAAATACTTTGGGATCTTTTGACTTTGCCCAACAAGAGTTAGCATCTACATCATCCAGAAATCATGGTGGCAATGTAATCTAGTTCAATATGTTTTCAGTCATCCATATCCATTCCTGTGGTATAACATTAGCAGCAGATGAAAGGAAGTGAGGTTTCAACTGTACAATTTTACAGCACTTTCTAGTGACAAGATGACGCAACGATGATTTGTAGTCCTAACACTCAGCGGTCTGAGCTTAAAATAGGGTCTGCCTCACAGCGAGAAAACATCAACAGATTGTCACTTGCTTCCTGTTTGACAGTTTCCCATCCCTTATCTTCCCAAAGCTGTCTAAATTCATTGTGTTGATAAATGCAACAGTGGCCCAGATAGAGCTTTTGTGTGACCATTTTGCCCCTAGATAACGCTTACAAACAACATAAGTCCCATGCAACACCAAAAATATATCAATAACAATGAAAAATGCATTCCAGGTACAAATGAATATTTAATTACAGATCAAAAATAGAGATAGATAGATAGATAGATAGATAGATAGATAGATAGATAGATAGATGATAGGTAGGTTTTGTTCATGGTTTTGAGCCTCTTTTTTGCTTTGCTTTTGCTATTTTGCATTGACGTCCTCTGTTTGGACTCCTTTGGACTTGTCACATGGGGGAACTTCCTCCAGGTTTCCGTTACTCTGTTTCCAGGACCACTGAGGAAGGATGCCACACATATCCTCTGCAGATGCTTCCAGCCTCCTTTACTCCCTAAGCCCAAGTGAGAGTTGAGTGTGTGCATATGTGTGCGCAAATACAGAATAAAAGCAACTCCCACTTCCTGTTATCAATGCATAAACAAGTCTTACAACACAAAGGCAGCCTTATGCATTTTCCAGAATCCAATTAGGCAAATGTAGTTATTCAATTGTAAAAGACTATTAACTGTATCCCTTTTCCATTTGGCATTACCCTACATTTTCTTTTTGAAAGGCAGGTGCTAATTCATGTAATTCAGTGATGTAGAGCTATTCAGTCTTGATGTCAATTTGTAGCCCACCAAGAAGGACAATTCACCATGCATGCTTCCCCAGAATTGCTAATGGGTTTTTAGAATAGCATTTTGGTTTATTTATAAAATGTGTGCTGTTAATTTAGCATGATGAATATTTTGTTCTCATTTCCTTCTAAATGTTTTATTTGTTATTTTTGTGGAAACTGTGATCCATTCTCCCCCACATTAACCATTCTTTGATTAACAGGAAGTTAATCTCTTAAAAACATTATAAATCTCTTAAAACATTAAACGTCACTTTTGAACAATTCAATGCATTCTTGCTGAATACAAAATCTACATCAGCTTTAAAATTCACATTTATATATGACTGTAATTTATGTTAAAAGTGATTTTAACCAATTTAACTAATTAAAATAAATAAAAAATATAATTAAAACATTTAGGAGGAAACCAATGGCTTAAAACTGTTAACAGAGTATGAGGACTGTTGGGTGAGCCTCCCATACAAACTTGTCCTGGACCCTGTGAATTTGTAATGCAGCAAAAGTAGTTGAGACTTCATGAAGAAGTTGAGGAAGAGTGAAAGACAGTTGAGGGTTACCGGGTTTTTCGTCTGATTCACGGGAACATCAGAGAGAATGTGGGCTGGTGAATCTCCCTGCTGTATCCATAGAGATCAGATCCCTCATAAAACCCAAGTTTACAATGCTGGCCTGCGGTCTCCTGTGTCCACACTGCTTCTCTCAGCCAGGCCTTTATGAATCACACCACTGCAAGCTATAGCTGGGAAATTCAGATCTTGGTGAACTGTGAGTATATGTGCACTGCCAGTGTAGGTGTAGGAATGCCTATTTGTACATGTTGTGCCAGTTTAAGTAATCTTAATGCTGTGAGAGTCAGAAATGTATCCCCAGATATCTCAATTAAGGCAAGGTTAATTCAAGGTAAGCCTGTTTAAAGAAATTGTTCACTCCAAATTTCTTTTGATATTTTGAAGAATGTGTCACTGAACAAAATTAGGCAGCTACAGATAGACAGAACAATATAATGATAGATAGAACAATAGAGTGATGGATGAATGGATGGATGGACAGACAAATCAATACAAAATGATAAAACGATGGATGGCTGGATGGATGAATGGATAGACATAAATTGATACATTGGATGGATGGATGGATGGATGGATGGATGGATGAAACGGTAAACAGAACAACAAATAGATCACTACAACAAAATATTTTCTTAGTATTTTTGTCGTTTTCTATTATAAATATCTAAACATTCTTGAATCAAGAGACATTTACTTGACAAGTAAAATGACTTAAGATATTAAATCTTGTTTTCCAAAAAAAGTATCCAAATTTTGTTATTTTTTGTATAAAACAAACAAAAATATTTTTAAATCTTAATTTAAAGGCTAAACAAGATTATTTTTCTTACCCCATTGGCAGATATTTGTGCTTGTAAGCAAAAACTAACAAAATTTTGATAATTTATTCAGAAAACAAGACATAATATCTTAAACTATTTTACTTGTAAACTAAATGCATCTTGATTGAAGAATTTGCAGATATTTATACTAGAAAACGAGACAAAAATACTAAGTAAGATTTTTTGTTGTTGTTGCAGTGATGGATTGATAGACAGACAAATCAATACAGAGAATGGCAATGATTGATGGATGGATGGATAAATCAATACATAAATAGAATGATAAAACAAAGTATGGATGAATAGACAAATCGATAAATAGATGGAACGGCAGACAGAATGACAGACAGACAGACAGATAGATAGATAGATAGTTACATAGATAGTCATTTTTTGAAGAATTACCTCTTTTAATTTAGTTTGAGAAAAATGCACTATAAGTTCAAATAAAGATCAATGAACTTGCTTCTGAAGTTCAAACCATTTCTAAAGATCAGCCATCTGTGTTCCTGGTGTGACCTCACTTATGTGGGAATGTCCTGAGAAAGCACCATGCAGGAACGTGTGACTGAAATGAAGCTGTGCGCACACTGGTTAGTCATCATCACTTTCCGAGCGCAAACGGGGAAGCCGTTAATGCGCTGATGTCATCTCATCATGCGAGCTTGTTGTCTTGCATATATTTACTGGCTTGTGTTGAAACGAGAAGAAAACATGTCTAGCTGAGATGTTTAATAACCGCTGAAGATTTCCAATTAATTGACTGAAGATCACTGCACAGAGCACAAAGTTTCTCTTCCCTTTGATCAGCAGTTCTGCAGTTAAGCTGATGCCCTAAATGGGAAATGAAAAATGACTGTAACACTCATGCCACAATCTATGGCATCACAGGTATGTTCTTCCAGTCACAGCCGTGAATTACAATGACTCTTTTGACAAGCCAGTGCATGGAATGTAACTTAACTTGATTAAGAGTAGTTTGCAATCCATCAGATGAGTTTACTGTAACCTCAAACAAGGCAGTGATACAGCTGATTTATAAGTACCAGCTATGCGGACAGAAACTAGCTTGAGTGTTTTTCATTCTTCAGATCATTCTTCCATTCATTTTCTATTTGACATAGGTATCTGGTAAACTAATTCTGTTCTGTCCACTTCTGTTTCAGCTGAAACACCAAAAATGTAAGTTTGATATGTTGTACAGCAGGAATGTACAGTAGATCTTGTTAAATCCAATTAGTGCATTTTATAATGCTATAAGTATATTGAGTGCAGAACATTGCATTTTGTAGACTTCTACATTACTGTGCATGTCTGATTTTTTATATTACCTGATAAAAAACATTAAAAACCAAATTCATGCAGCTTTCATTCGGCTGTTGTGCAAAGTAGGAAGGCAAACTAGGACGTCACCGTTGTCTCAACCGTTCAATGCGTTTCAATGTGAGGTCGAACAATAGGTGAGGTCACCCCTTCGAGGCAATGTTCTGAGTGTGCTGGGAAAAGAAGGGCAGGCCATGGTGAGACCTCCTGACCATCCAGCATGACCGGCTGCTTCAGCAAACAATGATGTGAAATGGAAAAGGGAGAAAACAGGATCCAGAGTTTGGGAACTCCCTTTGCCTGCAATTACAACACGGTTATCTGGGTTAGAGACCTTTGGTGGGAAAAAAAAACAATGACACCAGATCACAGCAGGTCATATTCAGTGTTTATCACAGGTTTGTCATGGGTTTATCCCAGCACAATACACACAGCTTTTAATTATTTAAAAATTATTTGTGCATATACAGTATATACAAAGTTCTGCTCACAAGTTTACATACCCCTTGCATAAGACAAGTCCACAAGACAACGTAACTGAATTTACAAAAATCAACCAGTTCAAATGTGTACATTGAATCTTAATTCTGTGTGTTGTTACCTGGATGATCAACGACTGTTTCTCGTTTCTCAAGTCTATTGTTTGTTCTGAGCAGTTAAACTGCTCCTATTCTTCAGACATTTCCTCCAGGCCCTGCACATTCTTTGGTTTTCTAGCATTTTCTGCATATTTGTACGCTTTCCAAAAATACAAAACTATTACAAAAGGTAAAAAACATTCACTGATGAAGGCAACACAGTGCACTAAAAGGAAGGGTTGTAAACTTTTGAACAGGATGATGATATATAAATGTTTCTTATTTTTTTCATTTAGTACTGCCCTTCAGAAGCTATATAAGATATATACACAATTCCCAGAAGACGAAATAAATAAAATTTACCCCAATCTTTCAACTGAAAAGTTTAAATGCACTTTGTAAAGAATGTTAATAAATATTTTTTTTTAGACTTATGGTCTGAGATACAAAGATTTGTAGATCAGAAAACTGAGATTTCAACAAGATATGAAAACAATAAAACTCTCAAGTTTCCACTACATTAATCTTCAAGTTAAGAGTGCTGAATGATGCATGACGATGTGTAGTTCACATGTCTTCCTCATTGGCACCTCCTTCTCACACTTCTCACACTGGCACTTCTCTCTCACACACAAAGATCTATGTGCAATTCAGCTCTGAGTCAGCAGCACTGAGCTAAACTTTTCTCCCAGTCTGTCTTGGCCTGGTGCACTATGATAAATACCAACCAAGCAAGTTATAGTTAAGGTTAATCTAACAAAAAAGTATTGTGGTGGTACTTTGATACAGTGATGGTGACAGAAAGTAATACCATATATACGTATATACCATGATACAGAATGATTATATTCATATACCATACAATTTACTTGCAGTACTCAAAAGTAATTAAATGAATGCTGTAGTATTACCATAGTGCATGTAAAATGCATCATCGTGGTACAAAAAATCATGCTAAAAATGTCAAAAATTGTTTTTGTAATTCAGTTGCAAAATGCAATTTGTGCCTAGAATGTGAATGCAACATGCTAAATTTTCCCATAGAAAACCATTACAAAGAAAACACTTTATGTGACATAATGCATTGTGATGTTATAGGAACAAATTTAGTATACAGCTTATTAATAAAACATACTATGTACAGCAACATGACCCCAGAATATGAACACAACATGAAAAATGTTCACGCGAAGCGTTTTCCCACAGAAAACCATTAAAGAAGGAAATGCTTAGCATGCATTTTTAAAGCATTGCATTCATATTCTGGGTTTGCATAATCAACAAGGTGTATACTGAATTTGATCTTTTAATATCACTCTCTTACTATCCTACATTAAGCCACGTTGAGCGTTTTAGAATATCCCACTATTATTAGTGATTTAAAAATTGTGGCAGACAATGTATACAATACAACGTGTATGTTCACATATCTTTTTTCTTCGTGTTAGAGGTGATCTAAATATTCATGGCTTAAAAACAGATGGAAAATTGGCAGGCCTGTGCATATAGTTCTACAGCGGATGTTTTGCCCTCCAGCCAGTCACATGACTAAAAAAACTATGAATAAAATTAATGTGAACTTGAACTTAAAGCTGTTTAAATAGCAGTAGGAAAAAACAGGAACCAGCTGCAGTAATGCATAAGGGAGGAAGACAATGTCACTGTTGAAAAAATCTGTCAGTCTTCTGTCAACAAGACAAAAAGAAACATAAAACAGGCTCATATGTAATATTTCGGCAAGGCTTTGTATGTATAAAAGCTTGTATCTATGAAGCCAGTAATTATCAACAAACTAGGAACAAATCACCAGCATCAGCTGATCAGCATCAGCTGTCATCATACACTCTGAAAAATGCATGGCCAATTAAAAAACACAGTGTGCCATCATGGTCCTACAAAGACAATAATGTTAACCAGAAACTAAAGCATCAAGTCATGCTGCTTTAACATCGATTACTAACCTCAGAACATTCTCTTCCCTGGACTCGTTGCTGGTACAAGAACTTAAGACACAGTTCAGCTGGCTGGTTCTGAGGAGCATTAAGGATACAGATAGTCTTGGTCTTGTATCTCTGGGCTATGCTTTGCTTTTTTCTCCTTCTTGTGAAAACATCACATTTATATTCATGTGAAGCATTCTTTGCAAGAACACAACATAAAGGAGTCATTTCATTGCAGGCCAGTGATTAATGGATCTGGATGAAAAGTCCAAGCTGATGCTATAATTAAAGAAGCCGAAAGAGCAAATGGGTCACATCAGATTATTATGCAAACTGTAATGTAGTTCAAATGTGTGTGTGTATGCATATACACTATATTGCCAAAAGTATTGGGTCGCCCCTTCTAATTAACAGGTTTGACTACTTTAGTAATTTCTATGAGTACAAATCTTAATGTTAAAGCATATAATGATATTCTAGGAAATTGTGTGCTTCTAATATTATAGCAACAGTTTGGACAGGACCCTTTTCTATTCTAACATGACAATGCCTCTGTGTATAAGACAAGGTTCAGAAAGAAAATGATTGTTTCAGTCAGTGTGGAAGAACTTGACTGTTCTGCATAAAACCAAGTCCTAATCCCAGTTTAACACCTCTGGTGTGACTGTAAATGCAGACCTTGATCCAAAAACTCATCACCAAACACCAGTAACTTGTACATATGGGTTCAGTCATTTTAGACACTTCCAAAACTGTTGCAACAGAGATGGAAATACAAGTTTTAAATACATGAATTATGTTCCCATCGTTGTTGCCACAGATTTGGTGCATTTTTCTGTTCTAAAGAAGGGGGTGTCCCAATACTTTTGTCTATATAGTGTATGTACAAGTCATTGGTGTTTGGTGATGAGTTTTTGGCTCAAGGTCTGTATTTACAGTCACACCAGAGGTGTTAAACTGGGATTAGGACTTGGTTTTATGCAGACCAGTCAAGTTCTTCCACACTGACTGAAACAATCATTTTCTTTCTGAACCTTGTCTTATACACAGAGGCATTGTCATGTTAGAATAGAAAAGAGTCCTGTCCAAACTGTTGCTATAATATTAGAAGCACACAATTTCCTAGAATATCATTACATGCTTTAACATTAAGCTTTGTACTCATAGAAATTACTAAAGTAGTCAAACCTGTTCATTAGAAGGGGGCGACCCAATACTTTTGGCAATATAGTGTATATGTATATATATATATATATATATATATATATCGCGTTTGGTCTCGTACTGTATCGCGTATCTTGTCAGTGTCTGCGCTTGCTTGGCCATTTGGTGTGATAACAGGAAAGTGTGTTCAAGCGCCAGCAGAAGACAGTGTAAAGAAATACTTTTTGAGAGAAGCAATCTATCAGCGGAAGTTTAAAGCAGCTCGTAAGTGTATTTACTTGTCTCATTAGTGTTTAGTGCAGTTGCCGTTGCTAGGAAACGCTTGTTTTGTTTACTGTGTAGAGACTTGCTGAAATCGCGTTTGGTCTCGTACTGTATCGCGTATCTTATCAGTGTCTGCGCTTGCTTGACCATTTGGTGTGATAACAGGAAAGTGTGTCCAGCTGAATTCAATTAGTGATTTGTTAGACGGGTATAAAAAAGGTTATTATACCGCGGCAGCTGTCGTGTGAAGCTCTCCTCATGTGAAGACCATCGACTCTACCGTGCGACTCCACCAGGCAGGGACACCAGCAAGGGATATAAGTATCGCTTTTGATGCATCCTTTTTTCTACACCTGGCTTCACTTCTGTTTAAGTTTTAGTTTTTATAACCAATTCTTACTGTGTGTTTTCAGATCACTACTATCACTACCCATTGCAAACCACACATCACACACTGTAGGCCTATATTCTACATACACTGTATTCTATATTATATCTACTTGTTTTCTTTATAAAAAAAATAAAATAAAAAAAACTTGCTACGTGTACTGCGTTAGGCTAACCAAGACTTGTCATAGCACTTGCATGTTGTTGCTCTTTTGTTGGTTTTGATTGCTTCTATTGTCCTCATTTGTAAGTCGCTTTGGACAAAAGCATCTGCTAAATGACTAAATATCTCTCTCTCTCTCTCTCTCTCTCTCTCTATCTCTCTATATATATATATATATATATATATATATATATATATATATATATATATATATATATATATATATATATATATATACACACACACACACACTGTTGCTCAAAAGTTTGGGATCAGTTAACAAGTTCGTTATCCCATATAATCATTAGGAAATAGAGTAAACTTATTTGGCTTGCTGTCCACTGATGAGGGGCTCGATGAAGCAGCTCCAGCTCGAGCTCTGATATACCCCCCAGGGACTTGATATAAGGTGATTACAAAGGGCAAGGTACCTAAGAAGGTGGAGATTGGGGAGGTGGAGGGATGCTGGAACAGCTGAGACTGGAGAGAGGTAAGCAGCTGCTTATATACTCTGGCTGTTGATTGAAAGATTAGATGAGCTCGCTCCTCCCTAACTTACGTTTAGGAACTTCATTAAGATTTTTAATGTTTTTTAAAAATGTTTTACAAAATACAGAAAAAAAACGTATTTTGTGAAATATTATTGCAATTTAAAATGACAGTTTTCTATTTTAATATACTTTAACATATATTTTATTTCTGTGATCAAAGCTGAATTTTCAGCATCATTACCCCAGTCTTCAGTGTCACATGATCCTTCAGAAATCATTCTAATATGCTGATTTATAATCAATGTTGGAAACCGTTGTGCTACTTCATTTTTTGGGGGGGACCTGTGATATATTTTTAGTTTTCTCTGATTAATAAAAAGTTAAAAAGAACAGCATTTATTTAAAAAATAAATTTTGTGTTACAATATACAATGCTATTCAAAAGTTTGGGGTCAGTACATTTTTTTTTTTCTTTTTTTTTTTAAGACATTAATAATTTTATTCAGGAGGGATGTGTTAAATGAATAAAAAGTCATAGTAAAGACTTGTATTGTTAGAAACGATTTCTATTTTGAACATATGCTGCTCTTTTTAACTTTGTATTCATCAAAGAATCAAAGAAAAAAGTATCACATGTTCCAAAAAACAATATGAAGCAGCACAACAGTTTCAACACTCATAATAAATCAGCATAGAATGATTTGATTTCTGAAGGATCATGTGACACAGAAGACTGGAGTAATGATGCTGAAAATTCAGCGCTGCGTCACAGAAATAAATTATATTTTAAAATATATTAAAATAGGTATTAAAACAATATTAGAAATTGCAATAAGATTTCACAATATTACTGTTTTTTCTGTATTACTGATCTAATAAATACAGCCTTGATGAGCAGAAGAGACTCCCTTAAAAAACATTAAAAATCTTACTGATCCCAAACTTTTGATATTATACCATGGTCTGTCAGAACACTCGATTCTGATTGGCTGGCAGGTATGCATTAAAACCATTTAATGCACAGGTAATCGTGTTGGGTGGTTCTTGGCCTCCACATTGTCCATTAAAAAATTGTTTAATTCACAGTTAGCCTTGCATTATCCCTTACATGTAATTTTGAGAATGAGCATTAATAAATCTGAAAGAAAGTCACATACTTCCTATGTTGATCATTAGTCTTGTACCAAATAAACACTTCTGTAATCTTCACTTTCCTCACCTGGTCCTTGATATGTAAATATTTCCCAATAGCTTTACTGCTTATCCACATAATGGATTACATGTGAATAATTAAAGCCTAGGACTCTGTGCTGTTCAAAGGAGTCCTCATTAATATGGAACATACTTGGAGAAGTTGAAGTGCAGAGGCGCTAATGTCTTCTTCGTCTCAAATTGACAGACACGCAAACAAACCTCTCCATATTTAACATGATTCTTCCTGCCTCTTATATAACGGATTGCAGCCAGGTTACAGTCATTGTGTCCTTACGTAAGGGGGAAGGAAGGGAGAGACGATTGGAAGGGACTGCAAGATCGGCCCTTCACCCTTTCCTTTCAAGTTTGATTATTAATTTAATGAGGGCAAAGAAAAAGACAAAGAACATAATTGCTGTGAGTGCAGGAAAAATTTGTTCAATATGGAGTTACTCTTGGAGACTCTTTTATTTTAGATCTGTTTGACTTAAGTATTATTAGTAGTAGTTTTGTTCTTGTTCTTCATGAAAGTACATTTGGTTCTTATTTTGACCATGCAAGAAAAATTGATATGAAACTAATTTGATGTTACTATTAAAGGTATGATATAGTTCACTCAGGAAAGAAAGAAAGAAAGAAAGAACACAAAATAGATATTTTGACAAATGTCAATTCAAGAGTTTCAATTTGATTGCCTAAAATGTCTGGGTTTTGGCTTTGTTTTCCTACTGTTGTCACACTTGCTAAAAGTAATGACTGAAAAGCACTTTGACCAATAGCATGCATGCATTGTACATAAATGACCAATCGTGGAATGCGAGAAGGTGGGATCTACAGAGAACAGTCAAAAAATGCAAAATACGCATACATATATGAGGAATGTAGAGAGCATGTTAACATGAAAACAAAGCCAAAACCTGGACATAGGCACTAGAAATCCCGGCCAAGACACATCCAGGAAAAAGAGGATGTATAGTCACCATATTTAATTTGGTCCACAAATTGTTTATGAAATATATAAACCAATTTCTATATACACTCTAAAAAATGCTGGGTTAAAAACAACCCAGCGCTGGGTGAAATATGGGTTGTTTTGACCCAGCAGTTGGGTTAAATGTCTAACCCAACATTATGGCTAGTTTTACTTAACTCAACTATTGTTTAAATATTACTATATGGCTGGCTTAAAATGAACCCAAAATAGGTCAATTAAAAATCAGACATATAATTACTATAGGCATCAGCAATAATCAAAAGGTGAACATTTATTAATGTTTTTATTTAATTATTATTTATTCAACTTATTAATAAATGTTCATTTATTGAACATATTAATAAATGTTAATTTCCAACCTATTTTGCGTTCATTTTAAGCAAAAAAAAATATATAGCACATTTAACCCAACCACTGGGTCAAAACAACCCAATCGCTGAGTTTGTCCATATTTCACCTAGTCTCGCGTAGCCGGACCTTCAGACTGACGGCTGAAAGTCTGGAATAGATGGCAGGTTTTATTGGCCAAGGCCCGCCCATGAGGCCGTTTGACCGACATGTCAAACAACCAATCACAGTTCGTTTCATTCAACGTCACATTTCGGTGCGTGAAAATGTCGTCACAATAACAGACCGGTGTGTAAAATTCTCGGACGTATTTTAAAGATTCTATGCCGCGAACTTTAAATATTTCACATACTTTTGAAAATCCAGCGTGTAGTTGATCCTGATAAGTGTTTGTCGTCACATTTGTAAACACAACGGCTTTCTTCTTTCGTGAGGGGGTTTGGCGCCACGACATCTTTGTTTCCAGGTGGAACGTTAAAGAACGCGACACACACGTCTCCCGGAAATCCTGTATAATTCAACCAATCCGACGATGACTTCGACACTCCTGAAGTGTTTCCAGATAAATGTGCCATATGCATCAGACGTTTAGCCAACGGTCCGTCTGAGGCTGAGACTATATTTCACCTAGCGCTGGGTTATTTTTAACCGAGCATTTTTTATTGTTTAAAAACTTCCTTCACCCTCCCTGCCTTCATCTTTTCACAATGTACTTTTGTCTCTGAACCTCATCACTAGTGGCAGCTGTTCACCGTTGTCTCTTGGTAACATCTCAGCATGAGAAGATTCCATACTGTTTTATCTATGTTTTTTGTCACTTTAGATTTGCAAAGCAATCTTTACACACAGAAGGGCACTTCCATTTTCTGCTAATGATGTACTGCAGAAATGGGCTATAGGAATAATGTATTAACAGAATATGGTGCTATAATACTTCACAATGCTGTACACAATATATGAAAATAAAATGATTATGGCGTAATATATTAAAAAAAACTTTATTTCACATGGATCTACAAATGTTTAAAAAAATCTCGTCTGTAGCCAAGTCATTTTTTTATGTATTAAATGTGCCATGTAAACTTTGCCTAAATTTTGAAGACAAGCTGCAATGAGAAATGCATTGTACTACAATTTAGCATTACATGCAGCATGGAAATGATACTGTATGCCAACAACTGCGGATCACTTTCAGATTGCATTCAAACTGCGACCTAGACCAACATTTCAAGCAGACCTGATGTAGTATAAAAAACTTTCACATCAACCAAACATGAACTCTGATGACAAATGGACTGGGGTCAGCGTGAAAGCATCATAATTTACATCGATTTGCATACCGAGCTGTGATTGGTCTTGTCTTGCACATTTTCAACCATTTATAGCTGCCTTTATGCTGCACTGTGATCATGTTATGATTCTTACGTGCAGTAGACAGCAAAGACGTGCGCTGAGTGTCATGACAACGCTCTGATGCAAACTCATTTACGCAGAACCACAGCCTAAAACCTAAACTTCTAATTAGGTTTCATGCTATTCTGTTTCTGCGTTGAAGAACTGGTATTTCCTTCAGAAAATGCAAATCCCCTACCCCTCTCTTTCAATTCTAAGCCTGAGTGTGGCAGACCAACAAATGGAGTGGAGAGATTTCAGTAACAGTTACAGAATCAAATGTCTGTCTTAGGAACAAACAGTCCAGTCCTCATTCTCTCTACTTCCTGTATGACAGTTTAGTTCCTTTCATGTCTTGTTTAGAGTGAGACTAAGAGCATAACACCTGCGAGCGTTACATCAATACAACCTATTTTCTGACACTAGAGTAAGACAGAAGTGGCTGAAGATTTATTCTAATTATGTCTATATTCCCTCTGTGACTTTTTCAGTCGCTTAAAATTGCTGGTTGCCGTGGAGCCTGCCGTCATTGTGATGTGGTGGATGACTGCAGGAAGACGACTCTGAATCAGTATTAGCGAGGCTGACGAACCAAAAAATAACATCTGTGTAAAAAAATGCTCCGAGATCTGAGCTCCTCACGCGATCGCATTAGTATTCTGCTCGTTCAGTCACCGTCTGATCCTCAGACCTCTACGTACATCTCCTCTTCTCTCATTCCTCCTCCTCATCTCGCTTTTCTGCGTGGACCAGAGCTGTGCATCCGGTTTTATGGAGCTAGAAAAATGAAAAATGGATTTTTAGAACTTAGTGTGAATTCATCTTCAACACTTGAAGCTGTAATTTTGTTATATTAAAAGCAATATATATATATATATATATATATATATATATGAGATTCTATTTAAATTCAAAACTAAGATAAACTTTATAAATAATAAAACACACACACACACACACACAATGTATAAATGACAAATGTCTAAAGTTCATATTTACAAAATTCCAATCTCTTTGTTATTTTCTAGCTCCATAATGTTTGGGCCAGGTGGTTTTGTTCACGTCTGAATAATTAACAGGCTCTTTGGGATTCTGGGTGAGACATGAATCAATAAATAGGCTTCATTATGATGAAAGTGCTTCCCTGCTTTCGTCTGGCTGCTGGGCCGACAGCTCTACCTGAGACTGAGTCCAAACAATGCCAAGTCCAGCGGGACTGCTGGTTCTGACAACACACAGACACACAATGGCAGAGCAATACATTGAATGTGTTTATTCTTGTTGAACCAGTATGCACAATCTCCCTATGCTCTCCTAGCAACACAATTATCCGTCTTCCCAGAATCCTCTGCTGAACTGCACCATTTAGTTTTATGTTTAAAAACCCATGGACTCAAAGGGGTTGCGTCGTGTTGTGAACTTCAAAAGCAGCATAATTCTTATACACATTATTCCACGTACTATGTTCTGGCATGAGGAGCCGTTTTTTGCTTATCCGTCTCATAAAAAAGACCAATTAGACAATGTGTACGTCTTTGTGAAAGACACAGGGAGGGATAAAGGCCAGAGCGAGAGAAAAAGCGAGAGAGAGTGATCGTGAGTCCTATTGTAGCCCAGGAAAGCAGAACAGCACAGTGTGCTTTTGAGTGGATACGGGTTGCTCTGATGAGTCACGAGAAGAGGGAGAGAGAAAGCACCACCCCCAGTCAACTCTCTTCCTGTTAGACGCACAGAAGGAAAATATCCTGGCCAGCCCACACAAACAGGAAAATCGGAAGTCGACTGATAATGACAGCGTGAGTGGAGCAGCATATACCTGAATCAACAGACAATAACAAGAAGAGTCCTTTTATCCTCAGATTGCTGCTAGAACGATCCTGTGTGCTTAATTGAAGTGTTTGCTGCTGTGAATATCACATGTATTCAATAACACAGAACAACCGTAATATCCTCAATTAATGAAGCCCATGTAGGGACTATATGGACGCCTGTTTTCACCTCAGAATAGCAAAGAAGAGAGAGAAAAAAATGAAATAAAGTCACATTGTGGGATATGAATTTATGAGACTGTTGTTATGAGACATGAGTCACAACCACAAGATATGAAGTCAGTAAAAGAATTAAGGCCTGTTCACACCAAGAACGATAACTATATTGGCGTCCACACTCATGGATGATAACGTTTTATTATAAGTAATTCCCTAGTAAAAAAGTAATATACTTAAATGACATTTATTAATTATTAAATAAGTAATTATAAAATGTTCAGTTTTAAGATTTGACGGCATGCTATTTTTGTCGTAGATTCAAGTAATCTTAACTACAGGCTGTATTTCACTTAAACATTTCATATGAAATTCCTGAAGAAACCAGAAGTAGCAAAAGACCAGGTTGGCCAACAAAAATTATTTCATCGCAGATCTGTTTACATTAACTAGATTTTTACAGTAACCAGATATGAGTACAAACATGAGTGAATGCCCATGCCAGTCACAGCCAATGATATGATGCTAATTGGTTGCTAAGTGTTCTGTGCTGTTTTAAGTCCATTCCTATACAGTTGCTATAGGGACTTCTGGTCATTGCTAAGGTTGAGATTGCTAAGGTTGCTATGTAGTTGTCTACCTATCTTCAAATCTCTACGATATTCTGTTATATACACAAGAAGACTATTCTACATCAGTGTAAGGTTCTGCTGCCCATTTTATCATCCAAAAATTGCCAATCTGTTTGTTTAGAAAAGTAGTACGATTGAGATATAATTCATGTCCACAGTACAAAAGGACGAGTTTCTAATTTTAATACTTGGGGTTACTTTGAGTTTTTTTTCAAATCGCTAACCCTGTGTGACCAAGCTTTGTAAATAATAATGAAAAAAAAAATATTTATGTGGGGGAGGGGGATTGACTAATGTTAGTGTTTACCTTATCTGTAAATACTAGACAGCTTGAAGACAGGAGCGTTGATTGCTGTTTGTGTGTGTGAGTGAGTGAGCGTGTGCTCGTCTGAAGTACTCTCACTCACTCTCTCTCTCTGCGTCATTTCTGACACCTGTTTCCTGCCCCTGCCACACTTCTGTATGACCCTTATCCACCCACTGCAAACCATAACAATCTCCGGCTCTCCTGCCGCCCTGCACTGTGCTTCACGCTGAGGCTCACTGACTCACGGTCTGCCGTGGGAGACACATCGGCTTTCTGCTGCATACTGCGCTTCTGAGCTCACGGAAACGAGGACAGAAACGTGTAGTTTAGCAGAATGAAAATGAGCTGTGATTATGGAGAAATTTACATAGTCAATCACGGCTTAATTAGATTCACACATAAAACGAAATGTGTTCCTGAGAGGATGATTGCTGGAAGCTACTCTTTTCACACATGACTGGCACATTGCTACACTGACATCAATGTACTCATTTATTTTTTTGTCATTTCATTCTAACCCCGTTACAAAAAAAAAAAAAATTCCCGAAAAAAATAAATACAACATTTATTTTCTCCTGTAAAACCATACCTAGACTTTTCTATTTTCACAAGAAGATATGAGTACCCTGCAAAGGAATTAATGCTAAGTTGGCAGTGGTTGCCACTGTGTTGCTATGTGGTTACTAAGGTATTTAGTGGTTACTAGGGCACTGTGACACAATAGTAAAGGTTTTCTGAGTGGTTTTTAATATGCCATTCGGGGTGGGTTTTGTTGCATTCCATGTAGTTGCCAATGTTGGGGAAAGTTACTTTTAAAAGCAATGCATTGAAATATTGTGTTACAATATAAAGTAATTGTGTTAGTTACTATATATAAAAAGTAATGCATTGTTACTTTTGCATTACTTATTGGACCTGTTTACACTTGGTCACTTCATGTATTTTCGCACTATCCGATCGAAAAAAGACCAGGTGAAAATGCCCTCCAAAATGCTTTCGAGGCGGATTTAAATCCAATTGCTCAAACCACTTCAGGAGGTGATCTGGGCTGCATTCCAGATGAAACTGGACAAGTAAATGCATCTGATTATTGAAACCACATATGTAAATTTTAGTCCTCCCAAAATGTTACAATAATAAACATGTTATATAGTAAGATATGGCACCGCTAATGCAACACGCATCGCTGCGGATGAGTCTCTTCAGCAAGCCGACGCGCAAACTGCTGCAAATGAAACTTCTTCATTAAAAGTAGTAGTAAGACTAACTTGTCTTTCAGTGCTGATGACACGCTCTATCCTGTTGCTGTCTTTGATCTTGAAATTAGCTGATGAATAAAATGCAGCGCTTATCTGTTGCTTTCGTAACGATGAGGTCGTTTCTGCCGATCGATTGGCCAGCTTCGAGAGAATGGTTCGCTACGATAGCTGCCACACTGCAAAAAATGCTTTTTTTAGATTTTTTGTCTTGTTTCCAGCCAAAATATCTAAAAATTCTTAAATCAAGAAGAATTTTCTAGACAAGTAAAAATTATTGTCTTGTTTTAAGCAAAAACAAGTCAAAATTAAGTGAGTTTTTGCTTGAAACAAGGTAAATTATCTGCCAATGGGGTAAGCAAAATAATCTTATTTCAAACAGAAAACTAGATTATTTTGTTTACCCCATTGGCAGATTATTTAGCTTGTTTTGAGCAAAAACTCAAAAAAAAACTTAATTTTGACTTGTTTTCTGAGGCAAAGAGGTCAACCTCTGCCTTCCCGATGACTGACCAGATCTCTTGAACCGTTTGAGGGTGTAGCGCCCATTCGCCCGGGGCTACCTTGCCTCTGAACAGCATGTCCGCGCCAAGGTTCAATCTGCCCGACACATGAACTGCCCTTAACGAGAGGAGTTCTTTCTGTGCTCAAAAGAGGAGGCGACGAGCCATCCTGCAAAGAGTGTGTGACCTGAGACCGCCTTGGTGATTGATATAAGCCACCACCGTCATGCTGTCCGATCGGACCATGACGTGGTGCCTTTTTAAGGCTGGAAGGAAGGTTTTCAGGGCTAAGAAAACCACCAACATTTCCAGGCAGTTGATATCGAGTGGTGAGAACCAGAAGGGCGTAAGTGACATTTTTGGTGAAATGGAGATATACTGTATATATCAAATGAAAGCTCTTAATGATCTCTGTCTACTGGCAAAAGTACTGTCATCCATGAGTGTATACATTTTTATTATAAACAATTGAAATCAGTACACAAAGGCAGATCAAACTTTGGTAAAATTTTAGTTTTGGATCTTCTGTAAAGTTGGTGAAATGTCACTTACGCCTTTTTGGTTTTCACCCCTCAATATGCAGGCATTGCTCTGGGGCTGACCAGGAGCCAAACGCCGGATTGCCCTCCAACAGGGCGCCCCAACCCGAATTGGACACGTCTGTTGTGACTACCTTCCTTCTGAAGGTCAGGCCTAACCTAATTCCTGTTTGGAAACAGGCGAGAGGTCGTCCAAGGGGCCACAGCCTTGATGCAGCGGTGGTCTACCCTGACAGGAAGCCGCCCCAGGCAGCAGGTGTGGGGTGGAACGCGGGCTTTGAGCCAAAACTGAAGGGGCCACATGTGAAGCAGGCCCAGAGGAATCACAGAGGTGGCGGCCGCCATAAGACCGAGCAGCCTCTGAAACACCTTTAGGGGGCGCATCGTCCCCGGTTTGAGAGACGCCGCCAATCGTTGAATAGTCAGGGATCATTCCAGTGTAATCCATGCCCACATTTGGGCAGAGTCCAAAATTGTTCCCAGAAAGACAGCTTGCTGTCTGGGCAACAGCTGACTCTTGTGCGGGTTGATGATCAACCCGAGGCACTCTAAGTGGCTGAGCAACAGCTCCCGTTCTGACCTGGCTAGAACCAGCCAATCATCGAGGTAGTTCAAAATACAAAATCTGTCTCAGAGGGGAAAGAGCCACATCTATGCACTTCGTAAAAGTGCACGGGGCTAGGGACAGTCCAAACGGAAGGACTATATATTGATAGGCCACTCCCTCGAACGCGAATCTCAAGAACGGTCTGTGATGGGGAGCTATGTGGATGTGAAAGTATGCATCTTTCAGATCCACAGTCAGAAACCAGTCCTCAGGGCAAATGTGTGCGAGGAACTGTTTGATAGTTAACATCTTGAACGACCGGCGCATAAGCGAGTGGTTCAGACGCCTGAGATCCAGATTGGGTCTGAGCCCGCCATCTCTCTTTGGAACGAGGAAGTAGCGGCTGAAAAAGCCTGACTCACTGTTTGCTGGGGGCACCATTTCCTAAGCGCCTTTTGCAAGCAATGGCTGCACTTCTTGTCGGAGAATGAACGCTTCATTGTCCGAAACAGAAGTTTGAATGATGCCTCTGAAGCGAGGTGGCCTGCGAGCGAACTGAAGCGAGTAACCTCTTTGAGTTGTTTTTAAAACCCAACTCGACACTCCTGGAATGGCTGCCCAAGCTGTGAAATGGGAGGCGAGAGGGTTTATTTTTGCGAATGAGAGCTCGCCGAGAGAAGACGGGGAACTTGCATTCGAGTGAGTGAGTGAGAGAGTGTGAAGAGGAAATTTGCTCTTTATTGTATGTGGGTCCGCTATCACAGCTGTAAAACATTCGGGTAAGCGCTGCACCTGCAGGACGTAACCCGCTGGAAACGAAACTCCATTGCTCAGAGGTGCTCGTAGGGATGGAGGATGAATGCGAGCTGTTTTTGGGGGCATTCCGGCAGAGGCGAGAACAGAGCCCCTCCTCTTCCTCTCTAGCACATCAAGACGGCTTAGGCAGCTCTGGGTCCAGCACAACTTGTGGGCAGGGACCTTGACGCTTCGAAAAGGGGAAGCGTTTCGCCATCCGGGGGCGCTGCTGCAACCCAGGCTCAGATTTCCGCTGAGGCTGCGCCGGCTTTGCAGGCTGAGTGGCGGGATTCTTCTGGCGGCCCACAGCCACGGGGCCAGGGCGCTTGGGGAGGAAGTGACGCAGCACCTGAGATGTCTTCTGAGCCGCCGAAAACCTTTCTGCAAACCCGTCCACAGCGGGCTGAACAAGCCCTTCGGCGAGACCCTTCGGCGACACCAGAGGTGGCGCTCCAGCATCACCAAACTGGCCATGGACTTGGAAAGGATGACCACAATGAATCAATGGAGCTTCTTCTTCCTCAGCTTCTTCTTGGTAGGGTTGGGAATCGATTCCAAAAAGAATTGATTCCTCGATTCCGAGGCGTTGGGATCGAGAGTCGATTCCAAAAGTTGGAATCGATCCCATCAAGGGGAATCGACTCCTCATTCAGAGCCTTTTTCAGTTTAACAAATCTTATCTATGGATGCCTCTCAAACGTAAGGCTACATCCTACGAAGACTGCACATATTTAAATTCACGAAAATAAACTGAAAGAAAACGAGTCCTGAGCTCATCTGAGTTTGAGGATGTAGTCTTCCGTTTGAAAAGCACCCATTATTTCACCTCATGCTCGCTAATAGTGATTAGAAGTCTGATTCGTTTCCATGAAAAGGTTATTTCGGATAGATAGTTTTAATGAACCAGTTCAAAAAAACAATTCAGAGGTTATTTTACGGTGGAACTGGCTTTTGTCCACAATTTTGAGCGCTACACGACAGAATAGATCATGATGTGATCGAAGGTCTTGATCTTATTTCCACCTTAAATAAAATGCTATTTTTTTTTTAAAACATTTTTAACAGCCAATGATAATTCTGAAAAAAAAAAAAGTTGCATAGATCATAGGCCGAGAACGCATCTGATTGACAGATAAAGCACAGCTCTTATATCAGTGTTGTTGTTAATGTTCTGGTTAACGTATATTGTTTTAGTGTACAGTTTGTTATATTTTGGCAAAGCATACATTTAAAGTAAACTTCATTATTCAGCTGAACTGTGCACATTTATTTTAGACACTTAATATCTTGTTCCATTCAGGCGATAAATGCATGTCCCTGCTGTGGGCTATGACTAATTTCACGGGCAATGCAGACAAAATTACAATTTAAAATAAATCAGAGCTATAGAAATGTATTGTCATTTTTACAAATAAAGCTTCATATTATGAGAAGTACGGTGGCCGAGAGAGCTCAACGCGCTGCAAATAGAAAAAAACACCTGCAAATTAAGAAAACAACTTCATCAATTTGACAACACATGCGCTGCAAATGCTCACCACACAAACAAACAAAGAAACACGCTCCAAATAAAATTCTTTATTTGGTTGTGAGCATTTGCAGTGCGTTTCTTTATTTGTTTCTGTTGTGAGCATTTGCAGCACCTGCTGTCAAATTGATGAAGATTTTTTCTTGATTTGCAGGTGGTTTTTTCTATTTGCATGTGTTTTCTGAAGTTGCAGCGCGTTGAGCTCTCTCGGCCATCGTAGAGAAGGCTACTTTCTATGAACTTTTTATCCTGCAGTCATGGTGAGAATAGGTTCCTTCGATCTAAAAAAAAAAGAATCGATAAAGAATCGAAAACAACAGTGAGGAATCGATTCCTGGAATCGAATCCCATCGATTCCAGAACCAGGAATCGGAATCGGACTTGATTCCCAAAATTTCGGAATCGAACAGCCCTACTTCTTGGCTTCTTCCAGAGTCAGCGAAGAGATGATCCTCGTCGCTGAAGGAGAATGATCTGATGAAATGGCGCTGCGAGCCGACTTATATACACGTTGGCTCCACCCTTTCTGGCAGGCTAAAGTGCCATTGGTTTGTGCAGCTACACAAACGTGAACAAATCAGGCTTCAGTACAGAGTAAAACAGGAGTTTTCCCCATACACACAACGTGAAGTGAACGTTCGAATGGTAACCTCACTTCCCTGATCTCAAAACGCGCACTATCGACTGAGTGATTCAGAGTGTTTTTTAGCACATTGCTATGTGATTGCAAAGGTTTCCAAACTGCTTTTTACATGTTGAAGTGAATAGTGCGCCACTCAGTTGATAGTGCGCCTTTTGAGATCAGGGAAGTGAGGTTTATCTCTTACCAGCTGGCCAGAGTGGTTCCTAGCACATTTGTACTGTATGTGGTTGTAAAGGTTTTGAGGTTTTTTTTACATGTTGCTGTGTAGCACCGTTGAAGTGCCATTTTTGAAGGGTGTGCATGTGCATAATTGCATAAGGGAAGCCTGGAGTAGGACATAAAGCAAAACTGAGATGAATAAAACATCAAATAAGGCAAAAGGACAAGGAACAAAAAACAGTAGTCATCATGTGCCGTGTTCGTTACAGCAGCATCTTTGAGAACTTGAATCACTTAATTAGTAGAAGTTATTTCTTCACCAACCAGGCATGATGTCATTAATGACCATCCTATATTGTTGAACCAATGTGGTTCAAATGATGGGGGTGCGACCATGTTCGGGAAACATTTGTGACTAGCTGGTTAGTTTTTCTGAAACAATGCATCATACTATGGTGGTTAAGCAGTGAATTATGTTGAATGGGAAATGCACCCCTTGGTGGTTTTTAGAGCATTGTTATGTGGCTGCTAAGCCACATAATTTGACAAATGCAAAGCAGTTTCCAAAGTTTTACAAAAATATCAACAACAGTTGAACTATTTTGTTGAAAACTATGGTTGCAAAGGTAATGGCATATATAATATAATCTCATATACAAACACATTTGAAGGGTATTGTCGCAATGAATGCCATTTTGTGAGAGGAAGTGTAGCTCTTCACTGTTACAAGTTAACATCCTTTGGCTTCCTGAAATAGATTCAGAATTCGCTTTGTTTAGTTTTGTTAGCCAAGCCAAACGAACCATATATGCTAAAAGTGTAGCCACTTCTTGAACCCTCCAAACGCAGAGAAGATAAACGTTTCATAAATGTGCTTACACAAGTGTCTCACTATTTACATAAAGTTTATGAAGTATATAAAGCTGCTGAACCCGCTCCCGGTGCTTTGTTTGTTTTTTCAGTTTCCAAGCACCTGAGCTGGCATCCCATAGTGCCAGCCATAGAGTATTTCATAAGCACATCTGTTAGAACATCAGTTTATTGAAAGATAGAGCCTCTGGCCACAGTCTCTGAGCTCGCAAACCAGATGTGACACACTGACACGGCACAACGGCTCCAGGTGATTTTTCAGTGTTTCAGCTGCTGTTTGGGTTGTGTGTCATTTGAGGGGGGGCTTGAACATGTCTGTTCCTGACACATCCTTCTCAGACCTTAATGAGGAAGATCCAGGATTCTGTCTGCCTCCGTTAAAGCTCAAGCAGACATGATCAATTTCTGCCCACAGACAGAGCTCTGCATGAATCACACACGCACACACTCACCCACCCCCTTGCGTCAAGGTAAAAGTGATGTGCTATAAGCAATGATGCATAATAAGCATTTCGTTTTTCAAAGTCCAGTTTTCTATTAATATTGGCCAGATTTGGGTCATTCATGGGCAACAAAAGGTCACGGCTTCAAAAGCTTCACAAACCTGCCAGGGGCACGGTGTTGTCCACAAATCACTGAGTGGGCTGAGCATCATCTGTGCTCAATTACAGAGCATCAGCCCTGCAGATCGCCAGCAGGAGATCTTATCCTTCTACTTCTACTTGTAAAATTCAAGCTGTCAGTGTGCCCTCAACCTACCTTTCAGTAATGAGAAACTTCCCCCTCAGGACAAAATGTGAAACCAAATAAGAAACAAAAGAAAAATGTCAGTAAAATTGGGAAATTTTAAAAACATTTGCTTCATGCATGTTGATAACAAATGCATACAAAATTACTGTGAAACTAAATGTACTAACTAATGGCAACTTCCTTGCCACACACAGCCACAGTATTGTTCTTTCATCCGATAGACAAACATGGGATATCCACTAGGATGCATGTCCAGGATTTCACAGAATAAATACACACCAATATTGATAGTTCTCCCACTGTTGACAGAAACTTTCCAACTAGCATGTTTGTCTTGGGTGTATCCAGGCCTAAGAAGAGAGCAGCTGTGCACAAATTCTTCACATTAGGCATGTTTTCCGGTATTTCAGTGAGAATTTTATCTAAGCTGGCATGTGTCGTTAGGAATTTTCTTCTGTAAGCTAACACATAGTTTGACAACAAGAGCAAATTTGTTGCTCAGAACTAAGATCAGTCCTGTGTAACCATTCCTAACTCTTAAAAGAACAACCCATTTCAGAAGCAAAGTTTCAGATTAAACTATGCATCGTGCAAAAAAACTGCATTTCTTTGTTATCAACACAAATGCCCATATGCAGCATGATGCCGTCCCATTTTTGTGGTATGTGAGAGTCATTTTGTGGCCGCTTCTCTCCTGTAAGCAACCACTGAACCTTCTCTGGTAATTAAATGGCAATCCTCTGAGATGCATTCAGACCACTTGTGGCCTAAGGGGGGTCGCTTTTCCTTAAAGCCCTGACAAAAACAGACACACATTAAACTCTGTTCACTGATAACATTTGAAATGGTATTTCTCGGAACTCATATGGTTCAGAAAGTCAACATACCTTGGGGTTTGGAAATCTCAGGTATTTTTAAGGCTGAGAAAACTAGCATAGAAGAAAAATAATTGGAATAGCAAGATTGTTTAATGCCACTTTCAACTTGCAGAAACATACCATGTGTTTTCAGACATGTTACCATGGTAATAATGTGTTTTTTGTACATGTAGCATTATGGTACTATCATGTTATTCTAACAAGTATAATATGGTAATCACTTAGTACCATGTTATGCATTAATATACCATAATTATCCCCCCCCCCCCCATACATGTGCAATACCATATTATTTTTGTACACTACTATTCAAATGTTTGGGGTCAGTAAGATTTTTTTGTTTTGCTTTTTTTTTTTTTTTTTTGCTAGAAATTATTACTTTTTCAGTAAGGATGTATTAAGTTGATCAAAATTGACAGCAGGCGTTTAGCTAAAATGTTTCAAAGGTTTCTATTTCAAATAAATGCTGTTTTTATTAATTTTCTAAGAAAAACATTGATCAGCTTCCAATAAGAAATATTTATTGAATTTCTGAAGAAACATGTGACACTGAAGACTAGAGTAATGGCTGCTGAAAATTCAGCTTTGCCATCACAGGACATTACATTAAAACGACCAGTTATTTTAAATTGTAATAATATTTCACAATATTAATGTTTTTACAGTCTTATCAAATAAATATACCCTTGGTGAGCAGAGACTTCTTTCAAAAATGTTTTAAAAAATCTAAAAAAACGACTCCAAACTTGCTCATCAATCAGTAACATTGTATATGAATGGACCATCACCATATGATACCATTACTGTACCACAGTACTTTTTTTTTTTGCAAGGCTCAGCTCTGTTTTAACCATGAGACCTTATTCATCAGTTATAGGTCTATAGTGAGACATGAAAAAAAACTGTTCAGACATGCCTTAGGTTGAACATCTCGGACAATGTGTTGAAAAAGGAATTATATAAAAACGGTGCTCCATTTTATAAATAAGTTACTTTGTTCTGTTCAAGACATGATTTCTGACGACAGCAACTAGATTGGGCTTGTAAGGCAAATGGGAAGCCACTGTGTGTGCGTATGTGGGAAGCTTTGGCATTTTCAGAAACAAGAAACTTATTCATAGTAAGACAATGTTGCCAATTGGGTTGGTTCCACATGGAATACATGTGATTTTGGGCCCAAAGGAATTCTTCTACGAAGACAGAAGGCAAGGAACCAATGTGAAACATCCCTTTTTGAGTTTCACAGCACTGTTGGTACAAACCTCTTTCCCTGGTATCTGAGAGCATTTTCCTTTGATCGAAATGTCAAGTAGGCTGTGGATTTGATTACTCGAGTGATTACAATGCCTTGTCCAAATTCATTCGAAAATGTTTCATCTTCCTACATCAGATTGCTCCAATGTTCCCTCCATACACTGTTAACTCTTTCTTTAACTTCCAACTACACTGTATTTCTCCCTAAGCAAACTCAGTGTGGTAGAGAGTGGGCTTATGAAAATAATTTTCGGTTGAAGTTCACATGCCTGAACTTTTCTGATTATTGATTTATTTCCCCTTCTGCTTTCCTTTCTAGATGTATTCCACCCTTACGGGGTCAAATGTGAAATCCGAGGGATGGATCAGTTTGGGAAATTATAGAGTGCTTGAACTAAACAACGTTTCATCAGATTCTCAAGCCTGCGATGAATCTGTGAAGCCCACACATCAGCGCAACACGTGCGTAACCAGCACAGCTTTGTAACATTACTTCAGAAGGTGTGCACATACGCATAAACACGCCAGCACATATGCATACACACGCACACATCAACACAAACATACACATCTATGGAGACGTTTGCTTGACTGCAGCGTTGGCAGATCATTTTCTAAAGGAGTATTTGAGTCATCCTTGCTGAAGATTTGGCTTGTTAAAAGTCTGCCAGATTTTTTTTTTCCAAAGGTCAGGGAGTAACACAATGTCTTTTTTAAACAACCAAGTAATTATTTCCTAAAGGACTTTAAAAACGATTTATAGAATTCTGATGATGTCAGTGTGTTAATATTGAGAAATGCAGTGAACAATAATTGCACTATTCTTGTACTGTATTTAATTTTGAACAAACACCCACTGGGAGTATGGTGAGGACAAACACTTAGAAAACACTTCGATTTAGCCTATTTTTAATCATTTATGCTTAGTTTTAAATTTAAATTTAGCTTTAATAGCTAATTAATTCTCTTTCAAGATAACCTGTCAAATTGTTTTACAAAAATTCAAGGAACACTGGCATCAAAACACAGTGAGCTTTTGGGTTGTCTTTCAGACAATTGCTTGATTGTGGGGTTTTTGATCCCAAGATAAAAGGTGCTAAATATATTCCACTTACATAATACGATGTGCCAGTAATATTCGTATTTCTCTGTTTGAGGTGTGTCTAGGTAATATCCTTACGTTTCCTGGGAGTTTGCCTCAAAAGCTTCCTTTAATTGTAAGATGGAAGAAGTGTATTTGAGATGTAATGCTACACGTATGCGTCATTCATTCGACTTGTTCCCAAATAACAGTGTAATGTTTCCTCCTCCTTTTATCCATCTGATGACTATCTAGATTAGTTGACATCATAGTTGTTTATCATATGCTTAAGTAACTTTACATAGGCTTTTTGATGACGGGCCTTGCCCTCTTTGTCACTCTGTAAACTGTCTGATTGTGTTACTTAAAACTATTGAACAAGCTGAAATCTGAAATATTAAATAGCCTACTGCTGCAAATTGAACATTATAAATTCATAGTAAATTAAAACAATGACATGTAGTCTTCAAGCTTACTTTTCAAATAGCTACATAAACATTCAGAATACAATAGCCAGTAATTAACTGATTTCGCTTCCTTTAAGTGTGTGTGTGTATATCTTCAGAGAGATTATTACAGTTGCTGAAGTTATTCAGACAAGCAGTGAGTTATTTGCGTTACCTTGTCGACAGTCGGCTGCATTTCAACTGTAAGACCTGCACAGATGTATTTTACTTTAGAATTGTGTCCCGTCTTTTTACATTCACTCTCGCTGTAAGCATTCTGAACAAAAGTGTGTATAATTCCTGTGTATAATTCCCCCAAAAGTATGTAACTAACAGCGAGACTGATATCGTTTCAGTTTTACAAATTCAGTATGAGTCATGAGTTCTTTGTCAATTTGCACTTAGTTTTATTAAAAAAAAACTGGTTTACCTCAAAAGTCCCAGCAGTCAGAACCCATGCTTATTTTCTGACTAAGTGAAGTCAATGTGACGCAGATTTTAGTGGCGGAGTAGAGTGTATGGCCATTTCTCAAACGGAAGGCTGCATCCTCTGGAGGTCGCATTTGTAGGCTGCATACGTCATAAAGAAGATCTTATTTTAGAATATTAACAGTTATAAATTTGACCATTATTCTTAGTTAAGTGTAAATTGTTGTAATATGCTTATGACTCAGGAATGTAATGCTCAGTTAACTGAAATAAACCAGGCTTGATGACGTATGCAACCTACAAATGCGACCTCCGGAGGATGCAGTCTTCCGTTTGAGCCTGTTTGTTTAAGTATTGGATGTCTACATGTGCCACTCAACTTGACCACACCCACTTGAGTACCAACCCTCCCCTCCTAAATCTAATATGATAATATACATATGGTAATGCACATATATTGATGCTTGTGTGTGTGTACACACACACACATATATATATATATTCAGTATATTTAGAAAAAAGACAATACTAGTATATAGTATAAAATAAATATGCATTGGTCAAATGTTAGAATTTTTGGATTTTATTCATTAAATAAATAAATAAAGAATTATGTACACAATAAATATTCGGTAAGGACAGAGGAAAGAACAAGAAACAAACAAATCATTTTTGCAGCTTAGGACATGCATGTGTGATCCATCAACATTTCACCACACATACACACAAGAAGTCTGTTTCTTGTCAAACGATGCCTGGTCCCAGCCCAGATTTTCTTTCCTCTCTATAATGTTTTTGATCACATCATTCCTCTTCACTCCAGTCTCTGAATTTCAGCATTTGTAAATCTACAGAGTCTGTCTTGGTTATAAACCTTTCCATAGCTCCATCCAGTTCACATCCAGTGGACATCCTGTTCAACAAGCCCTTCTCTGTGCCCTTGCACGGAAAGAGATCATGAGATCTTGCCGAGTCAGTGGCCAACTGTTCTCCTCATCTGTCAGTCTCAGTTGCATCTCTGCAGCAGCATGTTCAAGGCATACTCCAGACGACTCCGCAGGTCCGCAGTGCAGCCCGCACTGAGCAACGTGCTCAGTTGGAAGGTGGTGGAGGTTCGCTCTTCGTTGATGTACGTCAGCAGATATTCGTCCTGCTGTGTGTACAGGATGAGCTTGGTGTGGTCGTGGTAGAAGTTGACCTGTTGGAAGATGAAGAAAAAAGTTTTGTTATTCTGGAACAGACGTGAAACACTCTCAGAGGATGCAGGATGTTATTACAGCAGGGTTTGTGACCTTCTTCTTCCCACAGTGCTATAGTATACACAGCTTTTTATCTGAACAAAGACAGACCTGACTGATAACTACCCAGGGGTCTGATGGGCGTAGAGAGCACTAGACAGTAGCTTGTTACTTGAGGAGTAAAGTTCTACCAACTGCTGCATTAAAGGAACAGTTCTTACAAAAATGAAAATTCTGTCATAATTTCTGTCTTTCATAGACCAAAAAAAAGATGAATATTCCATACACATTCCATACAATGAAAGTGAATGGTTACCATTGGGTCTGCCAAGCTCCAACAATGACGAAAAACTAAATGTTATAATACTTTGATGGTGCTTTTTGTCCCTTTTCACAAATCCCTTTAATTTTATGGTAATAACCGACATAAACATCTATCTTAACATCTCAATTTATACTTCAGAGATGACAGTAAGTTATACGTGTTCTGAGATGACAGAATGTTTGGTGAACTATCAGTTTAAGAGCTGCTTTGTAAAGAATAAAGATGACTGCAATTTTACCTGGAATGTGCCATCGTTGAAAAGCATCAATAAAGCTCTGTCTGATTTCAGCCACTGCAGAAGATATATTCTGGTCTTCTGGGTATCTTGTTCACTTATCATATCCCCTCCCTGCATGAAAAACAAGGATAAACAATATATTAACACAACAACTTCTTGTACAACCTGAAGCCTAGACCAGAATGTTAAGTCTTTGACTTCTAGACCTGTAACAATTTTAAAACTGAATACGAACATAAGGGTTGAAACTAAGAGCACACTCACATCCATCAAATTCTCCTCCATGTAGTGGGCAAAGTACTTGAGGATGGTGACCTGGGCCACAGCATACTCAGGAACCTCAATAACAGAGAAAACAGACCTCTGGCTGAGGGCAGCATACTGATGAACAGTCCTATAAAAAACAAAACAAAGACAACATCGATTTATCAACTACACAATCAATGCAACACAGTGCTCACGGTTTGTTTCTACAGCCTCATATATATATATATGAAGTCTATGACTAATGCTTGCTCTTTTATAATATTTCATGTGTAATGCCATTTGTCATTCAACTGACATTTCTGGGATATTGGTGCAGTTTTTCTTTCTTTCTGAAGATCATCTAGAAGCTATGCTAGAAAACTAGGGATGGGAATCGTAAGGAATAATATTGGGGATACTGGATATACACTACAATTCAAAAACAGGTCAGATTTTCTAAAATGTCTCTTATTCTCCTCAAGGCTGCATTTATTTGATCAAAAATGCAGTAAAAAAAAAAATATATGGGAAATGTTATAATATTTTAATATATTAAATTTTTTTTATTTATTCCTGTGATGGCAAAGCTGAATTTTCAGCAGCCAATACTACAGACTTTCAATTTGAAAACAGTTATAACAGTTAATATTTTTTTCTGAAAAGAATGATATTTTTTTCCCAGGATTCTTTAATGAACAGATAAATATAAGTCTTCATTGTCACTTTTGATCATTTTAATGCATTAACAGACTCATTGCATTTATAAAAGGTTTAATTTTTAAAAACAATCTTACTGACCCCAAATGTTTGAATGGTAGTGCATATCAGACGATATTGGACATTTAGTTGTGGATACCCATTTCTCATATTTTTCATTTAGATGAATGATCTGTCATCATCTAACATTCATTTACAATTCATTCTTTAAAAAAACACAAATAACTTAATAATTTACTGTTAAATGTTATCTTTAAAAATGGTCAAAAATGTTCACATGGAACATTATAATGTTGTAATGTCACCAGTAGCAATTATTTTTTAATTCATTTTGATAAAATATAATACATCATTTTAAAAATGTATAAAAAGTAAAACATAAAAACAATTATAGGCCAGAATTTGAATAGCGGTACTAATTTCATAATTAGCAACTGCTTAATGAATATGTGTTGTGTAATGTTTGCCTACTTCAAAAATGAATCAAATTGGCATTACATATGAACATTTGTTTGGGGTTAAACTTTTGATAACAGTCAACTTGAAGCACCTACTTCTTGTCAGAGAGGAGACTCATGTGTGTTCCGTTGTTGAAAAGGACGCCCACTGTGTTGTCCGACAGCTGATAGCCAAAGCCATATTTGTTGGAGTAGTCAACCCACTTAGTCACCCACTTCAAGCTATTACAACCATTTCCTCTGGGAAGGCTGTCCGCTGTGGGAAAAAGGGCACTGTTAAATCCAAAGATCATATATTTTCTTTACACTATAGAATGGATTCGGTCTAGAAAACCCTTGGTGTGAAGTGTAACGTGTAATGGGTCTTATTCACCTTTAGGCATGTGTTCAAGACAGCCTCTCAGAACACTAATAACAGCCTCTGCCACAGTGCCAGTGGTGCTGTCTTCAAGACCTACGGAGAGACAGCGGGATACATTGCGTCAGCTTGTGAAACTAATGAGCTGGAGTCAGACCGAACAGGTGAAACGCACACACACACGTATAACACACACTTACATTCACTGCTGCTGCTGCAGCTGCCCAAGCTGCCTCTAACAATCAAGTGAATGGTATCTCTAGTCTGCAGCCTTTCGGCAGTTGCCTGGGTAACAGGCTTTCTTGTAGGTGCTGACGGATTTCCTCCTTCCTAAAGAGGAAAAATTGCAGCATATATGTCATGAATGACCTAACACTTAACCTTCGTTTATATCTCAGAGTTGGTGATGAATTCCTTATTATAGCCTACAATAAAGAGAACAATGCTCACCTCGGATGAGTGTGTAGTAATCTGATTACTGATGGCAGTCTTTTTGAAATCTTGACGGAGCTTGAATATGTCTTCCTCTTCTTTGGCTAAGCGATCTGTCGGAAGAAAAACAGTTATTCATGGGGTCATCTGAAATGAGTAGTGCACTGGTTAACTAAAGCGAGAACTTACTTATATTTTCATAGTACTTGGCTTTGTCCTTCTTGCCACCGAAGAGAGCAGCGGCTGCCTTTTTGAAGAAGCTCTTGGCTGGACTGGAAATGTGGAAGTCTGGGGCAGAATGGCAGCAGCTGACAGGCAGAGTTTCTGGCATGAAGCCCTGTGGCGAAATCACGACAAAAACACTGACAAACTGCTTGGCTGGATATATTGAATCTACTGTGGTGCAACAACTAAACTTACCTGGGTGAAAAATTCATGCCGAATGATGTCATCCAGGTGCGGGCGGTCCACAGGGTTCTGTGAGAGCATGCTGGAAATGAGCTGTTTGGCGGGGAGAGAGAGCGAGGCCGGGATGGTATAATGGGCCTCTCGGATACAGCGGTATGTCTCCTTCAGGTTAGTGGTCTCGAAAGGAGGTTTACCCAGAAGCATGGTGTACCTGAAGAGGAAGATGTGAAATGTGTCATTAATAAGTGTCTGGCTCTTAAAGGAATAGTTCCAACAAAAAGAAAATAGTTATATACTCAATCTCATGTTCTTTGTCCATTTTTTATGAATATTCTGGCTATTTTTTTATATTTAATGAACATGAATGAAGACCGGTGTCTGCGGCCTGCTGTCAAGTTTCAAAAAGAATGCAAAAAAGAACTATAACATTTTCTTAAAAGTAATTAAGTATTAACTAAGTTCACTATTTAATAGCTCACAATTGAGTGAATAACAATGTAAAACACAACTTGAAATATAGTGCAAGACCACTTTTATGGAGCTTTTTTTTAGAGCTTGACAGACAGCATTACATTCATTATTTTGACAAGAGCAACCAGCACATTATTCAAAAACTCATTTTGTTTGAGTTCATTGGATGAAAGAAGGTCACTTAGGTTAGAAATGACATGAGGTTGAGTAAATGATCCCAAAATAGGTCATCGCTGGTGAAAAACTGTATACCACATGCTGCTAATATGTCATTCAAGCATTAAAGCAGAAGCATAATCACCGAATACAATGGCATACACAACTAGAATGAAAAAGTAGGCATTCATTGATAGAGCGAGTATGAATCGGCAATCATTGCCTATTCACACCGAACAATTTATAAATATAGCATATAGAGGAAACCCTCAAATCTGTGGGTGACAAACTTACATGACGCAGCCCAGAGCCCACACGTCAGACTCCCAGCCGTGGCCCTGTTTGTTCAGCACTTCCGGGGACAGGTAGTTGGGTGTACCGCAGATCGTTTTGCGTCTGTTGCTGACTGGCTCCAGTTTGGCAGCCAGCCCAAAATCTCCCACTTTCAGCTCCATTGAGTCATTCACAAACAGGTTGCCTTTGAATGATAAAACGGAAGATTTTTAACTACTTATTAACTGATAGAATGTTAATAAACATCATGCACGTACAGTAAGTATATGCATACATACCTAGTTTCAAATCACGATGCAGGATCTCTAAATCGTGAAGGTATTTTAAAGCGGACACTGTCTGTTTCAAGTAATACCTCACTTCAGGTTCTGTTAGGACTTTACGTGCCTTCAATATATGGGCCAGTGACTAAAAAAGATTACCAGGAGTCAGTCAGGGGGCACACAGTCATTTGCATTACATATTACACATTAATACACTTTTAAACTTACTCTTCTACTGCAGTACTCCAACAGAATATAGATGTTGTCTTTGTCTTCAAAGTGGTGGTAGAAATGCACTATGTGTTTGTGGCTGAGAACTCTGTGCAGGTCAATCTCTCGGTTTATCTGGATCAACAGAATACAGAACATAAGTGAGAGGTCTTGATCAATCGTTTGTGCCATGTAAATCATTTTTATATGCCATGTGTCTGTCTTACCTTCTCTCTCTGGTGGGGTTTTGACACACGTGAATGTGGGATGATTTTGGCTGCATAGACTTTACTTGAAGACAGGTCGGTCATTTCATAGCACTTTGCAAAGCCTCCCTATGATATAGAGAAAGTATAAGATAAGTATAATGTCAACCAAGATAAAGAGATTTTCAAGAAGCAATGTAATCATAACCAATGCATGCATAGACAGATAGATAGACATATTAGACAAAATGCAATCATGCACAAGCACAATGAATGGCAATACTTTTTCAAATAGACTAATAATTTTCACATGAAATAATAAAATAATTTTTAAATATTTTAAACAATATCAGCATTAATCTTGAACCCATTACCTTTCCTAGAACTTTTCCCCGGCAGTAACATTTCCCAGTGTTGGGGTCTGTAATGATTCTGGAGTACTCTGTGCCGATCCGACTGTTATCCTCTGGCTTTTTCCATCCTGGCTCACTTATTTTATTGAGCTCACACATCTTTTCGCTGTGTGTCGTTATAGTTGGGTAAGAGGTATTCCTCAGTGTCTCCATGGCTCTGTGTGTTACTGTGTGTGCTGTCACAGTGCTGCTGGACCGGCGTGTCTCCTCGCTTTTATACCGCAGCGCCGCGCGCCTCTGCTCTAGACGAACTGCGTCACGAGAGGGGAAGACCCTATATGGCGTGTGCGATCTGGCGTATAGCTCCGTCATCGGTGAACTACCTCACTGTATCCATTAATAAACATCCTAGACACTTCATACGCACCTACTGGAAAAAGATTAGCCTATCGCATAAAATCAGGTCTATCTGAGCAGGGATTCATATCCACACGGCAATCTCTCGCATAGTGATGAATACACATCTTGTGTTTCAGTCAAAGGCAGGCTAATATATCTACAACATTTGAGAAATAAGCGAGATATTGCTAGTTTACTGATGTTGCCAATTTATCGTGGTTCAAATGGGCTAAATGAACGATGGTAAAGACATTTGCACGTTTGAAACCGTCTGATTCACAGAAGAGTGTCAGAGCATCACCATGTGGCCAAAGTGACACACAACATCTTGCATGTTCCATTATTATAAGTTTTAAAAATATATATATAATAAGTACTAAACATGTTAGATGAACTATTACCTAAAATAAAATTAAAATGGCATAGCGTAAAACATTTCAAATATCAGTATTCCCCCTTTAAAGGGGTATTTTGGCCTGTCCAACATCAGGTCTTGAGCTTGTCGACTATGTAATAATTAAAATCATATAAGAATGTTATCATTTTGATGTTAATTTTCATGAAGATCAAAGTAGCTTGAAGTACTATTATTTCATTTTACTTATCAAAACATATTTAGCTGCATATTGTGTGTGCAAACTTTTAACTTAATTTGTAATACCATTTAAAAGTGTCAAATGTGACACCCAAGTAATAACGAGAGCATATGCATAACGGGGAAAAAAGAAAAATGACATTATTTTTCCTTAATATGTATACAAATTTAGTTTTGACTGCATTCATTAAGCGCAACCATTCAACCCTGTTACCCACACATTAAAAAAATACTGTATATATATATTTATTACAACAAAATGAAATTAATAAAAAATATATATATTTTCTTAATTTGTGGGAAGTATAATGCAAGTCTGACCCACATGTAATAGAGAGACATGTTATCTTCATATTTTTTTTTTTGGCTTTGCTATTCTATGAGCTATTAAAAGACCAAGGTCATATGAGCAGTTTGTTGGCAGGAGAGTAATCTTGGCTCTTTATTTCAGTTTAGTTTAGAATTTCACAACACAGACAAATAACATGTCATCAAACCTACCTGCAGTAACAGAAAAGCAGAAAAAACTTAGTCCTTAATATAAAAATAAGTAATTATTCTATGCTTTATACTGTGCATATCATGCGTGTATATGTCTTCTAAAAGTGACTGGTACCTTTCAGGCAGTGCTAAAACACAAAACAGAAAGATTTTTGACACAAGGGAAGATGCTTTTTCATTTCATGGTAGCTTGTGTTGAAAGCTTCCGTATAGCATTCATATCATATGCCCAAGTCTGGTCTAGTCCTTCACCCTCAGTGGCTGTGGGAGTCCAGTCAGGAAATGGGAAGCGACAGGCAATCACACAAGCCTCATCTGGTAACTCCTTCTCCAGTTTCCTACCCAACACCTCCATCTGTAGACCACAAAGCACATTGTATTGACCACGGTAATTATTGGCAAGTCAGACAGGTATTTTTTTGCATTAGTGTTTCGCATTAAGAAGCATGACTATGTCCATCCACATCTGTCTCGCACAACATATAGTCTAAAATTACATAAATTCTCCAGAGTAGCCTAGCCGAATATATTCTTCAGAGTAAATCATAGCACTATTAAGAATATATCTATAGATGATGTAATTTGTTGCACTGATTTTTAAAGATAGTATCTTAATACTCAGCTCAGTATAAATGGAGAAAGGATATCTGTGCATACTTACGACTCCGGGTGCCAAGAAAACAGTCACATTGTTATATTTGGACAAATCGGTCTGTGGAAGGAAGTGATAAAACTGAATCATCAACACTTGGACATTTGAAATTAAATCAGAAATGCACGTGGTATATGCACGTGGTATGTGTAATTTTTTTAATAGGTGTTTTTCCACAGTTGTAGAACTAGAACAGGTGTTGTGCTGAAACTGGTTTCAGAAAAAGAAACTCAAACCCTTTTTGACGCAAAGGACCAAATATTAACAGTATGTATATAAATGTATTGTATAACAAATATTATAATATTGTATGTGTACTTTAATAATTATTATAATTGAATTATTAAATACAAATTAAATGCAAATAGTATAATATTTTAAGGATGAATAAAAAGGTAAATGAGGAATACAAATAAACGCTAAAATAAAATAAATACTTTTTAAAAAACACAGAGTTTACTGCTAAAAATTATTTAATAGCAGAAAACACATAACATTAAGCAGCCAAGCTGACATGGTTATTGACGGATATGATCATCAACTATATTATTAACCAAAACTTGGTGTGTTGATATAGGTACAATAAATTGACATAAGATAAATAAAAACAATAAAAGCAACAGATATTGAGGCAATTGTTTGTGTGAAATCCCACCTGGTGCTTGTGCACATTGCTTTAATGTTTGTTTTGGCATCCCTACATGCCAACATTTACTTAACAAATGGAATTAGTTGGGGGCGGAGCTATTTGTTTTACTGGCCAATGGAAGACATGCTGAAAATCTGTCTGAAAACCATTATTTTTATAATTCCAGTGAGTGTGCTTGTGGCACAGGAATTATACACTTCACCTTTAACACCTTTACCTTACCTTCCAAAAGTCCTGGTTTATAAAAGTCGCAGTGCTGGATGGTATTCCCTTCCACTTTGCTTTGACTCTGGCATATCCAGTTAGGATAGAATTCATTTCAAAGCCAGTGCACTGGAAACCCTCTACAGTGGCAGCAAACACCTACAAAACACATCCAGGCCAAACCTACACTTTGAGAACTAGGGTCGATGATATTTATGTCAGTTATAACTGGACAAAAAACAGACTGCCTGTGGCTCATATTGTTTACTTTCCATGTATAAAAGAAACCAAGAAGAATATTTTTAACTGTAAAACCAATGATTCTTGCTATTATAAATGTGTACAGGGGGAAAAGATTTGTCCATCCAAATATGAGAGTTAATGAGATCTATTTTTGAACACAAAAGAGGCAGCCTCAGGTAGGCTGCCCAGTGGCCATTATCTTGGTGAGAAATGATTGTATAAATAACCCACAGATTAGTCATTTCATTTTAGAAAGCCAAGCCCCAAGAGCTTAAAAATGAGCAACATCTAACAGCAAATTTCATGCAAAATTATAAATAGCCTGTTTTCAAATATTTTTCTTTTGTTTTACATTTGTATTATTTCCCATATATTATCTCCCACACAGCTGCTAAGCATCTCACCATGTGGTGAGCAAGTACTCATCTGCAGAAAGCCATCAGAAGCATCTGAAACAGAAAGTTCATTAGTATTTCATTAGTAAATCTGTTATATCTCTTAGAGATTTACATGATTAAAAAATGTTAAATACTATATACATTATTAGGATTTTTGTTAGCTGTCCATGTTAGGCTTAGGATTAAAATATATGCATTAGTATTATGCAGAAAGATTGTTAGTAAGCACAGTATTTGGAAATACATGTCATATATTCAGTTCATTATCATTTATTGTCAATGTTAAAGACTCACCAGTCGCCCATCACCAGATCCCAGCTCTGCCAGACACCCTGTTCTCCCATGCAGGAGTTTCATTACATTCTGGGTCTGTGTTCTACTGGAGGGCAAATAAGGCACCTGGGCAATATTAATTTCACTTACATCAGTGATTAATTGATTGATTGATTTTCTCTCTGTAGGACTATAAATCTAAACATGGTAAAGTGCAGATTGTTGCCATCTAAAAGGATCACCAGGGTATTGAACGAATAGCTGAGCAAAGCTATAAATAGCTGCCAATATATTGTAAATGACTTCCAGTACCTTGAGACATATGGGTACTTTCCGAAAACCAGGAAGTGCAAATAATGACCAGAGGCCATAAACTCCCACAAGCAAAGCACCAGATGCTGCTGTGAAAAGTGGCTTTTCCTGAGTATGATGGGAGAGCTTGCAACTTTTATGCTGAAGGATGACCTCCACTGAATCCTCCATAATGGAACACTAGAGGAAAAAAAGCAGTGTAATGTACATGACTCATGTGAAAAATAAATCTGATCAATGCTGACATGCACGTCATAAGTCACATTTTATATGAAATTTCTTCCCCTCCTCATGCATGCAGGTCATTGCTCAAGAAGTACAAAGTCCTACTTTGTAGAGTTCTTCAGCCACTAGAGAGCGCTACCAATACACATGGAAACAACGTTTAAAACGTTTGTTTACCAGAAGAGATTATTATATAGCACAGTCATGAACAAGAGTATGTAGGCGTAAGTAATATGTTTTACCACCTGAACGCGTATCTCACAGATTCAATTTACTTTAAAAGCCTTGTCACAAAAGCGCGAATGCGTTTACTTCAAGTTTACAGGACAAACAACCAACCCCTGCACAATTTACCAGCAACAAATTATACGACAACATTGTAAACAACTAAAAATCGGTTTACCTTTTGCATGCCAGTGCATTTACTGTGTTTTTAGTACGAGGAATACGTGACATTCGTGTAAACAACACATGCGCATGCGAGAGTGGGATGGGCACTAGTTCTACTATGGAGAAGGCTTAGCTCATTAATATTAATTACATCATGCTGACATCCTTTGGCGAGGTATGAGCTAATGAATATTAATTACATGACGTTTGTTGTAACCGGCCCTATAGCGTTAGCTCAGCTCATGAATATTAAAAAGTACGTTATAGTAGTAGGATTCGTAAACTTTACATTTTTTTTATGTGTGTGGAGATTTCTAAATTAATCAGCAAGTAATGCCGAAATACGGAAAATGCTCACGAGAGGATAAAATTAGCCAATTCATATTTAACATGCTGTGTAACAAATGTTGCTCAAATGAGTGCATTTGTAATATTAGTTCAAGTTAAAGCAACAATATTTGTTGTTATCCTTTATTTAGCCAGAGAATCCCATTGAGACTTCAGTCTCTTCTTCCAGGGAGAACTGGTGAAGACGGCAGCTCAGAGAGTTGCACACCAGCTACAAAACAAAAATACTCATACAAGCGAAAACACTTACAAGATTAAATTACAATAACTGAAATTATTAAATGATATTATTATATTATTAAAATGAAAACTAATATTTTTGAATTTCACAATATGTTCATTTGTCATATGGTCATATGTTCATTGACATTTGTTCATTCTTGTCTATTGTTTGTAATAATTATAATATTATTTATTATATATTGTACACATAATCTGTTTATTTTTATGAAGTCCACAAGGTTTTGCTATATGATTTTCGTCCGGCCGCGGCCGCCCCCTGCTGTCTGCAGACCGCACTCACACTCTGGGCGGATGTGAGATGAATGGGTGGAGAGTTATTATGTCTATGAGAGAGAGTCTGATGACGTCCATTGCGAGCATCACTGCATCCAACATTTATCCCAACAGCCGACTCCACCTCTCCAAAACGGAAAAAAACTATAATTTATTAGGATTAAATAAGAATCAAGCTCCGTCTGTTGTATTGGTTTTATTTATAGTTAAACAATGGAGTTATACGGAAAGGTAAGTGAGAAATGGCGTTATATATATAATGTTTGGTCGTAATGGAGCCACGCAAAAAGAAAAATAAATGGCTAATTTGGTCATACTGTAAAAACATAAGTGTCGTTTAAAGAGATTTGTCATTTGACAGCGTGCATAACTGACCGGTCATGTTTATGAAATTTGTGAAACGCAACATCAGTGACGACAAAAGCAATCAGCCGTAAAAGCTAATTTATTCATAGGAGCTGCTAATTCAAACATTCTTGGTTATTTATATGTAGGGATATTGTGAATATAAGCATGCTGGTTATGCTCTCTTTACAGCTCAAATGTCTCTTTATCTATGGTCCACTTCAAATATAGTTTTTATCTATTATAAGCATTATTAGGTGTTTGAAGACTATTAGCGTTTAATATCCAGGGCTTGACTGAAGAGACAGATGCTCAGCCCGGAAGAACACACAGGCTGCGGCTCAAAACCTACTGAGCTGCCTACCTAGACAGCATTTTTGGTGTATCATAGGCAGCTTCCGCGTTCGCACGCGAGCCTCTTAAACAATTTAATCGCAATTTTTCCCAGCTAAATGTGAGCACATAAAGTTTCTAAAACATGATGTTATGATTTTTTAGGTCACAATTTTAAATAAAGTCAAAAATAGAGTCAAAATGTGTTTATTTGTGTGGGTGTGTGGGTGTATATACATTAATTTATAGTTCAGAACTTGTGCAAAATACATTAACATTTAAACTTACAAATGACATTTTAGTTACTAATGTTAAAAATGGGTTATATTTTTAAAAATGCTGTAGGAAACTCACTAGGCTTCAAGACACAGTCATGGACAGCTCCTGGTGCTGACTTTCACAGACTGACATACAGAGCCTGCTTAAAAACACATAGAGAACTGAGTCTTTAATGAAATCCAGAAGGCTCTCTCTCTCTCTCTCTCTCTCTCTCAACTACATGACATACTATAATTACATTTCGACCATATTAAGAGTTTACACAATATTGTTAGGCTGTAAACCTTTGATCTATTCATTACACCGTGTCTTCGTGTTCTCACAGATGGCTGCTACGCAAGACAACAAACAAAAGGAGAACCCTGATCAAAACTTTGATTACATGTTCAAGTTGTTGATCATTGGGAACAGCAGCGTTGGAAAAACATCCTTCCTCTTCCGCTATGCTGATGATACTTTCACATCTGCCTTTGTCAGTACGGTGGGCATCGACTTTAAGGTCAAAACTGTCTATAAGAACGACAAAAGGATCAAGCTTCAGATCTGGGTAATTTCTTTCACTCAAATCAACCGCAAAAACCACATGGACTTTAAATCTTCTTTAACTCAGCATCAATGTCTCATGCTTGGTAAAGCATTGAAGGGTTGGATAATCATATATGGTGCAATGTAAATATCACATGGGCTGATGATTAACACTGGCTTATGGAAAGAGAACATAAGCCATTGTCACCTTATCTAGGTCTTTAAGTCAGCATCAGCAAAACTGATCTGTTCATCAGATTGTGGCACACTTTTCTATTTTAGTCTTTCAGTGAAAGCGCTGCTACTTTTAGAGGTGACAAACCACCGTCTCGATCGTTTCTCAGACTCGAGCGCTCATTCATTTCATGCATTTGTTTTATTGACTGTCTGTCCCAGACTAAATTAAACGAATAGCTCACCAAAAATAAAAACTGGCTAAAAATATACTCACCGTCAGGCCATCCAAGAAGTAGATGAGTTTATTTCTTCACTGGAACAGATTTGGATAAATTTAACATTATATCACTTGCTCACCAATGGATCCTCTGCAGTGAATGGGTGCCGTCAGAATGAGAGTCCAAACAGCTGATAAAAACATTACAATAATCCACACGACTGCAGTCCATCAGTTAACCTTTTCCACAGGAGAAAGCAATATTATGAATGGAGGACTCATATTTTAGATAAAAGCAATAATTTGAAGTTAAAAACCTCTTAACGATGGATTTGTTTATTATAAACATGCAGCTTTTCACTTCACAAGATGTTAATTGATGGACTGAAGTCATGTGGATTACTTGTGAATTATTGTGATGTTTTTATCAGATGTTTGGACTCTCATTCTGACGGCACCCATTCACTGCAAAGGATCCATTGGTGAGCAAGTGATGTAATGCTAAATTTATCCAAATCTGTTCCGATTAAGAAACAAACTCATCTACTTCTTGGATGGCCTGAGGTTGAGTAAATTTTTAGCAAATTAAAGGTTTTTGGTGAAGTATTTCTTTAACTCAATAATTTCTAATATTTATAACTTCATAAAACATAGGCATACTCCTTTTTTAGACTACTTTCTTACATATAATAATGCTGGTCTTGTTATTTTTAAGGACACAGCCGGGCAGGAAAGGTACAGGACTATCACCACTGCCTACTACAGAGGGGCCATGGGCTTCATCCTAATGTATGACATTACTAACGAGGAGTCTTTTGCTGCTGTGCAGGACTGGTAAGAGGATTTAAAGCTTACATTGTGCATTATGACAGCCAGAGCTTCTGCTTTCAACAGAAGTATTCATGAGCTTTTCACTGTGTGGGTTTGCAGAGGTGATCCTGCAGTTTCCATCTGCCTGAAATCATGAGACATTCATGCCTGTCGATCCTGGAGTCAAAATCTATAAATGAACATCAGGAATCATATCAGGAGCATATAATGATTTTATAAAGCAGAGCACAGTTCAAAAAGTTAGAAAGTACAGAAATATCACTTAACCATGGGTTTGTGTTAAACCTTCACTTGTTTTTTAGTGTCTAAGACAAAACATGAGAGTAAAACAGTGTTTAAATTTAATTTTACTTAAGTTTTAATAGTACAAAATACTTTTTTTTTCTTAATTTATCAAAACCAAACTTAAAGGGATAGTTAATGCAAAAACGAAAATTGATGTAATTATTAACTCAGCCACGACATTCCAAACTTGTATAAGAACTTAAAGGAAGCTATTTTGAAGAACATTGGTAAAACCCACTTTTCTTAAAATATCTTCTTACGGAAGCCCGTTTCCGCCACTGAATACATTTTTTTTTTAAAGTTATTGCGACTTTTTCTCTCACAATTCTGACTTTTTTTCTCAGAATTGCATGAGTTTATATCACGCAATTCTGAGAAAAAAAGTCAGAATTGTGAGTTTGTATTACGCAATTGTGAGATAAAAAGTCGCAATAACCTTTTTTTTTTTTTTATTCAGTAGCGGAAACGGCTTCCATATCTTCTTTTGTGTTCCGCAGGGAAAAAAAAGAAACTCATATTAGCATGGAATGACATGAGGGTGTTTTCATTTTTGAGTGAACCATTCTTTTAAGAAATCATTTTATTAAAGTAACTTTATAAAATATTTTTTTTTTAGTTTACAATGGCTCAGTGCTCAAAATGGTCAAAGTTATTTTAGGAAAACAAAGTATAATTTCAATCATTTTAGTTTTATTACAAATGTAATGCAAATTCTGTCATCATTTACTCATCTTGATGTCGTTCCAGTGACTTTCTAGAAAGGAACTTGTGGACTGTATTTCAAGTCTTCTGAAACCATTCAATAGCAATGTGTGAAAATATTTTCCTGTTCCTCTAAATTACACGAGCTTGATTTATCTTGTTAGTTTAGTAAGATGAAAAATACTTTTTGTACAAGAGAAAAAGATTTAAGTCATAAAGACCTGTGAAACACAATACTTAAAGTGGTTTTGAAGGAAATTGTATCACTTGAGTACAAATACCCCCAAAATACACTGTAGTAATAAAGTGCCATTACATTTGAAAACACAAGGAACATGCTGCTGTAGGGATGAGAATCTGGAACAGAGAGAGACACAATCTGAACAAGTGTGTTCGACACAACGTTTCCATTGATTCCGTGTGGCATGATGACATATTGATACAATAAAACTGTCAAAAGTTTTGGTATGAGTCTGGCACATCTTGTGCTGGAGGATGTATCAGTGGCATTTGTACTGATGACAAGCATGTCTGCTGGCTTTTGTCTCGTCTTGTGTCAGGGCGACCCAGATTAAGACATACTCTTGGGACAATGCCCAGGTGATCCTCGCAGGAAACAAATCCGACATGGAGGAGGAGAGGATAGTCTCTGTGGACAGCGGGAGACTGCTAGCAGAACAGCTGGGTGAGTAAAAGAGATATTACAATATTGGATGTTTGCTGATATACAATATTTTTTAACTCATTTTAGCTGATATCCAATGCAGATACTGATATATATGTATTTATATATGATATATATTTTTAAATTTGGTTAGTTTTGAGCAAATATATTGTTTGGGGTTAGAAAGATTTTAAAGAAATCAAGACTTTTATTCTGAAAGGAACACAGTAAACTAATCAGACTTGAAAGAAAATACATTTATAACATTACAAAAGGATTATATTTCAAATAAATGTTGTTCTTTTGAACTTTCAGATGCATCACGGTTTCCCCAAACACTTTAAGAAACACAACTGTTTTCAACATTGATAATAATAATGTTGTCTTGAGCATCAGATCGACGTATTAGAATGATTTCTGAAGAATCATGTGACACTGAAGACTGGAGTAATCACATGAATAAATTACAAATTTACTCATTTTTGATCACATAATAAAAGTCTTGATGAGCATGAGAGACTTTAAAAACTTAAAAATCTTACCGACCCCAAACTTTTGAAAGCTAGTGTGTATTCCCTTTACTTACCATACTTACCAATCTCTCTTTCCAAAAAGGATTTGAGTTTTTTGAGACAAGCGCAAAGGACAACATCAACATCAAGCAGACTTTTGAACGCTTGGTGGACATCATTTGTGACAAGATGTCAGACACACTTGAGGCCGACCCCGCCGTTACCACAGGAACGCCCACTACCAGACTGACGGACAACCCGATGCCCCCGCAGCAGTCTGACTGTAGCTGCTAGTGTTCACCGAATCACCGTCCAGGCCGTTCGCTTCTGTGGCTCGAGCGCTGTTGCCAAGCTTCTGTCTTCTGACACAGAATAAGTTACTGAACCTCAAATCTTTGACCTGGCTTTAACTCCTAGTTTTTTTTGGTGTTAATGACATAGCAAACTAGCAAGATTGTGCCAAACACAAGTGTCAAACCTTGTCCTTCCTTTATGCCATTATACCAGTATACAGGTCTTTTTCAGGGGTTGTTAGTGTTCCTGTATTCCCTGCACTGCAATTTCTCTCCTATTAGTCATTTTAGCAAAAGCAGAAATGAGTTGAACTTTAGATGCTCCGCAATCATTCCCATGTCTCTCAGGGGAATTATAAACTTCTGCAAATTTATAAATTCTATACTTGTCTAACTTATGTGTAATAGATTGAGAGGATGTTGTACTCGCATTTTGCTGGTGAGTCAGTTGGATATGTTTGTGTGTGACCGACTGACCGTGTGTACGGAAAATGACTGCGAAAGCTAAAAAAGTATGAGAAAAATAAACGTGGCCTTGAAGTGGTTCTCTTTTCTAGATCCAGTCTTTCACATGGTCCCGTACAGACAGCTGCTATTGAGTCTGTATCTTCATTCTTTTATTTAAAATAAAATAATAAAAAATAAAATTATAAATAAAATGAAAAATCAGTCTGAACCATAGAAAACTAAAACCATTAAAAATGTTACTTGAAATAAAATTAACGTTAACTGAAATAAAATAAAATATAAAACAAAAACAAACAAAAAAACGTAAACTTAAAACTTTATTTTATTACAGCTGGCTGCCAAGAAAACATCTTGAAATACTAAAATAACTAAAACTGGAATAAAAATGAATTAAAACTATATATAGAAAATAAATTATATCATTAGAAATTTATATTATATATATATATATACATATTAAAAACACACATGCACACACACACACACACACACACATATATCTAACTAATCAAAATAACAAAAACTATAAAAAACATTTTTTAAATTAAAACGAAAACAGAAAATATAAAAACTATATACATATATCAAAATGTATAGTATCTCAATGATACTAAAGTAACACTGGTCTGAACACACACACATACACACACGTGTGCACACACACACACAAAATCAGATCAGGCCAAATATAACTTGAACAGTCCATCTCAAAAAATAATTTAAGAATTAAAATAAAGCTAAACAAATCATAGATTTGGTTATAGAGCGATTGCAGGTTATTTTCAGAGGAAACAAGAGACAGCATCATAGAGTCAACCCATGCTTTTATTTTGGTGCATATAAAAAAAAAACATTTTTATTAGATTTTACCAGTTTTCGTACGTAAATTTATTTCTACAGTACTATCCAATAGACTGTGATAAACAAGGAGTCCAATAAACAACTACACGGTCTTGTGAAACCTCCAGACAAGTTTTGTCATTCAAGTCACATAACAAAAAAATAGTTATCCCTAAATATCATTTGTCAAATTCTGTTTGTGTATTTTTCTCATGATTCAAAAAGAGACGAGAAGGACGCACTGATTTCATCCATTTAGGGTCAATAAGAATCTACAGTATATGTGTCAAAATGAGTCCCAAATTGAGCATTTGGGCTTTTTGTGAAGGATCTGGAAATCAAAATGCCCTGTTTTCCCCAAAACAGAAAGATATTTTCTCTCATATTGCATGAAACGCAAATGTCTTCGCATGTCCCAGTCAGATGAACACAGCATAGACGGAAATAGGATGGAGGTTCTTACAGCTGGTCGCAAACCCAAACCCATCACACTGGCCTGCTTTTACCCTGTCCGATGAGGTCTGACAACTTTTGTCTATTTTTTTTGTTTGTTTTATGCTCGGAGCATTTATGCCACATAAACAGGAGGAACACGACAAACACATCTAGGTCAATTTCCAGCCAGTAGTTTCTTTAGTGCAGCAAGAGGATAAAATCTAAAGAGCTATCTGTAAGGCACAACCCTCAGGCCACAGAACCACTTTCTTTTAAAAAGAAAGAAAAAATGAAAAATAAACAGACTATAATTTGGCTTTCCCTTTCTCTACGCAATCTCTCTAGAGACACATATCAATGGGATCATTACATACTAAGAATAACAAACATTCTCTCAGTAAGAGATCCATAATACAACACCATCACCAAAAGGGATGATATAATCATTTACAACCACATGATAAGAGCAACAATATGTACTGTACAGCACAATAAATACATGTATGTAAACAGAGAGAAATGAAAAACAATGTAGAGAATGGAGACAATTAAAAAAATATGAACTACTTATAAAAAAAGCAAACTTGGCAACAGAATGAGTTTTAAATAGAGTAAAGAAAGCAACGAGAAAGGGGTAGTTTCAAAAGGCTTCGATATTATACAGAATTTTGTACATTTGATTGGGTACATTTACTGCATATGTATAATTAAAATAACATGTTAAGGAAAACTGACTCATAAGCCTGCATTGCCGATGCTACAGTTTGATTAAAATGCTTTAATATGCTACAAGCACATCAAAGAGCATTAATAAATAATGCTAGCATTAACGTAACAAAATGAAGAGGATGTTTGTACAGTAGGACACTTGACAGAGATGAGTAAAGCAGCAATTAAAATCATTGTGACTGTAAATGTTTGGCAATGTCAAAAATATCCAAAATAAATACTAATTACAAAAAAAAACCGAATGAAATGAAAAAGTACAGTGCAACTAGATTCACACTTACAACGAGGCTTTGACTGAAGCTGATTGTCCCATGATCATGTGACAACAGAAAGCACTAAATTGAGCTTGATCATTTATGTCAGTTGTTTTCTGTTTAACTGGCCAAGGACGTATGGCACCAAATAATTAAAATTATTATTATTATTTAATTATAATAATAATTCATATTGTTATTTATAAACTGATAATCAGGATTCATTTCATTTTACTCAATTGCTAGCAAGATAGACAACAATGATAGGCAACAAAAACATTTAAGGCTTATTCAAGCTATTATTTCATAACAGATTTCTAACAGAGTTGTTGTTCTTGGGGGAATACATTTAAAAAAAAAAAGTTGAAATATGGTCATAATTAGGTATTATTAAACTGAGCAACTTGTTAAAAAAAACAATATTTTAAAATTATTTTCAGATCTGGATTGGATGCAACAAATAAAAGAAAAACAAACACAAAAATGTGGAAATTACCATATTTACCCCAAATATGGTCATTTAAATGAAAATGAGTATTTTCAGTGTGAAAATGGTGTCTCACGAGTTCTTTTCACTTTGGTACCATGTCCATTCACTTCAAATAATGACTGATACACAAACACAACAGACAGCTAAATCCAGATTAATAACACATTCAAGGCATCAGGAAGACATGAAGTTCAAAGCATGAAGTATTCACTTCTAAAGTGTTTGTCTGCTAAAATGCTTCGAATTGCCACTTTCCTTCAGATAAACAGGAAAAAATTGTGTCTCGTTGGTGAACAACAGCTGCTTTCTAAGTTAAATGTTCCTAAAATACTGTTTCAGTGAACAAAAAAAAAGTACCTCACAATCAGGAATACAAGTCGAGCTTTTTAACCTTTCATTTGTTTAGTTTGTCTGTATGAATGATAGGTGTGAGTGGAAAAGATATTCCTGAGTGTAAAAATGGTTCAAACTCAATGAAAAATAAAAAACAGGTTAAAGGCGGACATTTAAAAAGCACTTCTGAACGACGTATGCAAAATAGACAATGAAAAAAAAAAATATCTTAACCATAAATAAGTGTTTCATCTCTAATATAAAAAAGTTCAGGTGCCGTGTCATACTGTGTTATGTGTTGGCAGTGTCCTCTTCCTCCTCCTCCTCCTCCTCCTCTAAAACACAGGGTTCTGATAATTCCCTTTCCTCCTCCTGCTCGTCCTCTTCGTCCTCGTCCTCCTGTGCGTCCCCCACCTGCTCATCCAGGGCGATCTCTGTACATTCAGAGTCCTGTGTGCAAAGGGTTTTAGAGTCACTGCAGCTGTTTTCCTCCTCTTCCTCCTCCTCTTCATCAGGAGGGCTGCTGCTGTCCTTCTCCGTGTCAGATTCTCCATCCTCCTCCAGAGTCAGCTCAAACTGGAACTTCTCCTGGCCGGCGGTGAGTCGGCCCTCGCTGCTGGTGTCCAGCGTTGGAGAGGGGCTCTGGGGGATGGTGCTCTGGTACCACTCCCTGTTGTCCTCCAGCGTGTCCAAGATGTCCTGGGCGTCTGGGTGCACCAGGTCTGCCCACGTCTCCCACAGTGGGTGCACAATGTAATCGATGAAGCCCACCTAGAAAAAAAATAATAATTTCGTTTTAAAGACTAGGTTTGTATACTGTGGTAAAAATTTTAACAGAATACACAATATATTGAGTTATCAGTTTTTACATAATATCTACAGAGGTATTTTAAAGGATTTATAAAATAGCTGGCATATACACTACTATTCAAATGTTTGGGGTCAGTAATTTAATAATTTTATTGAGCAAGGACACATTAAATTGATTAAAAGTGAAGACATTTACACACAAGATTTATATTTCAATAAAATGTTTTTACAAAAAATGTATTACAAGTTCCAAATATTAACTGTTTTCAACATTGATAATAATATGAAATGTTTCTTGAGCAGCAAATCAGCATATTAGAATATTTCTGAAGGATCATGTGACAGTAAAGACTGGAGTAATGGCTGCTTTTCAGCTTTCCCATTAAACTAATAACTGACATTTTAAAATGTATTAAAATTTAAAACAGTTATTTTAAATTATAAAAATATTTCAAGATATTTTAGTTTTTACTGTATTTTTGATCAAGTAAATGCAGTCTTGGAGTCTTCTTTCAAAAACATTAAAATTCTTACCAACCCCAAACATACATTCTCAAAAATGTTAACCTTTTGATGCATGAATTAAATCATGAGGAAAAATAACCTCTTTACTTTTTCTTTAAAATAAAATATAATCATTCATAATCTTTTTTACTTTTTCAACAATATAGTTTATATAATAACACCAACTCCATGGGAGTCATGGGATTTATGCTGTAATAAATTATCATACACAAACATAATAACAAAGAGGACAGCCATTTAGACTTATGGGTATCACATGGTAGTTTGGATGTAACATCCCACCCTGAATGGTTACAACTGCTTTAAACATCTGACTCCATGCATAACGGTTACAAATAAATAGAAATCATTTAGGATCATAATATAGAGTTAAATATATATGAAATATATAAGCTTGATTATTTTGTGTTCCATTATTTCACACATCTTTATCTACCCTGAGCTGGCTCACCTGGGACTTCTCGACTGAAGCGTTGTGCTTGTCACACATGGGGCTGATCTCCATGCCGCGCTCCCGCTCTCTGTCCCCCTGACTGAAGAACTCCTCCATGATGCGGTCCGTCCACTGCCTGTACAACTGCAGCGGCTTGGTGGGGTTACTGAGGTCTGCACAGTGCACCATGTTCTGCAAGACCTGAGACATTCAAACAAACATTTACATATTCAGAAGTAAATTTGGGTGCTGAACTCTTCAGAGCAGAGGCTGTTAATCTTTATAGACCCAGGGACCCCCATCCAGACTCCTCAGCCATGGAGCTTCATAATTAATTTGTAGCACTTTATAATAATTTTCACAGTGCTATCTTCAAATTAAATGTTTCTTACTACATTTTAAGTAAAATATGTAATTATTAAACAATAATTTAATTAATGTTTTTAAATTAATAAAAAAAACGTATACATTAATACAAATATTACTTGTCAATTAACAAATTTTCTAAATGAATTACAAAAAAAGAGAAACTACTTTTAACAAGCTCAAATCATACTCTTTATTGCCATATCTACAATACAATATGAGTTTTAATAAAAGGACCAACCTGTATCCTGTCAGAGTAGTTATCCAGCAGTAATACCCCAGAACTGGTCACCTTTTTGGTCTCCACCATGGTTTTCAGATCCGCCAATAAATTCATGTGCTTAGACATGTCTGTGGCCAGAACCTGCAAAAAAAAGATAGATGATCATCAATTTTAGCTGAAGTGAACCTATTTTCACATAAAATTAAAGTTTAGTTCCATATTACAAGTATCAGTGCAATTAAACCGCAAAAACAGTCCAGTGTGATAAATTATAGCTAAACTATAGACCAACACATTTAACATCGTGACTCACAATGTCAATGACCATCTTGCGGAGTGACTGTCTCTGTTTCTTGGTCAAGTTCTGGAAGATGTCACAGTTCTCTTCCTGCAGCAGTTTAAAACCTACAGCCAGATGATGATTCTCCAACACAGACGAATCATTATACATGAGGGCCAGCTCAGAGTCTGAGATGGGAGAGAAAAAAAGAGGAAGCACAATTAATTCTATACTGTACTAACTCGACAGCTCTTGTATTTATAATTATTGGTGGACTTTCTATGTATAGCAACCTGAATACTAAATTTCAGTTTATTGGAAGGCTACAGTTTTGCTTCAAAAGAGCACACAAGTCATATGAACCACTTTCATGGTGCTTTTTTTGGAGCTTGACCTTTCAGAACTGCGTAAAGATTCATCAAAATGTCTCATTTCGAGTTCCACGGCTAAAAACAGCAGCATATAGGTATGGAACAACATGCATCCTCCTCTTGTGTTCAAGTTCCTGCTGAGCTTGTGACAAGCACCACTGGTCCCTCCATTAGTCGTTGAGGGGGTTTTACCAGCTGTGTGGGTGGGACACGTGAGCTTCGTGATTCACCGACACATGTAGCCCACCTAGCACATGCATCCATAGCATGTGAAAATCGCCCGATTGACCACTTGCTGCACGTGATAACAGCTTAAACACGTATTGATTCCTCTTTGTGCAGGTCTGCTACTTTGAACAACCGTGATTAAGCTAAAAGTGGTTCTGACAGCTGTGAAAAACACTGCACACATGTAAATTGTAGGAAGCAACGTGATGTTCCTTTACGGATACAACGAGAAAAGGGTTTGCTTTTCTGATTTAGTATAGTATGTAGACTTTCCCCAGTCAACCTGGACCATGTATAGCAACTTTGCATTTTAAAGTATAACAGAGGTCTTAAAGGAATAGCTCAATTTTTCTTTTTTTTAATTTGCTGAAAATTTACTCAACCTCAGGCCATCCAAGAGATTTTCTTAATCAGAGCAGATTTGGAGAAATTTAACATTACATCACTTGATCACCAGTGGATCATCTGCAGTGAATGGGTGCCGTCAGAATGAGAGTCCAAACAGCTCATAAAAACATCACAGTAATCCACAAGTAATCCACACCACTCCAGTCCATCAATTACAGTAATAAACTGTAGCTAAAATATGAGTACTTTATCCATAATATTGCTGTCCAATATGAAAAAGTCATATCCGTCTGAATCAGGAGAGAAATATGAACAGATCAAGCACCGTTCACAAAAGAAAAAAAAAACAGCCAGAAGCAACAATTTTAAATTCTTTGTTTCTTACAAACACGCAGCTTTTCACTTTACAAGACGTTAATTGATGGACTGGAGACATACGGATTACTTGTGGATTACTGTGATGTTTTTATCAGCTGTTTGGACTCTCATTCTGACGGCACCCATTCACTGCAGAGGATCCATTGGTGAGCAATGTTTAGCATGTTATGCTAAATTTCTCCAAATCTGTTCTGATGAGGAAACAAACTGATCTTGGATGGCCTGAGGGCGAGTAAATTTTCAGCAAGTTTACATTTTTGTGTAAACTATTCCTTTAATGCCACAGCAGCAAAATAAAGTTTAATAGTAAAGTGTCATGTTCTTAGAGCTAGAGACTTACTAGTGTTGATGAGAAACTGGTTGGAGACGCCAGGATGGTCAACATCATGTATCGCACTGGCAAATATGGCAGCGAGAATTTCAAGGTCTGTAAACACAGCCTGAAAATAACAGACAGAAAGATTTTCTAAAATCTCACATAGTAGTCCACTTTTTTAATACCCAGCAATCAGAAGAAACAGCATTGCATACTGGGACAGCAGTATCATACCTCAAGGGCAGGGGTTGATAACAGGACGTGAGTGGACTGTGTGACATCAGCAGCGTGGATGTTGTTGTGATAGGCAACGTCAGCATGGTAATGGTCCTCTAAAGTCATCAGATAGGTGATAAACGTGTCGAGGGGAATTTTAAACGTCTTTAACAAGTCCCTCTCCTACAGAAAGACAACACATATGGTTTGTCCTTGTTAGCAGGAAAAGACATTAAAGCAAACTTGAACTTGAGGGAACAAATGCTGTAAAAATGTACCTGGAATATTGTGTACATCATAACCGTTAAAGGTCTGTTCCCAGAAAATTCTGACACTTTGAAGACATTAAGGCCCCATTTATTTACTTCTTCAAGCTCCTGAAATGACACAAAGTGAACACATATAGTTTGATTTTCTATTTTTCCATTTTAAAATGTAATTTATTCCTGTGATGCAAAGCTGAATTTTCAGCAGCCATAACTCTAGTCTTCACATGATCAAATTCATGATGAAATCATATTATGCTGATTTAGTGCTCAAAAAACAATATTTTTTTCTTATTATCAATGTTGTGCCGCTTAATATTTTTGTGTAAACAGCAAGAATTTTTTCTGGATTCTCTGATGAATAGAAAGTTCAATATAACAGCATTTATTTAAAATAGAAACATTATAAAAAAAAAATCAGAACTTCTGAACGGCAGTGTATTTTTTTATTTTATTTTAAAGCTTTATTATATAAAATATATATACATTTTTATTATTTAATATATATTTTAAGATTACCTTGGCCAGCTCATCTTCTGTTTCAGTTTTAACTCCAAACCGAGAGATGTTAGAGTTGGTAAGGCTGGAACTGTGCGTTAACTTTTTTACACCACTAATCTGGGACATCGTAATTTTCTTCTTCTCCTTGTCTTTCTGAGACTGGGGCGATGGCATTTCCACCTCATGTTGCTTGTCTAGAGAAACAGAAAACGCTCATAGAAGGTTCTAGAAATGTTTGTAAAATAATTGTGGGCTATGGTCATTTAATGGTATCACTTGTGGCTGATTATTAAGCTACACGACCGTCAGGCTACAGAGCTGCTGTTGACCTGCTTTTTGCTCATAATCAGCACTTCAGTTGTCCTAGTTCTCTGAGTTTCCCCAAAACATTCACACAGCTGCCCTTCTCCAGTCAAAATGCTTTAACTCATTTGTACATTTAAAAATGCTGTGCATGTTGCCACATAACATTACGGTTGTATTCTACACTCAATGTAAACATCCATATTTGATTTTTATTATGGTTTTTGTGGGGCACTCACCTAAGAATGTACTGGAGATGAACTCAGACACCTGGTTACCAGATCGGCTCATCTCTGAGAGGTGAGACAATTCTCTGTTCAACATCCTCTTGAACTGTTGAGAGATAAACAAACAAGGAAAATTATTGTTATTATTATTATTATAGATTTAGACATATTTTGTGTGAAAAAAAATCAGACTGTTTTTTGAGTATCCATAATCCATAAAAAAAAATCAAGTAAAAATATCTAGTGTGGAGGTGTTGTGTAACATTTTAGCGCAATTGTCCAAACACCCCCTCTTTTATTCACTGCTCTAGACACCATTTTACCTTTTAAATTTATCATTTAATGGATTTTCCGTTGTCAGCTGTGTCGCTATCTATTGGCAGATACACCATGGTTTCAAGGCTGAGTCCTCCAAACAACCCAAAACATATGAATCCTCTCACACTGTTGAGAAAGTCAGGTCAAAACGACCTGCTGGGTCACACCAGATATACACCACAAAACAAAATACCTTTTTCCCCATTTCTAACAAGATTTGCAGACACCAGCTAGAGATGAAAACCACCACATGCTCAAAAAAATGAACTTGCTAATGTGCACAAACAAACAACTAAAACAGCCCAGCGACAGCACATGAAGTGCTGGTGCTTTTTATAGTAGTTTGGTTCAAATAGTGATACAGCCTAAACGAAAATAGGAAAGCAAAAACTAACGACAAGGCATAGAATAGAAATTTAAAAAAGGAACATTTTCATTTTTTAAGCAATGTAATTATGATGAAATGCTGATTTTAAAATATATATAATCTAATCAAAAATAACAAAATGCCATTAATTAACAAATCGATTCATTTAGATACCTGTCGTTAGATATCATGTTTCTTTATGCAACCTTTGTTCTTTATGTAACCACATACTGAACACTGGTAATAAACAATAGCAGCCCATCCAACCACATTCCAATATAAGAATACAGTATTTCATGATTAATTAGCTTACCTTAATGTATCCCCAAGAAACTGACAGCAAATAATTTGCCTCAGGCATTTTGAATGAGTAAATCCAGATAGCAGATGAGATTAGAAAACACTGGCTTATAGGTAAGACGAACAAAAACAGCTCAGCGAGAGGATTTCAAAGCTCCATTTATTTTGTAATCCTCCTGAAATAAGGTTATGATATTACACTAAACCCCATCTGAAAAGTCCAGAAATTCCAAGGCATTCCTTGCAATGGCCGACTCCATTGTTAAGAAACCTGGCAAGATTCCATCTAAGACAGAGGAGGGCGTGAAGAAGCCATGGCATCATTGTCTGACAGCATCTATCTGTGAGCTGCGCACTCAAACCAAATAGACTGAAAAATGTCTGTGCTTTGGAAGGAAAATATGCCCAGTTAACAGCTTCCAAATAAGGCTGCGTTTCACACAATCATTCAGGTGAGAGTCTCTGACTGCAGCCCTGCCAATCAGGCGGCTCCTCCAGATTAGAATGAGCTCATCGCTGCAGCCGATTGGCCGAGCTGAGCTCGCATGTAAATCCTCTGGGAGTGTTTTCCTCCTCAGGACCCCTCCCACTTCACCCTCTAGATGTCTGCAGCTCAGTTGGAGGATGTGTTTCTTTGTACGAGAGCTCTTTAATACAGCATATAGCTCCCCAAAAGGGCACACAGTCATTATGTGTGGTTTGGATTATTGCGTGTTCACGTCATGTTTGAATATGCGCATATGTGTGTAGAAAGATGCGGGTGTATGTGTGGAGGGGTGAGGTAATCTTCATGACATGACGTGAGGTTTGGAAGTGGACATTGTGTCAGCCAGACTCATAAAATATTCAGTGAAGTTCATTCACATAAATCCACAGAGGGGAGTCAATGGAGAACATATGTCATATGAACAAGAACAAAACAAACCGATGACGCCTTGCTAGATTTGTCCTGGTAAATTGTTAATGAGCCCTTGAATAAAGCAAAAACTATGCCGGGAAATGTGCCATTTTATTCTTTTACTGATTGTAACTGGAAAAAAAAAATGTTTCTAAGGGCTAAACAATAAAATTATTTTTACTAGCCCTGCCCTGCCCTATGGCAAGACCATTAAAAGTGACACCTGTATATTAAATTTAATAAAAATAAAATATATATGCAAGTAAATAATAAAATTATATTTAACTTAATTGGTTTAATTAATTTATAGCTGTCATGGAGCAAATAAAAAAATTGTATATACACATATAAACATTTACAAATGTACAAGTTTTTAATTTGCTCCATGACTGCAATAAACATAATAAATGCATCTGTCTATTCTTGCATATTTATCAGCAGAATTTTGTCAAATTGGCAAATTCCCTTATTTTTGCAAAAAAAAAAAAACAACTAAAATTTAGGTATTTTATGCACTGTAATTATGATAAAATATGCATTTTAAACATACATTATGAATATAAAAATACAAAAATGCAAATATACGTATATGATGGCTATATACATAATGCTTCTTCCTATCCTTGAATATTTCTATCAGCAGAATTCTGTCAAATTTGCAAAAATTCTGTCAAATTAGCAAAATACTAACATTTCATAAAGTCATAAAAATTTAAGTCATAAAAAATAGCAATCTATATGCAATATAACATAAATATATGGTCAGGGCCTGAAGTATTTAGACAAATGTATGATAACTGTGTAATAGACTTCCAATGGCCTACTATCCAAAACAACACTGTACCCAGAGAGCAAGAGACTAAAAAGTACCTGTAGGCCTCGTCCATTTTTAGAAACATGTCACTGAGTTATTGTACCAAAACCTGTGTCTTTACACTGAGCTGGACAGAGCCAGTGGCAGAAATACATACTGCACAGCAACAAATAAAGAGCTGAGGCAGTGGAGCTGACAGAACATGGTCAGGGATTATTTCACACTTCTGGTCCCTGTGTACCACTAGTGGGATGCCGAGTAATTTGCAGCTTTACTGGAGCAGATGAGCCGATGGTAATAGGCTGTTGCGGGTCCGTGCGGACAGAGGTGACTGTGTTTCTATTGTTGGAACATCTAGAGGGTGTTAAAACACGTCTCCCAGCTAAAAATGGAAAGATATCACACAATTTGTAGCTGTGATTCCTTGAAAATGTGTTTTCTGGGACAGAGGCCTAAATAATGATTTGTTCCTGAATCCATCCCTCTAGTTTAATAATATGCCTTGCAGATCAAAAGCAACATTCATTCATTATTTCTTCTGAACTTACAAGGGATTTGATGACGTCTATATATTGTGAGCTCAAAATAACATAATTCTTATTCTAATATAAACTGCACGTACACTATTTCAGCAGACTAAACAGCAACAACATCGCCATTGAGCACTCTTTGATGAATTACAATGATGCATAAGTTTCCAGACCTCTCCAATATCCATAACACGCACACAGCTTTGAAAAAGGGCATTTCTCAGATGCAATTCAGATGAGCAAATAATCAACAATACAAAAATAAAACAAATTTAATATTACAAAATACAAGATCAGATAGTATGTAAACTGTACATTTTCCTAAAGTGACACTGTCCAACAGTTACATGAAAGCAGATTAAATGAAATCAAAATTAACTTACAGTAAAATGACTTGAAACACAAAATCATCCAATAAAAATTACTATTGTTAATAATAATATATGAACTAACCCAAAAAATTGCATGAAATTAAAATAATAATAATAATAAAATTAAAAACAAAGCAGTAATATAACATGCTTTTTACTGAAGCATTATTTTGACTTTGAACCAACTTGGTTGTAGTAGTATATAGTTAATATAATAGTGTTTAATATAAAAGATAAACATACTATCAATAGAAATAATATATATTACATAAAAAGATAGAGCATATAGTATTATTAAATAATATTTTACATAATAATATAAAAATATTATATTATATTTTGTTAAAACAGTCATATATTTTATTACAATTAAATAAATTATGTATATTTTAATATATATCAATATATATTATATATAATGATAATATATATATATATATATATATATATATATACAGTATGTGTGTGTGTATGTGTGTATATAAAACATCATTATTTGTTGATAGCATAAGGTCATATGAAAATATGTGGCCTTGAAATATTTCATATAAATGATGTACCTGAACTGATTTGCTACCCAGATATCACTGCTTGATCAAAAAAAGTGCAGTTCTGCTTGAAACTCTGTCTTTCAGATTAATCCCTATAGCTAAAAAATTACATTTTAGAGTTATAAAACCGATCTAAATTGAATTCTTATGGTGAAATAGATATGTTTTTCTGTCACTGAAATGGAAAATGTATTCAAGCACCCAGGCTAATATGAACACTGACTGCTAATAAATCATAAAAACAATGGCAGCTGGACATCTCCACACAACCGCTAAAAATGTTTTTCATAACAGTCTAGCTATTTCTGTTCTGAAACAACACGAAAACAGTGTTATTTATAACAGTCCAGTAGGATATAACACTTGTGTGGCAAGTGTGAGGCAGTTTTATACGGGATACGCCACTATTGCTATTGAGCTAAAGCAACAAAGCAAACTGACAGGCCTTGTGCGTTTCCATGGATACTGGGTATTGAGGAGGGAAAGGGAGGAGGGGGGGTTCGGTCGAGTGAGACGTATGAAAATGTGAGTATTTGACGCTTATGTTACTTATGTCTGGTCACCTCTGTCAGACCTTTAGCCCAGTTGTCTAAGAAATATTAGAAGCATCTCAAATCTTGTTTTTTTTATAAGGTGTTGTGGCTGAGTGGACTAGACGGGATACACACTACAGGCTGATTAGCATGCTGTATGTGTACTGGGGCCTTGCTGGAGACTGTGAGCATGCTCAGTGCAGCCTGAATGATGATTCTGCTGCTGTTATTGCAAACAGTGCACTGCTTAAAAGACACCAAAGCATGACCATATAGTGACACTCAATGATCTAAATCATCTAAACAGTTTAGTCGTTTATTACACGAACTGACTGCCGTTTTAGAATGTTAATCATCTCATGCTCATTTATAAATGAATGTACAATACTGACAAGGCTACAATCACAGTATGATCAGGTCTACCAGAATTCAACAAACAACAAAAAGCATTTGCAATATCCTAAAATAGTAATTTGATCTTAAGGCACTACATCATACTGTATATTGAAAATAATTCAGCATAAAATAAAATAAAATACAATTTTATGAATTAAAAAAAGTTACAAGTCCACAATATGTGCCCCATTTGTGACTGTGAGTGGAAACTGAAAACCTGAGACACAATAATTGCACTTCATCAACTTGCAGAACTATCCTAGGGAATCCTAAAAAGCAAAGAATAACCCAAGACGCCTAGATCTTCTTACCTTGTTTGATGCCATCTCGCTGACCGAATGCCTGGTTTGGAGGGTCTCAAGCTGGTCGAGGCACCAGTCCAGCTCCTCCAGGGTGTCTGTGGCCAGTTTCTGGTAGGCCTCCTCTGGAGGAAGAGAAGGAGGCAAGGAGTCAGATCTCAGATGCTTTAGGGGTCTAGCTGAGTCTCCCAGCAGAGGGCCCAAACTGCTGTAGACCGCCATGTTGGGATATCCCGACAGAACACATGGGTGATTCTTCATGCTGTGCTGAAGCCCTCCACAGTGAATGATGGGGCCCCAAATCGAGCCAAAAAACAAGGTTTCCAAAAACACCGTAATCCAAATGAGGCACCGTAACGATCAGATCTCGTGAGAAGCGGGGAACACTATATCCCTTACGAAAACATACAAAGGGGCCACACAACACTCACGCCGCTCACAAACAAAACGACAGTCACCGCAGAATCTATAGTCCTACATGTCAAGGAGCCCGGAGTCAAACCTCTCATCTCGGGACAGGGAGAATGTCATTGCTGTGGGCAGGCCCATCTCTGTGTGACAGATGCCGGTCTACATCCAAGAAGCAGAGGAGCGTGCGGTGGCCCCTAGGAGCATGCGATCCGACCCATAACAAAGCATACAGGCATAGTGTCATAACAATAACACGCACGTATACTCACTCATACACGCATACGAGCACAAACGCATACAGAGGGCTGATGCCAACAGATGAGTGACTTGTCCCTGTTTCCAGTCTGCCGCAAAACAGAACAAAGGTGTTCGCATCTGCCTGCCCCCTTTTCTCAGAGCGGTGGATGCCCTGCACGAGCACGGGGCAGCCGTGGAGCGTCGCTAGCCGAACGTGAGCCGAGCTTCCTCTTGAAACAGAAGCCTAAAGCCTGCCAGTGCCGCTGCATGCAGGAGAGAGAGGACTTCAGCTAAAACCTGACATGAACTTTACAGGATTTGGAGCTGAGGAGCTCAGGTCCTTCACAGCTGACAGTCTGAGAAAGGTTAGAGGTATCCAATGTGTTTTTTGTTCTTGGAGAGGATGCTTTATGATTTAGGTTTATAAAGATTGCAAATAATTTAGTACTTAAATTGTGGTCAGCATTTCAAGTTTGCTGAGATGGTACCATTTATGACATGCAAAACATCTGTTGCATGTGCATCGAGAAAGGTTATTATGACCATATGAGGGCATAAAAATAAGTGAAACAAAATAACAAAAGACTTACAAAACAGACGTCAGTGCAGCTATGCTAGACATGTTGCTTACTGGAAGCAACTATGAAAACAAAGCCAGACAGAATGCATGTGCCACATGTACACTCCTATAACAAAGCATACTTTATCTTATTCATTGCCTGTCTGTGTGTGTCTCTCTCTCTCTCTTTCCGCATGTGTGGTGAAGCACACAGGGCTGGGGTGCCACTTTCTCTGAAAGAGACTGCACTGACGTCAATGACATTCTTCTCGTGCTTAGCGCGACATCATACACCAGCCCATGAGAGGGCACTGGCTCCATAGACAGGAGAGCTGTGGCGAAAAGCTGGACTGGATTCCTCCAATCTGGATTAATCCAAATCCTCATCAAAACATTTGAGGGTTTGTTCGGATACACTAGAAATAAAAAAAAAAAAAAAAAAACATGCCGTGAAAGTCTGTTCGATCACATCTTTATTCTCCAGTTGTGAGCAGAATTCGTGTTTGTTTTTCTAGTTTTTTTTTTTATGTTCATATGCATTTTCAGTGGCAAGGGTTTTCAAACGGCCGTCATAGTTGGTCTGTAGAAAATTTCAAATTAAAAAAAAGTCTGAAAATAAAAAAGAGGCTTTCCAGGCATCCTCAAATCTGGCCCACTCCTGCAGAGTTTAGCTCTAACTCTAATCAAACACACCTGAGCATGCTAATCAATGTCTTCAGGATCATTAGAAAATCACAGGTAGGTGAGTTTGATCAGGGTTGGAGCTAAACTCTGCAGCAGATTGGTCCTCCAGGGAAAGATTTGAGGAACCCTGCTTTAGACCAATATGTATGGTTAAAGGTGCTATATATACGGTGGCCGAGAGAGCTCAACGCGCTGCAAATAGAAAAAACACATGCAAATTAAGAAAACAACTTCGTCGATTTGACAACACACGTGCTGCAAATGCTCACAACAGAACCAAATAAAGAAACACACTGCAAATAGAAAAAAACTGCAAATTAAGAAAACAACTTCGTCAGTTTGACAACACACGAGCTGCAAATGCTCACAACACAAACAAATACACAACCAATACTAATTATAATTAAATCTATATAGAAATATAAAAAGTCTAATCTAAAACTAATAAAAATGACAAAAGCACATATCAAAAATTGAAACAGAAACTGAAAATATAAAAATAAAAGTGAATTCAAAATGTTAACAAATACTAAATTAGTATATAAATTAGACCAATATGTATGATTAAAGGTGCTACATAAATACATTTAAATGATTACTAATTCATTTGAATTAATAATATTTTCTGGATAATATTTTAAGAATTCACAATGACAACATAAATGCCAATTATATTTTTTTTTAACAACATGTTGTCTTGATAACATGACACTTTTCTTACACTTAAAATATATGGCTTTATATTTTAGGAAGCAGATTTTTCATAATTTGATTATATGTGGGTCCTTAGTATAAAAAGGTTTGATATCCTCTATTTCTATGGTGTTCTGGGTTGCTAGATGATTCCTTACTGGCCCAAAGTAAAAAAGAAAAGAAAAAAAGAACCCACTTCCCTGTGGTATTCTGGTCTGTAAATATGGCTCTGGTCCCTGCTTCAATGTAAGTCTATTAATCACTTGTTTTATTGTCTGAGCAAGTCTGATCACACCTCTTCTTAACAAGCTGCATGATTTTAGGAATCATGCCATAGCAAGCCCCACTAATTAGTCATTTAGATGGCACTTTTATCCACAACGACTTCCAGCACACTTATTAGGGAGAGACAACATGAAGATAAGTGTCTTGCTTAAGGCTATAATGGTGATAGTTTACAGATCACCCCTTTCAGGGATTTTAGCCTTCTGGTGACCAGGTCGTATCTTCAGCTGCAGGCGTCATCATCCTATTCTACATTAAGGTATATGGATATCTAAGCAATCCACACTCAACACCCACCATGGTCTTCTGACACTTTTAGTGGTCACACGACATCTAAAATCAGCATGGGGAGTTAAATTGTATAATGTGTCCATCTGCTCACTGCCTCTACTACAAATCAATATTATAAATCTATAACACTGGTGCTTTTTATCTCTGCAGCTGAACATTCTGCTCATGCTAAACATCCAGCAAGCGCTCTGTACTACAGTTCTAGGTCAAACACCTGCATCTCAAAACAAGCTTTTCTTTGCAAACCTTATAAATAGACTGCAAACAGAAGGTAATCAATACAATGAGCAGTGCCTTATGATTATGCCAAAAACACTGTCACATCCCAGGATGCTCTATAAAGCATGAACAAACGATTAAAGTGAGTAAAAAGTATCTTTAAAGCTTTAATTTGGGCATAGAGGTTATTATGACATATTTAATTTTTCTTATCCGCTTCAGAGCACATGACATGCACACTGTGATATGTGATGTCTGGAGGTTGCCCTTATGCTGGTATAGACAAAACTGAAGGTGTCACACAAAGACAACATGATCCCTCATATCAGACAGTGCCTAACAGTTCTCCACAAATTAAAACAACCCTTATCCTAACACTAAACAAGCCGAAAAGCTCAGAGAAAGTGCTCTTTACAATATATCATATATTTGATAAAATGTGAACTCAATGATAATTGATGATTTTGATAATTGAAAAAAAGCTGAAATAAAATAAAATTAAAATTAAAATTAGAAGTCGTGCCTCGGCAACTAACTGTTTTATTATTTTAACTGTTTGTATTACTAAAATTACTAAAACTAAAACTGAAATAAAAATAAATTAAAAGCTACTATAGAAATATAAAATGTAATTTAAAACTAATAAAAATGACAAAAGCACATAAAAAATTTAAGCAAAAACTGAAAATACAAAAATAAAAGTTAATTAAAAATGTTAACAAATACTATATCAGTATATAAACAATACTAAAATAACACTGCTGTTAAAATGGCATGGCAATATTTAAAGTGCCCCTATTATGGATTTTTGAAAATGAGCTTTCATGCAGTGTGTAACACAGCTCTAAGTGAATGAAAACATCCTGCAAAGTTTTAAATCTGAAAGTGCACCGTGTATAAAGTTATTGTCTCTCAAAAGAAAGAGTTGACTCTGAATCATTGAAATTAGTCATTTTTAAAATGAATCCCAAGCTGTTTCAACATGAAACATTAGCATATTGCCCGCCCACTTCTTGCGCGCGTGGGAAAACTTGATTTTCATGTTGGTCTGAATGAACATGCAAATTCATTCTTTGCCACTAGGTGCCGCTTTTGGAGCGTTAAAAGCTCACAAACACTGCTTTAAATGAAATCGACCAATCACCACATCTTAGCGTCACGCAAAGGAGGGGTTTGGAAATATGAATCGTTGAACAAATCGTTTGGGAGTCATTGAGCAAATAAGGTAAAAACAAATGCATATTATAATAATATGAAAGTGTTTTTTGAGCTTGAATGCATGTCAACCTGTTGTTGGGGACTCCCAAAACCAAAATATGAACCTTTCATTACCCATAATAGGGGCACTTTAAAATATAGAAATAATGGTACGACACCTGTGTAGGAGGTCTTTGTGATGGGAGGTGGGTTACACATGGGGGATCTCCTGGCAGAGAAAAAGAGGAAACAAAGAATGTGTCATTGTGTATGATGCAAACAAACGTAACACAGATTAACTGCTGTTACCAAACTTACAACATATACAGATTCTGTCAAGATTCAGTGTTATGATAAAAATGTGTGCATGTGAATAACCGAAAGCACTCACTTGTTATTGGCCCTTTCCTGTTGTACATTTGTTAAAGCAGCAAAATTATTCCGGACAGTCCTTAAACTTGCCAGAACCTGAGAAAAGACGCATAAAGTGAGTTAGATTGTGTTTCATCATTTTTGAAATTTTGAAATATTGACATATTTAATATTGCAATACCTGTGCAAAAGGGGTAACAATCATGTCATCACCGTGTCTGCAAAAAAAGGACAAAATACTAATTACAACAGCACAAGCTTTTTCTATTTTTAGTTTTCCTTATTTGTCTTTTCATTTATGAATAAAAAATGAACATTAATAAAAAGAAATGTATATGCCAATAAACCAGTTCTGCATTAAAAAGAGACATTTGCTCACATGTCACTGGCGATAGAGGAGTTTCTGGACATAGACTTTGGTGAGAGGTCATAGTCACTGTCAGAGCGGTACAGGAAGGACTCTCTCCTCTGGCTGTGCACAAAGTTGGCCTGGAGGATGAGACCTGACCCCGGGCTGGCCATGGGATCCAGCGGACTACGTCCTGATGAGGTGCCATTGTCCACATCAAAGCTGGGGAGACAAAACAACAGGACAGTTAGCACTGATGTTAAATGAGAAAACTGGAGGACGTTAGAGTTTCCAGTAAAATATGGGCATTTTGTTGACAAATGTTTGCTATTTTCTACTATGAGCCTATAAAGGATATGTGTGTTAGGTTAGTTTTAAACTAAAATTTTATGGAAAAATAGCATAAATTGTTTTTGGTTAGGTAACTCCTAATAGTGACACAAGATACCTAGTGAGGATGCAAGCAGTGTTTTTTCCTTGTCCAAATGAAAAATAAATTCCTGCTGTGGACAAAACTGTCAGGACTCATTTCCAAAAGAACATGTAATCAAATAATATAGATATGAAAGATGAAAAATAAACATAGAAATAAACATTAAAAAAGAAACGGTAACACTTTACAATAAGGTTCATTAGTTAACAACATTAATAAACATGAACTAAGAATGAACAATACTTCTACAGCATGTTAGTAGTAGTTAATGTTAATTTCAGCATTTACTAATGCATTATTAATATCACAAGTTGTGTTTGTTAACATTAGTTAATGCACTGTGAACTAGGGCTGAACGATTAATTGCATTTGCGATAATATCGCGATATGAAAAAACACGATTTTTCAACCGCAGAGGCTGCGATTACACTCTGTCACGTGACACGCGAGAGAAGGAGTAAAGAGGTGTGTTCGACTTGAAGATCGATCGTATGACATCAAAGTACGGCGACAGAAAGCATAAGGAGACGTCTGCTCTATTATGGCTCTCGCAGTACTTTGATGACACACACAACGATCGGTCCAGCAACGCTGCTTCAAGTCGAACACATCTAAGCAGTCTTCAGAGGAAGCATCAAGTTGGCACGCTATGTTGCCAAGTCCGCAGTTTGCCGCAGGTTGTTTTCGTGTCCGCGGGTCTTTCATAACATGCAGAATTGACGCGCTACATGTAAACGATATTCTTTGTTGTATTTTCCTGTCAAAATAACGGAGTTCCTTTAGAATTCTTCAGCTTTTAAGAACTGCTGGTTTCTCTGTTAGTGGGCGGAACTAATGCGCAAACGGCAATCTCATTGGCCGGCGTTCACCTATTATCATCCCTGTTTTGATTTCAGCAAATCAGTTCGAGAGAACGCAGACAACCTGATTAATATTCATGAACCCAGCAGCTCAATAATCCTTCGGGCGTTTTATATTGTTATTAGTAGTAGAATTCGTAGTAGTTTTGTTATCTTATCAGTATTATTTGTAGTTTTCTTTTTCCTTTTTTTATAGAAACACTAAATGACAAACAATATCTTAAGCACCACCACCAGTCCTAAGTTCAGTCAACATGACAAATACATTCATACATGGTTATTCTAATTACTAAAGTCCTATCATCATATAATGCTAAAATTGAATGCTAAATTATCATAATATCATATTATAATGTTTGACTGACTGATGCTAAGTGAGATATTTAAAAAAAACTGTGCCATTTTACAAACATAATCTTTATATAGATATAATTATATATAATTGAAAATCATTCAATTGATTATTGTAAATATTATCAACCCTCTATAGACACCTTGGCAATAGAATCTCCATTGGCTTGTCATTTTTTTTAGTTTACTCACCACACTAATATTAATTATCTGATATACTATAAAAAATGACAAGCCAATGGAGATTCTATTGCCAAGGTGTCTATAGAGGGTTGATAATATTTACAATAATCAATTGAATTTGATAGGTGTCTCTCACATTGTCCCACAGAAACATTAAAATAGTGTAGATTAGTGTGCAATGTTTTATAATAATAATGTATTCTATTTAGTGTCCATTTCATTCATTTAACATTTAATATTGGGGACATCCAATTTATTTGACACATTTGAATTTTTTTTTAAAAAAAGGAACAATAGTTACTTTCCCTGGTAATTAGTTTATTTTATAATGATGTAACTCAGTTACTATTTGTGAGAAGTAACTAGTAATAGAACTAATTACTTTTTTAAAGTAACGTGCCCAACACTGCATACTATACAATGATTTATTTATTGTCTTTGTTGAATAATACAGAATATAAAGAGCTTTAAAAAATAATCGCATATTAAATCGCAATCGCAATATTGTTAAAAAAAATCGCAATTAGATTATTTTCCAAAATCGTTCAGCCCTACTGTGAACTAACATGAATAAACAATGATCAAGTGTATTTTCATTAACTAACATTAACAAAGATTAATAAATAGTGTAATAAACGCATTGTTCATTGTTTGTTTATGTTAGTTAATGAAAATACAGTTGTTCATTGTGTATTCATGTTAGTTCACAGTGCATTAACTAATGTTAACAAACACAACATGTGATTTTAATAATGCATTAGTAAATGCTGAAATTAACATTAACTAAGATTAATAAATGTTTACTAATGTTGTTAACTACTGTTAACTAATGAACCTTTTTGTAAAGTGTTACCAAAGAACCATAAACAAAAACCACCAAACACAAAACAAAAAATTAAACAAAAAACATACTCAAAAAACAAAGAGCAAATATTTAACAAATAAATATAAAGCAAAAAATAGAAAAATAAAACAAAAAACAAACACACACACAAAACAAAAAATAAAGTAAAACTTAAATTTGTTCCAAAGTAATGTGACTAACATTATATTAATTAAATACATATTTATTAAGGTCGCTGTAATATTGTAGTGCAAAAAAACAAAACATAAAAAAACAACTCTTTCAGAAAAAGTCCCAATTTAGAGGGCTTCCCCAGCTCAGTGGGAGCGCCGTCCTTAACCTTCATCTCCCTAGACCTTAGATCCACCCAACTGTGCTTACAACAAGCTGACCCATAATCCCCGGGGAGCATTAATATAATTGCTCTGCCCTGGGTATTTTTCTGACGCGAATGGTGACGTGGCTGTACGTCTTATTCTCGCTTAGCCACCGTCATCACCTCCATGCAGGCTCACATCTGAGACGAGTAACGTGGTGCGGATGGATAAATCCATATTAGTGGTTCAGTCTGCACCTTGGTGACTTCAGCAGACCATACTGTCTCGCACATAAAGGGCCAATTATTCATGACCCACCTAAAACGGGGGACTGATTTTTGTTTTGACTGAGAACAAATATGTCAGCAACAACAAAACTCATGAACAGTGTGAGGAGAAAACAGAATTTGGAGTTTGTGTCCTGTGCTTTTTCAACCCAACACGTCATGGCACGTGACTTTATTTTTGTGTTTCATTGAGAACTGACTTATTCACAGTTAAAACTAGAGCTGGCGGTGAGAGGCCCGCTGATGTGCTGCCCTCATCTCTCTTGGGTCATATCACAGGAATGCACCGGCTTACCGTCTCACACTCTCAAATCTAGACATGCATTATGAATGAGACTGTTCTCCTTTTACTGTAACCTACACAAAAGCACTGATGCTTACGCTACAAAGGGGAATATGGCCTCTTATAATAACCATAAATAAATCAACAAGCATGAAAATGAAAACGCCTCACTGATTCTAGAAAGATGGGACTAAACATGTCCAGTGATTAGTTTTGAAAACAGCAACATTTCTACTTTTTGAGATTAATCTCAGATTATCACTAGAACCTTCATAATATAAATATTCAATTCCTTTTTACATGTTCTTTATTTTATGAAATTAGAATATTATCACTCACTACCCCTAAAACCACCTGTGCTCAGACCACAAAATATTTTACAGAATAAAATATATTAAATATAACAAAACCTATATTTATATCAAATCTATCAATCAATCAATCAATCAATAATATTTAGATTTTAATTATACAATTTTTGCACCAAAAGTTAAATCTATATCTCAAAACATGCTAAACAGATAAATTCTAAATATATATATATTTTTTTTAATATTTATTTTGCGTTTTGTCTTGAAATAGAATATGACAAAAAGTGTGTTTTTCACACACACTACCATTCAAAGATTTGGGATACTTTTCATGTTTTTGAAAATATTCTCTTAAATTTACCAAGGCTGCATATTTTATTAAAATACAGTAGAACAGTAATATTGTGAAATATTACTAAAATGCTGAGTTGCTGCTCAAGAAACATTTCTTATCAATGTTGAAAACAATTGTGCCGCTTAATATTTTTGTCTAAATATTAATATTTTAATAATAATAATAATATTTTAGTGTTTTTTTATGAGACTTTCAGGATTTAAAAGTCTTTACCCTCACTTTTGATCACTTCAATGTGTCCTTGCTGAATAAAATGATTAATAAAAAAATCTTACTGACCCCAAATTTTTTGATCAAGTGTATGTAAGTTCTATTAACAATTGTCATTATTGCATATCTATATATCAATTCTTCTTTTTTTGAATATTGCTGTCCAAATTCTTCTATCCAAATGTTTATTAATTTCCGATTCCCCACAATAAGTAAAAGCTCTTTAGCAAACAGCATTGTTGTAAGCAGTTTGCTTTGTCTAGTGTGTCTTCAGTTACAGAGGGGAAAATACACCACTCCCATCCTCTCCCCTTCCTTCTTGTCTTCACATTGCTAGTGTTCTAATTTCCCTCTATCAAATAAACAGTATGTGAAGGTCTCCATCTGTTCCCTGTACAAAGATCACTGCCTGCTTAAACTACTTAACATACAAACACACACAAGTGCACACACACCGACACATCTTACAGGTCCAAAAGCAAAGCGGTGTGTATACTTTTGAGGGTAATTATCTTGAAGTGTTTTTGTTCCTGATATACATACACTCCGTAATTCATTCACACACGACACAAACACAGAAAACCGTGGAACAATGGAAACCTAAGACACTTGTTATATAGAGCAACACACAACATTTCTAGCAGCTTTAATTCAGCGTCAGATAAAAACACAAAGTTATAGTGTTAACCACAGTTTAGTTTAACTGAGAGGTTAGTAGAAGTCTGAATTTAATCCCTAATTACTTTTTTGCTGGAATTGGACAAAAACTCTAAGCTCTTTATACGTCAAACAGCGCTCTGTGACGCAACGCACATGATACATTAAACAGTCATTTCTAGATAATCATAATGACTTCCAGTTATTTCAAAGCATAATGGAGCAGGCTGTGTGGAATCTCTCCAGACACCACTGATATTATCAAAGCATGTTAGTGGAAATTCCTTCCAAACTTGTCTGAACTTCTGTCCACCAGTTAACTTTCATCATATATAACATTAACAGAGGACCCAAAAAGTATTTGGACACTTAAGGCACAAAAATATATGAATGTCATAGGAACAAGCAAAATATTTCATAAAAATAAATATTATTTTAAAGTAATAAAATGTATTTGTTAAACTAATAAAAGTACGTAGATTAGTTAAAAATGTATAAATTATAATTATGATAAATATAAAAAGTAAATTATACA